>CM060597.1:17440923-18640923 GCA_030578255.1 Tiaroga cobitis
GAGCATGTAAAATGTGATTTTGATTATATTTCTGCACACTGCAGTGCTTGTCTCCTCCTTTCAGACCTAAATAGCTCCTTTTTAATTGACTTATTCTTCCCATTTATTAAAACATTATGTTGTGGTCGGCGTGTTTAATGCCTGTCTCTCCCTTTTTAAAGCTCCAGCAGTGTTTCACCAAACGTGTCGGTTTCCTAATTACACATTTCTTTAAAACAGATTGTCAGTTTGGATCAGGGACAGAAATCTTCTGGAATC
Source organism: Tiaroga cobitis (assembly GCA_030578255.1). Taxonomy (NCBI): domain Eukaryota; kingdom Metazoa; phylum Chordata; class Actinopteri; order Cypriniformes; family Leuciscidae; genus Tiaroga; species Tiaroga cobitis. Next base: position 17,441,182 of record CM060597.1, read on the forward strand.
TTTCTCTCTCTCTCTCTGACTTATCAAACAACATAGCATGCCGTGCCTGTATTTCATATGTACAATTTCTCCATATTAGGTTAATAGAGCGTAATTTGCTTTGCTGTGCCCGTAATATCCGGCTCTCTTCGGAAGGCATATTTAATGTGTATTTTGCCCTCCCTGGCTTGTCTTGTTAGGGTTGATTGTTTGATTGTGTCTAACGGGCTGGCTCACCTCCACCTCAATTCAGCGCTACAGGCAATAAATACATATTTATTACTCCCTATTTCATTGCCCACGTACTTCTAAATGGCTGAATTTATTCAGTCGCTTGACTGCTTTATGTAATCGAATGCTTTATGAATGCAGCAGATTAATTCATTAATTGCGACAGCCGTAATAAATTAGTGAAGTGATGTTCCTTTTATGATTGCTTTTAAAAGCCCCCTCATGTGTTGGAGCGGTGAGCATCTCATTCTGTTCGGATGTCTGAAAGAGGCAGGTCAGGGACCTGACACAACATTTAATTGTTCACACTACTTTTGCTCTGCTTTTTGTCCATAGTTTGAAAAAGGGATCTTCACTGTTGCACAGGTTTCTGCACCCATAAAGGTTTTAGTGGTCTTATACTGCAAAAAAAGTTTATTTCAACTTAATAAATAGCTGATATAGCAGTATAATTACAAACAAAATATTGGCTCTTTTTGTCCCATCTACAGAGCTCAAGGAGAACCAGAACGCTCTTCTCGTGCACACACACGCGCGCGCACACATACACACACCAGCCGGTCCTGCAAGCACCTGCTTACTAGATGTAGATATGGAATGCAGGTGGTGGAAGTTCCTTCACTATGCCCTAGATACCAATATAACACAGATGTCATGGTGTTGTTCCAAAACCACAATCACAACATATGGTAATTGCTGCAGGATGAATTTGCTGGCCTTCTCTGTAGCAGGGGGCTGATAAAATAGAGAAGTCAGCTACCGGTGCTGCCCAGAGCAAGCGGCTGCCAAAGCCGACTCTATGAAACGTCGGTTACACGAACGAGGCGCCATCAGGTAAACCGATTAGCACTGCTGATAGCCGCAGCTATACCAATGTCAAGTGTTTTGGGGGCGAGTTATTCAGCAGCTGCGCTCTTCATAGACGTTAGTGGATTGTTTGTAATTCTCTGAGTGCCCACCCTGGACTTTCCTCCTCGGATAGGCCTCTCTGTGGTGTGAATTTGAATATGTAGTATAACATTACTTGATCTGTTTACCTGAGGTCTTGGGAATCAGTCAGGGCACAGGGAATGATGTCTGTGGTGGGTGGAAATGTTATCACCGGTGAGTTATAGCGTGTATGTCTGCGTTTATGTATGCTTGTATAAGAATCCCCTTCTGAATGAGGCAACAACAACCTAGACATGTAATGACTTTATGACATACATGATTGAATTCGCAGTGTCAAAGAATTAAAAATGTGTTATGCGAAAAATAGGATCATAAATATAAATGAAGCAGGCATGTTCTCAGTGAGCTGTGATCATCCAGCTCTTGACTAAGTGTTTGTTGCATTGCCAAATATTTAGGTTAGGTGAGAAACTATTTGTATGTTGGGAATTCAGGAAACGCTTGGGATATTTGCACATGATTTGACACATCTTGTTTTTGTATAGACTGTGGGAAAAAAAAACAGAACTTAATTTACGTCGCCCAGATTGAGCTTGTTTGTTCATAACTTTAGTCAGACTGATTTTTTATCATTTTTAATTTAAATTAGTATTGGAAGCATCTAATTGCAAGAAATTTTTGTTGAGTGTTCTTATGTAGATAAAATACATATATTGTTACAAGCTCTCGTCTGGTTTTAGGGATTCAGATAGTCAGTGTTGGATGTACTTGGTGCCAGCTCTCGCTCTAGTTACATATGTCTAGAAGTTGTTGATTTTCTCAGCCTGGATGGAAGCGGTATGGTTTTTGCCTTTGAACAGATTAATTATGCCATTATTCATCCTCACCTCCTGAGCCTGATGGTGGAAATTGAAAATGAGTGCTGTTTTCTGCTTCTCTAGTCAGTAGTTTTGCAGCTCGGAGTACGAACGCACATACTTGTGCACACACACACACACACACACACACACATACACACATACACACATACATACATTGTATTGAGAGCCTGAACTGAATGCTCCCCTTCTGAGAACTGGGATTCTCAAAAATAGCTCTCTTGTGATTTTATGGCGCCACCATCTGGCCATCAGAGGGTCAGGTGGAAAAAAAAGAAATTAGAAAATAAAATGTTTCAACCTAAACAGCAGAATCCAATGTTCAAAAAAATGAATGAAACTTTAAGCTTTTTGCGCCTTTAAAAAATAAAAAACGAACTAAATAAATAGTTTTACCATTTTACTCAAGAAAATGTTCTGGTGTATTAATTGCTTCCTTATAATTCTCATTTGTAATTGTGTGTGTGTGTGTGTGTGTGTGTGTGTGTGTGTGTGAGAAGCCTTTACACAGTGCTAAAGGACATATTGTACGACATACAAAGAAACACAAAAGTATTAATCTGTGATGTTTCAATGTCAATAAGCTTTGGGTTTGTCTCAATTAATATTTTATGGATAATTTCATTTGTCAAAGTCATATTATTTGTGTGTAAAAATAGAAATAAAAGATTGTTCCATTTATTGCAAATGATTCAACTAATTTAACTGGCATCAATGCATTATAAAACTTCAAACACAATCTCATGGTAAATCGTAACTATTGTACATTTTGGTGAATTGGTGGCTAAATTTGTATGATCTAATTCGTATGTTTTTTATACAGTCTGCTTACACCCGAATATTGGTATTAGGGGTGGCCCTTCATGCTTAATTTTCTTCTAATAATTGTAAATTTTTGTACGATTCACATCATACGAATTCATACGAAATCACTATCTCTTAACATAGTTATGTTTTCCCGTGAGATCAGATGCCTTCATTGCAGCACTAACCGATTTGGATGTGTAAAATTATAACTCTCATTCATAGAAGTAGTTGAAAAACGTATTTTGTTAAATATGAAAATCCTTATCTGCGATCAGAAATCCTTATCAATAATCATCACGATTCATAATGTGTGATGTTACTAAAGGCGAGAGAAAAATTATTGTGGAAAATCATGGTTATTTTGTCTCAAATCCGACAGCTGCCTTTCTCGCTCTCATTTCACCCATGACTGAGGGATGTTCAAGGACTATTTCTTAATTCCCCCTCTCGGAGACAGCGTAAAGCTTTGGGCCGCATGCTTACGTGCATCTGCTGGCCTGGGAGTAATTGGCTCAATACACATATTGATCAGATGAGTATGAAAATGCCATCAAAATGTCAGTTGTTAAGTTTATTGATTAAGCCGTGAAATCTTGGAATCATTGGAAGGAGTTCTTGTTTCCCCGCTCTGCCACGGCTACATTGTTGGGTAAATAAAACCAGCTCTTAATGAAGGAGAGCATAAATAAACATGATGCGGTGTGGAAGGAGAGCTCAGGTTGGTCTGATGTATTGACTGCATGAAATGAGATCGGTGAATAGAGGCGTTTGCTCATCAGCGAATGTAATTCTGAAGGGACGGCAGCCATGCTTAAGGATATCGGAGCTTGCATCACATAATAGGCAACAGGAACTGGTCTCGATGTGTATTAAGGTCACCAGTCTCTCAATGACTTTCTCTCACTGCTAGAGGGACATAGTCTCTCTCATATCTTTTCTCTCACTCTACAGCTTCTCCAAATACACACGGAGGGCTCAAGGTTAGCAGAGAAAAAGGGGAATGAAATCGATTGATTTTTTTTTTTTTCTGTCCAAAGGCCTCTTTTGTGATGCTCAAGTTCCCTGGTAACGTTTTCTTCATCATGATCCCAGAAAAACAAACTTTAAAGCTTAAGGAATGGTTGCCTCATTGTAGATAAACACAGCCAACATATATTTCATATACAGTTAATAATGAGAGAAATTTCAAATTAAACCTTTATTATTGCTAGAATACTTACCTCTCCTTTACATACTGAATGTTGTTTTGATTACTGTATCTTAATTACAGTAAAAATGTACAGTGTTTTTAAAAAAATGGTATTAAAACTGTTTAGATAAAAAAAAATTGTTTTATATATATCCATGCTCTGATGTTGCTTTTAAGGATTATTTTATTTAAATTCATTTAGATTTCAGATTAAACATGTTTTATGTATGTTAATTACTACAACAAACTGGCAGATTTAGCAGAGCAAAACTGTATTTGAGAGAACAGATGAAACAAAGTTTTGCTTTTGCTATGGGATTTCTATGTATGTGTGCAAGAAATCATAGATCTGTTCAGCTTACTGAAATAAAATCTAGACAGACTCGTGGTGGTTTGTACATGCATCCTGCTAAGCATAAAATTGGAAGCGTATTTAAAAGTGAGAGCTGAGAGTTTCTCTGTCATCGTCTGTGGCAGCCGTCCTGCTTGTGTTTTCTCAGCTGAGTGGCAGTCGTGTTTAGTTTGAAGCGCTTCCTCGACCACATGTTTGTGCTTCAGAGTGCCCCCTTCTCTCCTCCAGCACTCATTCAGGACAGTGGTCTCAAATAAAGCCTGCATGCTCTTCTTTTTTACATAATTGAATGGGCAGCAAACCCTCCCTCCCTCTTAAATGTGTTTACTTTCATTTGACTGAAACACATATAGATGCTTCTGTATACCCAGCAGCAACTGGACCTCGGTTACCTTGAGGATTGGATCCTTCTGTAATGATAAATATATTTGCTCCCATTTTCCCACTCAAAATATGGTCTCGACACTCATTTTCTCCTCCCAGTCCACAAAAATGAAAATTTTCCTTCTAGGAAGCAGCCTTTGATGTGTGTAGTATTCTGTTTGATTTGCCCATTTTAAATTATGTGTGAATTATTTACGCAAGCTGTTATGATGTCTCCAGCAACAGTGTGTATATTGTTCCAGTGAGTTGGAGTTCACAGCATGCCTCTGAATCCTGACTTTGTTTTAAAGCAAGGTGCAGAATTGGCCAATGTCTCTTCCCTGGCAAAACAAATGGTTTTCAGCAAAAAGAAGCAACAGTGTTAAACCAGCAGATTGATCTCACATATGAGACTGTTAGACAGCATTTCAAACTTTGTGAACTATGTTGTGCTATTTTTCTTCTCTTTCTACAGTAACTTTAGACAATTGCATCAATTGTTCTAAAAAAAAAACTATCACAGTTATAGCATGATGCAAACAAATAAAGTGTTTTTTATAAACAAAATTAGCTTAACCGCTAAATAGTTGTTGTTGTTTTTACTCTGACTGTAACCTAATTCTGTCTTAATTTACAGCAACAACAAAAACTGTATTACTCTGAGGAAAACAGCTAGCCAGTTAGTTTAATGTTACTGGTTAGAAATTGGGAGCGAGAACAAATTGAGTCACAAAGAAAGAATCAATGCTAATCAAACAAATCTAGTGTTGTTTGCGAATGTCATTCTTCCGATCTCGTATAGATGTTTACATTTATATGAAATTGTCTAATTGTGTGAAATGGCATCAAAAGGTATGTATTTACCCACACATCTGCACACGTTTCATGGATATGAAATGGGATGTCAGACATACAGTGGGGTCCAATAGCCTAAACAGAAGCTCTTAAGGCCTGTTCACACCAAGAATGATAACTATAACGTTAACTATATTAGCATGCGCTGAGTTTTGGCGTCTACCGCTTTAAATGCTCAAGCTCTTTAAAGCATGACAGATTCTGATTGGCTGTCATTGTTTTTATTGTTCATCAGCTGGAAAAAAAACATTCTGAAAGTGATTCTAAATATTGTTCCTCTGTACCGTTATCGTTATAGTTGTGGTGTGAACTCTGCTATTCTTTTATATTTCACATCCTTGGTTTGAACAGGCCTTTAGGCTTTTGAAAAAAATAAAGCAAAAAATAGGAAATATTTTATATAATGTCACAAATTTGTGACATTGCTCTTTGGCTTTTGATATTCTCAAATCATGACCATTAGGATTCATACAAACTTGTGGAGATCATGCAGCTTAATGCTGCCGTCACTAAAGCAAAAGCAAAAAAAAAAAAAAAAAATACATTCTGAAATGCTTTTTTTTTTTGTTAGTTTTTTAATCAAATAGTTTTGCTGTTTATGTAGTTTGTAAACAACATTTTAAATTAAATAAGCATTTTAGTTGTTGTCTTAGATTATTAGACCTGACTGTATATGAAACATACAGATGCTTTAGAAGAACATTTTGGAAACTTATTGTTAGATTGTTTGAATAAACACACGTCCCTTGTTTAAAGTGACAATGTTGTTAAAAGTGTTGCATATTTATCAATGAGTACCATTTACATGATATTCTCTTCCAATTTGAGCTCAAAGAACTGGTCCGTTAATAGTCTTTATCACTGTTTCTTAGCACCTGCATGAATTCTACAGCAGAAGATTCTTTTTTCCTGAACACATATTGCCAGACGGTTGTACTTTTAATACATGCATTGTTTACAGCAGCAATTTGTTGTTTTGTTATTTAAAACAATTAAAGTTGGCAATTCACTAGCGCAGTGTCACAACTAGAAGAGTATAGTGACACTGAGAATCTCAGATCGGTCAGCATCATGTCTCGTAACGCTTCCATGTGGATGTTTAGAGTGAGAGTGAGAAAAAAACATGAGTATCTGAGGGCGGCGGAGACACAGTCAGATGAAATAATCATAGCCGTACGACACTGTGAGTGTGAAGTGGGAGGAAAGAGCCTGTCACCTCCTGCTGCTAGGCCTTTAATATTCACACAACCCCACCCGTCACATCCTCCCTTTAGGTGGGAAGAGAGAGAACCACAGCAGTGCAGCAGAGAAAGAGTGTTGCTTCTTTAGAAAAATGTCCCAAAAAACAGATGAAATATTTTATATAAATATTTAACATTTTATATAGCCTATGAATAGGAATAAAAAAATAGCCTAAAAACTGGAATTGAATGGTTACATGATTCTTTACATTTACGCTCTCTCTCTCTCTCTCTCTCTCTCTCTCTCTCTCTCTCTCTCTCTCTCTCTCTCTCTCTCTCTCTCTCTCTCTCTCTCTCTCCCTATATATATATATATATATATATATATATAGTTTCATTATAATTTATCATTATTTATGTGGTGAAATACCGTGCATAGGCTATGTGGTATGACTGTACCGTATCCCTTAAATGAAGATGGTCAAGATGTTTGAACTTGCCACTTGCTAGCAACTGCTTTCTTCACGGAAGCTTTGCGTTTTAAGAGATAATAAAATATTTCGACCCAGATCAATATTTCATAATTATTTACTTATGTGGCAAGTAGCCGTGTAATAAGTGGGATAATGTACATCCAGCCAGTTGTTATTGCAGAATAAACCCCTTTAGAGTCCCTTTAGAAAATGGTCCCATTCTCACAATTAGCCTAACTATTAAATATGACTTTTGCCTCAATAAACTTATTAATAGTTAGCAAGGTAGTTGTTACGTTTTAGTATTGGATTATGGGATGTAGAATATGGTCATGCAGAATAAGGCATTAATATGTGCTTTATAAGTACTAATAAACAGCCAATATCCTAGTAATATGCTAATAATCAAATACTTAATAGTGAGAATTGGACCCTAAACTAAAGTGTTAAAGTGTTACCAATTATATTATTTTTTAACAATTATTAACTGTTATTAGTATTAACTATTATTACTCTCAATACATTTGATATAATATTCCCCTTATAGTTATTCAAGTCTGAAATCAAACAAAAAATTAATTGGCCATTTGTTAATGTTTTGATATAAGACTGTTCCCATAAGCACACAATAAGCTCTGTAATAAAAACTGTAATTATCTAACTGCATAAAATGCGTGCGTGGAGGGGTGGGGGTCTCCTTTGTTGCTTGTCCTTTGTTCTATGGTACTATTACTAAAATCCCAAGATAAAATAAAGCACATTAACTGGAATATAAATGAGCGTTAAACTCAAAAGCTGCTACATTAGAATAACACCACCCACAATTCAATGTTTTATTCTCTGCATAACTTACTCTATAAATATGAGCTTTGTATTCTGTGGCAATGTATGGAGACACCACTAGACATGAGTAATTTAGGAAGTATTCAGTTTGCCCTTGATAAATGATGATATGCTCTTCCTAAAGGGGTCTGCCCTCCCACAATTTAGTAAATAAATTCCATTGTAATGTTTAAGCATTCCAGCCCCTTCTTTTAAGTAAAATCTAAACTTCTCCATTAGGAGCAAAGTCTGTGAGCCTTTGAAGATAATTAGCGAATACGGTGGAATGTCTGCGATGCTTGGCAGGTGCGTTTGATCAGTTCCATCAGGCGAAATGAGTGCTGACAGGGGTGGGGTGATGGGGGAGGGGTGGAGAGGTTACAGGAAGAAGGGGAGAGGTACACGCTTTTCACTTAACACCAGCAGGAAAAATAAAGAGCTTTTGACAATGTTTGGATTAAATGACATGACTTTGTGTTCTATCCTGTTTGGGTGTTTGTGTATGAAAGTTTTGATCAATAAAAGTCATGTCATTTATGTACATCATAATAATAATAATAACTTTTTATATACAAACACAAATTTGTTATATTATCAAAAGTTTGGAGACGCTAAGATTTTTTCAAGTTTGTTCCTGATGGCAAAGTTGTCAAAATGTTCAGCAGCCATTACTCCAGTCTTTAGTGTCACATGATCCTTCAGACAACATTGGTGCTCAAGAAACATTTCTTATTATTATCAATGTTGAAAACAGTTTTGCTGCTTATAAATGCTGCTCACTTTTAATCAATTTAATGTATTAATTTCTTTTAAAAATACAGAGGTGTATGTAAATGGCATGACATGACAGTAAAAAATGTGGTTTCGGACAAATATTGAAGTTTTAGATTTATCCAAAAAAAAGAATTTTTTCCATCTTCTTTTGAACATTTCCTCATATAAACATTGTAAAGTGATTTTTGTTATACTCAGAATACTGTATGAGGCAGGTCCTTATGAAAGTCATTAAAATATTCTCTTGAATTGTGATGGTCATTACCACTGCGCCGTTTACCCTCTGTAAGTATGCATTTGATCTATATGTTGTCCTGATTTAAAACACAACAAAAGTTTGATATTTTACAACCATTAGAGGATCATGAGACGTGATTTTCCCCCAATAGTTTGGCAATAGATCGAATAGTTGTGCTTTATTTTTCTGCAGTGACACAGATGCACAATGGAGCCCAATTAAATGAGTTACAATATAGAGCTCATCTGAAGATGCCAAGAGCATAGTTAATATATAAATGCTAATATTTGAAAGTCAAATTAGTGTTAAAAGGGCCCGTAATAACTGTTAATTAACTCTTGTTTTCTTTCTCACACACCCTTCAACAAAGTTGAACCGACTGAAAGATTCACAAGGCTTCTCTTTAACATTTCGGACCACAAAGCTAAATTTCAAAGCATCAGGCTCTGCCTTTGAAGTGGGGTATTCTCTGTAGATTAGATATTATTTTAAGATCCCTTTGTTTAAAAATTCATTTTTATTATCCCTGCATGAAATGCAGGGGCAATTCCCTACATAGCCGACCATCAGTGCAATTAACATCTTCGATCGAGACTGCATTCCTGATAATTAATACAGACTTTGGGGCTCCCTTGTGATCGCTCGCAAGGGTTTGATTCTTCTGCAGAATGAGATTCATCCTAATGAAAATGGAATGTGAAACTTTAATGAACATGACTGCCATGTCATAATAATAAAGACTATGAAACAACACCGGCCTTTCCACGCTGGCTGTCTGAACCCGTGTAGCTACATCGTGCCAATTAAGAGTGATGACAAAAATTAGCACTTGTGGGTGTTCGGCAAACACGCGGCCCGAGCGAGGCTGTAAACAACTGTTTTGCAGGAGATTGTCATTACCGCCATCTGCGTGCTGAGCAGAGTGATGACGGTGGGTGTCTGGGTATTTTGTTTGTTTAGCTATGTTTGATCCATCAAGCTCTTCTTGTTTTAATTAATGTTGTATTAATATGTATACTATATGCATCTTCGCACTCGAGGATTGGAATGATTAGAGAAACACATTTGCTCTTTTGAGATCAGAATGGCAGAATTTTTAACATGGCAGAAACATTTTGTGTGCACTTGATGGATGTGAAGTTTTCACAACTTTGATATTACGTTTGCACTTCAACATACTGTGTTCCTTAAGTCCTTGGCAGAATGCATATCGGAATGTGACACGATATAGTGCTCGTTTTATTGATATTGCTGCAATGTCTTCTTTTTAGCACAACATAACAGTCCCACACTTTTGGACCTTGTCAGCTTTTGTGCTTTTGGCTTGGATCTAAAAACAAGGGAAGTGTTTTAGAGGCAGCCATTTAAAGCTCTGTCTCTGTGTGTAAATGCAGGGTAAGCCCACCCATGGGAGTCCTCTAAGTGTTTTAAGAACATTCTTGAACATGGAGCTGCGTTTGATGAAGAAACAGAAGATCCAGAGCATGAACAAATCAACCGTTCCCAGAGGAGAACATCTCAGCTGTCTACAAAACACTGGTCCTGAGACAGTTGGAGCTGAATTGCGCTGGAGTCTTTTACAGTTGCCAGAAAAACTCCTCAAACTGTTTCATGATCAGTCAGATGTGCATGGTGATTCCACTGTCCCAGGCTAGGGGTAAAGTCAGATCTTTCAGCAAGGGAGAGCCACAGACACAACTAATATTCATCTGCACATCACTGAGATAGAAAGGTCCACTAGGCCCCAGAGGTTTTTTTCTGAATTTTTGTTTAAAGCATCGCTCTGCAGAGAAGATGATTCTGTCTACATGAGGACTTAATGATCCAACGAGGATGATCGATTGCAGCTGAAAAACAAAACAAAAAACATACAACCGTATAGCTGTCTCATCAGCTGTAATATTGGTTTACATTTACCATAGAGAATATCCTGTTCTGTCAAAATTTAGTTTGTTATTTTGACCACAGTTAAGCAATTCCACATGAGTAAAACAATGTGACGTCAAGTGCAATGACTAAGTGTGATTTTATACAGCAGTTAAATAAATATGAAGTTCCGCCAACGAAAATGGTTTCAAATTAATTAAAATCAGAATCAACCCAAATTGGTTTCACTGTGGAGACACAGTAGTGTTGTTTCGTTCCTGGATGAATCAGGCTGCGTCCGAAATCACATACTTCCCTGCTATTTAGTAGGGGAAAAACAGTTTGTAACGAAAGAAATGTCCAAATTCACAGTACTCATAAAAGAGTAGGCACTTCTACTACTTGCAGTGAGATTCTGAAGTGTGCATACGTACACAACATGGCGAATGTGTACGTCCAGATTACATTCATACTACACACACTCATACTACAAAAGAACATACTTTTTAGCTCTCACATGGAAGTACTTATTCAAAATAAGTACCTACTCGAGAGTATGCGATTTCGGACGCAGCCTCTGTGTTTTTGAACAAATAACAGGAGCCATTGTCTGCCTATTAGCATTAATCATGTAACCGTGCAGAAAGAATGACTGAAAAATTCCAAAGATATTAGAATCAAAATGTCTTTTTTGATTTTATACTGTGACTAATGACAAGTTACAACAGTTTTGTAGTAGTAACAATAATGCATTTTGGTTTAGTTATCCTTGTATTTTATACACATCATAATTCTACACATGATCAGATGCCATCATAAAATTCACATAATGAAATATTATTAAACAATTTGTTCGTTCATTCATTATTTATTTTCTTAATAGCTTACATGAAAGTCCATTTATGGTAAAGAGCATGGAGACCTACTGTATGTAGACTATACTATAGTTTTAGTATAGTGGGTGGAATAGTGTGCGCATGAAAAATATGCCACAAGTCAGAATGAGGAAAAAACACGAAAAAGAAGAAACGTACAGGTCAATTTTAGGGGTTTTGAATGGTCTTAATTGCAATAAGATGGCAAAACAGTTCACATATACAGTTTACGTAATTTAAGTATCTTTTTATTCAAGTAATAGCTATCCATATACAGTAAGTGGATTTTTATTTTTAAACATTTGTTGCCTGTAAACGAGTAACCAGAAGTCTTTTGATAAAAGCTCTCTGTGGATGCTGTTTTTAGAAATAACTAGATCATGTTGAGATGTGTTCTATGCACTAGAGCAGATGTTGCTGTTTTATCGGAAAAGAATTATAATGTGAACATGTCATTTGCCTGTGGTTCCACATAAATGCTGATCTGGAAATATGGGGAATTTTTCACTTCATGGAAACTACCTCTTTAATACAAAAATCCTGCAGTAGCTATAGCTCATTCAATCAGAAACAGATCCTTAAGCTGAATTAATAAAAGATGGCAAAAATTTATATCAGAGTTAATTCCACTCCGCTCAATTATACAAAGGCCCATGTATTGGAAAGTTTGAGCTGAGGACGATTCTAATAAATCTGCGCTTTAACACAGGGCATTTAATATCAGCGCTGCTTAATGGGGTCTTGGTGTTGAATTATCTATGGGTCTCTGTGATTCTAGAAGGACCATCAAACCCCTGAACTTGAGAGCTCTGTCTTGTAATTGAATAATACATTACATGTGGCAATTATTTTCGTTAGAGCTAGACGGAGAAATCAATAACCAGGGGGATCAGATCAGTGGCTGCTGTGCTCTTGTCTTTCCCCCCTTGTGGCCAATTACATCATCACAGCCCTAAACACCTGCGCTGTGTCCTTGTGTCGACGGCCGGATCCAGAGGAATGTCAAATGTTCTACTCAAACACTGTAGGATAGAGAAGCAAACAGGTGTATAAGACTAGTACTTTTTAAAATTAGATGCATTTTCTGTTTTGTTTAGTTTTTAGCACAGATTGCACGTAAACTAGGCAGGTAACATAACCGATAGAGACGTCAGACAAATGCAGGGTGAACTGGGGAGTTGTGTATATTTTTTGAGATAATAGATGCTAGTTGCAAGGACCAACCTGGAGTGATAAATTATGCAAGTGTGTTTAGCTCCAGGTAGTATTCCCCACTACATCCAGCTATTTGATTAAGTGGGATTAAGAAGGTCTTGTATAATGAACTACCGCCTTTATGTACACTGGCCTGGCATATATAAACAACACATCAGTCAAGTATCACTCAGTACAGTGGAAAGATTCTGTCCAGCCAGACAAACAAATGCAATTTATGGTTGTCTAGAATATTCACTGCCTTTAAAAAGGTGGATGTCAGGTCTCATTAAATGTAGGCGCAGCTTGTGGCTGAAGAGAACACTGGCTACATCAAAGGCTCTGTTACATGAATACTAATAACGGTTCTGGCTGTACTCAGACTCAGCATCGCTTTCTGCCTGTTCATATTTTGCTGTGATGTTTAGTAATGTGTAGCATTAGCATTAAGTTGACCACTAGGTGTTTGATTTTACTGCACTAATTTGACCATGTTTGTTACCCCTAACAGAAATCATTTCCATAAAGATTGATGGCAATAACATCAACTGGAAAAAAGTTCAGATTTTTTACTCTAGAATTAGACTATAGAATTCAGAGCCCCGCGCATGACATGTAAAAGAAAAACTAGATATTTTTTCCACGAATTAAGAATTAATTCCCATGGCTTGTTAATTTGTGGCCACGTTTTATCATATTGTTCTCCGAGTTAGTTACATTGTGGCCTTGTTTTTATCATTTGTTCCCTGATTTTAGTTAAATCGCGGCCACTTTGGACTATTTCATTCCCTCATTTAAATTAAGTTAAATTGTGGTCACGCATGAAATCAGAAAGTGTAGAAACATTCATACAATTGTCATTGGTTGTAAGCGTACAAAGTTTCTTGCAAATCACATAGTTCGCCCGAAAATGTATTTATTCATACTTACATTGTCTCAAACCTGTGTGCAGTGAACACAAAAAGTTTCTCATGCTCTTTTCCATAAAATTACTATGAAAGGAGTGAACCGACTGAAGTTTTTGAACTTCAAAGGCACCATAAACATGATCCATATACAACTTGTGCTCTATATTTCAAGTCTTCTGAAGCCATATGATAGATTTGTGTGAGGAACACACTTAAATTCACATTATTATTCACTGATAAGCTTCCCCTTTACTAAGCTGTTCACCACTGTGACCAGATCAGAGATTCATTGAGCTTGAGAAACAAACAAATTCACTGAAAAGATCCAACTTGATTTGTTCACATTTCAGATATTACGAATTGCCTCATGAACTTATGAAGAAAAGCTAGGTTGGATATTGAGACAAAACGATTGTTTTAACTTTAAAAGACAGTATTTGAATGGATCATTTTAATAAAACCTCAAAGCTTCAGCCCAAGTCATTACTGGAAAGAAAAAAACATTAGGCCTATGGGTTTTCCATGATTTTTAAGCTAGTATTTAGAGCGCAGGTCTCAGTGGCCGGCCCGGTACAAAGAGCTACAGAGGAACACAAGAACAGAGACTCCATCCACGCTGCAGGACAGAGAAATCTGCCCTGGACCAGAGTGTCAAACAGATGAGAGAAAAGGGCCTCATGAAATAAAGATCATTTTCTCAATCTCACCGTAGCATGGCGCTGAAGTACAGAGAAGACAGAAAGAGAGAAAGTAAGTGGCACTGGGGTGAGTTTTACAGAAGGTTAAAACATCCACAGGCTACTCCAATGAAGACATGCACTAAAGGAGCTCACATCAAAAGAGACCTGTGTTTTTTCTCCTATTCTGTGTGGTGCCTTTCCATATTTTATGAACAAAGGCTTTACAGGCCTGCTGTTCTCTAAGATGATGTATGAGCACAAGTCTCTGTACAACTCTTCCTGAAATAATTTTTTTTTTAACCCTGTGTTTGTAGAATCCCAATTGTTTAAGCTGCGATGAGGAACTGTACTAACAAGTGGACATCTTTAGCCAGCCTGAAGGGCAAAAGACGAAAGAGTGGAGTCTGATCTGGTATCTCCACATAAAAGACCCCAAATGACCTATAGTTGCAGGGCCTTTAAAGACACAGATGACAATCAAAAGGACAAATGTGACTGGCTGTGGCACGGGACCAATACAGGCCCTGCAGTTCTGTGAAGTCTTTGACCTGAAAGTTCAAAGCCTGCAATGGACCTTTGGACATCCCTCTGAGAGCGCCAGACAAAGGCTTTGTTCATATTAAAGCAAAAAACACCAGCATTGTTCCCTTTGAGCCAAGCAGCACCTGTAGAAAGTGGAGAAACCATGCTGACAGCGAGAAGAACAGGAGCACAAAGCGGCATTTCATCTGGTGGGATGTGAAATTACATTTCAGAGCTTCCTGACAGATGCATATTTTCTTCTTTTCTGTAAATGGCTCTGAGAGAGCCCAGCGGTTGAGCGGTTGTTGCTCTCAAAGAGTGAGTGATGTGTTGTTTTTGTAAATGATGAGATGTATTTTCTGCAGTCTCTCTCTGCTCTTCATATACATTCAGGATAATATATTCCCTTGAGTGTTAGTTTGACGGCATGAGATTAGAAAACATAAAAACATAAATTATCTTGAAAATCAAGATATTTGTCCACAGAAAAGTTAAGTCATTGGTCTAGTTTGACATCTATGGTGTTGGACATTAACTCTGGGATCTGTCAAAGGAATGTCGATTCATCAAAATACATGTCAGAATAAAACCCATTAATAGTAGATCATCAAGTCCTATTCAACCCATAGCTGAGCATCAAAAAATATACAATTATAAATTTGATTACATAAATGAATTATTAAAATTTTTAACTCAATTTAAAAAAATGTATTATGAAAAATACAATAAAAAATGAATAACGTTATATGTTAAACAGGTGTACCTTGGCCGGTAAATGTGTGTGTGTGTATATATATATATATATATATATATATATATATATATATATATATATACGCACACACACACTCACATTCATGCTACACAACTCCTTGTCCAAGCTCTTGTTCTTCTATCCAGACTGGACTACTGTAATGTTCTCTTGGCAGGCCTTCCAGCATCAACTGTCAAACCTCTGCAACTGATCCCGAATGCTGTTTGCCTACAGAACAACCATGGGCTCTGCACCCCTATACCTAAACTCACTAATTCAAATTTGCGCCCTCCAGAAGCTTGCGTTCTTCAAGTGAACGGCACCTTGTGGTGCCATCCCAAAGAGGCACAAAATCACTTTCACAGTCCTTTACCTTGACTGTTCCATGCTGGTAAAATGAACTGCCTATCTCAACACAAGCTGTTTCCAGCTCAACCCAAGCCATTTTCAAGAAACAGGTGAAGACGCATCTTTTTCGTCAACACTTGACCCGTTAATACGAACACTTAGCTACTATTATATATTTCTATTAATACTTTTTTTTTTTAAATGCTACGTGTACTGTGCTGGGCTAACTGGGTCTAGTCACAGCACTTATATTGTTGCCCCATGTTTGATTCGATTTGCTCTCCTTGTGTAAGTCGCTTAAGATAAAAGCATCTGCTAAATGATTAAATGTAAATATAAATAAATAAAAGTAGTTAAAATGATACATGAAAAATCTTAAATTAAAATGATAGATACGCATGTCAATAGGTGATCATCAAAAATTGTGAAAATGTTTATAAAATGCTATAAATATTTATATAATTGTATATTATAATAATATATAATTAATTATAAAGAATTATTATATAGCCTAATTTATTATAATTAATTGTATAATATTAATAATTATATATTATGAACTATGCTTTGTGTAATATTTAGGAGGATCTGTTGACAGAAATACATTATAGTATACATAACTATGTTCCCTTTCGTTGTCACTCCGAGTTACGTCGGATGACGACGAATGGGGTTTCGCTTAAAAAAGTCTATCAACTTTGAGTATTACAAAAGTAGCCAATGGCAAAGAAATGCCATGGGTCTGCGGAATTTGCATGGCGCAACTCCGCCCCACCTCGTGGGTATAAAAGGAGGACGCCGGCAACATGCAGATATGTTTTCCCTTCGGAGCCAAGTTTATTCTTCACTCCACAAGCCATCTCTGAAATGTCAGCTTTACAGACGAGTGAGATTCTCCGGTGTTGGTGTGACGGCGATCTCCCAGCGAGTGCACACTTCCTGCTTATCTGTGCAGTGGTTTGCCAGTGAGTGTGTTTCTCCCTGGGCGCTTCAAAACTGAGTTTACTGTCACAAAAGAGCTTGCACGCGGCACGTCTTTTTAAAGATGCCTCGCCCGTGCACTTCTAGTTGCGGTAGACTCGTGTCCGACTCTGATGGGCACGAGCGCTGTCTAGTGTGTTTGGGCATTGATCACGCTAGAGCAGCGCTCGTGGATGACTCATGTTCTCTCTGTGGGAACATGACTATCGCGTCACTAAGATCGAGACTAGGGCTGACTTCTAATAGTCGAGGATTCGACGATTCGATTCGGAGAGGTCTGATTCGACTATGAACCTCATAGTCGAATAGTAGGCAAGTGTTATGTAACCAATAGGGGTGTGACGGTTATTATATAACCGTGAGACCGACGGTTATAATTGAACACCGTCATTAGAACTCTATAACCGCCAAAACCGTGCTATTAAACTATTTTTTACAAACATTTTTTTATTATAGAGAATGTTTAAATACTAATATCGTCTTACGAGGGAAACGGAGGCGGAGTTAGTGTTGCTTCAGAGGCTGCTACTGCTGGAGATGATTCGGGAGACGTCTGTGCACCTTTACCGATCAGAGCGCGCTGACACGGAGTAAAGCCTTGTTTATACTCGACGTGTCCGCACGAGCGCAAAGGTGCGCACGGCAAAAAATGACGCGCTGGGTGCGCAAAACCGGCAAGACCCCATTTCGCTAGGCACTTTTTTTTGTAACAGCACGCGCGAAGCCGCATCCGAGGATGAACGACTTCAAGCCGAATCTGCCCGAGCATGTAGGCTACGTCTCACTGCACCGGCACGCAGTTTGCGCGTGTAAATTGCAAAGTTCATTTCAAAGTTTTTTTGTTGAGGTTTTGTTTACTGTGTGTGATTTATTTAAAACAAAGCACATTTTGGCACGTTGTTGTTTTTGAAGCCAATTTGTTCCTATGTGAACTTTTCTGATGTTTGATATAGCCTATGTGTGATATGTTTTGTTCATCTGGCTTTAAATGAATAAAAGGTATTTGTTACACACCATGTTTTTCTTTTAGGTTTTTTTCAGCTCTTTTGTTTGAAATGGAAAAATCTAGCTGCTATCTAAAAAAAAAAAAAAGTTCGACTATCAGTCGACTACGGCAAAATCTAACGAACCAGATTCGACTATGAAAATCCTTAGTCGAAAACAGCCCTAGTCGAGACTCAATGATCTCGCAAGAGTAAGAGTCCCCTCATCCACACCCCGATCTATTTCCTCTAAATCTAGAGCTAGTACTTCGGCTGGTGGCCAGGGTGACCTGAGGGTGACGGTGTGGAACAAGGCGCCGACTATTTGTCCGTGCCCCGCACCTCCCCCTCTAGTGACGGTGCCCGTTAGTGTTCAGAGGATTCCCGCGGGTCCATCTTCGGATGCCCCGCGAGTTTCCTTTGGCACTACAGAGGAGGATGCAATGTCTGTCGCTGCATCACAAGGTGGGCAAGATTCATAGAGTGAAGACTCGGCAGCGCTGCCACCTTCGGGTGTGCAGTCGTTCGCCTAGCCTGATCCCGAGATGACGCCCATGCTTTCCCGGCCGGCCGCGAGCATCGGGTTAGAGTGGACCCCTCCACTGGACGATTGTTTTTTGGGTGCGGCCGCCGACTCTCGTCTGTGGCCAACCCGAATACCTTTCGCCCCGGACGTGCATGATGAGATCTCGAAGTCCTGGAAGACCCCCATGTCTTCCCGGGACAGCTCGCTGATCTCATCCGCCTTTCCTCCCCTCGATGGGGCAGCTGCCCGTGGGTACACTGGGCTCCCCCCGGTTGAACGCTCTGTTGCGATGCAACTGTGTCCTCAGAGTGCTTCTTCTCGTGGCGAGCCTAAGCACCCATCCAAAGCCTGTAGATTTTTGTCTACGTTAGTGGCGAAGTCTTGCAGAGCGGCGGGACAGGCGGCTGCTTCTCTGCGTGCTATGGCCACTCTGCAGGTCTACCAGGCCCAGATGCTCAGACACATGCACGAGGGTAGGACAGACCCAGGGCTCTTTGATGAGCTGCGCGCCGCCACCGACCTCGCTGGTGATGTCCACAGCCGTGGTCCAGGAGAAACATCTCTGGCTGAACCTGGCGGACATGAAGGATGCCGAGCGGTCTTGGCTGCTCGACACCCCCATGTCCCCAGCCGGCCTTTTCGGCGGTGCAGTCGAGGACTTTGCCCAACAGTTCTAGTAACAACTAGTAGGCTATTTAACACATTCTGGCCCGTTGGCCCGCTGCTGCCTCCACCCAGCCGGCCGGGCAGATGCCTCAGTCTACTCGCCGCCGAGGGCGCCCTCCTGCGGCTCCCGCCCCTCCCGCCCGGTCTTTCATCCAGGCCCGGTCGTGGAGGAAGCAGCAAGAAGGCGCCCCAGCTCTCTCCAGCCCCGCCCCCCGCTAAACGCTGGGCCAAGTGGCGCTCCTGAGACGGGCTGCTCAGGGATGACTGTCACTTCTCAGGAGATGATAGCAGGACCACTCCTTCCCCCGGTGGAGGGCCGGGGGAGAATCTTTTGTTCTCCACTCCCCGCTGCTCACCCTCGGGTGGGCAGCACCCTAATGTGGTTAAAGAAAGAAGTGACACCCTCACCCCTGAGCACACAGAGTTCTCGGACGGCACGGTGCGCCACCCCCGGGCCGTGCACCCCTCGTCCTCCTCAGACTCAGAGTCGGATGACAGTGTGTGCCGTCTCCGGACCGTACCACCCCCACACCGGGCCGCTATGCCGTCCACGTCCAGGCCGGTCACTCCGCTTCGCTGCCCCACCGAGGGGACGTCTGTGGTTCGCATGACCCCGCTGGTGCAGTTCTTGGGAGCCTGGCTAGAGCTTCCCCATCTGTCCCGCTGGGTCGCACAAACTATCAGGCTCGGCTACGCGATTCAGTTTGCGCGGTCTCGATCTTCTCCCCGTGGTCGAACCTCAGTTTTCTACGGGCTGGAGTGCCCCTGGAACGAGCTTCCCGGCATGTTGTTGTTTCAACAGATGCCTCCACCACGGGTTGGGGGCGCCATGTGCAATGGACATGCTGCCGCGGGCTCCTGGACAGGACCCCAGCGCATATGGCATGTCAATTGCCTCGATTGCTGGCAGTACGTCTTGCTCTGCAACGCCTCCTGGGTCCGAAACCCCATTTGTCGTCATCCGACGTAACATCTCCGTTCCCTACTCAAGGAACGAGGGTTACATACGTAACCAAGACGTTTTCATTGGTGAATAAAGAGCTTACTTAATCAGTCCTTCCAGAAAAACGCTGAGTTTTTTTGTGATTGTTGCGGGCAAAAATCCTTGATTATGCGGCCCGTTTTCTTTAAAAATGCGATGGAATATGCGGGATATTTATGCAATTTTATGCAATGAAATTGCGGGAACTTGCAAAAATTGCAGGAACTTGCAAAAATTGCAGGAACTTGCAAAAATTGCAGGAACTTGCAAAAATTGCAGGAACTTGCAAAAACTGTGGTTTGATGAAAAAGAGAAAAAAAGTGATTCCCCCAACACCCTGTTCTCACTAGGCTACTACCTTAATGTAAAGAGTCATTTCTTATGACTTCCTATGATACGCAAGCATACTAGGGGAGAGCGGGGGCGAAAGTACCATTTTTCAGAAAAAAATCATTTTAAAAGATGATGGTTTAGACAGAGATATATTTTTGCTGTGGTCAGTCACTCACAAGTGTGGTCTATCAATACCAGGTGGTATTTTGTAAAAATGTAGAACAACTTCAGGATAATTTCACTTTGAACTTAAGACTGCTCATGTTACTTTCGACCCCATCAGTTGGGACGAAAGTAACACACAGGTGGGTCAAAAGTAACACAATATACAAGCTAGATTTTTTGTGTTACTCTTGTTTTTTTTTTTGTTTTTTTTTTAGCCTAAATATACCTGAGTATGACCTTGTTAAAATGTAACTGCAAACATATTTTGGCCTTTATCTTTGAAAAATAATTTAATTTACATTTTTTCATTTTAAATTTCAGTTTCATCAAATGTTTTAAAAGTAACCCAACAGCAGCTACAAACTTGAATTGTTTAGAATATTTTTTTATTGTCAATCGATTTTATAAAATGTTTTTTTCAACATGAAAAATATGAAAATTAAATTAAATTAGCATAATATAAATTCTCAACATAATGTAATAATAGTCATGTTTCCATCCAGCTGTTTTTATGCATAAAAAACATCTGGATAGACCCTGCAAATTCATAGGTAGAGGTGTTAAAGCTATAAGGTATGGCTAAAGCCTAAATGTGACTAGGGTAAATGGAAACAGATTGAGTGAAAAAAAAAAAAAATGGTGACACAGAAATCAGCTGATTTAAATGTGACTTAGTCTTTAAAAGCCCGCTCAGAAACATCTGCCATATTCTGTTGGTATAATATGACATAAACATGTTTTAATAAATGCTGCAACACACAGAAAGTCACCACATTAGCAGAGGGACAAAAGAAACACTTGTTTTCCCTATAGCGGGACAAAACTTTCGTCCCGACAGGAACTCCTGACATTTAAACCCGATTTACTTTTATACTGAAAAACTCTGACCAAGCAAACTTCAGGATGTGTTACAGCACTAAATAACCTATAGATTGATCATCACATGAAACGAAAAACACAACTTGTAATTAAAAAAAATTACCGCTTCAGTAATAGAGTGCCGAAGTTACGACGTCACTCTGTAGGCCAAAACGCGGAAGTGAGTTAGCATTTTAGCACTCCCGGTTCCCTCGCTCTAAAGTCTATGGGATTTTTGAATGGGTTTTTGCTAAATCGCCTGAAATAAGGTCTGTCGTGAACAAAGCCTCTAAATATTTTCACGTTTTGATCTATGACATAGAACACACAGTTATAACCTGCTTGTGGTTTTTTAAACTTTATTGTGTCTGGTTGTGTTTTTTACAAAACTTTATATAGGCTTCAAAATGTATAAATTTTGGATTAACTTGTAAAGATTATCTTGATAGACAAAACGTGTAAGGGTCACAACTCTTTGTTAAACACAGATCTTATATTTTGCGATTTTCCAAATGTTTATGGGGAAAATGCATAGCTTTTCGATCGAGGGAACCCATGCGCTGCTAGCTTCTGAGTTGTCCTACAAAGTGACGTCATCACTTCGGCACTCTATTTACTTATCATACTCGAAAACTGCTTTCCGGACCTTAAACCGCGGGGAACGATGATGAAATCACGTGATATGTAGCAGCTCGGTCACTGGCTACATTGCGAAAGTGCTGTCATAGCTTGAAATGCAAATGTAGTCAGGGCTCAGAGAAAATCACTTTGTTACTTTCGCCCCGGTTTTCCCCTACATCATAAAAAGTGCTGGGAATATTTAATTTCTTTCTTTTCTTGTTTTATTTCAGACTGTAACAAGTGGAAATAAGGTGTGGCCCCTTTAAGAGCTGCGCCCTCCCTGTTGAACTTTCTGCAGTATTATATTGTATGTGCCATGCGCCTCGAACACACCATGTGTGCGGGTAATTTCTGTTTGATGCTACTTCTTTTATCTTATTTTGTTTATTAAGTAACGATGTGGACGGTAGAACGTGTGACAGACAGTTATACAAGTTTGATTTGGGAATAAAGTGCGAGTTGTGAGATGCCAATCGCCTCCGTGAGTCTGTCTGGCCTCTGCAATAACTGTGAGCCATCCCTATTTTTCTTCCCGACACAACACGTTACAAGACCTTAATAAACACATCAAACTTAAAAAACATTGATGAGTCAAACAAGTTCTGTAGCTTTACAAAAGGAATATGTTACAACTTCTGTAAAAATTAATAAATGAAATATAAAAAAATAAAGTGTGCTCCTGTTTTACAGCTTTTCAATGTTCACGTCACGTAATTACGTCACTTCATAACGTTCCCATGGCAACAGGGGGAAATGGCTGCTATTGTGTGAAGCAAACGCAACATTTTTTAACTTTCTGCTAAGATATATGTAACTTTTTTGCAACAAAAATGCGAGGATTATGAAATCATGCAGAATAGCAGCGGCTATTCTACGGAAATCGGCAATTTATGAGGCAAAAGTGCGGCGTATTTGAAAAAATGCGGCCTCCGCATGAATATGCGGACTTTGGCTGATTATGCACTAAATCATGTGATCGCATAATCGTGTTTTTCTGGAGGAACTGCTTAATGAACCGTTATGTTTTTATTACCTTAGAATGAGCCATTTCTATAGGCCCTGTCCCAAATGGCACCCTGCTCTCGCGGTCTTCCTACGAGTCTGCACTTTTGTGAGGTAATGCCGCTTTGACTGTCGGGAAGAAGTCTGCTGTGGAGCTTGCATCAGTGCGGGTTCGGCAAAAGTGCTCATCGAGGGCGCATATCAACTGCAAAGGGGACGCTCACGAGCACCCTTGTGAGACCTAAAATGACAAATGGGACACCCTACGGTCTCACAGACTTAAAGGGTTAGTTCACCCAAAAATGAAAATTAAGTCATTAATTACTCACCCCCATGCTGTACCAACCCCGTAAGACCTTCGTTCGTCTTCGGAACACAAATGAAGATATTTTTGATTAAATGTGACAGCTGGATCACTCCTCCATAGGCTCCCTAAGGGAATGAATCCTGACGGCCCAGAAAGTCAATGAAGAAAATGTTTAAATATTCCATGTCACAACAGTGGCTCAACTATAAGTTTATCAAGCGACGAGAATACTTTTTGTGCGAAAAAAACAAACAAAAATAACGACTTTATTCGACTATTCCTTTTCTTCCTTGTAGGCCTGAAACGAGACTTCAAGAGATTTCCACGACGCGCACGCGCGAGAACTTAACTGAAGTAGTTGAAGGAGATCGCAATTCTCGCGCATGCGTCGTGGAAATCTCTTGAAGTCTCGTTTCAGGCCTACAAGGAAGAAAAGGAATAGTCGAATAAAGTCGTTATTTTTGTTTTATTTCCGCACAAAAAGTATTCTAGTCACTTGATAAACTTATAGTTGAGCCACTGTTGTGACATGGAATATTTAAACATTTTCTTTATTGACTTTCTGGGCCGTCAGGATTCATTCCCTTAGGGAGCCTATGGAGGAGTGATCCAGCTGTCACATTTAATCAAAAATATCTTCATTTGTGTTCCGAAGACGAACGAAGGTCTTACGGGGTTGGTACAGCATGGGGGTGAGTAATTAATGACTTAATTTTCATTTTTGGGTGAACTAACCCTTTAACTGACACGCGCACGTGGCAGCAGTGTTGTAATGTAACGGAGTACAAATACTTCGTTACTGTACTTAAGTAGACATTTCACGTATCTGTACTTTACTTCGCTATTTAAATTTGTGTCAACTTTCACTTTTACTCCACTACATTTCCTAGATAAAATGTATACTTTTACTCCGTTATATTTCCACGAAGAATCTTCGTTACTCGTTACTACAAAATAAATTCAGAAGAAATATGTGCGACTGCAATAAGGGAGGTTTGGCGAATCACTGCTCCTAGATTGCATTACGCACGCTCTGCACGCTCTATTTCAGCA
The DNA here is from genome assembly GCA_030578255.1 of Tiaroga cobitis. Lineage (NCBI taxonomy): Eukaryota > Metazoa > Chordata > Actinopteri > Cypriniformes > Leuciscidae > Tiaroga > Tiaroga cobitis. Next base: position 17,465,839 of record CM060597.1, read on the forward strand.
TAATGCTTGTTTGTTGCCAAAGTAGGAGGAAGCACAACTGAAACCGCCATGGAAGCACCTACTGGAGGACCGGGGGGAAACTCCTTTTCCTTGATTTACTGAAGCCTATGTGTAAAACGCATTTGCAGCTGCACAGCTAGCACATTGAGCGTCTAGCTCGCTGATCGGCTGTGCTGCGGCAACTGTTTATCCAATGGCGAGGGCACCTCTGACGTGCGACCAATGAGCTAGCCCCACGTCATTACACGTCAGAGCCTGCCAAGGGGGCGTGGCCTTAGCCTATAATAGTCCCCTGAATTCGCCATTATAGCAGGTTTAACCTATGGGTTTAACGACTGAAGCGACAACTTGCCAGGTTACTATAGTGCGGCCGGTTACGCAATACTCGTTCCCTCTCTCCTTTCGAACGGCCACAATAAAGTTCACAATCAAAGTTCCAACTGCTTGCTTTAAAAAAAATAACTTTTTTACTTTTACTTCAAATACTTAAGTACATTAAATATCAGAAAATTACTTTTGATACTTAAGTACAGTATATATCAGATACTTTAAGACTTTTACTTAAGTAATATTCTAAAGGGTAACTTTCACTTCTACCAAAGTCTTTTTCTAGGACGATACTTGTACTTTTACTCAAGTATTGATTTCTAGTACTTTATACAACACTGCGTGGCAGCCATTATAAGTCCACAAGATCGAAAGTGCATAAAGTGTGCCATTTGGAACAGGGCCATACACCACGGGTCCCCTCATAGACATATACACTAGACGTCACCTTGGGGTTCTAAGCATGCGTCAAAACCGCCGCCATCTTGGAACAGGGGTCTTGTCATAGGAAGTAGCTAGGACTTTTGTGATGTGTATGATGTTCAGACGAATGAAATCTGAACTAGGAAGTTTAAAAAAAAATATATATTTTTTTATTTTTTTTCTGGAATCATTGATAAATACATGTCTGACCGTGGGAACGAACCAAAAAAACGAGAAAATCGCATTCATGATGATTTATGGTGATTTTATTTCCGTTAGACCTTTGTCTACATTGACGCTGATGCATTAAAGTGGAGGGGCTCCCCTGTTCCAAGATGGCGGCTCTATTGACGCATTCGTTCTAATGACCTGCCGTAGCCAAGGCGACATCTAGTGTATATATCTATGGGGTCCCCTTACATTGAAATAGCCCTTTTGCGCCACCATGTTTCTACAGTAGCCCTAAAAGGACAAATACGTTTCGTCACTATGTTGTATTTCGTGCAAAGAAGCAAGCTTAAAGTACGCGAATAAAACACTGACACAATGATGAACAACTAACAATAATATTCGCAATAACATCGTTTTAATGAATAATTAAGTCATCATCATTTCTTAATTTATCTTTGTAAAGAAACCTCATTGTGAACTGGCTACTCTCTGCTGTCTCAGACGACATCATCTCCTGTCGGCCACCGTAACGTCTGTTGGTTGCAATTCGCAACCTCACCACTAGATGCCGCTAAAAATCACACACTGCGCCTTAAAACTTAATGTATTAAAAATATTAAACCAATATTAAAACCAAAGTTGAACTTCATGTGCTTATGACAGTTCTCTGTTGTTTGTATTCATGCACAGGTGTCCTGGCAAAACCAGTCTGTTTAAACTCCACGCCTGCTGATCACATAGGCCAGTATTGTTCAAACCGGTGCCCACGGCCACCTTTTCCTTAAACGTTGATTGGAGCTACAGTTCTAAGAACAAGTAAAGCTTTGTGAGAGGGTATACAAGCGTACCCATAAGCCATGATACTCTACTATGTGGCACTTTTGTCATGTAATAAGAACATACTGTGTTAATATAGACAATGTTAATGTGGGTGTTTTTCTGCATGAAGAAATGATCAACACAAAATATATGGAAATAAAATCAGTTCACACAACTTACAGAATTATATAAAAAAAAAAGAAATTAAGTCTTGAAGGACAAATGGATAAATCAACAGATAGATGAACAGTGGATATTTGTAGAAATACCATCATTATATTATTTTTCTAATGCATGTTATATAGTTTCAAAGACTTATTACACTGTAAAACCCTTACTCCTTTTTTTTCTCCTCCATAATTATATCCAACAACATATATTTAAAATATGACTTTATCAAACTGGAAAAAGCACCTGTTTAATAGAAATACCAAATAGCTGTTCTAATCAAATGGCTGGCTAAACAAGAACAGTTAGATCCATTTGTCTTCATGATGTTTCATTATTGTTTTTGTTTGTAAGGGATTGTACATACTATATATCCTATATTCAGTAAGTGTAATATGTAAAAAAAATAAGATACATTTTAAAAAAAAAGTAGCTTTATTTGAGAGCACAAATGCTCAAGGAAAAGCTTCCAGCAGAGTGGAGAACAAATGTAGTATAGAAAATCGCATTCATGATGATTTATGGTGATTTTATTTCCGTTAGACCTTTGTCTACATTGACGCTGATGCATTAAAGTGGAGGGGCTCCCCTGTTCCAAGATGGCGGCTCTATTGACGCATTCGTTCTAATGACCTGCCGTAGCCAAGGCGACATCTAGTGTATATATCTATGGGGTCCCCTTACATTGAAATAGCCCTTTTGCGCCACCATGTTTCTACAGTAGCCCTAAAAGGACAAATACGTTTCGTCACTATGTTGTATTTCGTGCAAAGAAGCAAGCTTAAAGTACGCGAATAAAACACTGACACAATGATGAACAACTAACAATAATATTCGCAATAACATCGTTTTAATGAATAATTAAGTCATCATCATTTCTTAATTTATCTTTGTAAAGAAACCTCATTGTGAACTGGCTACTCTCTGCTGTCTCAGACGACATCATCTCCTGTCGGCCACCGTAACGTCTGTTGGTTGCAATTCACAACCTCACCACTAGATGCCGCTAAAAATCACACACTGCGCCTTAAAACTTAATGTATTAAAAATATTAAACCAATATTAAAACCAAAGTTGAACTTCATGTGCTTATGACAGTTCTCTGTTGTTTGTATTCATGCACAGGTGTCCTGGCAAAACCAGTCTGTTTAAACTCCACGCCTGCTGATCACATAGGCCAATATTGTTCAAACCGGTGCCCACGGCCACCTTTTCCTTAAACGTTGATTGGAGCTACAGTTCTAAGAACAAGTAAAGCTTTGTGAGAGGGTATACAAGCGTACCTGTGTCTTTAGTGACTGGAGAGGAGTTGAGGTGGCTCTGGACGGCAGCTATGGGGGTAAATTGATGCCAAAACCATTGAAAATGCACAGACTAAAAGTCACAAATGGATATTACAACTTGTAAACACAAAACACAATCTACAAATAGATACAAAGTCCTCAAATAAACTCTTTGTGATCCACAAATATAAAGTATGATCTACAAAAAGATTAAAAATCCACAAATAAACACATCCTGATTCACAAATAGAAATCAGTGACTTGTACTTGTAAACCAGAATTTGAATGAATGTAAAGTGACTTGTTTGCAGGTGAATATCATTTTCTGTTTGTAGATTGTGTCACATTTTTTTTCAGAATTCTGACACTATTGTTTCACTTTTGTGACAAAATAATGCCATAATCATTGAAAATGAAGACACTATGATTCAAAAATGCATATTACAATTTGTAAACACAAAACAAGATCTACAAATAAATTAAAAATCTGCAAACAAATTCCTCATAATCTGCAAATGTAAAACACAATCTGTAAATAGATTCCAAATCTGCAAACAAACTCCCCATGATCCACAAATATAAAATGCGATCTACAAATAGATTTAAAATCCGCAAACAAACTCTTTATGATTCACAAATAGAAATTAGTGACTTGTACTTGACAACCAGAATTTGAATGAATGCAAAGTGATTTGTCTGCGCAAGAGGGTCATTATTTGTTTGTAGATTGTGTTGCATTTGTTTTCAGAATTTTGGCACCACTGTTTCGCTGTTTTTCCCATTAAAAAATCTACAAATGCCCTCCTCACAATTTGCAAACAAACACAGTCTAACTTGTATTTTCAAACCACTGTAAAAAGACATTCTTACACATTCTGTGCAAAGCTCAGCATGCAAGTGGAGTCGGACGGCTGGGCTCACTGCCATTTACCGCCTGTCAGCGCTGTGACACCGGCAACGGTAAATGGCAGTGAGCCCAGCCGTCCGACTCCGAGAAGTGACATAGCTCTTATTTTGAAAAGGGCTTATTGAGGGGGCGTGACATCACATTGAAGCAATACCCCTGATTGGCTGACTACACGTGTGGATCGTAGTCACACACTCTGCGGAAAGGTAGTGCCAAAAAGATTTGTAGACGTGTGCAGAGAGATCTGTGAATGCCCTGTGATCTGCAAACACAAATTCAACACTTGCATGCTGAGCTTTGCACAGAATGTGTAAGAATGTCTTTTTACAGTGGTTTGAAAATACAAGTTAGACTGTGTTTGTTTGCAAATTGTGAGGAGGGCATTTGTAGATTTTTTAATGGGAAAAACAGCGAAACAGTGGTGCCAAAATTCTGAAAACAAATGCAACACAATCTACAAACAAATAATGACCCTCTTGCGCAGACAAATCACTTTGCATTCATTCAAATTGTGAGGAGGGCATTTGTAGATTTTTTTAATGGGAAAAACAGCGAAACAGTGGTGCCAAAATTCTGAAAACAAATGCAACACAATCTACAAACAAATAATGACCCTCTTGCACAGACAAATCACTTTGCATTCATTCAAATTCTGGTTTACAAGTACAAGTCACTGATTTCTATTTGTGAATCAGGATGTGTTTATTTGTGGATTTTTAATCTTTTTGTAGATCACTTTATATTTGTGGATCACAAAGAGTTTATTTTTTGTATCTTTGTATCTATTTGTAGATTGTGTTTTGTGTTTACAAGTTGTAATATCCATTTGTGACTTTTAGTCTGTGCATTTTCAATGGTTTTGGCATCAATTTATCCCCATAGGCAGCCCCTGGTGTTAGTAATGCGTGTCAGAGGAGAGCGGCTCTCAGTGCTCTTCATGCAGTCCTGCCCCTGTCTCTCCAGAGACAGTGGGGGTTTGATGTTAAAAGTGTGGCTGGAAGACAATACTGAGTACATGTGATCTTTTCGACTCTTTGGTCTATCGTAGGCTGAGGGAAGGTGAGTCAGGCACGCCTCGCCACTAATGATCTTCAACAAAAGCTGCTGTAAAATGTTGGTAGGCTACTGAAACTTTTCCTTGAGCCCAAGAAGCATGATTTTCTCTGATCAATTTCAGCCTTATCTTTGAGAGCTTGTCCACTTGTATGATTAGTGAGCTATGTCAACATTAGCCTTTGTGCCTTGAAATCTTAACTCTCTTAATATATATCTGATTACAAGTCGCTTTCTTCCACAGGCCACTGGTCAAAGCAGCACAATCAACTCATTATCAATGATGCATGGATCTAATAGACATAGGATTATTACAAACTTAAGAACATTAGAAGACTTTCTTATGCTGCAGGTCCTCGCTGTTCGCTGCAATTACGTCAGTCACAGAGTGAAACATATTAACATGTGCGTACATAAGCCATGATACTCTACTATGTGGCACTTTTGTCATGTAATAAGAACATACTGTGTTAATATAGACAATGTTAATGTGGGTGTTTTTCTGCATGAAGAAATGATCAACACAAAATATATGGAAATAAAATCAGTTCACACAACTTACAGAATTATATAAAAAAAAAAGAAATTAAGTCTTGAAGGACAAATGGATAAATCAACAGATAGATGAACAGTGGATATTTGTAGAAATACCATCATTATATTATTTTTCTAATGCATGTTATATAGTTTCAAAGACTTATTACACTGTAAAACCCTTACTCCTTTTTTTCTCCTCCATAATTATATCCAACAACATATATTTAAAATATGACTTTATCAAACTGGAAAAAGCACCTGTTTAATAGAAATACCAAATAGCTGTTCTAATCAAATGGCTGGCTAAACAAGAACAGTTAGATCCATTTGTCTTCATGATGTTTCATTATTGTTTTTGTTTGTAAGGGATTGTACATACTATATATCCTATATTCAGTAAGTGTAATATGTAAAAAAAATAAGATACATTTTAAAAAAAAAAGTAGCTTTATTTGAGAGCACAAATGCTCAAGGAAAAGCTTCCAGCAGAGTGGAGAACAAATGTAGTATTACTAAAAGACTATTTTCTAGCATAAAAATGGATCTTCACTGCCATCTAGAGGAAATATTTTGCATCAGCGGTAGGATAATAGATTTTAGGTATGAACAACTGTTGGTATGGTACTTTTATCACATAAAGATAGTATTCTTTAGGCAAAATCAAATAAAACTTCATAGCAATTAACCATGTACATCACAGCATTCCATGTCTTACCACATGGGTTTGCTGGGACCGAAATTTAAATATGAAGCCAATTATGAACAACTCATTCAGAAATATTATGATATAATTCAGTATATTTTAAAAAGCAGTAAAAATCTACTAAAACAGCTCTTTAACTCCCTTGAAATTCAGCCCCTTTTGAGCCAAAAACAGGAAAATAACATGCTTGAACTCAAATGGTTGTCTTTCCTAAACCCTTTGTAGTATGTCCATAGTTGAGGTATTTTTCAGTTTCAGAATAAAAATAAGTAAAAAATAAAGTTAGACATGCTGAACTATATTGGGAATGGAAACGTTTTTTATAACATCTTTTCATCATTAAAAAAAGATGCCTGCGACTATCGAGGAAGTACTCAAAATGAAATCATTAAATGAATAATGAATTCAATAAAACAACAATTAAATGTTCCAGTTTATTCTGAAAAATAAATAATTAAATGTATCTACTTATTTTGTAAAATTCCATGAAAACAACATTTATTGTTTAAAATATTTCACAATATCCATTTTCATACACTCCTACTGTTTAAATAAATCTCCTTTTTCATAATAAATGCTCTTTTTTAAAAAGCTGTTTTTCATAATAATATCCTGAACTTTAAGCAAATATAGCATTTTATCTGCATCTCATTTTTAATAATGTTAGTCTGTATTTTTATTTTTAACTAAAAGCCCTATAGGGACAAGTGTTGTGAATTAGCTTTAGCTAAAAACACTATGATGCAACTGAACGCCCGTGACAGTGGAATTTGTAGTTGTAGAGAATAGACACATGTGTATCAGTAAATTTGAAGTCACAGAGAGAAATGTTTTAAAGGTGCAATGTGTAAAAATTTTGAGTATCTATTAACAAAAATGCAATATGACATCCATAACTATGTTTTCAGTGGTGTATAAAGAACTTACTTAATAAACTGTAATGTTTTTATTACCTTAGAATGAGACATTTATATCTACATAACCGCGGGCACCCCCTTCTATGAAGGTCGACATTTTGTGACGTCATGTTTCTACCGTAGCCGACAGCGAACAAACAGGGTTACAGAGTACGTTTCGTCACTACCTTGAAAGAGAAGCCGCAGAAACTAGAAGCTAGCCATAAACACCGTGAGTAGTGACTTTTCCCTTGTCAGTGGTGTAAAATATGTAGTTGGATTGTTTCATCTTATATCTTCTCCCTCGCTGTGTTATGGCTTTGCTATGTATACCATATATATACCAATTGGCTTCATCACTATGTCTCCTCTCCACCAGTAAGCTGGTGTGTGGTGGACGTTCTGGCGCAATATGGCTGCCGTCGCATCATCCAGGTGGATGCTGCACATTGGTGGTGGTTGAGGAGATTCCTCCTTCTATGTAAAGCGCTTTGAGTGCCGAGAAAAGCGCTATATAAATGTAATGAATTACTATGTGGGGATAAATGTGCTGGTTACGTTCGTGAGACAGCTGATTAGTACTCGTCATTGACCGTAAAACAATATGTTACTGGAATCACCAACCCATCGATCGCGGTCGACAAGTCGTTCTTGGAAGTATTTTAAGTCGATCGCGAAGAGTTTTCAAAATCAGAGAAAAAAAGCCTATTGTGTGTAGTAAATGGTGTCTAGGGGATGCGGAGGCGCGCACGCTGTTACAATCACGTCATTTTTGCCGCACGCACCTTTGGGCTCATGCGGACGCACCAAGTATAAACAAGGCTTAACGCTTTAACCAGCTCAGCCACAGTAACAGCTCATGTTAGCCAGCTAAACTTTTACTACCCTGTTAGAAAAAATATATAGTTGCATAGTTTCATGTGGTTTTTCTCCCTTGCTGTATTATGGGTTTGCTATGTGGGGAGAAATGTGCTGGTTACGTTCGTGAGACAATCAGCTGATTACTATTATTATATTATATATTAAGACCCTTGATCCTCACCTGACTATGGCTTTGTAAACTTTGTCCATGATGTGGTTTATAATGGACTGTGGTACAGAAACAGTGACAATGTTGCACACTCTTGGCTTACTCTGGCTATTCTCTTCTGTTTCAGATGACGATATGTTTGTCCCATTTTAGCCACCGTAGCTTCTTTGAAAGGGAGGGGTGAGCACAAGCAGTGGACTGAGCCCTTTGTGCAAACTCGCAACCGAACCGCTAGATGTCGCTAAAAATCACACATTGCACCTTTAAGGGTTGCAAACTTGTAGACGTTTTTTATCTTCCACAAACACAACACAACAGTTACACCTTCTCAAGTACAGCTGAGGTGGCTCGGGCATCTGTTCCGGATGCCTCCTGGACGCCTTCCTGGGAAGGTGTTCCGGGCACGTCCCACTGGGAGGAGACCCCAGGGAAGACCTAGGACACACTGGAGGGACTATGTCTCCCGGCTGGCCTGGGAACGCCTCGGTGTCCCCCCGGAAGAGCTGGAGGAAGTGTCTAGGGAGAGGGAAGTCTGGGCATCTCTGCTTAGACTGCTGCCCCCGCGACCCGGCCCCGGATTAGCGGAAGAAGATGGATGGATGGATGGATTATGAACTTAACGAAACGATACACAATTGTAGTTTAAGTTCACGCTGAAACTATATTTACATTTTTTTTAAATAATACATTAAACCTGCTGAGAAACGAGGAGCATGAACTAGAATGAGCAGTTCCACGCACATGCCCGGATTACTCATGAATATTAATGTGGGCTCCGCCCACTGCCTCCAGATGCACAACTCACTTTTGCCCCACATTTCACGGTACACTTGGTGCAAAAGGGAGAGCGCGTGAAACTTGTCACTTGAAAGCGAAAAACAGAGCTTGAGATGCGTTGCAGCAGATTCAAGCAGCTGTAGTTATGTAGGCCTACTTGTGTTTGTGATAGAAAAATATACAAGACATTTGTGAAAAAATATTCTACAAGTGTGCAACTCTCATTGGATGAATTCACATACTGATTTGCAAATGAGCAAAATTTCTCTGTGACTTCACATGTTTTGATCTGATGCAGGTGTATAAATGCGTGTTTGCACCATATTCACTGCAGCAACTGTAGCAAAAAATATGAGCGTACGAGTTTCTTAATTAGTGATTTGTAGAATAGGATTTGTGCTCCTGCAATGAAGAATTTGAGAAGGTGTAACTGTTGTGTTGTGTTTGTGGAAGATAAAAAAAAGTCTACAAGTTTGCAACTCTGAAAACATTTCTCTCTGTGACTTCAAATTTACTGATACACATGTGTGGCTATTCTCTACAACTACAAATTCCACTGTCACAGGCGTTCAGTTGTTTTGCACCAAAAAAACCTTCATACTGTTTAAGTTTTTGTATCTGTCCCCATCTAAATAAACATGATTTCCCCAAAGATTTTCAATAATAATAGAGGACATTTCACAAATCCCAATCAACAGACAGTGCTTGGCGCGAATTTGCCAATCCATTCAGATGAATTACTTGGTCTGGTGAGGTGAACTGAAAGATTTGAAACGAATATTAAGCATAGCGTCAGTTCTGGCAGGTCACATTATAGTCAAGCACGCATCATCTGACTCTCAGCTGATCGTCTACCAGGAAAACGTCGCCTATCACTGTATAGTCTACATTAGGCTAAGCTCCTTCAGTATTATCAGCAGCTATCCAAATTACCCTCCTCCATCCCCAGCTCCTCCTCTCGCCAGTCAGGATTTGGCATTCTGATTACCCCTGAATCACACAAAAATTCCCTAATTATGTTGTACATTAAAATTAATTAATGATATCTGTAATAGGCTACTTATCCATGCTAGGCTGCATGGATGCGCAGGGAGTTCTTGCCCAGAACAGAACCATACCGCCAATCCTATGCTTTTCAATCATATTTGACGATAGTGGTCCTGACAGAAATGGGAAAATAAATTATCTGTGAGGTATTTTGAACTGAAACTTCACAGACACATTCCGGGGACACCTGAGACTTATATTAGGCTACATCTTGTGAAAAGGGGCATAATAGGGATCTTTGCCGTGACGTCAAGACGCGGTTACATGCGCTCTGGTTGGCAAAAGAAAAGTAATGGCTTGCTGCGCAGCGCAAACACAGAAGAAAAATGGTTGTATCGTGCTGTGTGATCGGCTGTGTTAACAGGTTCAATAAGAGTAACCCCAAGAGCTTCTACCGCGTACCTAAACGGCCTGAATCAAGAAGAAAGCTGTGGATTTATGCAATTAGGCGTCTAGAACCCAGCGGACCACGATCGCGTCTGCTACCTGCATTTTGCGTTAAAAATTAAAACTAATTTTGTAAATAAATGTTACTAGTAGGTTCTATCGCATTGATGGGTTAATTAATGAATGAATAACTGTACAAAATACCTCGGAAGACGTGTCAAAGTCTTTGTTCACACAACTTTTTGTGTGCATGTTAGTGTGACTGAGCAATGGAAGTATAATAACATTGATTATACCTCCATGGTGTGAGCATGTTGTTGACAGTGAAATTTACCAGTTATCCTTAGTTAAAACCAGTAATATTCGTAATTATGACTTACTTATAGACATCTAAAGATTTATACGCCTTCATTGACGAGATACAGGTAGATGTCGCCAAATGTCAAATCTGGCCATGTGTCCGGGCTTTTGCTCCAATTCTCACTCAGGTGATATGGATCAGGCAGAGAACATGAACCCTGGTTATATAAAAGCTTAACCTTATATCTCCTTTTAGCTTCTTCGGACAAAGAATTATCATATGCTGACAAAACACAGGTAGACTGCTGCAAGTTTTGGTTCTTTCTGCCAACCAGTTCACGCCCACGCCCATATCGTGACGTCACATTTGACTCGGGCGAACATCGCTATAGGTATACCCTTTAATTGACTACATTTAAGAATTTAACATTAAAGATTACATTCATATTTATTAAGGTTAGAAAAAATTCCTAGGTAAAAATACCCCTAAAAATTCTTCTGTTGCGCGGAACTGAGGAACTTCTGATGACGACTGAGGCTACGTTCACACTGCAGGCTGAAACGACCCAATTCCGATTTTTTTTTGCCCCTATGCGACCTGTATCTGATCTTTTCATGACACTCTGAACGACACAGATCCGATCTTTTCAAATGCGACCCAGGCCACTTGGGCCTCGTTTACACTGTCAGTGAAATGTGACCCAATTCCGATTTTTTACTCGTATGCGACACAGATCGGATGTGTTCTATGACAGTGTAAACAGGAAAAAAACCCATGCATTCGGATATTTCGAGATCGGTTTCAGGCCTCGTTCATATGTGGAAATTGTTATGTCCCAGGTCTAGGGTCCGAGAAAATAACATAAATAAATGTCGTTACACCTTGACTTCTTGTTTCTTTCTTTTTTTTTTTATTATTGTGAAACAAGTTGTTCAAACTGATATCAGCACAAGACAACAAAAAAAAGAAAGGAAGCAAAAATATTTTCAGGGTAGGGTCAAAGCCAAAAATAACAAACAAAACTGAGACTACCTTGTTTTAGAAAAAATTATTATCCTAACAAAAGAACGTTTAAACAAAAATACAAAAACTAAACTGACTCCCTTACTAGCCAAAAAAACAGGAGAAAATATGTTCACAATAAAGAAAAAAATGGCACCCCAACCCCTACAGCTTCCGTGCTGGAGCGCAGTGATATTTACAACAAATATAATGACAAAACAAAAACACTCAGCCACATTGAGTGTTTTAAAAGAAAACCGTGTACAGAAAACTTTACAAAAGAAATGGAGAAAAAGGAAAAAAAAACTAATCGGGAGAATATAAGGTAAAAGAAAAATAAACAACACAGTATTTATAAAAGTCACTGCTCGAAGGTAATTCTCTTTCCACCAATAACAACAGTTTCAACAACAACAACCGTTTCAATGACAGCGCAATTAAATAAAAGTCAACACAGACTTAATCGTCTTTCCCACAACAACAACAGGTTTAATGACGAGAGAAACCCCGACGCGCATCTGCGGATGGACGGATGGCCCGACGAAACATTGTGTCGTCGTAGATGTGGACACACGTTGACACAACTTATCAAAGGTTGGCTTGCTCATTCGAAAATTTCGGACCCACTGCTCCTCGTTAAAGCCCGCCACGATCTCATGAAAGTGCGTTTATTGCACGATTTTTTTTTTCACGTGGCATTTACGCCAAAAATAGTTTTTGGGTGCATGATACGCACTTTATGGCGTTTAATACGCACGTTTACAGTGCGTATCATATGCAAGCAGAAACTATTTTTGGTGTATAAATGGCATGAGAAATAAAATTTGTGCTATAGATACTCACTTTTATGAGATCGTGTTGTATGTTCCCACCCGTCCTGAGATTTCGCTGCGTGTTCGTCCATCTGAGCAAGAAGACCCCTGCAAACATGCGCGATGTTTCAGTCAAGTGTAAACACATGACTCGGATATGGGTCACAATTTAAAGAACGTGTAAACGGACGTTAAAAAAAAATCGGATATAGGCAACAAATCAGAATTGGGCATCAAGACCTGCAGTGTAAACGAGGCCCATGTGTTCCAAATCCGATATGTATCCGATCTTTTGAAATGAGACTTCAATCTGAACGGCCAGGTCGCATGTATCCGACCCGTCACTAAACGAGCTCCACTGTTGACATCCATGTTTAGCTACTTCCGCAAACAACAAGTGACGTCGTTGACAGTTGAGTACTCTTCTGCGCATGCGGGTCATTTCTGGGTCATGTCACGTTCACACAAGAGATCACTAAAGGTCGCATTTAATTGGAAATGTGAACGGCCTTGCAAAAAAATCGCATTTTTTTCAAAAAATCGGAATTGAGCATTAAGCCCCTGCAGTGTGAACGGACAATTACGAGGACAATTGCCAGTTGAAATTATAGGCTAAATGTTTAAAAATGCTAAATTAAGAAAAATATAAAAATGCCTCCAATAGTAATAACTGACCTAACATGAAAATCCTTTCGATTGAAATCGATTTACAGCAAATCTTGCCTAAATGTGCGTGGTTTATTGTTCACTTGTTCATCCAACAGCTAGGCCTATAGTGAATTGATCTTTAGAAAGTGTCGAATACTTCTGCTTCTATAAGCAGGTTCATGTAGGTTGTCTACAAACCGGAAGGTTGGTGGTTCAATCCCCGGTTCCACCTGGCCAAGTGTCGAGGTGTCCATGAGCGAGACACCTAACCCCAGCTGACCCTCAATGGGTCTGTGAAAGCGCTATATAAATGCAGTCCATTTACCATAAGCTTTTGCAGTGCAGTTTGTTGGATGCAATAAATGGTAGATCCTGATTTAGCCGCATGGTGGCGGTGTTTTGCAAAACTTGTACAAAAAAATGTCAAGAAAAATGCAGCGAAAATTAAATCATCTGCAGAATGATTCGACTTTATCACGTGTTTTCGGTCTCTGCTCTTTCAGTGAAATGCTAAACAAAACAGAAATATCGTTGATTTAAAATATACCAGTGTAGCATAATTATTACAGCTTACAAAACATTTTCTAGTTAGCAGTTTAATTGTGCTACATCAGAATGCAGCCTACATGGCAGGTCAAAGAAGGAAACACAATTACATTTGTTTATTGATTTTTTTTTTACAGAAGTGTGAGTTTTCGGGCACTATAGATATATCGCAGTCGCAGGTTTGATGTGAAATAGAACCACCATATGCAAACTTTTGGCATATCTGAAATATTTTAAGGTAACAGTAAAGTTACTTAATTTTACTAATGGTGTAACATTCTGTTTAAATAATAGCATTCGGCATTTTGTAACCTCTCAGGTTGTCTTATTTTATTGGAACTTCTGTATTATTTTGCATTTATAATCTACATTTACATTCCCTCCCATCAGTGCATTACACTACAGGTATTGTATTGCGTATTTTCCTCCATGGTCAACCTAACAGCTGTTTAGGGTTCGTTGTTGTACCCTATACCATGACAACCTGACAGAACAGTGCTTATGTTCAGGAAGAAATGGGTAAAAAAACAAATATCTGTCATAAATGGATCAATTTTTTTTGTGAAACTTTTCAGTCATTGACATTTGCTCTCCTCTTAAATGCAGTGCGAATCATGTTCAGAGAAGCATAATGCTTTAAAAGATTAACATTATTGATCTGACAATGAAGACTTCTCTTTGTGCCTGCTTCCATATGGTCAGTCCACTTGGTACATGTGTCTCTAATGCAAGTGTACACTATTGATCTTGTGACGGATGTATGGCGTAAATGGCGACCCGGGAAGATGCTTATCAAATATATGGAAACACTGGTGAGCTAATGGCTTCTGAGTCTTCAGGCTCATATCAGATAAAGTGCACTGGTGCCCACAGAGTGACTGCAGTTTCTGTACATAAGTGTGAGAAAGTTATGGATTAGTATTATTTACGGTCGTTGGAAAAAAGTATGTGAACCCTTTGGATTTACCTGGGTGGGTGTAAAAATAGGGGTTCTGCATAATGTCATCAAATTTGATCTGGTCTCAGATAACAATAAATGTTAATCAATGATTTGATTCCATGTCTTTATTAGACACACCATGTAAACATTGACAGTGCAGAAGCATGTTAATTACTTGGATATTGACAAACCTTGTGTCACGGATTGTGTTGGTAGAACACACACAAACACGAAAATGAAGATTATTAGGCAGTCTTCAATAAATCCACAGGTTGAAAGTAGTGTAACACATACATTTTCACACATATAAAATGTGAAAGTTTTACATTGACTTGATAATTCTGTCATTTCTCCTTCCCATCAGGTTAAGAGTTTGGGTGTCATCCTTAACAGCACCATGTCTTTTGAGGCACATGTAAATACACGGCCAGCTTATTATCATCTGAGAAATATTAATTGTCTTCGACCATCTCTTTCCGCTAATAGTACTGCTGTCCTCGTATTTGTATGTGTTACATCTTGTATTGACTATTGCAATTCTCTTCTCAATGGTGTTTCACACAAACTTCTTCACAAACTTCAAACGGTCCAGAATTCAGCAGCCCGGATCATTACACAAACACCGTTCATTGAGCACATTACTCTAGTTTTAAGTCAACTCCATTAACTTCCAGTTAGATATCGCATTCAATTAAAAATTTTACTTTTCACTTATAAGGCTCTCCATAGCACCTTAATGTTTGGATGAACAACTTCATGTGTATTCACCTACTCGATCTCTTAAGTCTTCTTCTACTACGACTCTAGTTATGCCATCTGTACGTCTGACCACCATGGGATGTAGAGCTTTTAATTGTACTGCTCAGAGTCTTTGAAATACCTTACCTCATCAGACATACGAAATAGTTCTAGTCTAGTAATTGAATTTTTAAATTATGTCTTAAAACTATTTTTTTAGATTAGCTTATTCTGAGTGACATAGCCTGTGTGTATTTTATTTAAATTTTTGTTCATGTTTATATTAATTGTTAATGTATTTTACTGTTTGTAAGGTGTCCTTGAGTGTCTTGAAAGGTGCCCATAAATAGAATTATTATAATAATACATAAACGAGACCACAATGAACAGAAACAAGGGAACTTAAAATATTGTGCAAACAAGAATGATTAGACACACGAATGAATGACAAAATCAAATCTGTGACCATGACAACAAACAAGACGAGGAGAAACGGTGAAAACAAAGTCCAAACTGAGGTGACCGTGACATTACGCCATGATGGAGCCACATCGACGACCCCCTGAGATGGAAGTGGGGATCCATCAGGCAGAGGTGGAGCTGGAGCAACCGAGGGTGGAGGCAGAGTCTGAGGGAGGGCAGAGCTAGCTGGAGCTGTAGGGGTGGAGGGACAGAGAGCAGAGGACGGCCCGCAGCGAAGGTGGTGTGATGTCCGACCCAGGTGGAGCTGACGGTCCGAGGGAGCCCGGCGAGGCTGAATGCCCGATGGCCCTTGCTGGAGACCAGCTCCTAGCTCCTGGCTCCTAGCAGGCCCGAGGTGTTGCCACGCCACTGAGAGGAGGCAGAGTTGTTGCTGAGGAAGGCAGCGATGACTGGACGGCAAGAGTAGCAAACAAATTTCTTATCTGAGAAAACAAATAAAGTCACTAGTAGTGGTTTGGAGAGGTGGTGGGAGAGGGAGATAGGGAGGGGCCAGCGGGTCAGATGAAGATTATTCAAGTTCAAGTGGGATTTAAAGGAGGCCGGGGATCCAACTCTCCAAACACAAAACAGTCCATTAAGTCCAGCCGGAACTCACTCGGTGGCAGGAGGATGGGCGCCTGGGCGGGGCTCGCTTCCATCCCCTCCTACTCCACGAGGGCTCCCACGGCGATGGAAGGTACAGCATGCTCACACACCTGATCAGACTCGGCCAGCTCAGGCTCCGGGGTGATGTCCTGCTCGATCACTCCTGTAGGCGCGGGCTCAAACATTGCGGCGGAGACAGGCTGTTGGTCTGCGGTGGGTTCATGCTGTCGCTCCTCGCAGTGGGATGGTCTCTGGCTAGGCACTGGGTGAGGAGTGGGGCTGGTTTCATCATCCATAGGTCCGACGGTTAGCGCGCACAGGATCCACAGGATACCAGCACCAATTTCACGTAATTAGCGAAGCTCCCTCGAGGGCCCTCCCCGGACAACTGCTCTCTTGTAACGGTGTTCAGGCTGGCGTGTAGGAACGAGAATAAGCAGTTGTCCGGGTAGTTGGTGAGATGGGCTAGGAACAGGAAATCCTCTACATGTTCTTCGAGGGAGCAAGTTCCCTGCTCAAAGCTGATTTTAAAAAAAAAGCAGGATTGTCCCTGGTGTAAAAGAAAGTAAATCCAAAAAAACGGGGGAAAACGCACACTCAAAAAACATGAGAAACACTGTAGCGTGGCGTAATCACATCGGGTCTTCTGTCACAAATTGCGTTGGTAGAACACACATGACCACCTAGATGAATATTATAAGGCAGTCTTTAATAAATCCACTGGTTGAAAGTAGCATAACACACATCCATACATAAACGAGACTCAACAACAACGAACAGAAACAAGGGAACTTAAATACACGTGCAAAATGCAAACAAGTATGATTAGACACACCTGAACTGAATGACGAGATCAAATCTGTGACCATGACAACAAACAAGACAAGAAGAAACAGTGCAAATGAAAACAAAGTCCAAACTGAGGTGACTGTGACACCTTGACAAACCAGGCCAATCATGCAATTGATACAATGCAAAAAGATTGAAGGAGTGAAGGAAACAATCAAGAAATTTCAGAACACCTTGTGAAACTTGCATAAAAATTCATTTTTTTGCACATTTAAAGTTCTCAAACAGGCACTTGAATGTTGAACTTGAAATCAAATTTGAGCCCATTAAAACTGCAGCTAGTTCAACAGCACAATGGCTTCTTCAACAGATGAAAACACACCTTGAGCCCTGACCTCAAACATCACGCCCAGTGCTGATTTAGAGACGGCATTACACACACACACACACACACACACACACACACACACACACACACACATAGATTTAACAATTACTAATTCCCCTGAGCATTTTCTCACAGTTTTTGAGAGGATTTATCACTCTGGCCTGAGTGGTTTTACAGCAAGAACAGATCATTAATATTGGAATTTTGATAAGAGATTCAGATTTTGATTAGACGCTTTCCTCCCTCACAAATAAATTATGATCTTGGTCTACATTTTCCTCATTCATCTCCATGTAACCTCAATTTCACGGATTATTGATAATTGAATGCAAACTGTTTTTGAAGAGGAGGAAAGTGGGCGTCAGTTCAACGATTTCATGACAGTGTCAACCATGCGTAACTTTAGGGGAAAGCAATGAAACCAGAAATATTGTGCAGATTGGCTCATGTGAACGGGTATTTTATGTCTTATTAATAAATTCAGCTGCCTTCGGTTTGTGCTCAGGATCTGTGTAAAACCTACTCGTTTAATTTCTATTTCCCACATTTAAATTAGCAAAGAGCAACAAAAAAAAAGCATTCACCATTGGTCCAACTCATCACTTTATCAAAAAAAACAACAACAAAAATAATAAATTAAGTAATAAACGAAAAAAATAATTTGTAGTAATTTGTGTAAAGTAAATAGTGTTTTCTCTTCATGCAACAAACATTTATCGTCACAGCAGGTGTGAAGATGTCAGGTTAGCATAGTCTACACAGAAACAGATTATAAATATTGAAACAGGCTATTAATTTGTATTGTTCGATCGAGGTAGAATGAGAATGCAGACAACAATCCTTTACCTGGTTTGGGGCCAAAATGGCCATTTCATCTTCCATAAACAGAGTCCACAAGAGAGTGATGTGGAAAGAATTGATTTTTTTCTCTCTCTTTGGGCTTTTCTTGTTCCACTCAGGGTGAGAGGCTTGGTAAATATCATGTTTTCTATATTCTGCCATTGATCTCATTAGCGGATGTGCGTCATTTTGCCTTCAATCAAAGCAATTGCTTTTTACAGTAAAGCGCATCCAGTAGTGACAACAAACAGAACTGCCCCACACAGCTCTCCCTAATGAAAATTATTTAATTGAGATCACAAATCCATGAATTTCAAACCTAATTTAAAAAAATCCCATTAATTATGATGAAAAGATAGAAACTTCATGCTATTATATATTATATGTTGATGTTTACTGTGTTATTTGAGGAGGTCAAGTTGTTTTGACATACTATTAAATAGTAATTAACATACCAGTTGATAGTGTAGGATTCTTTTCCGCTTCATTCTAGAAATGTAGTCCTTCATTTTAGACTGCTTAGCATTTAAGCCAGCATGTTTAAGCAGTATTTGTCATAGGTGAAGTGACTGGCTGACTGCCATACAGACGCTAAAGCACTAGCTGCTTTATTTAGCTCCATGTGTTGATGTATTTCATTTAGATCAGTCCATTTTTTTTAACCCTCTACTGCACGGTGTTGCCATATGGCAACATACCCTTTCTTTGGACATTTCTTGAAATTTGAAAATAAACATAAGCTCATATTAATCTTAAATTCATGGTAGAACCTGGTGGTACCCAATGATATGCTTTGATGACATCACATCACACTACACACACCCTTAAACTGTCATTTCTTCACACACTTTTGATGACTCCAGTTGCTGAAGAAGTGCTCGTGAATATGTGAAGATTTTCCTCAATTTTTCATATTTCTTCAGAATTTAAAAAAAATGTCAAGCATCTGGGGTAAATTCTAATCTTTTTTCAATCATTGTCACATTGTTTTGATACTACTATTACCTTTTTATTCAATAAAAAAGGTATGTTGCCATATGGCAACATTGTGCAGTAATGGAACAATATTTCGCCCATGCTAATGCAGAGTAGCTTTGTGGATGCACTATATATTTATAAAGTAAAGTAAAAGTAAAGTATAAAAGTAAAATATATATACGCAAATTTTGTTTAGAAAATGCACAGTGCACAGTGTTGAGCTGATGTTGGGAAAGGTGTAAAGTATATCAAGAATTTGAAGGTTTTGTCATTCCAAAATCTGTATGGTGAACAAAAAATAACCACATACACAAGTCGCTGTGCAGTCCCCATGCAGATGTACACACACACACACACACACACACACACACACACACACACACATGCATGTTCTATCATCCTACACTTGATGGCAGCAGTAACAATTTTTTCTTATATTTCATTTGAAGTTGAAGTTCAGGAGGAGGCACCTGCACCTCCTGGGGTGGAAAAGGAACTGCTTTCACATTTAGTTTCACTTGAACAGTTCTTATGAGTTTGCATCAGATGTTTTGTAAATGTTCTTGAAATAATCGTTTCATATTGAGTAGTTTCACTTGAACAGTTCTGGCAGTTTGCGCCAGATGTTTTGTAAATGTTGAAATAATACTTTGAAAATTAGTTTCATATTTTGTATACCAAGCTCTTGAAAACATTTTAAATAGTAAAAACAATTTTAATTTCTATAAGACAGGTCTGTAATCATCTATGAATTTCATGTCATTTTGGGAGAAAACTGTTCCATTGTTGCACAATGTTGCCATATGGCAACGCACCCAAAAGTAGTCTCGCGTAGCCAGACCTTCAGACTGACGGCTGAAGGTCTGGAATTCATAGCAGGCAGCTTTCTTTGGTCAAGGCCCGCCCATAAGGCCGTTTGACCGACATGTAAAACAACCAATTACAGTTCGTTTCGTTCAGCGTCACGTTTTGGTGCGTGGAAATGTCCCCACAACAACAGACCTGCGTGCAACAAGTCAGTCAGCATAGAAAATCAAAGAAAGAGAAGAAAACTTCAAGAGTCTTTACCGTGAACCTCGCATACTTTTGAGAATTGTACGTTTAGCTGATCTTGATAAATGCTCATTGTCACTCATGTAAACACAACAGTTTTTCTTCCGCAATCACACGTCTGCGCTTTGTTTCCCGGCGGACCGAAAATAAACGCAACACTCGCGCCCCCCGGAAATCCGATAAAATTCAACCAATCAGATGACGACTTCGACATTCCTGAAGTGTTTCCAGTTAAGTGTACCATATGCATCAGACGTTTAGCCAACGTTCCATGGGCGTGACGTCTGAGGCTGAGACTAACCCAAAAGTACCCCCCCCCCCCCCCATTTTCTAAAAAAAGAAATGTTAATTTGAGTCCATTTTATAAAAACACTGTAATTTTTTTTCCATGAGTGCATAATAATGCGTGCAGTAGAGGGTTAAGTTGGATGTACAGCGCCGGAGACTTGAAATCCATTTACTAAATGACATCTTACTGTGGCAAAATCATCGCACTTCCGTACTCAATTATGCAGCTCAATTAGCAAATAACTGCAGAGCTCTTTTTCTTTTACTTAAACGTACCAAAAATAACTATCCATCTGTTTTTTATTGCTGTTTTAAAAAAAAAAACATTACTTAAAGCAATACATCTAATTTAATGCTAGGAGCTTTTGGTAAACAATACTTAGGTTTTGCAATTGTTGCGTTATCCCTTCTGTTTGCATTGTGAAATGTGTCAGATGTAATTACAATGAAATTTGTATGGTGATAGGAGTAATGTAATGTAAAAGTTTGCAGATAAAGATTAATTGACTGGCTGGCTCTCAAAGAGAGCCTTATAATCTCTATTTATTAGCAGAGAGGAATGGGCTGGGCAGCCGAGGCACTGCAATATGAAATGACTCACTACTACTATGAGGGCATAGAGGTTAATTAACAAAGCATCTAACTGGATGGGATCCATTTGAACTGTGTGAGGACACAAGAAAGCACTTGCCGTCACGATTGTTGAGAAGGCTGTGATGGGAAGCTTGGATGAGTGCTTTTGGTGATTAGAATGAGCCCCATTTATGAGATTATATGAATGAAAATGAATCATTTACATTGTGCTCTTTTATTCTCATTCAGAAGCACATAAAATGTTGTTGCTTAAATTTTGAAATATACTAAAGGTCTCAATCGCTCAAATAGATGTAGGAAAAGAGGATGTATACATTTTTTAAATGTCACTCCTGCTTACAACAGAGAGACATGTTTCATAGGACCTCGATGGTGTCAGTAAATATAAAGAGGATCAATTCATTCTGCAAAACGGGTCTCTGCACTCCCTCTAAATGACACCAAAAAAAGGCCATTTTACTTCTATTTTGGTTGCACTTTATTTTATAGTACGTGCACTTACCTAACAGAGTACTGGGTAAAATAAGGTAACTAAATGGGTTACGGTTAGGTTTAGCGGTAGGTTTTAGGGTTAGTGCCTTGTTATTAAGCAGTTATTGCAATTCCTATAATAAGTACATAGGGAACAGGACTGTAAAATAAAAGTGCTACCTCTATTTTAGGGAATTGATTTGACTGTAAAAAGTTCCCATGGGTGGTCACTGTTGGGAGACCAGCATGACAATTAAACACACACACAAAAAAAAAAAAAACAGAATCTTGATGAACGGTTCCCAGAAGGGTTTATACAGAATGGCTGCTGTCACTGTAATTTGCACAGAGGACCCAATAAAAACAAATAAAGCATGTCTCTGGGGCTACAAAACACAAAGCATTGATGCAAAGTCTTTGTTTTTACTCAAACAAACCATACTACTATTATTCAGATATGGAAATAAGATTTATATTTTTGTCTCCTGTTAGATATTAGGTTTTCATTAATTAAAATTAATTGATTATGCTAGATTAACGTTGGTTTACAAATTGGATTTCTTAAATAGACACTTTCAGTAAGACCTATTTCAGTGCTCCATTGGATTATGACCTTTTAAATTGGCATTCAGAACAACTGGACAAATCAATGCTGAACCTTGATGTGGTTGTCATTTAATTCTGATTATTGTTTCAGAAATGCAAAATCGAGCGTGACGTGAGAGGGGCATGGGTAAGACTATCCAGACCAATTACTAAAACAACCAGTCAGTCAATAAATCAAGTACCCCAAACCTTATGTATCTAAAATACATTTTAATCTTGCTCAAATTCACAATTGTTACAATTTGTAATTCAGTGGTAGTACCTCCCTCCTTTAATTCAAACATACTGTACAACAGCGGCATGTAAAGTGTGTTACATCAAGGCACAAGACACATCCATTATCAGGGAAGCCTTTTTATGAGGCACTGCTTTAATATGATCCCCCAAAATACCGTAATGTGCTGAGACACATTAAAGAAACAAGGGCCAAACCCGACTGTACATACTGAATGTGCTCTCTGCTGAGAGGAAAGAATGAAGCAATGCTCTTCCTCGGATCCAAATGAGTAGAAAAATGATGGTTACTGATCATCACCGCTTTCTCGTTTCGTTTTCTTTTTTTAAACTTATGTTGCTTTGTTGAAGAGCCAAAAAAAATAAGCAGTTATAATGTCTGGCTGGATGGAAACGATCAGTGCTATCAACTGGAGTCCATTCAGATGAAAGTGAGGAGTTTCCATTCCCAGGGTTCATAATGAGGACATGATGGTTTCTCTTTTATTGACAGCGATCAAAGAAGAACTGTGGACGTGTAGATTGGTGACCTGTTGAAAGATTTATGTAAGATGTTATCATCATTGTACAGTATATGACATGATTTAAAAATTCATTTTACATCATAAAATAGTTTTACACTTTACAAACATCTACAACCTTTTGTTTATTTAGGTTTAAATTAGATTATGAATCCCAGATTTTCAAGGTGGACTGTATCTATTATTGGTGGTACGGTTTCAGTATGATCACATAATCATAAAATATTGTCACACGAACATTAAATATAATCATATTCTGTGACATCAACATCATTCTAACATAAAACACGACATGCCAATAATGTCATGGTGGAATTATCTTGATTGCGCTACACTTAATACTTGAAAAGACACAAGAGGATTCAGAACACAATTCACGTACAATTTCACGAAGACCCATTTAGTCGACTACTCCTGACTGAGCCTCCTCCGTCTGCCGAACGCCTGGGAGCCCACATTAGTGGGGACAAATTTGCTGCTTCCGATTCCCCCCGAGCGGCTCAGGAAATCTGCCAGGCGATGGGTCACACATGTGGCCGTGTTACAGGCTCTCTTCTGTGTCGTAATACTGGAGGGATAAAAAAAGAATGGGAATTGAAATATTCATTTAGAAGAAATAAATCAACATATTAAAACACTTTATGAATTGATTAGAAATGTACAGAATTTATGCATTAAATACATTTAACAAAAAACATAAAAATGTCAGCAGTAATATATCTTACCTAAAATGTGTACTTAAGCCTGATAATACATAAGAATGCTCGTTCATTTCTGAACTTTAAATAAACAACCGGCAAAGAAGATCTCCTTCTAAAAATATCTTTATTAGATCAAGAACAAAGTCAAATCACACAAGACAGGAATTTTGCTGTGGTTTAAAAAAAGCTTGTCGTTACGCCCTGTCTACTAATGAGAGCGCCCCGATTTTATGAATCAGTTATATAACCCAAATAGATCCAGTGACTATATGAAATTAGTGGAACAGAGTCTGTCTGAGATTTGTTACTCTGCCAAAGAAAGTAGAAAAAATGTTCTTTCAAGTCAATCAGGCAAGCAAACTTCCACATGCACTTGCATATCAGGGCCAAGCACGGGTTTACAGCCGCTGCCGATTAGACACGGTTGAGCACCTCTCCGTATCCAGCCAACACATCACTCTCTTCCAGGCTGCGCTTCTTGCCCGGTGTACCCGCTCCAACATTGGTGCGTGGATACGTCTGCAGTTTGTGCAGCTCCTGGGACAGTTTCCCCAGCACGCAAGTGCTGAGGCTGGAGCAGCGCTTGGACACGGCTCTACCCAGGCTGTGAGGAAAAAGACCACATGCAGAGAAACTCATAGACACTTAGACATGCAGGATACATTCACATACAGGATAGACATGATGACAGGATGCATGTTGACATGCTTCCTCGCACGGCTGTCATTATGGTTTCGTAAAACAAATCATGCTTCAATAATTCATTTCTGCTGCACTTTTCATGTCTTTACTTGAGCATATCATGCAGGCATTTTCTCACATGTTTTCAGATCATGCTTCCGTCCATGCCGTTTGATATCCTCGTTTTCATGCATTAAGAGCAAACAGGCATTTACACATGGTCAATCTCTCATAAATCTGACAGGTAAATAAAGTTTCATGCAGAGAATAAACTGGCAGAGAACTCTACAGCCTTCCCCACTTCTTAACAGAAATTCATCACATACCTGTCATTTACAACAAGTACAAGTACACTTGACATTAAGGAGGCATTGCTCTCATTTTGGAGGCTTTTCGGGCTTACTTTCTTGAATATGAGAGAAACAAATCAGTGCACACTCGCTAAATTATTCATCAGATTGCGTTAGGAATGATTCGAGAAATAGACACAATGGGATTTGTACCTGTTTTCCTCAGTAGCTTGTTGTTCCATGTCCTCTGCGGTCATCTGCATGAATTCTTTGACAATTGCGTGAAGCAATCTTCTCGCTTCGTAGTCAGTAAGCGTAGTTCGATCTGGTGATGATTCCAGCGCAGGCCTGCAACGCAATGTCTTCGTGATGATCATGTCTTACAGGACTATACAAATAGTTTGTGTGAGCTCTCCTCTCTTTTTTTTTTTGTGTATGATAAATGCACTTTTTGCTTGCTACATCAAATCCTAAACATAATCAAAACAATCTGCTAAGAGTATCGCACTTAAAAGCTGTCCAGTTGCCAAGTGAAGATTTATCACCCGATCAATACTGTCGTAAGCAGAGTGGGTTTGGCCGGGATTCATCTGATGTAATCAAAAGACTGATAGTCCATGATGCCGCAACCTCTAATGAAAACATATGTTCCCTTGCCTTCGTCCGGATGACTTTACCAAAGCACCTATTTCACTTGTAAATATATTTAGCAAGGAAAACCACCGCCCTTTAAGCATTTATCAACATGACAATATAATAGAACCTTACCTGGCAGGAGCTGCATTAGAGCTGTACATCTGACAAATAATCAGTGCGTAGGCAACAAGGAAAGCGGAGATCTTCAACATAACCATGGTCCCCTGCAGTGAAACATTTCATCATTAAATAGTTTAAGAACAGACCGAAAATGATGAGGTGAAAAAATGTCATGGTCAAGACATCACAAGTGAAAAAGTTGAAAATAAGCACCCTCTTTAAAGTATCATTAGAAAGTTTAACTAAGCTTAAAAAACAAAAATAATATTATTTGGAAAGTTATCCACACATTGTCCTGTTTTCTGCAGAAGAATTAGAGCTTGTGTGGTTGGTGCAGTCATCTCCTACTGTCAGGCGCTATGCTAAAACTGCAGCATTAAATATATTAGCCTCATGATTTTCCTTCCAGCAGGACCATGTGCATTAGTGTAATGAACTGCTGTCTCTGCACCCACAGCCAGGTCTAAGTAGCCATCCAATTCTCCTTGGAAAAAAAAATCCATCGAGCATGCCTCTCTGTGCAACTACAGAGCCAAAGAGTAATGCATATACCATTAAGCTCTCCCTAACATTTTATTTTATTACTTACACACATCTATGGTACAGTATATTGAGATTTATAAAAAGCATGGCACATTTATTATGTGTCAAGCCATAAATAGTTGTTACTTACCTTGAGATGTTCAGCTTCGTGCAATAGATAGAGTATAGAAAAGAGTCGTCCCAAAATAGAGGTGATATTTCAACTTGATGAAATTTTGAGTCTGTTGCATTAAGCTACAATACACCTGCCTATATACCCACCATGTGGGTCTCACTATTGACAGTGTGGGTGTTTAATGATTCTCCGACAGCCAACCAGAGCTCACTGCTCCCTCATCCAACCAATCAGATTGTCCTCGGGCTTCTGGAAAATGATAAAGAGTGTGTCACACTAATGACGTCATTCTTCAATCACAAACTGCTCCATTCACAAAAATTCGCCAGTGATCAGCAAAATTCAATACCTTTTAAAAAAAAAAAGTAAGGGAACTATTTAAAGAAAGTCTATGATCTGTTTTTCTGTTGTGATACCTTTTAGTACCAACCTAATCTATCGTATCTCTTCAACTCTCCTATCTATCTATCTATCTATCTATCTATCTATCTATCTATCTATCTATCTATCTATCTATCTATCTATCTATCTATCTATCCATCTGTCTGTCTACCATTGTGTACATATGTGATATGGCTCTATCACACATATAAAGTTGATATGATACTTTAATTTTCTAAAATTATACTTTTGATCATTGTTTATAAAACCTTGTGTAAAGCACATACACAAAACTATTTTAAGAGAGGGAAAAAAAAACAAATGGATTATGTGTGACAATTTGTAAATCCATTTCAAATTACGTGCCAGACAAATGTTGATGGCAGAAAACAAACTCGAATACCCTTTAACTGTGTATCCTGTAATAATGCGTGTGATCAATTGCAACATTGCTCTTGTCCTTATTTGGGTTTCCGTGATGATGTGACCCTTTGTCAGAATCAAAGAGGTTACGTCCATAACAAGCCTTCTATCTCAGTCCCAATTACAGAAGTCTTTGTCTTGAGGCATCATCTGACTCCTCTTCTGTATTGGTTAAGGCCTAATAAACCATTTCCACTAAGAGACAGTGTTTGCGTCACATAGGAACCCCATTAGTCTGGATGAGCCTTTTAGTGCTATCGAACCCAAAGCTGCGCCAATGACGGAATCAGTAAATCTGGGCAACGTGACAGGACCAGGGACCCATGCTATGGACGCAAACTACACTTGCACGCGTGATGAACTCCAGCCTAATGAAAGGTCATTTCCGCTAGAGGAACACTTTGCTGAGACGTACCACGTCCATAGTTCAGTGAGAAGGCAAACAAAGTCGAGAGTTTTCCTTTCCTGCATGAAACTTTGGAGTCAATACTGTAACCTTTTCAAATTTGGTCATGCTTTCATCACTCACTCCAGCCAGCCTTCTGTAAGTTATTTCAGAAGACAGATAATCATTTTGTTTTGAAGCAGACAATCTCCTTTTAGATTATGTTTGCTCATGGGCTGCATCTGCCTATGCACCTACCTACGTATGTGAGACATCCTTCAGAGTTTCATTTGAGGAACGGCATCAGTTTCATACGGTAGCTGTTATCATGGTGCAGGAGACGTCCGACACAGCTTTTTTGGTCTGCGTGGCTGTTTAAACACCTGCAGATGGAACGGAGCAGGGATTAAGTGTGATTTGTAATGACTCTGAGAGGAAAACTAAACACAATCCATAACCCTCTCTGAGACAATGAGTAGCACTAAATGGTCAGTGAGGAGCCAGCACAGTTAATCCTTAGACATTAAGGAAATGAGATTTAATCACTGAGTGTTGCTTATCAATCAACCCACTTTAGCGAGTTAGAGTTCATCATAATCTCATCTGTGTGCTTTGCTAATCACACACCATCCTATTATTTAGGATACATTAACAACAAATGGCATCATCTGACTGGGATTGGCACGCTACCAAGTCACCAAGGACTAACAAAAAGAATGACTGAGACACCTCTGATGGGTATTAGCTGCGCCCATTCAAAACTGCTTACTGTATGAGCAACACTACAAAAAAATGCTATATACAGGAAACAGCTATTTGTGAATTCTGAAACTAATTACGGTTTTAGTCTTGTCTTTTGCTAAAATCACTGCAAAGGATTTCTTTTCATAATATGCCTTCGCTCCTCTGAGGCCTCAAATTCCTTTTATTGATTAATTTATGTTGACTGACTTTTCCCTCAGCTATACCAAATCCATAATCAGAAGTGTTTCTTATGGGAGGATATATTGAATGTTCTAGATGTCCTCATTATTTATCACAAACACTGCAGTCTTTGAACAGAATCCCCTGAGACCTGCTGGATGTATCTATCAATACCGATGGAAGGGCTCAAACTTCATAGATAATAAGGCCCAAAGACACCATGTAATAGAGCATCAACAATGTGGAAAATCACATTTCTACTGAGAAAACCAGGAGGATTTATGATCGAATTAGTAGCCTATGATTGCTATAGTTAACACTCTGATACTTCACTTATCCTTTAAAAGTTTAAAAACATACAGAGGTTGGTATGACTCCTGTGTTGTGGAAAGACGTGCTTTGTTTTCTTTTCAAAACTATTATTTTCTCAAGACAGCATTTCCCACTATACACAGTTTATAAATACAAGCTCATGCAATGTTTATAGGCTGCAATTAAGATAAAAGGGTTATGCCATTCTGCAGCCACTATTAGCTTTTTTATGAGGCGCTGTTTATTGATAACATATACATAAGACTATTTATTAATTTATTTGTTCATTTTATTTTTTGTTTATTTATTTGGTGATTGTTGTGCACAATTTGAAATGGAAATGTTTTGTACTGTCTTGAATTCAACTGTTGGTTCTAAAAAAAAATTAACCCTTTACATGCTTTTTGAATGTGTGCAGTGGTGCAGAAGCATAATACTTTTGTTTAAATAATACACTAACATAACCGTACGGATAATAAAAAAAACGATCACAATTCATATGTGCTGATTAATTAGGCTAAACTGGGTGCTTTTGTATAAGCCTATGGTGACTTGATAAACGTGCTGCGAACTTGCAGGTCTTACTTAAAATAGCAGGAAAAAAATGCTGACATGAGTGGAGAGGGTAAGGTTAGTTTCAAACCATAAGGTCAAAGTTTGTGGCACAAATCCTACAGTGCAAACGTGTCTGACCCGAAAACTGGTTTTCCTTGGTTTGCAAAGCAAGCACAGTCTGTTTCTCTCACTTGTCATGAAAAAAGCAAAAAGTATTCTGGGCCAGGCGGACCCTTTTAATTTATTTTAAAACGATCGTAAATCTTTTTAAAACTCTATGTCTAATTCTTCGGAACTTCAGCCAAACTCATATTATACATGGTAAGTGACTCAAAGAAATCAAACTAGGCCTAGTGATATTCGGTTCGTGAACGAATTAGTGTTTTTTAATAAATAATTTACGTTACGTTACCTTAGTTCTGACTGAATATTTTGCGCTCACGCGTTCAATTCGACCGTAAGTGGACTGCGAAGTGGACTTCACAGGGTATTTCCCTACGGTGGCCGAGACAGCTCAACGCGCTGCAACTGAAGCAAACACATGCAAATAGAAAAAAACGCGTGCAAATAGAAAAAAACACATGCAAATAGAAAAAGACGCGTGCAAATGGGAAAAAACACCTGCAAAAAAAAAAAAAAAAACATCTTCATCAGTTTCACAACACATGTGTGCTCCAAATACAGAAACGCGCTGCAAATAACACAGACCACAACGGAAATGTTTCCAGGGGAACCAAATAAGTGACGAACCCGGCTGGGTAACACAGTCTCATCCCAAGAAGTCATATAACTGACGTCTTGGGACGTCTTTTGACCATACGTCAATATCCGCCTTTTTAGGGTACCCTTAAACGTTGGTTTATGACGATCCTGGGACGTCATACAACTGACGCTTTACCTTTAACGTCAGTTAGGTGACGGGGTAGGTTTAGGGGTAGGTTTAGGTCTGGGGTACAGTTAGGATCCGATAACGTCATCTAACCGACGTTTAAGGGTACCCTAAAAAGGCGGATATTGACGTATGGTCAAAAGACGTCCCAAGACGTCAGTTATATGACGTCTTGGGATGAGACTGCGCTGGGCTGGGACGTGCTCATAGACAGTAAAAGAAATGGACACAGCGACCTCAGTGATTTCAACGGCGAAGACTTGAAGCCCGATTATTGCACTTCCTGTCTGATGTCTGAGCGACTGCGCAGGCTCAAACTGAGCGTGACGACAGTCTGACAGTTGTAAATCTTCTAGTAGCTGTGCCAAGACAAATCTGAATCACCTAATTCCTCAAAAACGTTGTTGAAATATTTTGTCCTGTTGCTTTTATGGACTCTCTATTTATGGGCTTCTACCTTGACTTTGTGCCTTCATGTCTCCCCAATTGCCTCATAGACAGTAAAAGATTGCCGCGAGCTTCTCCTCCTGTCTATACGGTAATGTCTCTATTGTGCGACAGAAAGTCCCGTGGTTATGACGCAATCTTTAGCCTATTTTTACAAAAACGGCTTCTACGTAGCCGTAAAGTAAGATACAAAGTAATGGAGCATTTTATACATTGTCGTGTTTCTTTAGAAATAAATAATGGACAAATTAAGTCTTTGGACGCCTCAGATGTAAAGTTATTCGCTGTCAAAGTGACGCCAAAATGAATGGGAGTCAATGGGATGCTAACAGCAGGTGAAGTTCTGCTAAAATGGCGGCTCCCGCGAGGCTTCAACTTCCGGCTGATGGATTACCCCCTTGGACGTGCTTATTGCTCGTGAGCTTCCCTATGCCCTACTCCCTTCGAAGGGCAGATGGCAGAGCCCTTAAAGTGGGCCTTTGGAGTGAGCAGGGCTCTAGTGTGCTGTTAGGCAGCCGCGTGGAGCGCACTTGATGAAGGAGCAACTATTTTCACCTGGGATGTTCCCATGACAACGCAGTACGGTGTCCATCAGCTGGTCTTACGACAGATATATAATGCTGTTAACATAACGGATGCAAATACATTTTTATTTTTAGTTTACAAAAAATCTTTTAAAGATTTTTAACTTTGAAATTTTGAACCCTGCATTACCTACATAACATTTCTAACGAAACTTTTCTTTATGAAAATGTAATAACATGAAACAATTTGTACAGTGTAACTGATGTATAGATAAATATCTATCCTTAATGTTTTTCTTCTTTATCTTTTTCATTTATTTATTTTAGTTTCCAGCTCATTGTTCTTTTCTCATTTGTATTCTGATGGCATTGAACATATTGTTAATACAATTTGTACATTGTATACAAGTTGTATGTCATAAAAAATGTAATCTCTGTATGTTTTGCACAAATAAATAAATAAATAAATTATAATTTTAAGCTGTAAGCACCAGCACGCATAGATTTATGGATATCTATGCCAGCACGTCCCAGCCGGGTTTGTCACTTATTTGGTTCCTCTGGAAACATTTCCGTTGTGGTCTGTGTTATTTGCAGCGCGTTTCTGTATTTGGTTGTGTTGTGAACTCTTGCAGCGCGTTTCTGTATGTGGGTTGTATTGTGAGTATTTGGAGCACACGTGTGTTGTGAAACTGATGAAGATGTTTTCTTAATTTGCGGGTGTTTTTTTATTTGCACGCGTTTTTTTCTATTTGCATGCGTTTTATTTTATTTGCATGTGTTTTTTTTCTATTTGCACGCGTTTTTTTCTATTTGCATGTGTTTTCTTCAGTTGCAGCACGTTGAGCTCTCTCGGCCACCGTATTTTTCGCCATCTTATGCGAGATTCCAATCCGAAGGGAACGAACATGTTCAGTTCGAAGGGCACTGCAAACGACGTAGGGAATAATTGAACATCGATACATCACTTCACAGGAAGCGGGGAGCGGAAATCAACCATTCATTGTGCACCGCGTCACGAGTCTGAACTAACCATAGAGCAGAGCCGTTGCTAGAGATTTTACATTTAAATTTGAGTATTCATAAATATTGTTATTATTATACAAACTAGAGTATTTATGAACGGTTGGGGTGTTGAATGTATTTATATCCCTATTATATGATTTTAAATTAGAAAGGAAAGTAAATTACAAAATTTAATTAGGTTATATCATAATCTGCGCGACCCTGTTGTTGCCTTTCTTTGATGACGTTGCAGGGCAGTCCACTTCAACTGATGTACCGAGTTCAGGGAGCTGTGAACACTGCGTAGGGACCCTGTCGATTGGAACCCACGATTTTGCTTTTCGCTGTCTTCAAAGTTTATAACGACAAACAACTGGACCGTTGACTGAAAGCTTTAGCAGCAGACTGACTACTAGTCTAGCACGAGCAAGCAAAATAGCATTCGAGTGCGAGCTGTGAAGGAGCATCTCATTGGTTGGAAGGAACCACTAAACGGACACGCCCCCTCCAGTCGATGTACTTTTTTACACTGTTGTGTTTTTAGTTGTAGCAAAGTAGGAAAAAGATAGACATGTGTTGTAGTGTGTGGGGACATCTCTTGATGCTAGACACCTTTTCTTAATTTTTAAGTAGACTTGTAGGCAAAACCTTTCCGTCGTCTGCTATTTAATTAATCGATTCAGGAAATGGTTAACTTATTATTAAACAAAAATACTGTCGCTGTTACAATTAACCTATGGTCGCTACGATGTAACCGCAAAAAGGGGTAGTGAATGAATAAATTAACGAGTCTTTTTTAATGAACAGATTCAAAAGATTCGATGAATTAGTCACTAACGTTAGTTCAACGAAGAGAAGGGGTTTCCACTGCAAAGTCCTTTTTTTGGTTTACATGGGTGGGCGTGGCCATTTATGTTGCAAGTTTCTCCAATACAAAGAAAACCCCGCTTGGAAACGTACTTGTGAACATCTGCCCTAGTGAAAAGAAATTTGTCTGAATTCTCGCGAATCAATAGTTCTGACCACTGTTCAAACACAATGCAAGTTAATCCAAAGCGCTCTTTCCGCCAGCCAATCTTAGCCTTTAAGAGGCGGGGGATATAGAGCAACATGTGTAAAATGATCTCCTAATACACTGTCTGACAGAGAACGGAGCTCTCTAAACTTTTCAGAAAGCACAGATTATCCCAAAGTGTTTAAGTAGCCTATCTAAAATGGTATCGATTAAACGGTGGACATCTCTGCTCTCTGTGTCTTGGGAGCAAACGCTCCTATGTTTGGGCAGTTTGTTCATTACACTCTTCATTTTGGTGGTGATTTGCCAGCTCTTAAAGCAGCGGAGACCCCGAGGGTTTCCCCCTGGACCGACACCTTTACCCCTGATAGGGAATATTCTGTCCCTAGCCACCGAGCCCCACGTCTACATGAAGAGGCAGAGTGATATCCACGGACAGGTACGGAGGACACTTCACTCTTATTCCTCAATTTTTCTTATTTACATGATCACGTAATATGCAATACAATAGACTTGTCAAATTGGCTGCTTTTAACTTTTAACGTTTTTGTTATTTTTTGTTGTTGTCACTTGTCTGGATTTTCTTTTTAAAAAGTTATTTTAAGCCACTAAATAATAATAATTATGCATAATATTGTAATGCATTTTACTGTCTTTTAATCAATGAAACCGTCTACAATGGAAGCGTCCCTTGCCACTCGCTTTGAGTTTCTTTTTTTGAAGCGTGCTGCAGAGCTGCTCCTCCAGCCACACAATATACGAACATAAATAAATATATATATATATATATATATATATATATATATATATATATATATATATATATATATATATATAACATACATATATATATATATAATTTATTATTATTATTTAATAAAAATAATAATGGTCCCCACTATATTATAACTACTATCGTAAAAAAAAAAGTTTTGTGCAATGTTTGCTACTTATTGTGGCAAAATACTTTTTGTGTAATTGCAGAGATTAATTACAGATGCAGTTGCATGCAGGCATTTTTATTATTATCATTATTATTATTATAAAACTGAAGTTCAACAGTTATACACTCATTTACTGGCGTTCCTCGTTGAGCTCACAGCTGATTGGTCCGTGTTAGTGAATTTGAAAGGAACAAAAGATTGCATTTAGCGTTGCATTTTTTGGCAGAGGGCTAAAGCACTCAGTTTTGTAGAATGGCCAAGACATGCTGAGTCAGCATCCCTAATTCGTTTTCTTCACCGTATCCACGAGGGTGAATGAAGTCCTCTAATTATACTCCGTTCATTAGTAGAAATATATTTGGCATAGGAGTGGATTAATGAATATTGCCCTTTTATTATCCAGATTTTCAGTCTAGACCTGGGAGGAATCTCGACTGTTATTCTAAATGGCTATGATGCCATTAAAGAGTGCCTGTATCATCAAAGTGAGGTTTTTGCAGACCGCCCATCCCTCCCTTTATTTCAAAAGATGACAAAAATGGGAGGTAAGTGGTTTCTTCTAGAATCATTTATTTTATAATGTTTTCCTAGAATATATCACTGCCGAAAAATCTAGATAGTTAGAGAGTAATAAAAATTCCCAAAGTGAAAATTCTGACATCATGTATTCCCCCTTATGTCCTAACTTGTAAGCAGTTCTTTTTTTTTTCAATGGAAGAAACAAAATGAGATTAAAAAATCATCATGAACTATACACTTTTACAGCATACTCATGCACTGTATTCCAAGTCTTCTGAAGCCACATGATTGCTTTTTTGAGAAACAGACCTAAATAAGTCATTAATCACTGACACTTTATGATAACACGCTGCAGTAGAGTTCATACATTTTTATCTGTGCAGCTGTCATGGGACTTCAGAACAAAGCATATATTATGGACTAGTTTAATGGTGGGTTTTTTCCTTTGTCCATAACAGTCATGGTCACTATGAAATGTCTGGGAAAGAAAAAAAGTCTCCAATTGTTTTATGCAGAAAATACAAGGGAAGTTAATGAAATGATTTTTAATTTTTAGTGTATTCTTTCACATATTTGGGTGATTCAGAGAAAAAGCTCTGGCACTGGTTCTGGTTATGTGTGTCAGAGTTGGAGCAATAACTAGAGAAGAGCGGGCAGTCACACATGAGGTTATCACATAATCAGTATTGCAATTCTTGTAAACTGTGTGTAACCCATGAGACTGCTGTTTGACTAATAATCTCTGGTTAAACATACAGAAAGTTTATCAGATAAACTTTCTTTGTTTCCATTTTTAAGCCAACCGCATTGTTTACTCTCCGTCTAGGACTTCTGAACTGCAAATATGGTCGAGGCTGGATTGAACACCACAAACTGGCTGTGAACTGCTTCCGTTACTTTGGCAGTGGTCAGCGAATGTTTGAGAGGATTTCTGAGGAGTGCCTGTTTTTTCTGGATGCCATTGATCAGCACCAGGGGAAGCCCTTTAACACTAAGCATCTCGTCACCAATGCCGTCTCCAACATCACCAACCTCATTATCTTCGGCCAGCGTTTCACCTACGACGATGGTGATTTTCAGCACATGATTGAGATCTTCAGTGAGAATGTGGAGCTGGCCGCCAGTGGCTGGGCTTTCTTGTACAACGCCTTCCCCTGGATGGAGTACGTGCCATTCGGGAAGCATCAAAAGCTGTTTCGCAATGCCAACAAGGTGTACAAATTCCTTCTACAAATCATCAATCGCTTCTCACAGGGAAGGATTCCGCAGTCGCCGCAACATTACATTGATGCCTACTTGGACGAAATGGAGCAGAGCGCCACCGATAAAGCGACTTCTTTTTCTCAAGACAATCTCATTTTCTCTGTTGGAGAACTCATCATTGCAGGCACAGAGACCACCACAAATTGTCTGCGCTGGGCTATGCTCTACATGGGTCTATATCCCAGGATACAAGGTTGGTGCCCAGTGCCCACGAAGCAGTTCTCGTTTACAACATTTTAATGTCGTTGCACTAATGACATTGTGTTTTTTTCTGTGCAGAAAAGGTCCAAATGGAGATCGATTGCGTCCTGAATGGCAGACCACCTGCTCTTGAAGACAAGCAGAGGATGCCATATGTGGAGGCAGTGCTGCATGAAGTCCTGCGCCTTTGCAATGTCGTCCCACTGGGCATCTTCCGTGCTACGTCTCAAGATGCGATGGTGCGTGGCTACACTATCCCCAAGGGCACAATGGTCATCACTAACTTGTACTCGGTGCACTTTGATGAGAAGTATTGGAGCGACCCATCCATCTTCTGCCCAGAGCGCTTCCTTGACTGTAATGGCAAATTTGTCCGGCATGAAGCATTTCTCCCCTTCTCAATAGGTAAACTGCAAACATTTAGGAAATCAGTAAATCTAAACCTTGTCACGTTATTCTTCATTCTAACGTATCCATTTTGATGGTCTTTAGGTAAGCGCCACTGTCTGGGAGAGCAGTTGGCCAGGCTGGAGATGTTTTTATTCTTCACCACATTGCTCCAGAGATTCAACCTTCAGTTCCCCGAAGGCTTTATTCCAAGTCTCTCTCCGAAACTGGGCATGACCCTTCAGCCTCGGCCATACGCCATATGTGCCATCAGGAGACAGCAGTAAAAGTTCCCCCGTGAGCTCTGGAGCACATGCACTCACCTCGGGGGATCCTTCCAAGAAACGCAAATGGCAGAGCAGTTTCCCATCTTAAATTCCATTGGGTTTTTCAATGGGGAATATTGACCTCTGATATTGACTTGTTAAATTCTCTGAACGTGTCCTTTAAAGTCCTTCACAGAACCCAGCCTGAGAGTGATAAGAGTACTGTTACAGAACACATGGCGTGTAGAGCACAGAATGAGCATGTGTGTTACCAAACGAGTACGTACATGAGGGTATCAAGATATACTGTAGTGTAGCTTGTATCTTTGATAGCTTCGAATAAGAGTACTGTGTAACCAACCAAACATTGTGCTCGTTAATATGAGAAGAGCTATTGTGTCAATGATTGACAGGGTTTACCTCTATAATGGTTTAGAGGTCTGTCTTTTTCAGCATTCCTTGAATTCCGCCATTTCTGGAGTCGGGCAAGTGAGAGGAGAACAGCTGCCTTTCCCAGAAAGTTTTGGAAATGTTTCATGACTCCTGTTGGTTTAATGCCATATATCAGGTTTGCAATAATAACGGCCCTGTCCCTAGTTTATCTCAGTGGAAAGAGATTATCTAGAAACTTGAGCTGCATATAAGAGGAAAAAATGGTGCTATTGTGAAAAGCTGACTCCAATATACATTTTATAGTAAAATATCATTTTTGATTTTACCTCACATTTTAACCAGTTTTTGTGATTATGATAAAAATGAAATGAAACAAAACCTGACAAACTTGTTTAAATAAACACAAAATTAACCTTTGTTATGCGAGTTGTGTTTTAATGCTGATCCTAAGCTTTTTTTTTTTCTCTTTCAACCGTGCTGGAATTTTCCGATGCCAAGTTATACACCATATAAACCAAGCTGAAATGACTCATACAGTTCTATGAATTTATAAATCTAGCACACTTCAAAAATGAATGGTTTTCAATGGCAGTTCTTAACTGTCTTCAGTTTGTTAATGTGAACCAGTATGCAATACATGTAGCTTTTTTTAGTATATATTTTTTCCTTCTCATGCAGTGCCTTTAGAATCCCCATGTTGTCACAGTAAAAACATTTACAGGCCAAATAATCTTTCCAGTCTGTTATTACTTGCACAAACTGCACAGGACCAGAAACTCAATTAAAAACTGAGAGTGACGGGTAGGGGCAGCGCTGCTTTGGGTAAGCTGTCACAGTGATTCTGTCATCTGAAGAGATAAGGCTGGCCTTTCATACGACCTACACTTGGGGACTCATCATCCGCTGACTGTCATCTTACAGGCAGTTCCTCCCATGAGAACACTTGGGCTTTCATCTGAGCACGAAAGAAATAAGCAGCAACCTGCAGCTAGACGATGCTCAGTAGCACACACAGATAATGTCAAAACATGTTGCGTCAATGAGATGATAGCGAAGGGCAAAGACATTTTGCTTGTGTCTGGACTTCTCTTAATAGATGAAAAGTCATGTTCAATGCTTGGTCATTCACTGTATTGGCGTGATTAAAACACAGGATTTGTACCTGGATAATGTGGTTTGCACACGTTTTATGATTTTACTATTAATGAGACAAGGGCCCCAAAATATTTTGATCATCTTGGAGCCCCCTTCCTGAAATATTAAGGTTGTTTTATATTTTCCATGTATAAAAAAAAACCCTGAAGAAAATATCATGTGACGTCTTAAAAACAAGTAAATACTTTCCAGATCTTTTTTTATTTTTTTCTTAACAGCACTACTTTTTTTTGTATAATTTTGTGGAATTTCAAATAAATGCTGATCTTTATTGAACTTTCTATTCATCATAGAAAAAAGAAAGAAAAAAAATTATATATATATCATCATGAGAAATATTTCTTGCACCAAATCAGCATATAAAAATTATTTTTGAAGGATCCTGTGACACTGGAGACTAGAGTAATCGTTGCTGAAAAACATTATATATTGTAATTATTACAGTTTTTACGGTATACTTGATCAAATTAATGTAGCCTTGGTGAACCTTGGTAAAAATTACATTTAAAAATTATGTCAATATTTAAAAATGCTGTCAATAAATTTCATTAATATCTTCAGGCCACATATTAACTTTGGCACCCCTAAAATACATTTTGTGAATTCTTTTGTTTTTGCAGGGCTTTAAAGGGTTAGTTCACCCAAAATGAAAATTATGTCATTAATGACTCGCCCTCATGTTGTTTCAAGCCTGTAAGACCTCCGTTCAGCTTCGGAACACAGTTTAAGATATTTTAGATTTAGTCCGAGAGCTTTCTGTCCCTCCATTGAAAATGTATGTACGGTATACTGTCCTTGTCCAGAAAGGAAATAAAGACATCAAAGTAGTCCATGTGACACCAGTGGGTTAGTTAGAATAGGAAAAAAAGTGTCCAGGGTGCTCAAGGAGTTAAAAAAAGTAGTTAAAAAAAGTGTGTGAAGGTGCTCTTTGGGGTCAGGAATTCAATGACATGTAGTAGAGAGAAATCCAAGGCACTCTTCTTGGGAATTAATAAAAAGCCTTTATTTACCTGGCTATTTCATGGTAGAAAATTAAAAAAACATGGGTGGGAAAAACAACCCACGCTTAGCGGCACAAACAGCCTTCTTCAGGGTATGTTAGTTAAATACATGTTAGTCGGAAATACATTTTGGTCCAAAAATAACAAAAACTATGACTTTATTCCGCATTGTATTCTCTTCCGGTTCTGTTGTCAATCCGTGTTCAGCGACGCTGGTGACGTAAGACGCTGCTGACGTGTTATCTGGTGTGTCCGTGTATTCGGGTTCAAATAAATATGACTGGGCAAAAAAATGCAAGTCTTCCTCTGTGTCGAAATCCTTAGACATGTTTGCGAAGATTGTTTTGTTTACAGCGTGCGTCTCTCTCAGACTGTAAACGAAGCTCGGGCGCAGATAACACGTCAGCAGCGAGCTTACACACGTCGCTGAACACGGATTGACAACAGAACCGGAAGAGAATACAATGGTGAATAAAGTCGTAGTTTTTGTTATTTTTGGACCAAAATGTATTTTCGATGCTTCAAAACATTCTAACTAACCCACTGATGTCACATGGACTACTTTGATGATGTCTTTATTTCCTTTCTGGACAAGGACAGTATACCATGTATACATTTACAATGGAGGAACAGAAAACTCTCGGACTAAATTTGAAATATCTTAAACTGTGTTCCGAAGATGAACGGAGGTCTTACGGGCTTGAAACGACATGAGGGCGAGTCATTAATGACATAATTTTCATTTTTGGGTGAACTAACCCTTTAAGCACTCCCCCTCTCATGGTCCCTGGACCCCAGTTTGAAAACCCCTAACTTAAAGCAATCAAGTACACATCTGCTCCCATGCATTAACAGAACAAAAAAAATTACAAAGAAAGACAGAAATCAACTGAGAGTAGAACTATTGTTCAGGGATGGTGCTTTTATGACAGCTATAAATAATAACAAAAAAGTAAATTCTCCCCCACAACCCTGAAAAGGCTGAATGGTTAAATCAGACATTGCTATCTAAATGCTACATAAAAAAGGAAATGCCATCATAAAGGTACTGATGACAGGAACGTCGGAGGTTACGGTGTTGCGATGAATGCCCCACAGTGAGATACCACAGTCTGCTTTGACGGTCGAGCAAGTGTTCAACACGAGGGGATGGTGGTGCTGTGACGCTCTGATCTGCCGGGGGGGTTGTTGGGTGGTACAAACTGAGCCACTTTTAAGTCCCAGATCTAAGAAATTATGAACACACAGTAGAGAGAGAGAGAGAGAGAGAGAGAGAGAGAGAGAGAGAGAGAGAGAGAGAGAGAGAGAGAGAGAGAGAGAGAGAGAGAGAGAGAGAGAGAGAGAGAGAGAGAGAGAGAGAGAGAGAGAGAGAGATAGAGATAGAGCACCACAAGCTGCTTTGGGTGCACACAAGCCCCCAACACAGAACACACCCTGAGCACAGGCCAAAAACAGTGACAAACCCACAAATGGAGACGGAGACAGAGACATTTAGGGATCCGGCATCGCTGATACAAGCTCGGCGAGCTTTGGAAATAAAGGGCGTTCGGCAAAGAGTGGTTATGGGCAGGAACAAAAGACAGTGCACCCAAAATAAACAACTAACAAACTGAAAAACACAACACCCAAACACATCCACATCTGTAAATAGCATTAGATTTTTTTTTAAAACTCCTAAAACAAGATGATAATTACATGATCTCAATGTACAATATATGTCAGCTGTATGTAGAAAACAGACGCATTGTTGATTAATTAAAAAATATATAATATAATATAATATATATATATTTATATATGCAAGTATTCTTTCTGTGCAGAGGTTAAACACTTGTTTGGTAGTAAAATGTGCACATTTTTTATCTTTTTTTACTCCTAAATATACTAGCTTGATTTACACTGCCTACTTGAGAACTTTCCTCTACAGGAGACAAAATGAGTTGTCGAGATGAGGCGGACCGAGAGAGAAAGAGACCCGGAGCCGGTTAGTCTCCACCTCCCCGTCCTCCTCTCATTATTCTAGTGGAATGCCTAGAGTTCTTGCTTCAGACAAAAAAATATATAACTTTTAGTATTAAACCTGCCTTATGGTGAAAAATAAGAAAATACGAAAGAAAGAAAAAAGTACAGCTTTCAAGGTGAAACCCTGGATTACTTGAAATGGACAAACTGGCCAGATTATGCGTTTGGTAATAATTAGAGTAAGTACAAACATGTGTCCGTATGTTCAAATAATGCCAAACGTGATGTAACCCCGAAGCAATGTTTAGTCTAACATTTTGTTTTCAGAAACAATCCTGGGTTCCAATTCTTATCAGTGGGTCATTGGAAAAAATAAACATGAATAAATTGGTCTGGAGCAGCTGATAAGGACGGGAGTTAACATCCAGGACACTACACTTTGAGGGAGCATCTCTTTTTGTTAACGACTTTCAAGTTATTCATACAAAAAAAATATATTTTTTTTCTGTCCCGCCTCTGAAAAGAATGCTCGACGTGCAAGTTGAAATTGCACAATTAAATTTTCCCAAAAAACAAGGATCGATCCTTCACATGAATCCTGAGTAACCGTGAAAAAATATATCTATTTAAACACAAAAAAGGAGAAACGTCCCTTCATTTGAACAGCATTCCTGTCCCATTTGCTATGCTTTTAAACACAGACGGACTTTACAGATAAGATTCAACGATTGGCAACTCAGCGTTCCTGAAGAGAACAATGTGGGGAAAAACACACAACAAATGAAATGAAAGAATGAAAACTACCTTACAAACAACAAAGGCAAACAAAAAAAAATGCAGGAAAGTGATCAATATGAATATAAAAGCATCCAAAACGATGCAGAAGTCAGGTCATTTTTCAGTCAAAAATGTCAGCATTTCCACTTGTCCTAGTGACTCTGTTCAGTAATACAGTGTTTTATGTCGCCAGCATGAATTGGGGACTGCACATACAGTGCAGGGTACATAGCCCATTTTCTGGACCACAAGAAAAATAAAAACAAACTATATATATAACACACACACACACACACACATTCATACATACATATACATATACATTATATATATATATATATATATATATATATATATATATATATATATATATATATATATATATATATATATATATATATATATATATATATATATACATTATATATATATATATATATATATATATTTTTTTTTTTTTAAGTTCAGACAGGCACATTTTGAGTTATGCTTCCTGACACTGAGCCTGAAAAGGCATCAGTTGTAGTCTTTATGTTTTTGAACTGTTCGCTTTGGT
Source organism: Tiaroga cobitis (assembly GCA_030578255.1). Taxonomy (NCBI): domain Eukaryota; kingdom Metazoa; phylum Chordata; class Actinopteri; order Cypriniformes; family Leuciscidae; genus Tiaroga; species Tiaroga cobitis. The sequence continues at coordinate 17,508,554 of CM060597.1, forward strand.
AACGGGTGTCAATTATGTCATTGTCTCTTGTTTTTTTTCCAGAGTCTTTTTTCGTGTCCTATTTGACTTAAGTACCTACGGGAGAGATAAGAGCTCTACGTTGAAGGCAGCATCACAGCCAGGTAACCATGGATGGCACGATTCTCCCCTGCCTGTTTTCTTCTCTGTCTTGTTTTAATCTCATAACACGATTCTGCGTCTTCAAAGCTCTGTTCGTTCTCCGCTGATTCTCCATGGGGTGAAAGTGCATAGGAGTGGGGTTCCCACCAAAGGGTCCTCTCACAGTAGTAAGGCCTTTTTTCAACACAATGTGAACTGCATTAGCTTCAGAGTGTCGGCACAGTGACGAATTTCAGCATGGGGAGATCCGCTAGGGTCTTCCTCTGGGTGTCAATGTGTGTGTTTGTATAGGTGAAGGAGAGAGAGGGGTCATCCCCTCCGTTTAAGCCCCTCAATGAGCTTCATTTCTTGACCTTGTCCTCTTGCTACTGCCTTTCCTCCTCCTCTGTCTCCTCTTGAATGACCTGAATGTCATCAGAGGAAGAGGTGGATGGAGGAAGGCTGGGGCTCTCGGATTGCTGCTGCTGTGTCTCCAGCTCTTTGGCCTTCTCCTCTTCTTCGATGGTCTTCTTCCACACCTTGTGGTTCTCTGTTAAGTGCTGCATGATGTTGCAGAACAACCGACGTCGACCCTTCCTCCTCTCTGTAAGGAAAACACAATTAGTGTGTGCTACATCTAAGCTGAAGTATTTGGGGGGGGAAGCATTCTCTCATTATTACAGATTCTACAAGAGCTATGCAAACTTATGAGCAGTGTTGGTGAAAAAGTTACTTTTATAAGTAATGCCTTACAATATTGCGTTACTTGCTAAAAAGTAACTAATTTCTTTACTTAGTTACTTTTTATGGAAATTGTTGCATTATGTTACGTTTGCATTACTTGTTCTCACCTGGGCTGGAAAGAAAAAGTAACAAAAAAATTTGTCAAAAAGGCCCTTTCACACCAAAAGTGAAATGAATAAGCCTCGGGCTGAAGCAAACCCATGTTCTCTCCTGTCCAGTAGAGGACGCAGCTCAAAAACCCTTTCAGCTGTGCTGCCATTCTGGATTGCAGAAGAATATGACGCAGAATAAAGTTCAATGCTCTTACTGCAGCAAAATAAATAAATTAAATGCAAATGTGATGTGTCATTTTTGCTTATTGGTATGGTTGAATTGGATCATCAAATGTCAGCAGCAAAGACTAATAAATTAAGATTAAATACAGTACGTTAAGTATTTAGTATTATGTCAAATATTTCATTACTGCAGGTTTGCATAATATTCTGAGTTTGTATTTCACTATTCTTATTAATTTTAAAGAATACTCAAACTGTTTTTGTGCAAGTGAGATGAGTAAATACATGCTTACGTTTAGTCTAGAACTACAATACCCGTCATGTTTACACAGCACACACACGCCTCTGCACTTACTCCTGAATCCCGATTTCTCTCAAAATGGGGATAGAAGAGCTTGTCAACAAATGTGAAAAAGTAACTTTGGCACAAACTTGATTCTACACGCTGTAAATTCTTCAGGAACTGTAAACAACCCAGACTTAAATTTGAGAAATTGCTGCATGCAAAACATAAGTGCTCCCCAATTTTGAATTGTACCATAAGGCCTTTCAAATAAAATGCATTAAAGTTTGGCTCAACCCACTTTCCAGGGTTCCTTGGAGAGAGATAGAGGAGAGCTTAGCAGGCAAACCAGACATTCTCTTCTCTGGGTTGAACAGCAAAAAATGTATGCAAGCCTTTGGTCCAAAAGGCCAACACAACAGTTAACATTAAACCGAAGGAAAAATGCATTCATAACTCTTATATTTGGCACACCCATACACCTATCTGGTATAATAATAATATTGAATACATGTTAACCTTTGAAGAACTGTGTGAGCGGTATGGAACAGAACCCCCTTCCCTCTTTTTGTATCTGCACCTCAGGTCGGGTATGAAGGTCTACGGGGTGCCTTGGGAAAAACTGCTCACCACACATCCGATCATTGCTTGGTTTGAAATGTCCCCTTCCAGACACTTGATCTCATGGTTGTAAGGGAAAGTCTAAGAAAAACGCTTAGCCATATTGCGTACATGGGAAAGAGACCTTGAACTAGAGGAGATAATCATGGATTGGGGAAGAGTATGGGACAATATTTTATTGGGCGCCACATAAAAGACATTGTTTTGACTTCTACTTTAAAAATTTTGCACTAAGCCTTATCAAAAACTATTGTCTTTTCTATACTGCTGAACCCCCACTGAAAGACAATTCTATTTTGGCTAATGCTGGCTCCCACCAAACACCCTGGATATTTACAAGTGGTTGACACAACTCCGGGACATTATAATGTTGGAAATATCCATGGCTCGGGTGAATTTTGCACAAATCTCTACATTAAAGATCTGGACTATAGCTGCTGAGAAGATTTCCAAGTATATTGCAAATATATTTAATAATATTTGTAATAAAAATATATTTTTTTTGTATTCCTGTAATTTATTTTTCATAATTCCTGTGACTTTGTTTTTTGTTAATAATAAAGTAACTCAGATATTATGTTGTAAATCTATAAGTAATACATTACTTTACTAGTTACTTGAAAAGTAATCTGATTACGTAACTTGTGTTACTGGTAATGCGTTACCCCCAACACTGCTTATGAGCACAAGCGTATAGCCATACTTGGTTCAAGATCCTCGTCCAGCTCTTCATCTTCCGTTTCAATGTCTTCTGTGTCCTCTTCATCGTCAGAGCCTTCCTCATCAATCCAGTATCCTGGCAGCAGGCCTGCAGCATCATAGGAGTTACAAAGAGGCCCAACGATGTGCGTGATAAAAGACTCCTGCAGCTTTGCTAACTGTGGTGCCGAGCGGTCCATGAAAGGACTGATGGGTAAACCTAGAGTGGCTTCCTCGTCACCCTATAAAGACAGAAATGCAAAAACGCACAAATGTTGAACTCATGTTGCCGCAGTTGAAGTTGTGTGATAAAGTGAATAGGACATACCTGCTCATAAAACTCATTGACGATACCCTCTGTCCATTTGAGGTGAAGGCTGCGGTCTTTGGCTGGCCCATTGATATCTGCCAGCTTAATGCACACTTGGCACACTAGCAACCTGTCATTTTCATTAGTCCAGTCAATGCCTGGACTATTCACATCATTAACCTGAATAAAGAGAAATATCAATCAGAGGATTAACCACAAGAAAACACGATTTTCTGCAGTAGGCAGGTAATTAAGATTATTCATGTTTTTGAAAAAAGTCTAAAGCTCACCAAGGCTGCATTTATTTAATCAAAAATACAGTAAAAAAATTAATATTGTTAAATATTATTACAATTTAAAATTATGATTTAAAATTATTTGAATATATTTTATTTTACTTTATCTCTGTGATGACAGAGCTGAATTGTCAGCAGCCACTGATCCAGTTTTCAGTGTCACATGATCTTTCTGAAATCTCTTTTATGTTGATTTAGTGCTAAAGAAACATTTCTTCTTATAATCAATTCTGAAAAGTTTTTGCTTAATATTTTTGTGTAAACCATGTTACACTACCGTTCAAAAGCTTGTATTAAAAAAAAAGAAAAATAATACTTACTTAATAGTTTTATTCAGCAAGGATGCATTAAATTGATCAAAAGTGACAGTAAAGACGTTTAAAATTTTACAAAATGTTTCTATTAAATAAAAAATGCTGTTCTTTTGAACTTTCTATTCAAAGTATCCAGAAAAAAAGCATCATGGTTTCCACAAAATATTAAGAAGCAAAAACTGTTTTCCACATTGATAATAACAACTGCTATTAATTAATTGAGCTCCCATAATAATTGATAATAAATGAGCACAAGTCTGTTCATGTTGATTTTTGCTGTTTTTGACTGTTTAATGACCGTAGTTCAATTTACACTACTGACTAGAGGATGCAAGATGTATGGCAGCCAAAGCATTATTCGCAAAAATAAAATTATCATTAATACCAAAAGTGGAATAACAGAAATTGTTTCACTCTGTTACTCTGTCCATCTGTTTTTTGAACACAAGGATGTTTTCTGTTCTCATACATTAAGATACTTACCGTAGTTTGCAAGTGAAACAAGTATGCTTGTTTCATTCGACTAGCTGAGCCCTTTCCAATGACAGATGACTATCTGATCTGTATGATGATTTTACCACAACGTAAAATGTATTTATTGGTATTGGCCCACAACAAGCTGTTGTGCTCGTTACTAATTATTGATATTGGTTATTGTTACCATATCGGTGCACCCCAACTACCTACCTTAGAATTAAACTCTGCTAGGAAGTCAAAGTGCTTCTTCAGGTCTGTAGCGAGGATGGCCTCGATCACTAGGAACCGAAAGCGCTTAAACTCAACATGGTCCAAGCTGCACAGGAAGTTGAACTCAGGCTGGGAAAGAAACAGGCTCCAGGCAGAGGCTGCATGGTGGTTCTCCAAAACCGAACGGTCATTATACAACACCGCCTGTGTGAGAGAGAGAGTGTGTGTGTGTGTGTGTGTGTGTGTGTGTGTGTGTGTGTGTGGTGAGATGGAAACAGGGAAAGAAAGAGAGAAGAAGAGAGTAACAGTGTGCATGAGTCGAGAAGTTCCATGCACTGGTTACAAAATCATATGCTTCTGATAAAAGATGGGCTGGCTTCACTTTAACACAATAGTGTAAAAACTCGATAACCAAAACTGTGTTCATAAGCTATTCAGAACAAATTTAACTATACAAAATCCATAGTTCTTCTAAACTGCAAAAAAAAAATAAAATAATAATTTGACTAACCTGAGGAGCGTTAGTGGCTACGAGAAAGGCATTTGTGCGCCCAGGGTGATCATAGTCATGCATAGCAGCTGCTACATATAGTGCCATGAGTTCCAGCGCAGGGACATTCCAGGCCAGACAGCCGTAACTGTCATCCGAAAACGAGGAGCTTTTGGAGGTGGCATATGCCACCCTACCTGGGGAAATTCCACTGTCCGAATCTAATAAAAACAAAAAATGACCATGTAAAACCAGTGATGAAACACTATTACACATCCATTCCAGGTGACAGTCCATTCCTAAATCAATACAGTATCTTACGCCACCTAGTTGACACACGCAGCTTGCTTTGTTTTAATAATGTGAATTAGCCGATAAGTCACATTTTAAATGGTGAAAATTATCATGTGATTAGCCAATAATAATACTGAAAACTAAACTCAATTTATTTAATGCTGTAAGTGAATTTAGACATCACAACATTATAATAAGCAGATTTCAAAATGAATTTCCTTTGCTGTATAAGATCACATTTAACAGTTTAAATCATTAGTGTTTTTAAAGATTATATTTAAGTGAGTTTTAGATGACAGCAAAAGTAATTATGGAAAAACCAGGGGAAATGGGCATATCCAATATTGGCCAAATATATCCAATACAAACCGATACCTGAAAAAAAAAAACCTATATAGCTAAATGACTATAAATATAATACTATATATTATGGAAGTAAAATAATGCCAAATGTTTTTGAAACAAAAAGCCTGTCGAATTGTACTACTTGAAAAAAATATGCATTGCATTAAGCCTGCTTGTATTTTAACGCATTGTATTTTTAGGGCTTGCATTTTTATGGGCTGAAATTTAGCATGGTTGAATATTTAAAGGGTTAGTTCACCCAAAAATGAAAATTAAGTCATTAATTACTCACCCCCATGCTGTACCAACCCCGTAAGACCTTCGTTCGTCTTCGGAACACAAATGAAGATATTTTTGATTAAATGTGACAGCTGGATCACTCCTCCATAGGCTCCCTAAGGGAATGAATCCTGACGGCCCAGAAAGTCAATGAAGAAAATGTTTAAATATTAATATAAAACATTTTCTTCATTGACTTTCTGGGCCGTCAGGATTCATTCCCTTAGGCAGCCTATGGAGGAGTGATCCAGCTGTCACATTTAATCAAAAATATCTTAATTTGTGTTCCGAAGACGAACGAAGGTCTTACGGGGTTGTTTGCAAATTCGCTTCCACAAATTCAGTGGTTCAAATTCGACAGTAAATTCAACGTTGACATCCAGGAACTGCAGGAAAAGCAGTAGATTACAGAGCATAATCTCCATCTGCTGTTAGTCGATCTCACCAGCAGGGGGTGCAAGCGCGTGTTGTTGACGAAGACCAGAGCAACAGTTAGAGCAAGCCGTTCATTCATAAAAACTCATTTACAATAATGGAAGTTATTATGACGTCTGTTTTGTGTGAAACTCAGTGTCTTCACGATTACTTTTCCTGTGTAGCCTACATGCATCTTTCTCTACCGTGAACACGATTATAATGTTATTCCACCGATGCGGATGTACAGATCCAATGTTACATTTGCGTTTGACATATTTCTCTTGGTTGTTTAGTTGTCTTAACTTTATATTGCGGCGATGTGCTGCATGCAGTACTAGGGTTTCCCTCAATACGTCAGGCAAGCAGAAGGACTCAGAATATGAACTTAATGCGCAAAGTTTAATGCTCAGCATTTCTCAGTGATACTGGCATAAATTTGGCTTGACATTGGACATTCGCAAATTTAGGGACCGTGTCTAAAGTTACATACGACATTGGTATACACGTTTCTAACGTCAATGGCAGTTGAAGAAAACAACTTAGTCATAAAACCAACTGTAAAGTGTTCATGTAGGTCTTAGGCATAATGTGCAATTTATACAAATAAATTGAAGTTTGCTATTGAAGTTAGAAACGTTTAGGCCTATAGGACTACCAATGTTACTTTAGAGACGGTCCCTAAATGTGCGAATGTCAAGCCAATTTTACATTTAGTCATTTAGCAGACGCTTTTATCCAAAGCGACTTACAGTTAAACTAACAATATAGGTCAACAATATGAAAGTGCTATGACCCTTTCCAGTTTAATCTAATGCAGTACATGTATGTAGGCATATACTTCCCCAATAAGGTGCGAGTTTGGTCTTTTATATCACTGTATTAGTCCATTAAGCTACGTTAAGCGCTTTGTCCCGACGGAAGGGGAATCCCTGAGTTTGATGAGGTATTGAGGGAAATCGATTATAATCCCGTTCATGGTAGAAAAAGCTGATAACATGTGTAGATGCCAGGTTTGGGTTGACGTCTTTTATTTTGAAATTTTTACTTTCAATTGTTACGTCACTGGTTGTAGGTGCATATTACCTGTTAGTTTGTGTGGGTAGGTAGGGTTGGAAGGGGGTGAGTAGCTGGGACGCTCACTTTCTGTTGACCGTTTTCATTTCATTTAGTTTTATTTCATTTCATTACTTTTTGCTTACTTTACTGTCATCATCCATCATGTTCGTTTCAATGTTGCAATAAACCTTCTGGATCTGCAGTGGAAACGCGTCAACTTTTATGCCCTCTACTCAGCCTCTTAGCGGTTACTGGCTGCCACTACATTTAGTCAACAGAAACTTGCTACTGTTGGATTTTGATTATCGTGGATTGGAAAGGATTTCTTCGTACACCGCATGTGAAGCGCTGACGCGCACACTGAATTGAGACCGCGCTTCTGTATCCTGTCGGCAGAAGAGGTATGTGAGCGGTTTTGCTATGTTTGGCTGCAACATTGTTGTTTCTTGAATGAGAAGACGCTGGCCTGGCCGGCCGTGCAGTGTTTGTATGCCGCATATTGGATGGATTGCGGTTGTGGAATGAAGTGTACTGTGCCCATTCATGGAATTGTTGGCTTGATCTGGGCGTTGAATACGGTGCTGTTGGATTGCTAGGATTGCGTTGTGTGAGAAATGGACGCAGATGAGACTGCACACGCTGCTGTGAGTAGCAAAAGAGAGCCCAAGCTTACGGCAAAAGCATTGGCGCTTAAAATTGAGGCATTGCAAAAGGATCGCAAGGCTAAGGTGAATCAAATGAAGAGCTTGATTTTATCAATGAAAGATCTCATGGAATGTGATGAAAATGCTTTGCAAGTGTCTTCAATGGTGGGATCTTTGAAATGTTTAAAAGATGATGCTTCTGTGTTGCACAAAGAAGTACTTCATTTTCTTCCTCCTGATGAACAAAACAAACAAAACGAGCACAATGATGGATTTGTGGAAGATGTTGAACGATGGTTGAATGAAGCTAGGAATCTGAGGCAAAATGATCAAATAACAGAATCAATTTCTACTCAACGTTGTGCAAATATTTGCCCATCACTTTCAGTCATTCAGGATTCAAGAGCAATGGATAATTTTGCTGAACGTCCTCATCTGAGTTGTGATTCTAATATTCCATCTTCAGCTGAACCAGTTTCATCATCTCAGTTCGGAACCAGTTCTCTTAATCCTAATGTGGAGCCATTTTTACCTTCAAGTTCACATTCAATGCCACTACAGCCACCTGTATCTTATACGCAGGCTCAAGCAGCACCAGAGAATCCAATGCGTTTTCCAACTCAGTCAGGTCAACAACAGCAACAAATTGTAAATTCTAACACAAGGTTGACACATTCTACGTTACCCAGCATCAGTCAGGATGTTGGACATGGTCCTGGGATGCAGGGTGCACATGGATTGAATTTACAGGATGGTTTGGAAGGAGGAAGTATCTTTGAGCTTATTAACAAACAAAATGAAATTGCTGCCCTATTAGTTCAGCAACACAACTTATCTTTACTTCCACCAAGGGAGATTCCATTCTTTGATGGGGATCCATTGCGCTATCACGACTTTGTACGAACATTCGAAGAGGTGGTGGAAAAGAAAGCAAGTAGCCATGCAGATTGCTTACATTTCTTGGAGCAGTATACTAGAGGGCAACCTAAGGAGCTTGTTCGAAGCTGTCAACTGATGATTCCTTCGCAAGGGTATACTAAGGCTAAGGCTTTGCTCAGGGAGCATTTCGGCAATGTGGTAAGGATAGCCTCAGCGTACATGAAAAGAGCACTCTCATGGCAAGCAATAAGATCTGAGGATGCTAAGGCTCTGCAGGACTACAGCTTATTTCTTAGGAGTTGCTGCAATGCCATGCAGAATATTTGTTACATGAATGAGTTAAATCTTGCGTCCAATATGCAAATTGTTCTTGCAAAACTTCCTTATAAGCTCAGAGAAAGATGGAGAATGGTGGTATATGATTTGCAGGAAAGACGTAACCATCCAGCTTGCTTTTCTGATATTGTGGACTTCATAGAAAGACAGGTGAAAATAGTCACAGATACGGTATTTGGAAATATTCAAGATGTTCTGCCTAGTGGAGGTAGAAACCTGAATACCAAATCGCCTCATTTTAAACCTAGAAGTAGTTTTGCTACCACAGTCACTGCAAATGGTGCAAAGGAGTGTGGTGGGAATGCTGTGAATAAAACCTGTCTCTTCTGTGAAGAAGCACATACATTGGACTTCTGTAAAAGGCTTGTTGAAAGATCTCATATAGAAAAGATGAATTTTCTGAAGAAAAAGGGGATTTGTTTCGGATGCTTATGTACAGGACATTTCAGCAGTGATTGTAAAGAGAGAAGCATATGTAAGATATGTCAACTCAAACACCCAAGTCTTCTTCATATTTTTCCATCAGAGAAAAAGGCCATTCAGTATAAAGATGAGTCCAAGTCAACGGTGGGAAGTGCTTTGGTCTCGCTGCAGTCCAGTGCTCTTACTGGGGCTGGTAAAGAGAATTGTGCACTGTCTATCGTGCCGGTATGTGTGAAATCAAAGAAAGGAAGTAAAGTTGTGACCACCTATGCGTTTCTGGACTCTGGGAGCTCTGCATCTTTCTGCACAGAGAGTTTGATGTCCAAGCTCAATCTCTCGGCAAGGAAAGTTAACATTCTAATGAGAACCATGAGTCAGGACAAATCTACTTGCTGTTATGTTCTCAATGATCTTGAAGTGTCAGGATTGAATCAAGAGCATTACTGTGCTTTACCAGAGGTATACACTCAGAAGACCATGCCTGTAAGTAAAAACAATATCGCTACACAAAACGATCTTGCTTGTTGGCCTCATTTAAGTCATCTATGTTTGCCTTCAATTGATGCTGATGTAGAGTTGTTGATTGGTGCTAATGTGCCAGACTGCCATGGCAGATTATTCGCTGTCAAGACAGTGGCCCATACGCCATTAAGACCATGTTTGGATGGGCAGTTAATGGACCAATCCAGCGACAGAAACAGTCTGCTGTTAAGGAACATTCTCATAAGACTGTTAATAGGATCACAGTTATGAAACTGGATCAGTTATGGGAGCAACAGTTCGAGCGTGACTTTCCTGAATGTGTCGAAGAGGAACAGCAAGGATTGTCAAAGGAAGATCATCTATTCCTGGATTTTGTTTCACAGTCAGCGAGACTGACCAATGGGCATTATTGTATTGGTCTTCCACTCAAAAACGAAAAGGTAGTCATGCCAAGGAATAGAGCAATCGTGGAACAACGTGCTCTGAATCTTCAAAGAAGGCTTCAGAGAAACGCTTCAGTTCATGCTGATTATACTACCTTTATGGAGAGTGTCATCGCCAAAAGCCATGCTGAAAAGGTTCCCACAGCTGAACTGGAACGACTTGATGGACGTTTATGGTACATACCTCACCACGGTGTGTATCATCCTAAAAAGCAAAAGATCAGAGTGGTATTTGATTGCGGAGCATCATATCAAGGAACATCATTGAATGACATTCTTTTGCAAGGTCCAGATTTAACAAGTCCTCTGGTGAGTGTTCTTGTGCGATTCAGAATGGAGCATGTTGCCATGATGGCTGACATAGAATCGATGTTTCATCAGGTTAAGGTAAATCCGTATGATTGTGATCTCTTGAGGTTTCTTTGGTGGCCTGGAGGAAACATTGATGCGAATCTAGAAGAATACAGAATGGTTGAGCATTTGTTTGGAGCGACGTCATCTCCAAGTTGCTCTAGCTATGCATTGAGAAAGTGTGCAGAGGACCATAGGGATCTGTATAATGTCAAGACTGTGGACACTGTCCTTTATAACTTTTATGTAGACGACTGTCTTGTGTCTATGCCTACAGATTCAGAAGCTGTTCTACTGTACCAGAGGATCACAGAAATGTGCGCTAAAGGTGGATTCAGATTAACCAAATGGATAAGTAACAGCAGCACTGTGTTAAATGCCATCCCTGAGGAAGACGGAGACAAGGAAGTTAAGAACTTGGATAGACGAGGAGGGTCTTTACACACTCCTTTGTGAAGTTGAATCAATCCTTAATAATCGTCCAATATCCAGAGCATCTTTGGATGTTAATGATTTGGAAGCCCTTACTCAGAACCACCTTCTCCTCTTGAAAACATAGCCATCTTTACCACCTGGACTATTTGAAAGGGATGATCTGTATTCACGACGACGTTGGCGACAGATCCAATAGATGGTGGATCTATTTTGGAAGAGGTGGATTGGGGAGTACCTACTTCAACTACAAGAACGCCAGAAGTGGCTGGTGAAGAAACGACATTTTTAAGTGGGAGATATTGTGCTTGTAGTGGCTAAGACTGCCCCAAGGAGCTCATGGATTATGGGCAAGATTATTCAGATCACACAGGATAAAAGGGGATTGACACGTCAAAAGAATCAAGACCAAGAGTTCCTGTTTGACCAGACCCATTTCTAAAGCTTGCCTTCTTGAAACGGAGGACTTTTAACTATTGACTGACTGACTGACTGACTGACTAACTTATGAGAGCTCTCAAATGACTTACTGAAGACTTTGACTAAAGACTGTTTGATTGACATGTTTACTTCAATTGATTATGGACACTGTTCGCACATTGAAGAATTGGACATTTACACACATACACACATTTGTGTATACATTGTTTACTTATGATATAAAAATAAGATTTATGCGATTTCTATGTTTGCAAGTAATTATGCAGTGATGTATCATTTGCGTGATTGTGTTGTATTGTTATGATTATTACAGTTTTGGGGTGTAATAATCAGGGGCTGGAGTGTAGGTGCCAGGTTTGGGTTGATGTCTTTTATTTTGAAATTTTTACTTTCAATTGTTACGTCACTGGTTGTAGGTGCATATTACCTGTTAGTTTGTGTGGGTAGGTAGGGTTGGAAGGGGGTGAGTAGCTGGGACGCTCACTTTCTGTTGACCGTTTTCATTTCATTTAGTTTTATTTTATTTAATTTCATTACTTTTTGCTTACTTTACTGTCATCATCCATCATGTTTGTTTCAATGTTGCAATAAACCTTCTGGATATGCAGTGGAAACGCGTCAACTTTTATTCCCTCTACTCAGCCTCTTAGCGGTTACTGGCTGCCGCTACAACATGTAAGGCTACACAGGGAAGTAACAATGAAGTTCATGAATGAAACATAAAAACAGCTTTTGGGCCTTTATCATCTTTTCTGCATACAGACCCAGATAATCATCACAAAAAACTTAATGCATGCTCAATTGTTGTAAATGAGTTTTTATGAATGAATGCTTGCTCTAACTGTTGCTCTGGTCTTCGTCAACAACACCCGCTTGCACCCCCTGCTGGTGAGATCGACTAACAGCAGATGGAGATTATGCTCTGTAATCTACTGCTTTTCCTGCAGTTCCTGGATGTCAACGTTGAATTTTACTGTCGAATTTGAACCACTGAATTTGTGGAAGCGAATTTGCAAAGCGAAATAAAATGAACTGAAAACCGAATGTTGAATATTATAGGTTGCATTTTTAATCAGTTTGAATATTTTGGAAGTGAAATATGAAAGGTGAATATGGATTATTGAAATTTTACTAATGAAAATGTGTTCGAAATGTTTTGAATTTAAATATTCACAGCTTAAATATTCAAGCATGCTAAATTTCAGCCCATAAAAATGCAAGCCCTAAAAATACAATGCGTTAAAATACAAGCAGGGTTAATGCAATGCATATTTTTTTCAAGTAGTACAATTCAACAGGCTTTTTGTTTCAAAAACATTTGGCACTATTTTACTTCCATTATATATACAAAACATTTGGCACTATTTTACTTCCATTATATATAAACTATATGAAATATGTTCAGCAAATGAAAAAAAAAAAAAAAACTTGCCAAAAAAGAAACAGGTCAGTTTATTATTTGTTTATATTCAAGCATGTTTTCTGTGTTAAAAATTAAAATCTAATTTAAAATTGGAGTGCATAGGCCTTAAACATCACTAATGAAATAAGAGTATCAAACATGCCAAGAAACTGCAATTAAGCTGACTGTTTTTACAGCAAACCAAATACTCTGAAATCATACTCCACCATCTCTTTCCCAAAGATTTTGGAATATTTTATAACTCTGTACTTGAGCCAGCTAGTGGTCACTGGTCTTGGTGTGATTCAATACCTCTGCTTGCCAGAGATGGCTGCTACGTGGAACAGCAGCAGAGTGAGTCAGAGTGAACTCCATTTGAGAAATTACAAGGGCCATCAGCAGACTTAAAATAAGCCCCGGACATGCTGAGCCAGCAGCCACCTCAGATCTCAATCGCAACAGACGATTTCTAATCGGACAGCATTTGCGCCGCTGGCTGGAATAACGAAGACCGAGCAACTGCCTCTAATTTATTTCTGATGGATCAGGAGCTATGCTAAATATAATTAGAGACATAACTGAGGAAACAGATGCTCTAACCTGAATCTGTCCATCATGTACTCTATATTAAAGTTTCATCCAGTACCTTATCCAAGGGCACAATGATGGTAGACCATGAATCTGTCATTGTGGGATTTGAATCTACAACCTTTCAAATACCAGTCCACTATACCACCCCGCCTCAGTAACGGTCACATACCTCAGTTTCTTGATGGCAAAACTGTAATGGAGTATGAGAGCATAGTTGTACCTGTATCACTTCCTGTGACATGCTCATTATGGATCTGCTGAAATCCTGGGATTGGCTGGGTGGTAAGATACCACACTGCATGAAGGACGTCGGTGGCATGGACCCGGTTGTGATCTGAGTGGAGAGCAGATAAAATAACACATTAACGCTTCGCTGGAATAATTTCCAACCGTTCTCAGTTTCACATGACACAAATCTGCACTGTGGTCCAATTTGAGAAATACTGGAACAATTCTAACCCAGTTTTCAAGTTTAACTTTAACAAGATTTTTTTTTTTCTCACAGGGGATATCACGATAGCCGTTCTCCAGAGCGCAAAAGTACGTCATGAATTCCTGCACAGGGATTTTGAAGATTTCGAACAGACCCGTGTCCTGGAACAAAGTGTACGCCACCTGAGAGAATGTAACAAACAGAACTTCATTAAGACAAGACAAGCAGTGAGCCATTGAGTCCCTGCAGATTCATGTTTATTGGCACGCAGTACTGAGAGAGACCACAAGCATTACATCCGGCTAAATCTAAGAAATGCCATTCACATCAGATCAGACAATAAAAGTGTGTAATTGGTTGGATTTAATGAAACGGGAATGGTTTTAATTATCTAAAAGAGAACCATGTTTTCCACCAAAGTGGTGAAAAAACTCTCAATTTGACTAATGCTGATTTCCAGAACTCAGGCATTTCTTTAGCTTCATCATGTCAATAGGATTTCTTAATGCTGGGCTTAATATTTGGAATTACAAAGCACTAACATAGCTGAGAATCCTGCCAGTCTTCCCTCCCGTAATGTCCATCAGCTCAAAGATCTGGAAGTTCCAGGTGTTGATCTTTTCCATGAGTGCTTCATGCTCCACCAGCATAGAGTCCAACCTGAACTCCTCATTTCCCTGCCAGAGATCAATAACAGTCAGCAGACAGAAGGTAGAAGGTTTTGCAGTAATCTCAGCTTAGTCTTACAGATAATGTCATGTCTGGCCACTTTTCCAGAGATAACAACGAAAATATTTTACAAAGTCAGCTAAATTTATGTTGTCCTCACACGCTCTTACTGTAGACCCCTTCGAGCAGAACAATAAGCCGAGGGTTTGAGGAGAGATCCACTCATGAGCCACAGCTATAAATCCAGCAACCACATAATGCAAAAGTATGAGAATGCAAATAAGCACTCTTCTTCTAAACTCAACTCGGCTTGTTCAACAGCTGGCCACTTTAACAACTGCCAGATTGGCCAATAAAAGGAGCGGGAGAGTGGTGGAATCGAGATGAGGGCATTTGAGGTTACGTGAAGGAAAAGCTCTTCTCTTGTGGGGCTTTCTAAGGTGAAACAGCACTTAATAAATTAAAATTACTTGTCCACAAGCAACACTGGATCTTGATTTCAGTTCCTGAGGCAATGTTTTAGACATTAATATAATGAAACCATGTGGGGATAAAGTGCAGTTCACCGTGTGTGCGCTTTACCTCAGAGTCCAATGAGGTCTGCTCTGTACTGGAGGTCTGTTCCTCTTCCTCGGTCTGGCTATTTAGCTTTTCCTCCACTTTGTCTGGAGTCCTTTCCTCTTGAGACTCAGCCTCCACGCTCTCCTCTCGGATCAGGTTTTCCCCACCATACTCTGCTCCTTCAGCTAAACAAGCAAGCAAAAGCATAATTTTGAGCGTTAAACCAAAGGGTGGACTCAGGAATGACTTTATTCCTATATATTCCTGAAATAGCTTAATAACTTTACCTGAGCGTGTTCTTTGCATCTCATTGGCTGTTGGGTGATGGCCCTCACCCATTTCCACATTGGCCACACCTTTCAGCATCTGTCGGCCACAACTAAAGAAAATACAATTAATTATTTCTCTTATATGTTTATCTCTGTAAAGCTGCTTTGAAACAATCCATTGTTAAAAGCGCTATATAAATGAAGATGACTTGACTTGACTTGACTTATAAGGTGCAGCTTCATTGGTCTCCTCGTCAGAGAGAATAGGGAAAGGGTTCTAGAAGTTACAGTACCTAGTGCACAAGGGGGCCGAGACATGACCTCGATACGGTTGCTGGAAATCAGGTGAGCTCAGTGTGTAGCCCAGCGGTTTGTGCAGGTTGACACTAGGCTTGGTGAGGAAATCAGCAGTGTCTGGGAACTCCACCGGAGAGCGTGTGACTAGAGACGAGCCGGAAGCAGCAGAGAGACTGTGACTCGGGGAACTGACGGGGCTCAGGCTGGGAGAAGCACCTTTATATATTAGGAAAAAAATCTACTTAGTTATCCAAAATAAGAAGAAGTAATATATACAAAACTAATCAGATGCACTGCTATGATGAACATATTTGTCCATTTCAGAATCAAAATCATTTTGATATTTTAGTGGGCTTTAAGTCAAGGTGGTGTAATTGTACAGAGACTGCTAAAGGTCTGTAAAGGTCTCATTAACATACTAAAATTCTTGAAAAAGAAATGTTGGCAATAATCTACTATCATTGCTTGTCTGTCTACTTAAATAAATGATGCGTAATCAACATACTGTACAGGTAGCCATTTTGTTGACCTGCAACAAAACCAGTAGAAAGGACCCTCATGCATGTGTGTTTGGGTCATTATACATTTATAAACCTTAAAAAATAGGATTTTACTTAAGGGTTACACCACATACTATCAAAACTATTTAGATTGACTTATCTGTAGTGTACATAAATGTACACTATACATTATAATATGAACTTTAAAAAAAAAAGGGAAAAAAAGAAAGAAAACAAGATTAGATTTCTAAGACCTTGGCTCAGGTGTTGCATAGTATGTTTTTTTTTTTAAACATCTACTACGACATCCTTGTTTGTCATTTGCCAACATAAGGATATAGCTTGTAACGGTGGCTGCCCCAAATCAAATTTGGGTTTTTTAATACACGTGAATTTAATTTCAATTGTTCAGGCGCCAGACAATTCAAAACTTGACAATAAAAAAAAAAATATATATATATATAAGGAAGTTCAGTTTCCCCGAAAATAGCTCAAACCACTGTTACACAAAATGAATCCCTTCCAATACCCGCAATAACATAAGATGGGGGCTTAAATGACATGCATTTGACACTGCATCAGGAACGATTCCGAGAGAAAAATAAAAGAAGTTGTGACCTAAATTGTCGTGGACCAGTATTACTTTATTTTTTTTAATTCTAAACTGTTTTAAATATTCTTATTTGTTTTGATTATTTTAATTTCTTCTATGTAAAGCACTTTGGATTACCAGTGTGTATGAAATGTGCTATATACATTAACTTCCCTTGCCTTGCATTCACAGATGCAGTAAAGCCTAGTAAAGACTAATCTCAAATATTTTTTTGTACAAAAAATTATATGAAGGGAAGGTTATTTCACTCTTGATTGGTGCTGACCTGGTCTTCTGGGTACAGTGTGGCCGTAGGAGAGGGTGACAGAGGACGATCTCTGTTTAGGTATAGTCAGCAAGTTGCTGTTGGGCCCATTAGAAACACAACTCTGGCTGTAAGACAAAAAGTATATAGAAGTCACGTCACCTATGTTTAGGCCCAGTGCTAAGTATGGGAGAAAATCTTTGCAATTAATTTTAACATTGTAAAATGTGTTAAACAAAGCTGAGATTACTACACTTTCATTGAGAGCTGAAAGCACAATTAAGTGATTTAATAAATCGAAATATTTAATAATTATGCAAGGGACGAGTGATGTCAATTTACGTTAGATGAAGTTTCTTTTAGGGATTCTAAAACCAGCTACTGACAAATTTCTTTTTAACACTGCCACCTTGAGGACAAGGAGTACAATTACAGAAAGCACATTGTCCTAATAAAATCTTAAAACTATTGCCTTATACAAACATTTCATTATATTATAATCACATTTGGTGATGACTACCAATTCACAGATACAAATGGACTTGTGTTCCTCTTCTCGTCCGCCCTAGAGGAGTACAGAGAGTGCACTAAGGTCTGTAAAGAGTGTAGTCGTGAGGCCTGACCTGCTGAGCTCAGAGAGAGATCTCTTTCCACTGGTTCGTTCCCAGCGTGAGGAGGCAGACTCCATTGGGGGCAGAGAAGAAGAGGCTGAACTGCGCCTCAGCTGAGGGGTAGGGAGACTGTTCCTGCTGCTCAGACCCTGAAAGTACACAGTCGTTTAGTAAGTACTCAATAAGCAGACGTGACTTACAGTACACCTGTTACAGAGAAAATCTCTTTGGAGCTACCAAGGGAACAACTGTGCTCAAGGGCACAACAGTAATGGCTCATGGATTACTACTTGCAGGGATCGAACCAGCAACCGTCCTAATGTCCCATGGTATTGCGCACTTAGCCCTAAGTTGAGGCAATATTTCAAAACACTCCTAAATTATTACTTTGAAACATTACTACAATTCAAAATAACAGTTTTCTATTTTAATTTGTTTTGAAATGTAACTCATCCCTGTGATGGAAAAGCTTCTGAAAACATTACTCCAGTCTTCAGTCACATTATCCTTCAGAAAAATAAATAAATAAATAAAAATAATTGTAGAACCAGTGAATTGTTCTTCTTCTTCAGGATTCTTTGAAGAAAAGACCGCTAAAAGAGCAGCATTTATTTGAAATTTAAATAATTTGAAATATAATTTTTTTTTTCAGTGACCTTTCTGAATAAAAATATTTATTTCTTTAAAAAAAAAAAAAAATGTAAAAAAATCATACTGACCCAAAACTGAATGTTAGTGTATTTGTACAATATGGGTTTTCAGCTGACATTACATTTTTTTAATTTAATGGTATCAGTACATACTGGATATATAATGGCCGATATTCGAAATTTAATTGTGCATACTAATTTCCCATATTTTCTCAGACTAAAAGGACTATTTTAAATGCATTACGATGTAACGCTATTAAGTGCAAATCTCATAATGAACATCCATTTATTATATATTATATTATGTACATTACAATGTGTTACCTAAAAGCATTTAAAACAACTGATTTTACTTTTTAGTATTTCAAATGTAATTTATTTGGGGGAAAAAACAGTAAAAAAAAAAAATATATATTTGTATAGTCTTTTTGTCAGTTATCAGCCTTAACATGTATGTAATTATCAGCTTACTAGTATTGGCCATAATACCAGTGCATAGAAAAATACATTCAATTATAAAATCATTATAATTAGGGGCCAAGTACCAAAGACGCACAGGCACCTCTTGTTATTGTTAGTGTTCTGATTTATTAATTATAATCATTATACGTTTATATCTAAATATGTAACTTTTGGCCCTTGAGTAGCTTCAATATAGAAGCTACATTCTGATTCACTTTTCCAAAAGTGTAGCTTGACCTGAACTACTTCAAATTATGATTAACTTGTAGTTTCAGAGTCTCTTCCCCAACACTGCTGCTCACCTACCTTCAGTGGCTTTCTCTCTAATCTCTCTGAGGGGTCTTCTATCTCAGCACAGGGGTAGAAGCCAGGGAAGGGTGTGAAGGGGTTGACCCGTGGTCGGCAGGACCCAGAGAAAGTTCCCATGAGGCTGCTGACGCTGCGCAGTGAGGAGAGGACGTGGGGTGAGAGAGAATGGTCTATCAGCAGGTCTGAGACCAGGTTCCTGGCCTCATTTATCACAGATAGATCCACGCCATTCCCACTCACTGCACCCTAAGCACACACAGAGCACATATTACAACATCCATAGGATGCAAAAATTAAGCAGCAATTTACCTCACACTTATCTGTTTATGGGACTTATACTGCCTCCTTGTGGTAATTTAGAGGTACAGTGAGATTTCAAACATTGACATTTGGCAAAGTTTTTTCGGTCACACTTTAGATTACAGTCCCATTCTCACTAACTAAGACTTTTCCCTCAATAAACTCCTCATTACTAGTTAGTAAGGTAGTCGTTAAGTTTAGGAAGAAGTTTTTAGAAGGCATTAATGTGTGCTTTATAAGTACCGTCCATACACAGCCAATATCCTACAAATATGCAAGCAAATAAGCAACTAGTTAATAATGAGAATTGGACCCTAAACTAAAGTGTTAAAAAAAATCCATACATTGCATTCAGGCTGCACATTTAATCAATTCATGCATTCGCTGGAAATCAAACCCATGGCTCTGGCATTGCACTGTTTAAACAACAGGAAGGCCATCCCACTGCTCCAGACTTGTGCGAATAGTAACTGTAGCAAAGAATGACTCATTCCCGGAGCCATCCATTTGATAAATCTAGCCAAGTAGCAGTTTTTGATGATATACACTCAGCGGAAAAAAGGAGCCGTTCATAATGATATTACAGGAAGAACTCTGGGTGTATTTATAAACTCAGCTAGTTTTAATCCATCTTCGGCCTTGTGCGTACATGCTGAGCTCATTTTATTGATTGTATTTAATTCTAACCTACATAATTTTTTGAAGGGGGTGGTTCTGATTAAAGTAATAAAGTAGAGTGGAGGCACTGCTGCGACCTGCGCGTGTGTGCGTGCTCACACACGTGTGGTAAAAGTGCGTAGCGAGCACTTCCTCCAGGCTTTGACGTCATTTGGCAAGCTTTATGTGAGCCAGGATGAGGGTTATCCACTCGCAGGTCAGCTGCAGTAATAAGCGGCGGGCAGATGGAGGGGCTACAGGCCCCAGCATGCTAACAGGCTACAAACGGTCCTCGGATGGACGATATATAAGGGTCTTTCAGACAGAATGAGACTGAGAGGAGATGCTGGCCTGTATGTGACTACATACAGACTACACAGATTACACTCTTATTCCTGACTTTACATCAGTATTATTGTAGTATCATTGATGAGATACTATAGGTTTCAATTAAAGGTATTGTAGGTCGAAATTTTATATACAATTTTTTTTTACAAATTTGCTTAAACTTTCTGTATATCAATGCATAATTAAAATGTAAGAACTCTGAAAAAGAAAGTATAAAAATCGAGTGTCTGTAGACCTCTCACGACTGTTTTAAAGGGTTAGTTCACCCAAAAATCATTAATTACTCACCCCCATGCTGTACGGGGTAAGACCTTCGTTCGTCTTCGGAACACAAATGAAGATATTTTTGATTAAATGTGACAGCTGGATCACTCCTCCATAGGCTCCCTAAGGGAATGAATCCTGATGGCCCAGAAAGTCAATGAAGAAAATGTTTAAATATTCCATGTCACAACAGTGGCTCAACTATAAGTTTATCAAGTGACGAGAATACTTTTTGTGCGGAAATAAAACAAAAATAACGACTTTATTCGACTATTCCTTTTCTTCCTTGTAGGCCTGAAACGAGACTTCAAGAGATTTCCACGACGCGCACGCGCGAGAACTTAACTGAAGTAGTTGAAGGAGATCGCAATTCTCGCGCATGCGTCGTGGAAATCTCTTGAAGTCTTTTTTGTTTTTTCGCACAAAAAGTATTCTCGTCGCTTGATAAACTTATAGTTGAGCCACTGTTGCGACATGGAATATTTAAACATTTTCATCATTGACTTTCTGGGCCGTCAGGATTCATTCCCTTAGGGAGCCTATGGAGGAGTGATCCAGCTGTCACATTTAATCAAAAATATCTTCATTTGTGTTCCGAAGACGAACGAAGGTCTTACGGGGTTGGTACAGCATGGGGGTGAGTAATTAATGACTTAATTTTCATTTTTGGGTGAACTAACCCTTTAACGGCGTAGACATACACACATACACGCGGATAGCTCAAAATGCGTATTATACTTGACTTGAAAGTGGCGTGTATGTTTACGCAAAAGTCATTTCATGTTACCGCATCGTCAGCTCGAGGACAGATCCAGGGTCGAGGGCGAAGCAGAGGAGGTTGTGCAAGAGGCCGTGCAACTAGGGTCCGAGGAAGTAGAGGCCGAGGACGGGGTGGTCGAAGTGCAGGGCAAGGAGCTTTTGGACAAGAGGACCTGCGTCGAGTTTTGCATCTTAAAGCTCAAACAAGGGCATGTGAACAGGTAGGATCTGGATACGCGCAAGTGGGCAGGTCCTGTGTGGCAAAAGGGTGGTTGCCATGGTTGCGAGAGAGTGACAGTCGCCTAAGCCAATCCTTTGTTTCGTCCCGGTTGGACATAATGAGCTGTGTTTAGTGCAGATTAAACGGTCTAGAGTCACTCGATTTTTATACTCTTTTTATCAGAGTGCTTACATTTTAATTATGCATTGATATATATAGAAAGTTTAAACAAATTTGGAAAAAAGTTTTTTGATAAAATTCTTACCTACAAGACCTTTAATATTTTTTGTTTTCATTGTAATTTCAATTAGTTTTAGTAATTTTGTTGTGTGTTTGTCATTTTTACAAGTTTTAGGTTTTTTAAGTATGTCTATATAGTTTTTATTTTAGTATTCTTTTTTCAGTTCATCAAGTTAATCTGAATGAAAATCAACGAGTTGAAATAAAATACATTTTTTATTTCAAGTAATTTTTTATGGTTTTAGTTTCAATTATAATAATTATCCTGCTGTACAAAAAAGCATAAAATAAAACTTGCACACAATTAATAATATATTTAATAATGTAAAACAATAAAATACTATGTGTGTGTAAATACACAGATTAGTAAGAAGCTAAAAATGAGCAGTACTGACCTGATATTGCGGCTTGTACCATTGTTTCAGGTCCCAGTCCCACAGGATCATCTAAAAGGGCAAAAAACAAAGGCTCTTTAAAAGCACATTTCTTTCACGACTGCCACGCTGCACAAAACCTATGGAAAGTTAAGACAAAGAAGCAGTTAAATGAGTTATTTTTATGCTGCTGAAGTTCATACAAGCATTTAAAAAAATAAACACTCTTCTAAGTATTGGTTTGTACAACTGTTTGATGTGGGGGTGAAAATTGTCAACACCTGAGCAACGCTTTTTTGTGAGCAGAAAGCTGCTAAACGAAAACCTTTCTGGCGCTTGCAACGAAAAAAAGAAAAGAAAACCACTCTAACCACAATGAGACGTCAACAATAGCGCTCACAGATCTTATCTAGCCAAACTACGTCATTTGACTGCATTTCTGCGTTATCTGTCTCACAGGCTCAGAGGAAAGTCACCCAACAGAGGCCAAGTCCCACAACACTATCACTGAGATGGGTCACAGACTCTGCCTGTTTTCTGCTATCATGAAGTAGCAAAGCCACTTTTACAGTTACACTGTAAAACAAACCTCATTCTTTGAAAATTGAACGAATCCATTACACACCAAACATAGAGGCCCAAACTTCAAAGCAAACTTGCACAAGTCACGATCTTTTTTAGAAGCAACAATACAAAACAAAACACACACTTCACACACTAAATAGACATTTGATAAAATGTGCTTTCATTATGCATTGCATTCAGCTAAATATAACTTTTTTCATTTAGCAAATTTAGGAAAAATGAGACATTTCAGACTAGCTGACAAAAAAATAAAAGGTTAATTTATTTTTCCAATATCAAAATTTTGTTTAAAATGTCTATGAATGTATAAGATGGTGTATATTTTAGATACTATCACTAATACATTTTAAATAAGTTTTTGGCCACTTTTTTAAAATTACCGTATAGCTTTTTTTTGCAGTTCGCTTCTATATTCCTGAAGAGTGACAAATTAATTTTTAAAAGGACATATTCCATGCAGTTGTATGGCCTCATATTCATTGAAAGACTTAATGTATAATACTTTTACAAGAATTGTTGTTTAAGATTTAAGGGATATATAACCCATTTATTTTTACATTTCTGCACCAAGGAGTCTGGTTAACTTCCGTTTACAACAATAAAGAGAGATAAAGTCCTTTCTTTCGGCATATGGAAAACTTTTCTGGGTAGCCGTTGGCAAAAAAATATTTTAACAACCAAGCAAGCACAAATGAACAAGAGTTCAGCCTCATTATCAAATCAGCGGCATGTCACACACACACACACACACACACACACACACTTAAAATAATCAGTCAAGCAGAGTTCGAGAGAGTTCTCGGCCTACAACGGCTCATGTGAGCGGTCGCCATGTTAAACTCGGAAAGTCACAGAGTAACTGAATGCATGGCAGAGCAGTGTTTGACCACATGGGGGAGCACTGGTGACATGTGAGAGAAGAGGCTCAGGCGAAGCAGAAGTGCCTGCACCTGCGCTGGCCTTGTCATGTGTCACTTCCAGCAGCTCTGATCTTTAAAACCAGCACTCAAAGCTGTCCAAAAGACATGGCCACAGACTCTTACTTATCCGACCGGCACGAGGCTCAGAGAGCAACAGAAGGAATTGATGGAAACACTCACATGTGAGACTGCAAACTGAGTCAATAATAATAATAAAAAAAAATCCAACAACATATGAATCCACATCAAGACACAGATGAAGATTCATTTGAGTTTAAATGACTCGATTCCATATGCTTATGATGTCAACAGTGCATGGCCTTTTGCTCTCAACTGAGATGTTTCACTGATCAGACAGAGATGATCACTTGTTAGCTGTCAGCATCTGCTTAACACCATCAGACATTTAGTGTGGCAAATAAGCACTGCCATGGCAACCTGACAGAGGCCAGCAAACAATAGCACAAACGTCATGGCAACCATGATGGCGGGAGATAGATGGAGGAGAGATGTTTCAGAAAAAGCCAAGGAGTCTAACACACTCTCACATGCAGAGTTTTGAGGGGCAAAAATGGCCACTGCAGATACGTTTCCATCAAATCATGTGGCATAGAGCTTGTTATCTACACAAACATAGGCTCAAACCCTCTGAACGCCCCACAATGTCACAGTTACTTACATCAAATATTTCTACTTATGTTCTTTACGGTCTGTTGAACCAGTAAACTTCACAGACGCAACATAGATTACCAGAACAATAAAGGTGGGGTTGGTTCCTTAACCGTTTCCTTGAATTTGTTACAAAATTTGGATCCCGGTGCGCCTGGTATTAAGATCTGTTTTCCTGAAGTGAACAGCACTAAATAAGGATGTAAATGGGGTTCAAAACATTTTGTGAGGCAATCATTTTGAACTAATTCGTCCTGATATATTACTGTTCAAAAGTATGAGGTCATTAAGATATCTTGAAAAAGGAATTAATTACTTTTAAGGATGCATTAAATTTATCAAAATGATAGTAAAGACTTTTACATTGTTACAAAAAAATAGATATTTTAAATAAATGCTACTTTCTCTAAAAAAGACATCAGTATTATGTTTTCCACAAAAATATTAAGCAGCATAACCATTTTCAAAATTCATTATAAATAATAATAATAATAATAAATGTTTCTTGAGGACCAAATCAGCATACCAGAATGATTTCTGGAGGATCATGTAACACTGAACACTGGAGTAATAATGCTAAAATTGCAGCCGTGGTGAACATAAGAGACATTCCAAAATCTTACAGAACCCAAACCTTTGAATAGTGTTATGTCCCAGACAACAGTGAAAGACTGCCTACATACCTGTCAATCAAAGACAGCAAAACAAGTTTTTTTTCACCAGGTGCATGCAGCTTTAAAAGAAAAGAACATTTTGAAAAGTGCACGAACGCGTACACACACACACACAACTTCACGAGACTAAAGAAAGACGGATGTTGACGTGACACATATGAAGCTAAGGTACAGATACTCCTGTATTCCACTTAAAACAGTTTGTTTTTAGATTAAAATGTATGTACATTTGAGAGGAACACCGTGCAGATTTTCCTTCTACACTCTGACGTAGTCAATGATGTATGTAGTCATGAAATCCCCTTGAAATCTGATCACAAGTTACAGGAGGCACACTTGAAATGCAACTACCAGGTGTAAACACCTGTAAATAGTAAAAGAATATTGTCTTACCTTAACTACATGTTAGTGTAGGCCTACAATCTCAACCACTATAAAAAATAAAAAAAAAGATTTCCAAAATATTTTGAAAGGTAAAAAGTAGTTTTTTTACAAATACAATTTATGAGTCATATTAGGGTTACACCATTTGACAACTTGACCTAGCCTTACAGGGTTTTTCCTGGCTCAAAATGAGGCGGAGGTGGTAAAATCGTAACACTAGGGGGGTCCGGGGGCTTGCCCCCCCGGGAGAAAAATTTTGCACATTTTAAAGATAAATGCATTAATCTGGTGCACTCCGCACGTCATTATGGAACGTTTTCTGGCTCAAAATTAGGTGGTAAAAAAACATCCAGATCATGTGTACACATGAAAGTGTACCGCGCCTTCAACTGGCTGAAAAAAAAAAAACACTTTTTACAAGCATGTTTTTTTTTTTAGGTATTTTAATAATCAGATAATTTGATTTTATTTACAGTTCATAGGGGCCATATTAACAACAGTGTAGTTGAATAGCAACAAGCATTTGCTTTCATTTACACAACCAGAAAAATGTGGCTCTATTTCAGATTTTTCAAACATTGCATTATCAACTACACAGTGTAGCCTACAACCAGAAGAGAACATTTCAGCCTCCGATTTTTCATTTTATAGAAAAACGTGTCTCTTTTCAATGACGACACTTGGCAGATTATTGCTCAAGTGAAAAGAGTTTGAAAAGTGAACTTAAAAAAAGTTACAGAATTGTACGTTTATTGTTATGAAATTTTTTATTTTTTCAAGCCCTGTATATCACTTGAATGTAAATAAAGCGCAAAAAAAACTACTATGCAACGTAAATTAGTAAGCCATGAAATTACAAAACAGTAGTAAATTACGTGCCTGCTAAGTTACTTGTGATAGCTTATTTTATAAAAACGCCAGAAAAATGTTGGACTATTGCCTAAGTCAGGCTGGCTCTATGGATATATTTTAAGTAACTAAGTGAGTAACTAACTAAGTTAAGTAACTAACTAAGTTTTAATTTCACAACAAAGCCAAAGCTTAAGAAAAACACTATTGGTACCTGGCTGTGAAGGCACTTGGATGCTGCGGAAGGAAGGTGCTTCTTGACTTGCGTGCGTCTGTGGTTGTGATGACTGACAGGAGATGTTGAAAAGGGGGAGGGGCAGCGGCTCGTGCGGTTTCACAGAAATGTACCTTGCTCCGTTCAAGACCAGCAAGTTTAAATGCTTTTTCTGATGCCGTCGAAATGCGCAGAACGGTTTGAGAATGGACACAGGCCGTGAACCCGCAGCGGAACCGTGTCGGTGGAAAAGAGGTATCTAATCAAGTGATTCCCTGACTTGAGTTTAGTCGAGAGGCGGAGGCGGCCCGAAATTTGACGGAGGCGGCCGCCTCATAATTGTCTATGCAGGAAAAACCCTGCCTTAATAAAAATCTAAAGTCAAATTATATGAAATGTTTTTCAAAGAAGTCTCTTATGCTCACAAAGTTTTCATTTATTAGATAAAATACAGTAAAACAAGTAATATTGTGAAATATTATTATTATTACAATATAAATTAACATATATTTTATTTTAATATATTTTACAATGCAATTTATTCATGTGATGGCAAAGCTGAATTTTCAACATTATTACGCCAGTCTTCAGTGTCACATGATCCTTTAGAAATCATTCTATGCTGATTTGGTGCTCAAGAAACATTTATAATAATTACCACTGTTGAAAAAAAACACTGTTGTTTTTGAGGAACCCGTGATAAAAAAAAAAAATCTGGATTATTTGAAGAATTGCAAATTCAATAGAACAGCACATTTAAAATAGAATTGTTTTGTAAAAAAAAAAAAGTCTTTGCTGTCACGTTTGATCAATTTAATGCACCCTTGCAGAATAAAATTATTTAATCTTTTTAAAACAAAAATAATACTGCCCCCAAACATTTGAACGGTAGTGTATTTTTTTTCTTTTAATGAAAGTTTTGTTCTTCTTTAGAATCTTACGATGGTTACACCCAATATAGTTTAAAGAGATACTCCACCCAAAAATGAAATTCTGTCATTATCTACTCACCCTCAAGTTGTTGCAAACCTGTATGAGTTTCTTTCTTCTGCTGAACACAAAGGAAGATATTTTGAAGAACGATTGGAACTTTGGCACTATTGACTTCCATAGTATTTTTTTTTTCTACTATGGAAGTCAATGGTGCCAAACAACTGTTTGGTTCCAATCGTTCTTCAAAATATCTTCCTTTGTG
The DNA here is from genome assembly GCA_030578255.1 of Tiaroga cobitis. NCBI lineage: Eukaryota > Metazoa > Chordata > Actinopteri > Cypriniformes > Leuciscidae > Tiaroga > Tiaroga cobitis. The sequence goes on from CM060597.1 coordinate 17,536,458, forward strand.
TTCAGCAGAAGAAAGAAACTCATACAGGTTTGCAACAACTTGAGGGTGAGTAAATGATGACAGAATTTCATTTTTGGGTGGAGTATCCCTTTAACAAGCCAAATTGATTTTTTTATTCTGAAGCTGAAAACATGTTCATCATTTCAGATGTCTATTCAAGTCACTGTCAGCAGGAATTGCATTTAACACATTTATAACTGAACTGATTTAGACAAAAAAAATCATCACCACATCACTGACAGCATGTAGGTGTACAAATACAGTCGATTAATCAGACCCTGTAGGCAAAGAGAGTGAGTGCTGGTTTTTTTTTTTTTACAGATAACCCGCAAGTGCATTGTGGGAAATATGTGTCATATAGTATTTGCATTACAACACTCTGAAAGAGTTCACTTGAAATAGACTCTAGTCTGCAGACATTCACCTACATAAGGTCAAAGTGATCATTCTTTTTACATAAACCCAAAGCTAACACAAATGATGTGGGATCTGTGCTGACAACGAGACTAAATAAAAAAGAGCCGTCAACAAAAATGAAGAAAAAAGAAAAAGGATTTACACTACTACATTGTCATTATGAGAGTATCAAAGTGATGAAGTGTGAGACAGAGAGTATAAGAGCATTGTATGTTTGTGTTTGAGAGAATCTCAGTTGAGTGGCTAAATAACTGCGCACCATCCGAAAGCAAGAGGCCAACCAGGGCTGGCCAAACAAAAACAGCATCATACAAGCAACAGAGCCAGTCAAGAGCTTCATCAACACACAACAGGCCAGCCAGTGAAGCAGAACAACAAACCACTGATGAACACGTATCACCTAACATGCAGAGACACGGGGTAAGAGAGACAGAGCGGGAAAACACCAGTCTGTACGTCATGATTTTATGAAAATGAGAAACCTGTTTTAATTGATTAAAATACAGCAAACAGTTGCTGAAGTTTTTTCATAGGCAAATACTGTATGATCTGAGATCAAGGACAATGAAGCTATGGCCTGATATACAACACATGAAATGACAAGCATGCAGTCACTGTAAGTTATTGATATCATGTTCGGCTGGTTTTGAAAGCTCTTTTCAGTAACACATTACAATAAGCTTCTATACGTTAATACTATGTAATGCAATAGAGCAATTATAGACTATATTTCTACAGTATTTATTAATCTTAAAGGGATAGTTCACTTTGAAATTAATTTTTGATATGTTTTAGCTTACCTCCAGTGCATCCAAGATGTAGGTGTCTTTGTTTCCACAGTATCTTCAATTTTGATAATTTTAGGTAAAACCGTTGTTGTCTGTCAGTCATACAATGGAGGTGAAGGGGGTCCAACTCAAAGAGCAGTCAAAATTAAACATTATTTAATGACTCGTAAATGTAAGTACAGATTGATGCCCTAAGACACGAAACGAGTGGTTTTTGTGAGAAAACGAACAGTATTTATATCTTTTTTAGCTCGTGTAAGCATATCCATGTCCAACTGATCTGAGAGCAGGGCGCTTCGGTCTGCGCATGCGTACAGCGTTCGCCGGAATGCCCCGGAAGGGCTCCCTCGCGCGTGTTTACGTCACTCATTGTTTATGCAGAGATTTCGGAAGTTTTACCTTACACTGTGAAGATCTAAACATATTTAGATATACAGGATCGCAATGGAAGACGATTTCTATATACCAACAGACAACGTTGATTTTTTTTCACAACCTTATTTATTTGAACCTGAACCGGGGCATTCCGGCAAACGCTGTACGCATGCGCAGACCGAAGCACCCTGCTCTCAGATCAGTTGGACATGGATATGCTTACACGAGCTAAAAAAGATATAAATACTGTTCGTTTTCTCACAAAAAACACTCGTTTCGTGTCTTAGGGCATCAATGTGTACTTACATTTACGAGTCATTAAATAATGTTTAATTTTGACTGCTCTTTGAGTTGGACCCCCTTCACCTCCATTGTATGACTGACAGACAACAACGGTTTTACCTAAAATTATCAAAATTGAAGATACTGTGGAAACAAAGACACCTACATCTTGGATGCACTAGAGGTAAGCTAAAACATATCAAAAATTAATTTCAAAGTGAACTATCCCTTTAAAGGTAATGTTTACATACAAATCCTTTGTTAATATTTTAAGTTGTATCAAGGTGTATTAGTTGATGTATAAATGACCAAACATGAATTATTATAGCATATAATAATAATTTGAATATTTTCATTCAGCAAGAATGGGTGCATTAAATCGATCAAAAGTGACAGTAAAGTCAGTAAAGACAACCATTAAGCAGCAAAACTGGTTTCACCATTGACAATAATAAGAAATGGTTCTTGAGCACCAAATCAGCATATTAGAATGATTTATGAGGATCATGTGACACTGAAGACTGGAGCAATGATGCTGAAAATTCAGCTTTGCCATCACAGGAATAAATTACATTTTGAAATATATTAAAATAGAAATTAAATTATTTTAAATTGTAATAATATTTCGCAATATAAACTGTTTTTACTGTATTTTTTATTAGCCTATCAAAATACAACAAAAATAGATAACTTATTGTGATCTTAAAATCCCAGGGGGTACTAAGTAAACAATTAAGGGTTCACAAAATTTTTTTTAAATACGTTTGGAAACCCCCACATTAGTATGTGAATAAAAGCTTTGAAAAGGAGCAATAAAAATACCAATACTAATATTTAAACCTTATGCCAGCAAAAACACCATGTACAAAATGATGAGATCCTTATGTATACAATGATGAGATAAATGTGGTGCTTTAGGAGAGCCCAATCGTGGATGGTAGCAAGAGTGTGTGTGTAGCAGAGATGAATGTGTCCCAGTGGGTGTCAGGGAGCTGACGTCAGTGCAGGGCAGGCTAACGCCCCTCACGGCTCAGCTCATCAGCAGCAGCTGTGAGTGTGGGAAAGTCTTGGCTACTCTGCAGTCAACTCCAGCCAGTCTCACAAAGCCAAGGTCAATGGCCCTTTCTAAAGTCTCATCTGACCCCTAGAGACGATCACATTTCACACTGAACATTAGGACTTTTCTGGCTGCATTGATCTGAAATGCACATTCATGTTCTCCGGGAAAACGGTGCAATGTTTCTGCATGAAATCACATATTGCAGAATCGATTTTAATCAATTTTTAATTTAGGAAACACCACAAAAGCAAGAGCACTTCTCCATAAAAATTATGCACTTCTTCTTCAAAAAATGTAGAAGTAAAAAGGTATTTTAAACTAATGTTAATCAATGAAATATATGGCAACCTGAAACATTTTTTTGTGCCAAACAATTATCTGACAGATATGTATCCCGGTATCTCCCAAATCAATCCTGTGGTCCTTGAACTTGGGTACAACCCATCCTTAATGGCTCACAGTCCTGGTCATTACAGAGTTATGCCGTCTTCTGGAAAGCAGTCAGTGACTTCATGCTGAGCAGTGATTATGTCTGGCTCTCAGTCGCTGGTGTCAGGACTCTGGCGGACAGGGGAGAGACTGGGGAAGAGGGTTATGTTGTCAGGAGGAGCTGGCAGGCCTGTGGAACATTCCCTTTGCGGAGGGGAATGAAGAGATACCGCGCCGTCCTGTGCTTTTCACATAGGAGCATCACTTCTCTCCAAACTATAGTTACAGATACAGGCCAAACCGGTAACAAGCTTCCAACGTTCCACTTGGCCGAAAAGATGTGATGGTAATTGCTTGATTACAGTCTTCCAGGAAATTTTGCAAGTCATTATAAGACGCTCTAATACAAAGATGCTGTAAATGGGTTGATGCATCAGTTGCAGTTTTATAAATTATTAAAAGTGGTTATGGTGTGATAACAGAGAGTCGTTCCAAAGGGAGGGTTTGAAAGCATTTCCCAACAATGCCGTCATGGGATGATGATTTTGATGGCTTTTCTCTTCACAGTAAAGACAATGGTCTTCAAAATGGTTCATTGTCATATTTTGCAAAAATCTAAACCGCAAGAACTAATTTGATTAAGGTCTGGAACGCAGTTAAGCTCTAAGACAAGTTCCAGTTCATTGTGTGTGTTGTCTTAGTCTCAGTCTAAGCTCGCTAGCATCTGGTTTAGCCATCGCCATTTGTTTTGGAATTACCGTAGGAGGTGGGGTTATTCGGTGGTCAGCCAGGGTATCTGATTCGCTAGACTAGGTGGAAGGGAATCCTGTCCTGTCTAGGGATGTGCAAAACTACATATATTCAAAATCAGTAAAACTTTAAGTTTGAAAGGAAAGGACTGTTTTTCAAAAAGGAATATCTTGCCTTTTGATTAAAAACACAATAATAAATGGCGAGAAGCACAAAATATTCCCCACAAATTGAAAAATAAAATTGTTGAATTTTTTTTTTGTATTTGAATGTCTCTTATGCTTACCAAAGCTGAATGCATTTTATAAAGACTATAGTAAAAACAGTAATACTACAATTTAAAATATCTGTTTTCAATATATTTTAAAATATATCTTAAAATAATTTATTACTGTGATGGCAAAGCTGAATTTTCAGCATCATTACTCATTACTGTTTATTTATTTGAATGATTATGAAAAGTGTCTATGCTCACAAAGGCTATATTTGATTGATCAAAAAATACAGTAAAAACAGTATATAATATAATAATATATAACACTATAAAAGAATTTATTCTTGTGATGGCAAAGCTGAATTTTCAGCATCATTACTCCAGTCTTCAGTGTCACATGATCCTTCAGAAATCATTCTAATATGCTGATTTGGTGCTCAAGAAACATTTCTTATTATTGTCAATCTTGAAAACAGTTGTGCTGCTTAATATTATTTACTTTTTATTTGTCAGTTTCCTACTGGCTAATTATTCAAATGTGATCAGTTTAGTCTGTTTTATTTGCTGTAATGTCTAATTAAGCATAGGTCAAGTTTAAAACAAGAAGTCCCAATACTGATGACACCACGACCCTCTGTGACAGTTTAATAGAAAAGTTTAAAATGTAAGAGTTTAAAATTTTAAAGCAGCATTTATTTGAAACATGAATAGGTTGCGACAATGTAAAAGTATTTACTGTCACTTTTGATCAAATTAATTTGGCCTTGACTCCTTGCTGAGTATTACATTCATACACACATACGCATTTTCGTATGATATCAGCAGAGCTGGGGCGAGATCATACAAGCAAAGCTCCTTCATGACAGCCAAATGCTAATCGCAGGCCAGCAGCCACAGAAGTTGCTGTCATTCCCCCCTAGCCAACCAAACAGATTCCAGTCACACCAGAGCGGGTGCTGTGAACAGGTGGGGTTGCTTTACGGGGTCATCGGGGCAGGCCTAGGGCTTGGCTGCCCTCTCTTTCGCCCTGCCTCTGCACACAGCTGACTGGCACAGCGAAGAGCAAAGAGCTCCAGAGAGACTGCTCTTTATGTCAGGGCTGAAATGAAAACTCTGCTGTCTGAAGCTTGATTAAAAAAGCAGTGAATACAGTGTCTGGGTGTGCGAAGGATCTCTGGCACACAAGTGAAGGTACACGAGGGAAAGAAAGCAATAGTTCATGACTGTTTATGCGTCGATGTGATCAAATATTCAAACAAATGAAGCATGCAGGGTCATGCAAGCGGACCGTCCCGGCTGCTGTGCTTCTCTGAATCTCTCTGGGGTCACCTGCCTCCAACACGGATGCTGATGACGCAAGTCTGCTGAGCCCCAGCCGGTTCGGTTCACCGTGCTCTTCGGTGTCACAACACCTCCATCCCAAGAAAACTACCATAAAAACAAAGGAGGGGACTCCAGGGCTGAACCATGGAGGAGGGAACAAGTGTTTCCCAAATGTTGGCCTTGACTTGTGTAATCAAGCTCATGTAAGTGTGGCACCAGGACAATGAAACCCAAGCTGGTTGGCCAGAAAATCTGTGCCGAAAGTTGCATGTCATTGGGAAGACCAGGCTCTGAACCTGCTGATGGTGTGATCTTGCAGTTTCCTCTCTTTCAAGTCACACTCCCTCCATCAAATCTGGCTCCTAGATTGTATATTTCAGAGCTCTTCCAAAGCCCAGCACACAGAGTCATCAGTATTGGGACTTCTTGTTTTAAATTTGACCAGTGCTTCTAATAAGACATGTTACAGAAAATAAAACTGACTAAAATTATCAAATTTTAATAATTAGCCAGAAGAAAACTGACAAATTAAAGCAAATTGTGAAATATAGTTTACACCAAATCCTTTTTGAAAGACTGTTAGAAGTGTATAAATGAACATTATTATATTTAAAAGAGTGAAACCAGTGTTTCTGACTTCAATTGCACCGATTGCACTAAAAACAAAGAAAAAAAGTAAAATATGGCAGCTAAAATCTTTAGAGATGAAAAACTACGAACACACGTGAGATTAATCTCTGCTAAAGTCTCTGTCTCTTCACTCATTCTTCAGGTTTTGGCTCATGGCCGCATGCCAGACCGAGAGGAGCTTGCATAATAACAAACACGTTTTTGCAGGAACAACAAAAATGCCACAAGCTGAGGAAGGTCAACAATATTACGTCAATGATGAACTTTTTCCCACAATGGTATGCTTCAGGACTTAATGGCCCATCGCTATTTGGCTTTGTTCAACTTTATATCTCATCAAAAAAAAAAGTAGACGACATTATACAAGTCAAAAAGAAACAAAGAACCACATATCGACGTGTTTAGAAAGAATGAGGACATGGGCTAAAAACAAACCACACAGACAGGTTATGATCTATGTTTGTAATTAACTGAAGAAACTGACACAAATGCAGATTTATCTCTGTATGTTTGACATCATTACCATGATATGTACACTTTTAAGTTCAAATGTTTAGGGTTGGTTATACTTTAATGTTTTTAAAAGAAGTCTCTTTAACTCACTAAGGCTGCATTTATTTGATCAAAAATACAGTAAACCAGTATTAATGTCAAAATGTCATTTGTTCATGGGATGGCAAAGCTGAATTTTCAGCATCCTTACTCCAGTCTTCAGTTTCACTTGGACCTTCAGAAATCATTCTAAAATGCTGATTTGGTGCTCAAGAAACATTTCTTTACACATTTCTATGGAAACTGTGATATATATTTTTTCAGGATAATTTGATGAAGAGAAAGTTCAAAATAACAGCATAGCTAATACAAACTATAACACAAATGAATAGTTACTTTACTGTCACTTTGATCAAATTAATGCATTCATGCTGAAGCATTCATTTCTTTATTGAAAAAACTTACTGACCCCAAACTTTTAAAGGGTAGTATATACAGTTTGTGCTTAAAATGTATTGAAAGATACATAAATAAAGGAAACAAATGCATTCAGAATCCATATAAAACACACTTTGGCTAGAAATATTGAGATTTGCTTATCATTTTCCGCCAGTTATAACAGGCTCAAAGACAATCACAAGTGAAAACATTACCTTGGTGATATTTAAATCAGCAGGATTCGACAACCATATTCAAAATGCTATAAAAACCACAAAAATGTTTGCAAGGCAAAAAACAAAAAAACAAAAACGTAGGCCTACATGACAACCCAATTCCATCAACTGGTCAATAAGTCTCTGGCCCATCAGGCCATCCTTATTGACAAATAACCATCACAAAAAGTTTAAGCAGTTTGTTAAAGTCAGTTTTGAAAGCTTATCCAATATAGTCTTGTTCCAGAGTGAGCACATCGAGTTCTAGCAGGAGTGTGTGACATATTGACTGACTCTCTCAAACTCCAGCTAATAGGACAGTGTGAAAACTCAAAAGCATGAAAGGTGATCGCAGCCTCTTTCAACCAATTCAAACTCCTCCCCTGGCTTTCTATTTATTATTGTCTTCTGAAGCCTTTCATTTAAAAACAGAGGTTAAAATAAAAGCAGGATCAAGAGGTATACAATATTTCCAAGCCAAGTGAAAAAAACATTAGCATTTTGGGGTTTATCATAAAATCTCTTATTTTTCAGTTTATTGCACCCAATATATTTAGCAGCTTAGGGCTAGCATATTGTGTCCGTATGGCAACATTCATGTCATCAATGTACTTTTGAGATTAGATTCTGAGAGGGTAGTTTGATCCAAAGTTAAAGCGCAGCACTCAATAAATCACACATCCATTAATAGTTTCAGGCAGGTGGCATTTCATGTGGGTTCAGCTTCATCTGTGCCCATCATCCTCGAATGCCTAAGACCTCAGCTGTTCAACCCAGCACAAATAGGTCTAAATGACTGTGGAACACACTGGCTATGTGCCCTCCCATCATGAACACCATCAACACTCCCTCTCAATGATAAGCCTCTTGAGCTCAGCCTTCATTTGTCAGTCAACCAGTTTACCGTTTATCTTATTCTAGCAGACGTTATCAAAAAATAAACTGCTATGTGGTGATGCACAAAGTTTTGAAATATTCGGTAACAATTACATTTTCAAATGCTCTTGTTACATGTACTATCTATTGTAATAACAGGACACATCAAAATAAAAAGTGTAACCAAATATTCTTTCACAAATTATTTCTGGCATTTTTGACTAAACTTTGTTAGTCTGATGTTGTCTGGATGTTAATCGACACTACTGCTGAATTATCTCTGTATTTTGGACTTAAATAAGTCAATGAATAAAGATACACAAAGTATTTAAATATTTATGGGGTCTTGACTAAACTTTGTTATTCTGATGTCACCTAGATGTCAATGAACGCGTCAGCAAATTTTCATGTGAACCTGAAATAAACAAATAAAAAAATGAAATGAAATTAATAAATAAAATAATAATAATAATAACAATCAAACAAATAAGTAAATAACTAACTAATGGGCAAAATAAACAAATAAATGGATACATCATTTTTTTTTTAAATAATAGGCCAAACAATAAGGATTAAAAATGGTATCAAAAAACATTCTTCAACAAAACTTTCTTGACTTTGCCTGGATGTTGATCTACTACACTACTGCTGAATTGTCTTGACTTCAATACTATGATAAAAGCTATTATTAGCTATTACTTATTTGACAGAGTGCAATCAGTAAAAAATAAGTACGTACGTAAATATGGTGATATGCAAAAAACTGAAAATATTCTTTAGCACTTTTTTTCTGCCATCTTGAATAAACTTTATCAGTCTGATGTCACCTAGTTGTTGAAAGGTTTTTCACCTGAAGCCAATGTGCAATACTGGGAACAATAAAACAGTGTTCAGAAATGTTACAAAGCATAATCTAAGATTGACTCTAAAGTAGCCTTTGACTTCCCTGTCACCAACAAGAGCTAGTCATATATTTTATGCAAGTGACTTTGAAAGGAGAGTGCAATAAATAATGTTTCCTGACAGACAGACGTTTATGCAGCAATTGCGTTGTAAATGAAGGCTGAACGAACACAGGCCACTGTTCCTATAGCTTGATGGAACAGAAGACACATACAATGGTGCGTCTACGACAGCCTCGCGCAGAATTGACCCCTCGGAGTTTCTCCAGAACTCCAGTGTTAACATTACACCCCATAACATCTACAAAACATCAACATAATTGATACATACAACATGTCAGGCCCTGGAATTTTTCGCTCCGTGGAGCACGGCTCATGCCAGACTGATTTGTGTCAAGTAAGGCCAAACACACAAACAACGCTGGCAGAGAAGCGTCCTCTCATGCAGAGGGGAAAGAGAGTCGGAGCACAACAGGAAAACTCTACCTGATATGGCCATGGCTGCCAGATAGGCCCAGGCTGGAGGCCTTGTAAGGGAACATCTGGCTTTATCTTGGAATCAGTGCGGACAGACCTCTCACATAAACACAGGCGCTGCAGATCTCTAGTCACTAACAAGCCTGTGAACACCGCCGAGCTGCCATCTATTAGAGAACCCAGAGAAATCACCTGTTGACAAGTGAATCATTTACAAACAAGTGGACGGGGCCACAGGCTTCTTAACTGCTTATCAAAGCGATCGTATAACCACGAGTTTCTTACATATCCATCATATCTAACGAATGAACTGGAAATCAGGGGTCTCAAACTCATGACCTGGTGGATCACTAACCAGGTGGTGCATTCCACTAACAGCAACAAATTTAGTATTAACAAAATGACAACCATGTTTTTTTTTTTTTGTGGAAATACAAACAAACAAACCAGTAAATAATTAAATGTTTATTACATAATGAATTATTTATAATATATATATATATATATATATATATATATATATATATAATTATATATATAATTATATATATAATTATAAATATAATATAATATAATTGTTATTTTATATTTTAATTTTATAAACAAATACATAAAGTAAATAACATTAGGAATAATAAATAAATAAATAATTTGATAAATAAATACATAAAGTAAATTACATTAGGCATAATAAATAAATAAATAAATAATTTGATAAATAAATACATAAAGTAAATTACATTAGGCATAATAAATAAATAAATAAATAATTTGATAAATAAATACATAAAGTAAATTACATTAGGCATAATAAATAAATAAATATCAAATAATAAAATAAATGATTTAAAAATAAATTTTTACTTTCTAGATAAAACTAGCAGTTCAATTAGGAGATCAGAAACATTTATCTGGCTTTGATGTAACTGTGAGAAGAAATATATAAAAATACATGGCAATCAATTAATTCAAGTACGAATAATATTATTTAATTTGGGAAGCAAAATTAAGTAGTTGGACGAGCTGTGCAGTGTATCAAATATAGAAACAGGCCTTCCAGTGTAGACGGCACTGTTGATTATGTTGGGAGGGATCTCATGTTGTGACAGACGGGCGTCGTCAAACTCTTTTGATGTATGGGAGCAAGCAGGTAAGTTTGTTGTCCTAGGGTACAGTTTATATTTGTGTTTAAGGTATAAGCCATGTAGATATAGCCTACTGTAGTTCAGGCTACTGTTTAACCAACCTTTAGGAGAACTGAGGTAATCTGAGGTTTCTTTGAAAACCGCATGTATCCCAGACTTGCATATGTGAATTAATATAATTTTTTACCAACATATAAATTGAAATTATTTTCTATAGACTATAGGAAACAACAGCATCCATAAAAAATACTTTAAGATACTAAACCCAAGTCATTGTTCACCATTAAACACACAGCTATGTAAAGGCAAGATACTACAGGCAAAAACACACTGCTTTTTCCACCACTGGTTAATTTTGAACTATTTGGCTTTTCATGACATGTTGGTTCAGACTAGTGGAAAGGAAACATCTACAATACACTTTTAACTCTTTCCCGGCCAGAAGGAAATTTCAGTCATTTATGAGACAACGCATCCCTGCCATTGAAGGAAATTTTCGTCTTTCTGTGTTTTCACTGTTATAGGTGCCGCTATGACACATCTTCTGAAAGAGAACTGAATCTCCAGATCAAAAGACATGAGAAGAAGAAACAAACAAGCAATAGCATATGTAAGCAGATGCATATGTAAAATAACACAATCATCAATATTAAACACCCTATAAGATAATAATAATAATAATAATGCTACTGGATGAAATGTCGACCCAGGATAAGCTACAGGACTGTGCAAGCATTAGGGCTGTTGATGGACTCGATCAACTCCATCTATGTTTTGATCATCGTTCTGAATCCCATCTGGATGTAGTCTTTGACAAAAACAAGATTTTCTTCAAAAATGTAGATTTTTTATATAACTTGCCAACATTCAAATGTTGATAATACAAAATAATGCATTAAGCTAGAATAAAACAGGTTTTTGTTTAAAAGCAGAGGCTTTGTTATTTCTTTTGATGCATTGCATGTTCAAATATTCAAACAACAAAATATTTTGGGGACCATGAACATTTTGTGAAAATGATCAAAAATGCTGGTGGTGGCAAAAGAGTTAAGAGTTTATTTTATTGCATTTATTCTATTTGTGTCTGTAGATTTAAATTACAATCTCAATAATGGCCATTTTTTCCAAATAAGTATTGTTCTCATGCACTGAGCCAGAAAACTTCAGTAGCACTTGCACTTAAACAAAGTTAGATATCATTTTATACAATATTTTATTCTTAAAAACATATTAAAAAGTTTTTTTTTTCTGACTATTGACAGTATTTTCTTATTTAATGACAAAGAGATAAATCCCCTCTGAAAAAAAACTAATACGTCAACAAAATGAAACAAGAATATGAACCAGGCTTTATCCAAATGTTCAGATTTCGGTTCTGCAAATGTATGCAAATTAGTGCATATTTAAGGGATAAAGCTAGCGATGTCAGATTAATGTGATATAGGCAATATTAGATCATATCAGATATATGGTGATGATTGAGTTATATTTAGAAATATAAACAACAAGAAATGATAGTAAATGGAGATATACACAAAGCTATACAGATCTAAAAACGCAAGCCACACAGCAGCGAGGCAGACAGGTGGTGTTAAGCATTGAACACACAGGGGCTTGTTATAAAAAAAAGCAGCGGGAAGCAAGGAAAAGCTCTGAGAGCGGAGAGGGGATCAGGGCAGGAAAGGTCAGCATCTAGTGTGCCGCTGTAGTATGTGATGTCTGCCGTTGTTTCACTGTGGGATCTCACATGTGAAAACAGGACCTCACGCTCACATGTTCTCTGTCTTACACACAATCTGACCAAGAAAGTACACCGAGACCCTTCCTCAAACTCACTGGCACAGCAGCAGTGTTATGATCTCACACCTGACAAGCTGTTTACTCTGTCTGCTGTCAATAGACACAAACCAAAGTATTCTGGCCAAAAGACTTTAGAATAATAAAATCGGATTTTTTTCAAGGCATGCTTTGCGAAATGCCTGAAAAATGCCTTCTTGTCGCCAATGTGAGTGTAATGATTTGTTTTATGAGAAATATAAAATGGTCCTTTGTGATAGGAGTGTATTCTGGATCAAGAGTCCAAATCATGACAGGAGAGTGTGAAAGAGAGTGTACGCATGTGTAGGAACACTGTGTATGTCAGTGCGTGCGTATGTGAGAAACAAGGCCTGGAAAAATCTGAATTACTGCCATCATACTAAAGAAGACCTCTTCCACCCTCTGATGTCCAACATCAGTTGATCAGCTTTACTCAAAGGCCAAAAGACACAGAGCTCTTTGAAAGGTGTCAAAAAGTTTGTCTTATAATGGCATTATTTGTTGCAAAAAGTAATAAAAAGTAAATCAAAGTCAGAATGGTATAACCAACATGCAAAAGCCATTTTTGTTATCATGACAAAATTTCACAAAAGTTTGGGCTCAGTAAGTTTTTTTTTTTTTTTTTTTTGTGAAACAAATTAATACTTTTAGCCAGCTAGGGTGTAATAAATTGATCACAAATGGCCGCAGATAAAGATATTTTAAATAAATGCTGTTCTATTGAACTTTCTTTTCAATCAAAGAATCCTGAAAAATATTATCATGGCTTCCACAACAACAACAAAAAAAGAGAAGAAAAAAAAAACAGCACAAAGTTTTCAAGACTGATAATAATAAGAAATGTATCTTGAGCACCAAATCAAAATATTATTATGATTTCTGAATGATCATGTGACACTGGAGTAATGATGCTGAAAATTCAGCTTTGCCATCACAGGAATCAATTATCGTTATACTATTATATATTATAAATGATTATATTATATACCGTTTTTACTGTATTTTTTGATCAAACAAATACAGCATTTGTGAACATATACACTTTTCAAATCATTAAAAAATAAATAAACATTATACATTATATTAGACAATATATTTGAATATTTTCACCACTTAGAGTCATTAAATTAAAAGAAATTGTAAAATAGTATAAAATATAAAGATAACTATTGGATTACTAACTTGATTTTTCCTTTCATTATCTCAGACATTCTTATTTGTCATTGATCCACAATGCACAGCCTGATCATCACAGTTGTAAGGCCACAATGTTGTCACCAAGAGACAATTTTATAAAATACAAATACACCTGATGTTATTTCCCTGCCTTCTAGAGCTGCACGAGTCTGGATAAATTTAGAATCACTTTTTTTTTTATAGAGATCATGAGTCTCCCACGAATCTAAACAAACAACTAGGTTCTGAATAAAATGTTAATTGCTGCAGTCTATTTAATTAATTTAAATTAATTGTTTTTAGAAATCTGTTTGAATGAATGATTCAATGACTCACTCAAAAAGACTAGTGTTCTGAACAAATCTTTTGAATGAATGATTCAATGACAAATACATTTTATAACATTAATTTGTTGCCACCTACTGGCGTAACAATGTATTGGTACAATCTTTATTTGAAACGTCAAGTTATTTAAAATGGTGATTTACTCCATTTTGATTGCTACCATATTAGTGTTTATATGCGAATTAAAAATTTGTATTCCAGTACTTCTGTGATCATTTGAATTATTGTAACACAGAAATAGTTATACGTGGTTGAAAAGAAGCTGTTTCATATACATTGACCTATAAAAATGTATCTCTCCGGGTCAACGGCAGCGTCAAAACAGATTTGAATGTTCACTGTGTGATCGTACTTGTTAAAGGTTTAATAGAAATCTGCTGTCATTTAGGAACGAGATCACGTGGGTGTTTGAATCAAGATTGCGATCTTTTAACGATTAATCGTGTAGCACTACTGGCTTCAGCTTGGGTTGATCCCTCACTCCTCAATGATTCAGAACCTCAACCAACTTAACACTCACTTTAAAATAAAGCACTGCCAGGTTCCTCCTGGATCTTGAAGGAAAACAGGAAAACTGGAAGACTGGAAAACAGTCTCGACTAGTCAAACCACGAACGACGTGCTAAGTGAGCTGAACTGTATGAAGTTCAGTGAACTTCTGAACTGTATGAATGGCGTTCGTGGTTTGACTAGTCGAGACTGTTTTCCAAAGATGGCTCCTGTCTGTATACATGAAGTGGACTGTCTTTATAAAATATCTTCTTATTAAACGGTCTGTACACTTACAAAGTTCTCAATGCTTCGTTTTGCATGTAGGGACCTTTATTAAGTTACTGTGTTCGTGTGGGGCTATTTTGAGCCTTGTTAGTGGTATTAACTAGCGATTTCTTTTTACGTATTAAATGCCCCCATTACTAGCGTTATACGCTAAACAGTTTTTAGAGATAAAACTCTTTACATTCGATTATCATGAAAACAAATCTCAGAGAACGGTTGACTAGTTACCAATGTTTTATTAGACCAAAGGTTCATTTTGCGCCGGAGTTCTCCTTTAATTGGCTCATGTATAGAAAAAAAAGCACAAACAATTATATAATAAATATCAATACATTACTATTTATGCACGTTTTTAGCAGTTATGATTACCAAACAGCAAAGTTAAAGAAAACAAATTCTTAAGAAAGTAGTAGAGAAAATACCAAACACTCCAAAATCTAGAGATGTGTGTCTCATGTCATCTAGTGTGAGCATTATTTTTCATGTCACTGTGGTGACTCAGTGTTCAAACATCAGATATAAACCCCATGAACCCAAACAGAGAGCACTCTCACACGCAAACCACCACATCACCAGAGCTTGGTAGAACAAGGTGTCTCTTCAGAGAAAGCACAAAGCCTACAAGACTGATGCTAGTTTGTTCAGTTATTTAAAAAAAAGCAATGAAAACAATTAAAAGAGGGAAAAACAAAAGGGAGAAAACCTTCAAAATGTTATATGTTTTAAAAGAAAAATGCAACAAAAAAGGTTTTAGGGGGAAAATTGCATCAGGTATCTTCATGAATTAGTTTCCCAAACCTGTAATGGCTGTTAAACAAGGTGAATGAGTTTATAAAGGGAAAAATACTTTGGTTGGCCAAAGTCACATCTTTGGAATGTGGTTGCCAGAGGACATTTCTTAAGAGAAATCTCCTCAGGATTACTAATTGACTAGGTTGATTCTCCGGGCAAGATAGCAAGATAGCAGTGTTTCAGCTTCTAAATGTTTCCAGAAACTAATCAAAAGCAAATATTTGACAGAGAAAAATTAACATGTTTCTGATTTAAAGTTATTTGTGATTACTTGGAAAAAAAATCAGGATAAAATTACACATTTGAACTATTATAACTACACTGTAAAACCCATCAAGGTATAATAACTAATTTCAATTGAGGAAACCGATTGCCTTAATTAATTTAGGTTTTGTTATATTATATAAACCAATAGTTAAGAGTACTATAAACTTATTTCAGGGGAGTTAACTAAAATAATATTTCCTAAAATACAATTAAACTCCACTCAATTGTTTTATGTTGCTGAAACTTAACTGTATCGATTAAAAAAACATTAACTCTATCTATATGAGCAGGTATCTATATGAGAGTAGTTAGCTGGCTAGCTACTTAGCAGGCTATAGCTCTCATACGCCTGGTTTCACAAACTGGGCTTAGATTAAGCCAGGATTAGGCCTTAGTTCAATTAGGACATTTAAGTAGCTTTTATAAACATGCCTTGGGAAAAAAATCATTACTGGTGTGTATCTTGAGACAAAACAATGAGTGCAAGTTCCCTCATTAGTGGCTGTTTCTATGGGCCGCTATATGGAAGCAGTCTGCCATATTGGAATGGTCAAAGCACCGGCACCGGTCGGTGAACACATGAGACGAGAGCAAGTTGACTGTACGTCTGCAACCACAGTTAGACACATGTATGCATATATATTATTTGTATTAACTGTATTACCTAAACCCATTAAATTCAAAAACATGAACTCTACTATCTTATTGATACCTAGAATCATAGTTAGCCAGCTAATACGACAAGAGACTATCACTGTGTGTTTATCAGTAAGTGTAGTTACAACTTGACTTAAATTTGGCAGTTTGATTTTACAGTGTATTTCTAATTGTTATGATTTAAAAGAAAAAATATATATGTTATTACTGCTATATACTGTAAATATTGCAAGGGCTGTTTTTGCTCAAATAAAACATGGAATGTTTTTATATGCCAAAACCCCAATGGAATTGAGTTTTCCCTAAGCAAACATTTGTTGATGTCTCATTATTAAAAGACAGTAAATAATATTTGTATTTACCCATAGAAAAACAAATTAACATTATCATGCCTTAGTGTAGCTACTTCAACATGTGGTGTCAATTTGCACTAACCAAACAGCATCTCGAGAGAGCAAGGCATGTGAGGAATGCAAAAAGAATACTTTCCACTTGATCCCAATGGGCTTTAAAACTGTTATCATGACACAGACAATCCAATCACTTTTTAGGAAAAGCAAAACTGCGCACAAGCAGCTAATGAGTTATAGGCAGCGAGAACATCCCCAAAAATAATAAATGGGACTGGAGCAACTCTGCTGAAACAGTGACTAAATCGTGTTAAAGGGATACTCCACTTTTTTTGGAAATAGGCTCATTTTACAACTCCCCCAGAGTTAAACTGTTGAGTTTTACCGTTTTTGAATCCATTCAGCCGATCTCCGGTTCTGGTGGTACCACTTTTAGCTTAGCTTAGCATACATCATTGAAGTGGACAAGACCATTAGCATTTCTCAAAAAAAAAATTTGAGAAAATGACTCTTCTGTAGTTACATCGTGCACTAAGACCGGCGGAAAATGTAAAGTTGCGATTTTCTAGGCTGATATGGCTAGGAACTATACTCTCATTCCTGCGTAATAATCAAGAAACTTTACTGCCATACCATGAGTGCAGCAGGCGTAATGATATGACGCAGCGCCTGAAAATAGTCCCCATCTCGGTCACGTTGGAAGTTACCGAGATGGGGACTATTTTCAGGCGCTGCGTCATATCATTACGAAAAATATCGAAACACTTTGGTAATTTTTTTTTTAGAAATGCTAATGGTCTTGTCCACTTCAATGATGTATGCTAAGCTATGCTAAAAGTGGTACCGCCAGAACCCGAGATCGGCTGAATGGATTCAAAAACGGTAAAACTCAACAGTTTAACTCTGGGGGAGTTTTAAAATGAGCCTATTTCCCAAAAAATTGGAGTATCCCTTTAAACCTCAGTCCTTGTCCTATATAGTCTGAGCGAGCATCAGTCGAAAATCTGCCACATTCAGGTTTCTAACATTCCGAAACAACCACGGAAAGCTCTTCTGATCCTTCGATCCTATTCTAGATCAGATTAGCATGCAATCTCATTACAACCACCACTTTAAACATAAACATGTGAGATCTTCAATGGGGTTCAATATAAAACCTTAGGGTTCTTGATCTTGACTTAATTTAAAGAAGAAATGTCTAATGTTACGGCATACTATTATATTATTTATTTATTTTTTCTACTGATAAAGTATGTTTGAGCTGTTTAATTAAAAAAAAAATTATTATAAGATTAAAAATAAATTAAAACAAAATGTATTCATTATAACTAAATCCATAAGATGATCCCATGATGGGAAGGTTCTGACAGAGCCCTGTAAGGTTCAGAACACTCTATTCAGTGGATTTTCATTCCCTTGAAGTCCATTTTTAAAATGCCTTTATGAAATTCAAATATCATATGAAACGGGCATATGTTCACATAAGAGTGTCTTAATTACACTGTCTTAATGATTCATAAAGGTTCCTCTGCCTACGTGCGGCAAGGGTGTAACGGAGTAACTTCAAGCTAGCATCCGTGGCGCCCCTGAGCAGGTTTTACCTCAGCGGCCTGTCATCGAGGATACAGGTGCCCAACAGAGCACTGAGCTCCTTTTGTCCTGTGTGCCATGATGCTGAGAGCGAACATGATACGGGCCGCGGCAGGGATCGTGATAGGGCTTCTGGTCATACATCCCTTCCTATGTATAAGCAGGGCCGTGTATGCTGTCATCGGGTTTCTGGGGGGTTAGGGATCAGATCTTTCTGTCAGGCACCGGGCCGTGCCAGGGAGCTTTAGCTCTGCCTCCGCAGCCGATGGAGCGAGCGCCTGTCGGAGTGCAGCTGAGAAAGGCTTTGCCGTGCTCCTGTATCATCCCTGTTGCACTGCACTGTGGGAGCCCTGCAGCTGCTGCAGTCATTCTCCGGGCACGAGCGAAGATGAGCATCACGCTCCATTTCCCAAGAGGCCATTCCCTTTTAAAAGCACTTCAAAGAATGGGATAAAAAGTTTAAAAAGACGCAAATGGCCTGCAAAAAAACCTTTATCATCCTAGTGAATGTACTCTGACTCTTTTCTGTGTTTATTTTTAAATATAACAATACAAGTCTCTTAAGCTCACCAAGGCATCATTTATCTGATCATTAATACAGTAATACTGTTAAATATTATTACATTTTAAAATAAGTTTTCTATTTTAATGTATTTTAAAAGCCATTACTCCAGTCTTTAGTGTCACATGATCTTTCAGTAATCATTCTAATAAGCTGATATGGTGCTCAAGATTATTTATTTTTTACTAGTATCAGCAATTTTTTGCATTAGAAATAATCTGTTGCATAATGCAACTTGCATTATAAATGTATTTACTTTTGTCAATGTAATGCATCCTTGCTGAATAAACGGATTAATTTCTTTAAAAATAAATCTCACTGACACCTTTGGAACAGTGCATTTATAATAATGTTAATATGGTATATATTATATATATATATATATATATATATATATTGGTATGCAATTTGAATATGCATTTTTTGCTCTCTCTTCAAGCACTACTATTTCTCTCTGACGTCTTTTGGGGAAAAAGTACAATCAACAATCAAAGCTCACTTGCCTGTATCTTAGAGGCTTCTATTCATTAACCTGGCGGGGAACTGTGTGTGCGTCATACGTGGCAGTTTGGGTGGGCCACGATTCTGATTTAATCTAGCGTAGTGCCACCACCACCAGAGTGTGTGTCTGTGCGAGAGCTCACAGTAACGAGTCTTCTGTGCTAATGGCCACGTGATTCCCACAGACGCCTATCACACTCTTCATTAAGCCACATGCTTGAGTGGCCTTCTTATCTCTCATGACAGCTCACGTCATTCATAACACACACATGAGCAAGTACACAAAGCCCAAAAGATACTCACACACACCTCAGGGTTTAACCGACAGTACTTTTATGCCTCATTACTTACATTTGCGATTATGTTTTTCTACAGCCATCTATAACTTTATAACTTAGAGGACATTTTTTGCCATGTACCAATCAGAATGTCAATGTGTAACTATGTAGACAGACCTGAAAGAAACTTATTAAATGTCAAGTACTAAAAGTAATTTTAAGCAAAGAGACATTAAAATGATATATTATATATTTTATTTTATTTAATAAACTTTTGATAACAAAACCTGGAGTGTACATTTAATTTTAAGAGTAAACTTACATCAATAGTTTTAAATTTAATCTAAAATATAGCAGTCCTAGTTTAATAGTTTCATACATTTCACTTTTATAGAAAACATTTTTTTACTCTAAAATTTTAACCATACTCAAAGCAGAAAAAAAAAAAAAACACGGACAGGATCAAAGCACAACTGCAAAAATAATAATAAAAAAGGTAGTAAAAAGTCCTGGTAAAAACACTGGAAACATCTGCCTTTAACTATTTCATCTGTTTAAAAGAAGGACTTCCTGACCAGCATAAACAAAGTCAAGAGAATTCAGGACGAGGCCCATGCGAGAGGGGGCGAGATGCCGCCGCCGAAGTCAGGGATTTTCTTTTGACACTAATGATTGACTTTTCCCCTCCTGTGAAATGCGACTGACGTCATCATCACAGCTAAAGCTCAAAACAGGGGAATGGGGGAAGGGGGGCTCGCTGGAAGGGCTACATTTTATTAGCATTACATTTTCACAGTGAAAAACTTTTAATAGAAAAGGAAACATTTGGAATATTTAGGTCAGTTCTTCCAGGAGTTCAGCTTTCTGCAGGGTAGTGAGTAACAGCGTTTCATAGTTTTGCCCTCTTTCAGTGGGGTTCGCTCTCAGCAGCTAAACACACAGACCTTCCTCTGTAGCCACCACTGACGTCAGCAGTCACCTAGCAACAGTCTTTTGATGTAAAAGCAGCAGTGCTGACACTGTTTTCAAATAAGACAGAAACAGAAAGAGAGAGAGAGAGAGAGAGAGAGAGAGAGAGAGAGAGAGAGAGAGAGAGAGAGAGAGAGAGACAGACAGATGGTCAAAGAAAGAAGGAAAAAGGAGAGCAGCAGCGCTTTTAAGATACTTGTGTTTCAATGGCATAATGCATTACCACAGTAATTTAATGCAACTTTATTTTTTAATAATAAAGCTTTCCAAAAACTCTCAAATCAGGCCAAATTGATTTAGCTAATACATGTTTCTTGTCTACACAGTATAATTCACATAAAACACATTTAAAAAAAAGAAAGAAAAAGAAAGTATTCATCATGAAAATTATAGTACTTTAAAAAAAAAAAAAAACTTCAAAATAAATCTTGCTAAAAAAAATAAAAAAAAATAAAAAAAAATCACAGAATTCATTAGAGTATTTTTATAAATAAATTTGTGAAATTTAAATTGCGAAGTGTAACTAAAATTTGACACAGGCTTCCCGAGCTCAGTAATTCACCCATGAACTCTACATACGACCCACAATTCCCTCCTTTCCGTCAGACCTGACCATGTATTCGACCCCCGCAGCCGGTCAAATGAACAAACAGTTTTTTCAAATGCAGGACACACATACAAGGATCAACAACCTCCTTGTGGACTTAAGAGCTACTAGGCCACCTTAAATGTTTGAGTGTCTGGGAACCTTATGGTGCAATAAACCTTTCCTGATAAGCCATGCAGAAAATCCCTGGGCCTACTTAAAACCAATAAGATGTACCAATTGTGTGGCTAATATAAAGAGGGGAGGTGTGCCAGACGTCCCCTGTTTTGACCCATGGGTGTCCTATTCCACTTTCAACCCTGTCCACTAAGGGAAGGTGTGAACCTGTCACTTTAACACATCCAGGAAAAGCCACTTATCTCTCAACTGTTTCCATTAATGTCCCCAAAACATTTAGACCAGAGAGAGAGAGAGGAGAGAGGAGAGAGAGGAAGGAGAGAGAGAGAGAGAGAGAGAGAGAGAGAGAGAGAGAGAGAGAGAGAGAGAGAGAGAGAGAGAGAGAGAGAGAGAGAGAGGTCAGATAAGAAGCTGGGGAAATGAGGAACCGCCAGAGTACAATTTGACAAGAGTTTGGCTTGGACAGCTTGTCCTCAAATATTCCCCCTGTGCTAAATTAATAATATTTATCAATGTTAAGCATGTCAATCACATGCAATGTATAGGAACCACTGCTGCACTTGTGAGAGAAAAAACAGCAACTGAAGCTGAACGAGACATCAAGACAAATAAAAAACCAAGGAGGTAAAAGAGAAGAAAAAAATGGTAGTATTAAATAAAAGTCATAGATGTACTTTTAAAAAAGTACCGGTGTGTTAGTAACCTAACTAACAGCGGCACTTCAGCGCTTTAAGCAACCGCTGCTCAGCTCGCTCAGCCAGCATGAAAAACTAAAGAGCTGCAAGCTAATTGCTGGCGATCATGACGCAAACGGTTTCCAAGGTAACAGAGTTTTGGAGTAGCCACTCCAGCATTTCCTCATCTGTTTGCACTCACACCAGCAGGCTGACAATGCACTCGCTGCATCCTGTTTCAGTCTGCAGACAGAAGCGGTGCTGATCTCTGTTAACCCCTTCCTCCTCAACACACTACACTACTTATTACTCGCGCTACAGGTGCTGTCAGGATCTGAGGTGGAAATCTGGGAGAAAAAAAGAGGGGTTCTCAGGTAGTAACAAAGAGGAACAGTTGGTTTTATGTTACACTTACGCGTCTACCTTAAAATGCAACAGACAACTTACGAACTGAGAGACATGCAAAGAATGTAACGGAAACCATCAACCTTTGAAATATTCCAGCTTGGCACGGTTCCTGGCACCACAGAACACATTTATCTACTGCTCCCCTCAATAAAGAGCACATTTCACATTAAACCCAGGCAAACACATTATTAGATAATCAAACCCGATTACATCGTGAATGCACTGTAAATCTAGCTGAGACTAACCAAATGTAACAATAATAGGCGAATGTAACAATAATAGGCGAATCATTATTATAACAAAAAAGCATCATGGGGGGTTTCTTATAAAAACTGTAATTATTGTTAATTTAATAAATTAATAATAATAATTATTATTATTTCTTATAAAAACTGTAATTATTGTTAATTTAATAAATTCATTATTATTATTATTATATTTTTGTTATTAAGGAGTGATGTGCAGTGTAAAGATCTTTCCTCACTGTCGGCTAGCCACTGCTCCTCATTTTAAATTTGCAATTTGGGTTGGGGAGAGGATTTGTTAACCAGTGTTAACAGATACAACACACATGACCACCAATAATGCAAAAGGATGCCAGTTACTCCTCTGAAAAAAAGCAGCCTGAATATAATATAGAATAGTTTTAAATATCCTCAAGATTCTCCCTCTTTTCAACCCCCCACACCCACACACACACACACACCACTTCATTCAGAGAATGAGAATAAAAACACACTTGCCCTCCAATAATAGAAATAGATCACAGCGCCTAATCTCACTCATAATAGGGCCAAGCCTCCCCATTCTCTTTTCACTTGTTTTAAAAGGCATTCTCAGAGGTTCACACCCTATGCTGTTTCACGTCATCCTTTTCATTTATGAATATGAATTGCATTTTTGAAACGTACTGCTATCATTGTTTTTCAAGCTGTAATTTTCATCTAAAGAAAACAATAGTAATATTGAAACTATCACACCTCTTCGAGAGAACACACACACACACAGACCGGTTTATCATGTCACTGAGCTCTCGGTATGGACGGGGTTTTCTCTACTCCGATCATGCCGTTGAAGAGGCAGTCAGTAAATTGTACATGGCAATAAGTAAAACTTGGCCTTTTTTTCTGCAGACATACTCTCATACGTCACCACTTAGTGACGTCAATGTTATATCATTCCACATGGCATTAGTGCAGGAGAACGTGACAGCTGAGAGGAGCTCCACTCCACTGTTCCACCGTCTCACACACACACACGCACCTTCTCTCTCTCTCTCTCTCTCTCTCTCTCTGTCTTATATTTAAGGGTTGCTTAAAGGCATTACTTGCTACTATATATGACTACAAATACAACTGTGTATGTGGCTGGTAATGCATTTTAACTAATAAGGGATTGTACTTTAATTACAAATTAAATCATTTGTAAATTGCACTTAGATGTTAAAAGTGTATTTACAAAAAAGAGAAACAAACTTACAAGAAAATTTTAATAAATGAGGATAAATAATAAAACAAATTTTACAATTCAATAATTCACAAAAAAAATACTGCTGACTGTACTTACAATAACTCCACGCTTACTGTGTGGCAGCCTTTGTCTAATACTATTTTTAATCCTCTGTATTATTACAGTAAATCACAGCAACAGCTGATGTTTCAAAAGTCTCAATGAGACAAAGACTGTGGCACAACATCATTGTTGCACACACCATGGCAGAAGGCCATGTAATACCACACAGGGTTTATTCCTTAAATATACACACACACTTCATGCTGATGAGTGACTGCAAATGCTTCTGCTTAATCCAAAATAAAATGTAGAGACTGAATCACAGCCTGAAGAACACCAGCTCTGTATTTATTCAAAGATAAACACACTAGCATCACGTTCGGCAGGAGAGGACATTTCCATATATTGAACTTAACAACTAATGGGGGAAGTGTCAACTTTGCCAAAGAAAGGTAGAATAAGATTTGGGCATAAAAAAAGCCTTTATACCAAATGAAAATATTCACTTATGCATTTGCTCTTATTATTGAGTAGCTTACATAAAACAATGTTCGGGTGATGATGTTTTACTGTGAATCTCTGCACGCACTTTCACCTCACTAACACCACAGTTGCGGCAAAATGCAAATCCCGCTTCAAATCCAATGAATTATGAATTGTCAGTCTAGCTGTTCTTTCATAAATACATAATATGGAGCGCTTTCCAAATGTGCCGAATGCATTGCAGGGGATTCCCGGCCCAGGACATCACCCGCATTCATGCATCTCATTTGCAAAAGTGATCTATTCATTTTCAACTGAGGGAAATTATTGTGAGCACACATGGCCTCTCTCTGGCATTTGTATTCACACACACACACTGGCCATTCATGTTGTAAATTCATACAGCAAATAACAGTGCTGAATTTACAATAATCCTTGTGACAATCAAACTACTTTTCATATATATATATGAAAAGCGGTTTGAGTGGTTTGATTGTCACAAGGATAATTGTATAGTGTGTGTGTATACCGTATATATACACACACACACACACATTTTTTAAAGATTCTTGTTTGATAAAAGCATAATTTTTTTTAGGAGCTTTTAAAATGGAAGTGTATCATGGATTCTACAAAATTATCAAGCAGTACAACAGTTTTCAACACTGATAATAAATCTTTCTTGAGAAACTTTTTTATTATTATTCCATAATAAAACAATGGTCAGTATTCATACTTTCTGATACAATTTGAATATAAAATATTCACAGTGAAATTATCTTTAATTTCCCATTCCAATAGAAACAACAGCAAGACCAAGAACAGCAGTTTCTCACCAGAGTGCACAATAATGGAAACACTATCACAATCAGCAGTAAGCTGTTAAACAAACTGTATTTCATCAAATAAACATTGGTCAGATCTTTGTGGAGTACGATACAGGCCCTTATGACAGCATTTTAACCTTTTGTGAATTCAGCATTACTTATGTGCTTCTAAACCTTCTGTTCTGGGGCCTCATTTATTTATTTTTGTGTTGAAAAAGATTAGCCGAAACCCTGCCTAAACACAATATATTAAAACTCACAGAAGCTGGCAAAACTGAAAATAGCTATGAGCCAAGTAGTGATTGTGCTGATTCTCTCCCCTTTCTTGAGGCCACGAACATCACAAAATACGCCAAACTCTCTATAAACCCATATGGAAAAACACCCCAGGGACAAATAACAACTGCCAACTTCACAGCTTCCATATCAACACGAGCCACTAATAGCAAACGACCAAACTGCATTCCAGTCTCAAGCTTTCTGAATCATTCTGATAGTAACAAAAACAAAATGACAGAAACGTGACTTCTACAAAATAAACACACAAAAAACATCATGCTTAGTTAGGGCCCGAGCACCGATGGTGTGAGGACCCTCTTGGAATTGCTCTGTTTATTGTTTATTTAAGATGAAATACTAATATGAATATGAAATTAACTTATTACCAATATTTTTATAATGATACAGACAAAATGTCAACAACCTCCATAAATTTGACTTTGCATATTAACAATGGTGATCTGATGTATTCTGATTTAATACCCTCTATCTGTATATCCGTTTTCAACGACTTTCAAAAGGTAAGCACTGTTCATTAATTTACATACAATTTTGCAAAGGCGTTCATACAACAATTACATTTCATATCTGGATAATTTTACACAGTCTGAGCCATGGTCTAGCAGCTTATCGTTCTTGGTGTAAACGGGAAGTAAGAAAAGACCGACTGACCACCACACCAGTTATGCCTCTCCCTCTCTCATGATGGTGTTAGGGCGATGCTGCTGATCTACGTACGTACATACCAATAAAGTCTCGTTTCAAGGCTGCAAGCGCTATATGGTTGTTATGCTGCATTTTCATGAACTATATTTCAACATGCACATAACTGACGACGATATGCACGTAACATGCCTTTCATCATATAACTAAAGCCATGTTCACACAGTACGATTTTGGCCATAATTTGGCCATCTGAGGCCACATTTACACACAGCCGGGTATAGAGCATCAAAGTCCCGCCCACAGCCCGAGAGAGCTTTGGTGCCGGAAGTAAATTTCCCATTCATTTCTCCCATTGACGTTTTGGAAAATCCGAATCTAAAGAGTTTTAGAGCATGTCTGAGGATAACCAGCTACGGCTGAACTCATAAGCATACGACATATCATTTTAAGTGAAAAAACGAAGAGAAAATCCAAAAAAAGTCCAACACTGTGTACATATTTTCATTTCCGAGCGAAGGAGCTACTCATCTCATAAACCACCGCGCCTCACTGAAGTCGACTGAAGCCACAGACAGAAAGAGCTTTTTGAGCGACTTCCAAATCTGACGATGGCCACGTGAACTTTTTCCTGCAGTGAATTTTATATAGTGAATGTGTAGGGAAACTCCTTTTCCTCGATTAACTGAAGCTTATGTAAAACGCATTTGCAGCTGCACAGCTAACACGTCGAGCACCTGGCTCGCTTATAGGCTGTGCTGCGCCAACTGCACATCCAATGGCACGGGCGCCTCTGACGTGCGACCAATGAACTAGCCCTACGTCATTACACGATCTTCAGTCTTCACCAAGGGGGTAATCCATCAGCCGGAAGTTGAAGCCTCGCGGAAGCCGCCATTGTAGCAGAACTTCACCTGCTGTTAGCATCCCATTGACTCATTTTGGCGTCACTTTGACAGCGAATTAACTTTACATCTGAGGCATCCAAAGACTTAATTTGTCCATTATTTATTTCTAAAGAAACCCGACAATGTATAAAATGCTCCATTACTTTGTATCTTACGTTACGGCTCCGTAGAAGCCGTTTTTGTAAAAATAGGCTAAAGATTGCGTCATAACCACGGGACTTTCTGTCGCACAATAGAGACATTACCGTATAGACAGGAGGAGAAGCTCGCGGCAATCTTTTACTGTCTATGAGGCAATTGGGGAGACATGAAGGCACAAAGTCAAGGTAGAAGCCCATAAATAGAGAGTCTAAAAATATTTCAACAACGTTTTTGAGGAATTAGGTGATTCAGATTTGTCTTGGCACAGCTACTAGAATATTTACAACTGTCAGACTGTCGTCACGCTCAGTTTGAGCCTGCGCAGTCGCTCAGACATCAGGCAGGAAGTGCAATAATCGGGCTTCAGTCTTCTCCGTTGAAATCAATGGAGTCGCTGTGTCCATTTCTTTTATGGTCTTCACGGACCTTCGCGGGGTTTAACCAGACAGTTACACGACTTCCACCAATCAGATGCATCACTGTGGGATTGTTCAGGATTGTGGGTAATGAAGTACTTATCCAAGACATCGCGAATAAAAGGGGAGGAGAAATAATCCAACCGTCTCCATTGACTTTGCATTGCGAGAAACTGCCTCCTTGTCATTTCTGACTTAAAACAAAAACACTTTTGTGTACTTAAACGCTCGTTTTTTGGGGTCGACTGATTAAAAAAACGTATTTCTTAGCTTGTTTGCTGTACACCTTGTCACATAGCAGCTTTTAGACATTGTTTTGTTTTTTGTTATAAGTCAGAAATGACAAGGAGGCAGCTTCTCGCAAAGCAAAGTCAATGGAGACAGTTGGATTGATTTATTGGTTTTCATATTTAAGTATTGACTTGCATTTAAAGATACATTCTTAGGTGATAACTGATAAATACAACACGTTTCTTGACTAAAAGTCTAAAAATGCACCAACAGAATAAAAGCACATTTAAAAAATTTTTTTTTTAAAGCCTAGGTTAGAAAAGTGCCTATCACAAGTTAACACATTGTCGATGATGGGTGGAAATCTCATATCTATTTAGTCATTTTTCTTTTTTTCATTAATCATTACTATTGGTCACCCTTTACGGCTTTCTGTGGGTTTTGCAAATATTTAACAAATGAAAAGTATTAAAAAGAGCTTGTGACTAAACCTCGTAACTACATTGGATCTTTAAACTGTCGTTAAAACCTCATAACTGAGCCTCTATCTGAATGAAGTGCCAGCGCCACCATATATTTTGGACCGTCTCTGCTTGTTTGCAATGCAAGAGTAAATAAAGAACTGGTTGTTTGGAAAAGTACAGCATTTTCTTTATTTAAAAAAAAAAAAACTATATGAAGACTTCAGATGCAAAAGCCTCTAAGTAAGTGCCAGCTGAAAATTTCTTCTAAAATTAGCATTTTTATCAGGTTCAGTAATTTCACTTTAATGACAATTAATAGGTCATTTTCATTGCCATTCAAGTGAAATAACTGAACATAAACATACAAACTTGATAAAAATTTAAATTTCAGATGGCACTTAGAGGCTTTTGCATCTGAAGTCTTCATATATATATTTATAAAGGCTAATGTCTTTGAGGAGCGGAGAAGTGTCTTAGTTTTGCATTTGTCGTCAAGTCATTACTGCCTTAAATAGCCTGTCCGTAGCACTTTGTTTTAAGTGACATGAGATTTTGGCCAAATGACAAATAACTGAGTGCCCACATAGCTACAGTAAACTTTGATGAAAACGTGACGCGATGCACTTACTGCCTCAGATGCGGCCGTTCTAATGACGGACAAAACACGTACATCCGAAATCCTCAAATTCAATTTGCGCTTGATTTTGGTCAAATGTTAATAATAATGGCATATGCAAACATCTGACTGTATAAAGCCACAATATCAAATATGACAACGTTGTCTTTAACTATTTCAAAAATATAGGCCTGGTTTCACAAACAGGGCTTAGATTAAGCCAGGATTAGGCCTTAGACATTTAGATAGCTTTTATAAACGTGCCTTACTGGTGTGCATTTTGAGACAAAGCAATGGCGCTGACATTTTTTAAGATATGTCAGTGCAAATTGCTTTCAGTTAAAACAGCTCAAACGTGCATTTTAGTCTGGGACTGGGCTTAAGCCTTGTCTGTGAAACCAAGGGATAGTGTTTTTTTCCATTTCCTGAAAAGTAGCGTTTTTGGATATAAAAGGTTTCCATCCGACAGCAATGACAAGCTTCTTAAAGATTCATTACATTCTGATTAACCAGCACTTCAAGAGTTATTTTGGCCTTAAAAAAACAGACCCTGACAAAAACAAATCCTTTCTAATCAGTGACTCCTATAAAACAAACACATCTTCAACCTGATCTGCAAACAACTGATATGCTTCACATTTTTCACAGACGACGATTTCAGCTTGTCAAAATGCACACACGCGCACAAAAAAAAAAAAAATCCATGCAAGTTGTTGAACTGGTATGGGCTTAATTCAATTCGAACTATAAAATGATAGAATAAACCAAATTTAACCTAACTGCATTACTTCCAGCTAAACTTCAGTTATAAAGTTAGCCTTGTCAGAAAGTGCAACACAAAAAGGAATGAGGTATAGTTCGCTTCTCGGCCTCCAACATCTCCACAATATAATCATTGCTCCATGTGCTATGTAAAAAGTGACTGGGCTTTGTTATGATTATCAACTGATTTAAAGATCTAAGCCACATAAACATTTCAAACAGCCTGGCTACCGCATATAGTGGTCTATCTTAAAAGAGCCATAATCCTGCCATGTGTTCTAAACACAGCTCAGGCTGTGACGAACATTGGGCTGAAAATGCAATGAGTCACAGGTGGCTTGAAGAGAGAACTGGAGCCGTTTCTCACTCTGTGCAAGTGAAAAAGTCATGAGGCCATACGTGAGACACAGCACTGACCAGAACAACCGAGAAAAAAAAATTCACACATCACGACACTGTCGTGGGAGAAAAAAAAACACAAAGAAAGGTCCATTAGTTTACACTTTTTTCGTATAGCAATGAAGTAGGATAACCCTGTTTACTTCAAATTGTCCAACTGATAATGACAACTGATAATGACCTTACACTCTCACACACTTTTGAGGTCTATACAATATATTTTTTTTTAAATATATAAAGAAAAAATATCTATATAATTTACTAGACTAATTTACTAGATAATTATAATTAATAAAATAAACTAGTATAGCAATACTAATAAAATGCATTTCTTAAAATCAAGCTGAAGCAGTATTTTGAAAAAAAAAATTAAATAAAAAGCTGTTCACGAGGTCCATCTAAATGGGATCATGTGCGAGTGAACAGAGGGAAAAGAGCTGAACTATCAAAAAAAAGTCAGAATCAGACTGAGACACCGGTGTCTCAATGTCACATCATGACTCAAACTGAAAAAAGACAGAAAAGTTCCACAAAAACACCTATTTAAAATTAAATGTAAAACAACTATACTTCAAATAAAAAAAATGAGCACACACATAGATGTTTGTGTTCAATGTGCACATTCGAAATGCACTTCTCCAGCTCCCTTTTAATTGGCTTAGGGCTTCAAATTAAGCACAGAAGGATGTCATTTTTTAGTAAAAAAAAAAAAAAAAAAAAAACATTAATATTTTAAATATAATAGCCTGATGACTCAATATTATTTGTTGTTCTGTGCATTCTGAAAAGGTCTGAAAAATTGACATTTTCAATACATTTGTCATTAGTAATGATGGCACATTGAACATTAATATCGAATAAGCACAAAAAACAGACACAAGTTAGAATTAAATACTGTTGCAATTCAAACTAGGACAAAATGGAATGGAAATACAGGCAAACTCAGCAAAATCCATTCACTTTCATTCTAGTTTGATATTTTGTTCCAGGTGTCCTTACAGATCCCCATGAGAGAGAACTGATGCCACTGCTCAGTAAGAACAGGTGCTTACAGGTCAAAATTAAGTCTGAAACTGGTCATACTGAAACCTCAATTCAGGAGCGTGACTGGAACAGTGCACTCACTCAAAGCACACTCAAAATCACTTGAAGCACAAAGTGAATGGCTTTATGTGCATGTAAGTAGAGAAAGGACTAAACTCTTTATAATTAGTGTGGAAAACATACATAGCTCATTCCAAATTTACTTGAATTATGTTTTTGGAATTCACTGAAATACTGCCTGCAGAAACAAGTCAGGATGACAACATGAAAACCCAGCACAATGTTAGAGTATATTTACTTAGCCATACAGGTTTGATGACCTTGAATTTAGTGTTTAAACATGACCCTTTACCCTTGGCCAGGGCTGACTTTTTGGGCAATGTGAGCTTGATGTTTAAAAAAATCAAACAGCTGCAAGCACCATATCTTACTTAATGAACTAACAAAGTTTTCATATTTATAGAACTTGCAGATAACAAATTGTATGCGTCTAAAAAAAGTTAAATAAACTGTCTGCTCATTTTCCATTATGTCACAGACACACACATAACATAAGCCAAATACTTTTGTTAAAACTTTGCACTAGAATGCAAAAGAAAAGTCAATCAATGGCAAACTTTTAAAACTCTATACTCTATTTACAGCACAGACACTGGGACAGCCGATACCCCACTTTTCACGTGTTTGAATCAATGATTAATAGTGTTTTTTGTTTTTCTCACTTCACAACATTCTGACCAGCATTATAAGAGTGCTGTAATAACATATTCTGGATCAAATGTAAACGCTTTACTGAGAAGAGACAATAAGGAAATATGACTCAAACAGACATTTTCATTAAAAATCTTTTTGTAACTTGTTAAAAAAGGATCAAACTATTTTAACAGAGTTAATATTTTAAATAAAACAGCCTGTTTTGGACTAGTGGATCAACAAGACTTCACATAACTAACTAGGCCTGAAAACAATTTTGATCCATTTGAAACATCCCAAAATGTACATCATGGTCACTCTAAAATACCAAACAATTTTAAACTTAAATGTTAAAGCAAAGAAAAAAAAATCTCACTTCATCACAGTGAAACAATCAAGCCTAAATAAATTTGGGAGCTATAGGCAACAGGTGACTGACACAACATTAAGACCTGCCAAACAACATTGTATCCCCTAAAATACTAATACCATCACATCCATGATATAAACTGTATGGATTGCATGCTCTGGACATGTATCAGGGTTGAGACTGTGTAGACCAAGAGTTTGATTATATCACATATGTGTTCTGGGGTATCAGGAGTGAGTTTTTTCGGCTTTCTATAATTGTATGGGACCATTTGAAATGCCAGAAGTTTGATGAAGTGTATAATGAGCATGGTGATGAGTTTTAAAGGTGTGATGTGTGTTATAGTAAGGTGTACATCAACTGGTTTATCACGATCAGTGTGTTCAGCTGCTGAACAGCCCCTACCTGTTCTCTCGATATACAGGGCAATGAAGGTCTGCGGGGCATCTTACAACTGCCATAATAACTGCTGGACGTCTCTCCCAAAGAAACACAGCTGGACCTTCTCCTGGGTCTGATGACGGGAACTTTCTCCTCTGTGTTAGGAATCCTGCCGGCCGTCTCCCTCGGTGGGTAATAGTGATCAAAACAAAGCGCCAGTAGAGAGCCGGAGACCCCCGCTATACACGCCAGCACCGGCCTGAGGGACGGAGACAGGCAGCCGAGGCTGGTGAAGGACAGCAGCCACACCAGGCTGGCGAAGACCAGGATCAGGACGCTGTGCTTAAGTTTGAGAGTGGGGATGAGGGTGAGCAGACCCACGCAGCCCAGCACAAACAGCAACCTGCCCATCATTTGCATCTGATGGTACTCCTCTCCCCACTGCAACAAGCGCAAGACCATCAAATCCCCCAAGTAGCATGATGCTGGTAAGGACAAAAGCCAACATCTGCTGCTCTCCCTCTTCGTCCGCCTCAGGTAGAGGGTCAGAAAGAAATACGCGCAGCCGATGCTGAATAAAGGACTGATGGACTGTGAGAAATCAAAGAGGAAAGTCCGCAGATCCGAGACGCCGTGTTCACTCTGAAAGCTCTTCGAAATGAAACAGGAGAGCGCCAGAACCGCCAGCGCTCCCACGTAGAGAGCCGAGCCGCGGAATAGTTTGGACTTGAGGATATCCTCGTTGCAAAACCTGCAGACGTTGAATAAAAAGCCCCTCGGATGGTCTTGTTTTAACGGAGTGACGCAGCTCTTCACATAGCCGTTCCTGAAGCTCTCCGCGCTGTTTGCATTGCCAACAACACCATCGTGCTGTCTGATTTTACTGTGCAAAACCTCTCCGTCCTCCCGCACAGCCATGTTGTCCTCCTTCCGTGCTCTTTAAACTTCCATTCCTTCGAAATAAATCCTCCGTGTGTCAACGTTTCACTACATGACGGCAAACGCGCTCCATGGTCACTCAAACGTGCTCAGGCATTTTGGCCAGGAGGAAAAGAGGCTGAAATGTTTTTGTTTTTTAGCAGACTCGAGCTCTATGTCGCCGTCTAGGTGCGACAATTTGTAACAATGACTAGAGCGCGAGACACAGACGCGCGCGCTCTCTGCAGCGCAGCCAAACCGCGCGCACCTTCAATTTGTGTCTGTATTTTTTAATTTTTTAGTCAAATTTACTTCCGTTAATGCAATATTTAAACAATACTATAGACGGCTAAGTTGTAAACATATATTATATATATTTGTAGAAAGATGCCTATCTTAAGACCTAAAACACGGGAGCTTGTGTGAGTGTGTCCTATATTAGATATAGCCTACTTTTGAGTCGTGTGTATATAGCCTAGGCTACACATTCATTGTCTTTATTGTTTGTTTATACTTATAAGATTCTAGCATTTAATTAAGCTAAGCCAGTATTTAGTAATGTAAATAGTATTGAGTATTCTGCCATTCGCGTTTTCAGCCGTTCAAGACCCAACAGGCCCTTATGGTTTCAATGCATAAGCACCACAAGAGGTCACTAACATAGACATTATGTTACAGCTGAGTCGTCTTGTTTCTTACCAATGGGGGTTCCAGAATCTCAGCCAACCCAGGAACCCCCTATTAAAATGCTGTTTTACATTATTATATTATGGTAATTTTGGTTGAGTCTCTCAATTAGCTTTGCATTCTTTGCAAAATACCAATCAAAGATATTAACCACATAACAAATAATGGTGACACTTTGTAATACAGTTTCACTTTTAAACATTAGTTTACAGCACTAGAATGAACAATATTAGGCCAAATTCTACATCATTTGATAATTTGTTTGGATAATTTTATAATCTTAATGTTAATTTCAACATTTACTAATACATTTAGTAAAATCAAAAGTTGTATTTGTTAACATTACAGTATGAACTAACATGAACAATTGTATTTTTATTAAATTACATTAACATGCTAAATGCTAAAATGTATCATATTGTAACGTTTTGTCCAAAAACATTTTATATTTTTAGAGAAA
Organism: Tiaroga cobitis; assembly: GCA_030578255.1. Classification (NCBI taxonomy): domain Eukaryota; kingdom Metazoa; phylum Chordata; class Actinopteri; order Cypriniformes; family Leuciscidae; genus Tiaroga; species Tiaroga cobitis. The sequence continues at coordinate 17,571,413 of CM060597.1, forward strand.
TTTCTTGCCAATGGATCAGTCCACAGAGCCCCTGCACATTCATGAACGTGTTACATATACACCTTATCCCTTTCGGGTGTTATTTTTAGTTAGGCCAAACAACTGTAGCAACATTCATTGTTAATACTGAAGCTTTTTTTTTTTTTTTTGCAAGACAGAACTGACCTTAAGATTATACGATTAAAGTATAGAAATCCGGGGGACATAAATGGCCTCATGATCCTTTTGTATTTGTTCAGTCAACCTCTTTTTCTATTTCCCAAAAAAAAAAAAACATTTTGTAAAAAAGGGAAAGTCCCTCCAATGCCAATGCTTCAGGTAAAAAGGAGCTGTATTGTGAAGAGTCTTTCCCTTAAAGCGTGAACACAAGGAATGGTCTGTTTAATGTTCTTAAAATGACTCACGTTTGTAAAAAGATCCAGATATGAGTTTATGAAAAAGTAATATATTTATTCCATATTGACGAGCAAGAACAATTCATGCATTTGGCTGGAAAAATTGGTTTGAAATTGTGGTTCTCGCATTATGGTTCAATTATGATCTCAAAAGATGGAGACTAATGCTGGTTCCATAATGCATGAAATTGACCTCATTTATTCACTTCTGTGCTGCAATCCCCACAGCTATCTTAAGAGCTTTCCATGATGCCAACTGCGTAAGTGGTCAATAAAACCACCAGTGATTCTCATGTGAAGATAATGGATCTTCCAAGTTTTTATGGGAAAAAGCAGTTCAGCATGAGGCTATGACATGAGATTCATACACAGATGTATGCACTCTTAAAAAAAGTCTGTAAAGGCTTCAATGTACTGTGTAGATATGAAGGAATTTTCCGTATTGATTATTCAAGTATTTTGAATTGCGCATTGTATTGTGTTGTGTTTTAGGGTTAAACGAAATGTATGTAAACTGGCAGAAATAATACCAGTATATCAGTTTTTTTTCTTACAGTAATAAAAATATAAATGTTACATTGTAAATGTAAATACATATGGCCTAAAATGTATTATTCCAATATTATTCTAAATGTTAAAACAATGAGAGAATATTTAAATATTTAGATTGAATGGTAAATATAATAGAGAACTAAAATGCTACTGAAAATCTTCTTAGTGTAGTAATCTCAACAGGCCTGTCTTTTGGCCAAGACGCTGAATAGAAATAGAAGAGACAAAATATTTTATAAATGTATTTTTATTATCCATTACTGTTTCATGTATTGTTTTAGTATCATTGAGATGCTTTTACAGTTGTTATTAATATTTTGAATTACTTTTTGTTTTTATATGCTATTCCATTTTAATTTTAAATAAAGTTTTTATACATTTTTATTTTGTGTTTTTGTCTGTATAGTTTTTATTAGGGTATTTTTTCTGTTTTAGTTTGAGCTATTTTAGTAGGCTACAACAAGATAAATTAAATTGAAAAGTTGCCTGGGCATAAGCGAAATAAAACAAGGTTATTTTTTTATATATTATTTTATTTAAGTTTACGTTTATTTCATTTACAGCAGCTAACGAATTTTTTTATTTTTCTAATACATATAATAACCCTCAGATCAACGAATCCAAAAAGCTTATACTATCGAACCTTTCTCAACAAATATTAGGTTTTGTTTTTACCTTACACATCTTGACTAACACAAGGCAAATTATAGAATAGCATTCCAGTATAAACCAGTAGAATATAACCTCAAACAAACACACAGCCACGAACGTAATCGCTGCAACAAACTTTCGCGTTTGCGTAACCGTGTAGTGTGATCCCCCTGGCTCGCTGTAGTATTGATGTGGCCAAGTCAGTCAGGTTCCACGTCACTCGGAAGGATCGGAATCTCTCCAGACACGGATGCGCATACAGAAGAGACAGACCTGAGACCTATTTGAAAGGTAATAAATGAACAGCTTAACAAGAAAGCACATTAATAAAAATCTGATTTGTTGTTATTTTAAGCCACAGACAATAATCAGCGGTTGTCTGTGTTCGTTTTTATCACAGACTGTTAGCGTGCTAGCTGCTATTACTGCAGCAGTGATGTCGATTGATCACGCAATCAATCAGTAATATAACTGTACAACATTAACTGTGTTATCTATATGTGTTATTAGACAGAAGTGCTAATATTAATACGTTTCGTGTTTATAATACATGCACACATGGTACAAATCGGTCTTTTTTCACGGCTGGCTCAGGGTTTTCAAACTAGCTGCTAATTCAGTGAATCCCAGTGCTGTCGTAGACCGTGAGACTTTGACTGGATCTTGTTAAAAAAATCTTGTAAACAGGATAGATATACTCCAAAATCACGGTCGACATTAGTTGAATGTATAGTTGGACTCTGCTTTATGTAGTTGCACATATACCGTCTTAGTATCATGGTGTTCTTTAAAGTGCAAAATAAGTGAGAAGAGGTTGAAGTTTTACTTATAAAACTTAGAGAAATATAATTAAAACGATGTACACTTATATAAGGTGACTCCAGTTATAACTGTCTTACAGAAAATGGGTTTTATTCTACATGATTCTGGTAGTCCTTCATGGGTACCACCAAGTTGACATTACTAACATGTCCTGCTGTGACATGCAATTGAGTTACTTCTATTAAAAATGTTTATTTGTATAGCGCTTTGTTTGAGCCAATGCTCAGGCCACTTAATGTACATGAATAAGTATAAAAGTACCAAACAATATACATAATTTCAACAGAGTTTTTACATTACACACATCATTATAGACTAAATTTCAAAGGCTTTTTTGTTACTGGTATTAAATGACTATTCACTTGAACTTTTACTAATGTATTTTGTAACCTTTGTTTTAGGAAACCTCATAGGCATTCTGTCTGAGTGGAGTCTCGTGAAGGGAAGAAGAGCTGACATCATGACAGCCGCGGAGAATGTGTGTTACACCCTCATCAATGTCACCAATGACTCTGAACCACCATCGGAAGTCAGCTTAAAAGCTGATTTAGGTAATATACATGTGTAGTAATTTGATATCAATCCCTTTTTTCATGCACGCTATCGCTTTTAAAAGTTTGGGGTCGATTGAGATCTTTTAATGTTTTTGAGAACAGTCTCTTGTTGCATTTATTTGATCAAAAGTGCAGTAAGACCTATAATGTTATCAAATATTATTACAGTTTAAAAATAATAATGTTCAATTTGATATATTTAAAAATTTAATTTATTCCTTTGATGGCAAAGCTAATTTTTAGCAGCCAATACTCCAGTTTTTAGTGTCACGCAATCCTTCCGAAATCGTTCTGATATGCTTTGATTGATTCATAGAAAGTTCAAAAGAACAGCAGTTATTTTAAACCTAAATTGTTAAGTTGTTTTGATTGATACTGTGAAGCAGCTTTGATACAATCTGTATTGTGAAAAGCGCTATATAAATATATTTGACTTGACTTAAATCATTTAGAACGATGTACAAGCCTTGACTGTCATTCTTGAACAACTTAATGCAAATGTATCATTGCTGGATAAACGTTTTGACCCCAACATTTTGAAAGGTGGTACATGTGGGGGTTAAAATGCACCCTAACACTTTTCCTCTTTTATTTTTGTCAAAACAGAAAAGGGAGAGATCAAAGCCAAGACAGAGGCTTTGAAGAAGGTCATCATCATGATCCTGAATGGAGAGAAACTGCCAGGCCTGTTAATGACCATCATCCGGTTTGTGCTGCCTCTGCAGGACCACACAATTAAGAAACTACTCCTAGTTTTTTGGGAGATTGTTCCCAAAACTACTCCTGATGGCAAACTTCTTCAGGAGATGATCTTGGTCTGTGATGCCTACAGGAAGGTAGGCATGAAATATGGAGCTATAATGTGTATTGGTTATTGTGGGAGTATATTGTGCCTATTTCTTTGTTGAAATATGCCATCTGTGTTATGCATCTGTAGGATCTCCAGCATCCCAATGAGTTCATCCGTGGCTCCACCCTGCGCTTCCTGTGCAAGCTGAAGGAATCTGAGCTGCTGGAGCCGCTTATGCCAGCGATCCGCGCCTGTCTGGAACACCGTCACAGCTACGTACGACGCAATGCAGTCCTGGCCATCTACACTATCTACAGGTGTGTTGATGGATCTTTGTGTGCACAAGTGAGAGACAAACATCAGAGACCATTTTCATTTATTCATTTATTTATTTATTTTTTAGGAACTTTGAGCATTTGATCCCAGATGCTCCTGAGCTGATTCATGATTTTCTTGTAAATGAGAAAGATGCAAGCTGCAAGAGAAATGCTTTTATGATGCTGATTCATGCAGATCAGGTACACAGTCTGATTAATAATAATAATAATAATAATTATTATTTTATTTTATTTTTGTTACAAGAATGAATCTCATGAAGCTAAGTAGCTGTTCTTTTAATATATTTTTGCAGGATAGAGCTCTGGACTACCTAAGCACATGTATTGATCAGGTGCATACTTTTGGAGACATTCTACAGCTCGTCATTGTGGAACTGATTTATAAGGTGAGGTGTCTATTCATATCTTAAAGTAATTCTTGTTTAACCCACAGAGACCCAGCGTAGCAGAATTGCTTTGTAAATACAAAGCAATTAAATATAGAACTTTCTTTAAATATGGGTAAAAACAACACATAACAGTTGCTGACACTCTAATATTGATCACAACAACAGTCACCAGCCAGCTGACACATTTCTTAACAGTATTAGAACAAATTTATATATTTACAAAATAAGTATTTGATATGTAATATTTTCTAATATTTCTAAATGTCTAGTGATGGGTAAAGGCTTACATGCCTTGACATTTTGAACGTAAATAATTTTGAGGCCATTTTTGTTGGGGTAGCCAAAATGAAATGCTGGGCATTAGGGCAGGGGGTCTGCGGGGTTGTAAAAAGTATTAAAAGGTAGTAAATGAAATTAGCCAAAATTAAGGGCATTAAAAAGTATTAAAAAGTAATAAACCTCATCTGACAAGGTATTACATTTTCGAACCTCCATCCAACTAGGCCTATGAGTTTCAATTTGTGTTAAGTTCAGGACTTTGTTCTAAAATTCGCGTGGCTTTATTTATATGTTGCGAGTAGGACCTGAGCGATATCATGTGACGTGGTGTTCGTTCGTTCGCCCGCGCTGAAACAAACTGGGTACCCGGCTGGCTTGCTGCCCAACCTGTTCGCGAGTTCGCTTCTATTTCAGTCATCAGTCGGCCGACAAAGACATATTTGATCGGTGAGTAACCTAATGTAGACGACTGACTGCTGCGCTTGTGACAGGGTGCATGTTAACTGAAAGAAGGAACAGAGAGAGAGCCCCGGCTGCGCGCGCGCACTCAACTCACTCTTGCTCTCTCCCTCTCGCTCATATTAATCAAAATCAATTAACACGATGGTAAAAGGACGGAAGACCGAAGTTTCACGTGGCGCAATTGGAAATTTATTTCACGCTGTGTGTGAATTGTGCTAAAAAAACCGTTGCCTTCTCTGAAAAGCGTTCCCCACATTCAGCTGACATAACCACACTTTCAATAAACGAAAAAAATCTATCCTAAAAAAAATTTTTTGTTGACACAAATTTTATGCGATGTCCTAACTGATGTGATGGGATAACCACACAATGCGTACACGTTCGCTAATGACACGTCGCTTTAATGAATGGCTAAAACTGATCTGTCCTCATGGGACTTCTGAATCGGTAACACAATATGGTTCCATTTATTAAAATCTAGTTAACTACATTAGTTAACATTAACTATTAATAAACTGCACGTCTACAGCATTAATTAATCTTTCTTAATGTTAATTTCACCATTTACTAGCCTACATTATTGAAAACAAAAGTTGTATTTGTTAACATTAGTTAATGCACTGTGAAGTAACATGAACAAACAATTCATGTATGTTGTAAACTACGTACGTAGTATTTTCAGGTTATTTATATTATAATGTGTAGAAACATTGCCCAAAAAATAATAATAATAATTTAGTTTAGACTGGAGTGAGGTGAAACCAGAAAAAAAGTGCAAAGCAAGTTGTTATCTAGCAGCATTTTTTTTATTTAATTTAAAAATATATATATATATATCTGGCAGCTAATTCTATTCAATTTTACAGTATATGGTAGAAAATTAGACTTAGTTAAAATAAACTTTTTAATGCTTCATTTTTATTCTACTTTTTGATATTGATATGATTATATACCAAAACAAGAATTATCAGGTCCAGCATAGAAGGATTTTATGTTACAAAGCTATGAAATCAAGTGGTAAAATCAAAGCTTAAAAAAAAAGAGGGCAAGAAAGGATAACAGTGTCTGTCGGCCACCACGATTCGCCTCTTCGGTGAATGAATTATTCCAATTTTATCTGGTGTTTTCTGAGCTGTTTCATCATAATTGTCTCAGTGATATAACTATAAATATGTTTAAAATAAGTGGTATTAAAATGACTATATTAAATTTAATATAAGCTCTGCTTGGAATTTAAAATGATAAAATAGTGACATTTATTAACTTTTCATGGCTGAATTGTGTTGAGAATTCGAAACTTTCAATTACGATATAGTGGTAAAATTTTGCAGCCTTAAATTCTCAACACTGCATTTTCTTATGTAACTAATTGCTTCTTAAATGCATGAATAAGGGTGAAAGAATACATCATGAATATCAATGCGTTTTTTTACTAACCCTTATGTCGTGCTAAAGCTGTATTTAAAAAAAAAAAAGAATATTAATAGTTTTTATGTGTAACAACAGTTCATGGTGACCATGGGCTGTTAAGCTCTAAAGGGACAAAAACACAATGAAGGTGGTCCTTACAATATTTGTGCTTTAATCCACATTTACTGATAAACTACACTTTTACAGAACTGCTGTCATCAACAGCACAGTTATTCCTCATGCGTAATTAATTAAATGCTGAGCTCTTCAGCATTATGCTGTTTATGCACACTGCATATTATCAGGTGGTCTAGATCAGGTGTTTCCCAACCTCTCTATTTATTTATTTATTTATTTATTTATTTTTGCCAAGGCACAGTTTTGATAAGTAAAAAATCCCACGGCTCACGACTAAGCACTAAAATAACAAAATTGCACAACATGCATTGCTTCAAATTGCATATTAAAACTCAATATTATATTAAAAGAAGTAATTACATTAAACGTGATTACTATTTTTAATATTACCACTAGTATGCCAGGACGCAGGGGTTGGGAATCACTGGTCTAGATTATAGAAAACAGTCTTCTCACTGTCTATTTTATATCTCTACATTTGTTTAGGTCTGCCATGCCAACCCCTCAGAGAGAGCTCGTTTCATCCGTTGTATATACAACCTGCTGCAGTCATCCAGTCCTGCTGTAAAATATGAAGCAGCTGGAACTCTGGTTACTCTGTCCAGTGCTCCCACCGCCATCAAGGTACAGTGTCTAACACCAGGAATGTTCTCACATATACGTTTTCTGCATGGTGGAAAATAAAGTGGAATGTTCTTTGTTTCAGGCTGCTGCTCAGTGCTACATTGATCTGATCATTAAAGAGAGCGACAACAACGTGAAACTCATTGTTCTGGACCGGCTGATTGAACTGAAGGAACACCCCACACATGAGCGTGTGCTGCAGGTACACATGAGTTCATCACCTCTTGTGGAGCCATTCGATCCACAAATGAGGTCAGTAACAGGACATTTGGTGCTTTGTTCTGCTTGTAGGACCTTGTGATGGATATTCTGAGGGTTTTGACTACTCCCGATCTTGAGGTCCGCAAGAAGACCCTACAGCTGGCCTTGGACTTGGTGTCATCCCGCAATGTAGAGGAGGTGTGTGACAACACGCCATTTAAAGGCATAAATCATCAGGATTGTCATTATTTATTAATCTAGTTTCAATCCTGTATGACTTATTTTCTTAAGTGGAACACAAAAGGAGAAAATTTGAAGAATGTATTGGCCACTCTTTTCCATGTAATGAAAGTGAACAGGGACTGTAAACGGCCAAAAAGAACCGCAAAAGCACTATAAAAGTAGTCTGTATGACTTAAGGGGTGTTCACACCACTTTTCATTCCATTGACAAATGAAGGAGACAAAATTTGCATTTTGCTGTGTTCTCAAGTTCAAGTTTAGTGGACAAGTTTGGTTTGCATCACATGTAGATTTGACCAATAGAACGATACGTCATGATGTGACCTCTTAGCTAAATTAAAAGTACACAAACTGTAAAGCTGCAGGTTTCTGATGCAAACTCATTTCGCATACTCAGTCTAGTGTAAAACTCCATAATTTGCCATTCTATTACTTTATTAGTGCTTTTTTTCTGAGTTTGTCGCTTGACATCCTGGATCCCATTCCCCATTTACTCTCTTTATATGGAGAAATAACATCAAGAAGATACAATGAACAAAATTAAAGTCTTTTATACAATGTCAAATAGTTACTATTAACTTATTGCACTGTCCTATTCAAGCGAAGTGCCTGAATTGTTATTTTTCTGCAGCTGGTTATAGTGCTAAAGAAAGAAGTCATCAAAACCAACAATGTGACAGAGCATGAAGATACAGACAAGTACAGGCAGCTGCTTGTTCGCACTCTCCACTCGTGTAGCGTGCGCTTCCCTGACATGGCAGCCAATGTCATCCCTGTGGTACGTCTACTGACTGAACACTCAGAATGCTTCTTTACAGTTAAACTATTTCATAATATTCTTTACTAGCAAAGAAATTGAAGTTACACACTTCACTCGATCGGTGGACTATTAAACTTTTACTGTTAAAACATCTAGCCCTTTTCTCATCTTTACTCTTAAAGGGATAGTTTGGCCAAAAATGATATTTAAACCATGCATTACTCACCCTCAAGCCGTTCGAGATGCATCTGTCAATCTTGTTTCAGACGAACACATTTTCAGTTAATTTGAAAAATGTCTTAGACCCTTCAGTGGATATAATGTGAAGCAATGGGGTCCACCTCTTTCAAGTCCCAAAATGTGCATACATCCTTCACAAAAGTAATCCATCCGGCTCCAGGGGGATAAACGAAGGCCTTCTGAGGGTAATCCGTGCGGTTTTGTCCTAAAAATATACATATTTAAAACTTTATAAATGAAAATATCTGACTTCCGGTAACGATCGACGCGCGTTCACGGGTGATGGAAGTCGGCGTACGAGGTAACACGTAGCGTAGGAACTGTTGTGACGTAGAACGAACGCGCCAGCGCAGCCAGAGAGCAGAGCAAAACAAAACACGAAAGCGCGTGAACACTCGCGCGTCGATCGTTGCCGGAAGTCAGATATTTTCATTTATAAAGTTTTAAATATGTATATTTTTACGACAAAACCGCACGGATTACCCTCAGAAGGCCTTCGTTTATCCCCCTGGAGCCGGATGGATTACTTTTGTGAAGGATGTATGCACATTTTGGGACTTGAAGGAGGTGGACCCCATTGCTTCACATTATATCCACTGAAGGGTCTAAGACATTTTCTAAAATAACTGAAAATGTGTTCGTCTGAAACAAGATTGACATATGCATCTCGAACGGCTTGAGGGTGAGTAATGCATGGGTTAAATATCATTTTTGGCCAAACTATCCCTTTAAATTCACTTCTTGTGTTTTGTGTGGCCACAGCTGATGGAATTCCTGAGCGACACTAATGAGGCGGCCGCAGCCGATGTGCTGGAGTTTGTGCGTGAGGCGATTCAGAGGTTTGACAACCTTAGACCTCTCATCATTGAGAAAATGCTGGAGGTTTTCCACGCCATCAAGACGGTCAAGTAGGAGATGCTTTTTAACTGCTTCCTTAGAAGTTTGATCAATCCAATTACATAGATCATCTGTATATAAAAACTTAATTGGTGTGTTATTCTAGACCGCTTGATAGTACTTTGTCCTGTTTGTTGTAAAAGGGATTGTGATGCATTGCAGTGATTTTTAAAAAGGACTTTTGTGTTGCAGGATTTACAGAGGAGCTCTGTGGATTTTGGGTGAATATTGCAGCACTAAAGAGGACATCCAGAGTGTCATGACAGAAGTCCGTAGATCTTTGGGAGAGGTCTGTAGTACATTGATTTGCATCGCTTTGTCACATCCAGAGCTCGTCATTAAAGTGTCACAAACCACCGAGCCCCCCCCCAAGTCTCAAAAAATGGGTGTTTAAAGCTGTGGAAAAATGGGAGAGTTGAGAGGGGAAACAAGGGGAAACAATTTATAAAACAGACTTGCAACACTAGTTAATTATACAGACACATAAATATTAAAATATGATCACGGACAAAACCCCCCCCCACAAAAACAGAGTTGAGGGCACCCTGATGTATTTTAAAAATATAACCCTATATGACAACTCAAACTCATCAGAAGAACGCGGAATACATTTTTAGGGCCCAAGCCTTGAAAAGGCGAAGGCCCTATTGTTTTCCTTAGGATTATTAGGGCCCAAGCCTTGAAAAGGCGAAGGCCCTATTGTTTTCCTAAGGATTATTATTAGGGCCCAAGCCTTGAAAAGGCGAAGGCCCTATTGTTTTCCTTAGGATTATTATTTATTATTATTAGGGCCCAAGCCTTGAAAAGGCGAAGGCCCTATTGTTTTCCTTAGGATTATTATTTATTATTATTATTATTAGGGCCCAAGCCTTGAAAAGGCGAAGGCCCTATTGTTTTCCTAAGGATTATTATTTATTATTATTATTATTATTATTATTAGGGCCCAAGCCTTGAAAAGGCGAAGGCCCTATTGTTTTCCTTAGGATTATTATTAGGGCCCAAGCCTTGAAAAGGCGAAGGCCCTATTGTTTTCCTTAGGATTATTATTTATTATTATTATTATTTTACTACCTTTTGGGCACTTTTGGGGGCCTTAACGTGCTCGAAAACTCTTGAAACTTTGCACACATCTCAGAACCCGCGGCCATCAGGGCCGGGCTGAAGCTGGTACCCGGGCGTGGCAGGGGGGCTCGACAGCGCCCCCTGGAACGGGGTTTGAACACTTGGTCCATAAATCAAACACGCTTGCATGTAATAATATGAAACTCAGTACACATATAGATCTCATCGGTTCATATATACTTCATGCTCTTACTTTTTACCCCAGCCCAACAGGAAGTCGGCTATTAAGGGTTGTTTGGAAAACACATGCAATGGAATGTGAAATACTCCTCCTAGAGAATTCAAACACACGGCACGAAACTCGGTCAGCATGAAGTCAAGACACTGAGGATGAAAAATTGCCAGGGGATTTTTGATATCTCGAACGGTTTGGCCGTGGCGAGTAAACGAAATTATGGCGAGAAACGTGAAACAGGAAGTGTGTTATAACTACTGCATACATTAACTAATCTTGATGAAACTTCAGCAGTGTGTTCGTTGTAAGAGCCCGATCACATGGATGTGACTATTGTGAGTCAAAGTTATAGCGCCACCAACTGGAAGCAGGAAGTGTGTCACTTTCAAAATGCTTTTAAATCACCCTCTTATTTTTACCCGATTTGCTTCAAACTTCATGTGCATAATGTAGACACACGCCAGATGTAGACCTGTGAAAGGATTATTGATATCTTAGATACTGTTGCCATGGCAATGCATCAAACATTAATATTCCTTTTTTTAAGCTTTTTCATGCTTTTTTATGCTTTCGGGCACTTTTGGGGTTCTTAACGTGCTCGAAAACTCTTGAAACTTTGCACACGGGACAAAACCCGCGGCCATCAGGGCCAGGCTGAAGCTGGTACCCGGGCGTGGCAGGGGGGCTCGACAGCGCCCCCTTGAACGGGTCAGACAATTTGGTCCATATATCCAACACGCTTTACCCTATTTGCTTCAAACTTGATGTGTATAATGTAGACACAAGCCAGATGTAGACCTGTGAAAGGATTGTTGATATCTTAGATGCTGTTGCCGTGACAACGCATCAAACTTTAATATTCTTTTTGGATACTTTTGAGATTCTTAGCGCACTTTTGGGGCCCTTAACGTGCTCAAAAACTCTTGAAACTTTGCACACGGGTCAGAAACCGCGGCCATCAGGGCCGGGCTGAAGCTGGTACCCGGGCGTGGCAGGGGGGCTCGACAGCGCCCCCTGGAATGGGGTCCGAAAACTTGGTCCATAAATCAAACAGGCTTTACCCGATTTGCTTCAAACTTGATGTGTATAATGTAGACACACGCCAGATTTAGACCTGTGAAAGGATTGTTGATATCTTAGATGCTGTTGCCGTGACAACGCATCAAACTTTAATATTCTTTTTGGATACTTTTGAGACTCTCAGCGCACTTTGGGGGCCCTTAACGTGCTCAAAAACTCTTGAAACTTTGCACACGGGTCAGAACCCGTGGCCATCAGGGCCGGGCTGAAGCTGGTACCCGGGCGTGGCAGGGGGGCTCGACAGTGCCCCCTGGAACGGGGTCCGAAAACTTGGTCCATAAATCAAACACGCTTGAATGTAATAATATGAAACTCGGTACACATATAGATCTCATCGATTCATATATCCTTTGTACTTTTACTTTTTACCCCAGCCCAACAGGAAGTCGGCTATTATGGTTTGTTTGGAAGCGTATGCCCCTGGAATTCGATATACTCCTCCTAGAGAATTCAACCAATCGCCACGAAACTCGGTCAGCATGAAGTCAAGACATTGAGGATGAAAAGTTGCCAGGGGATTTTTGATATCTCGAACGGTTTGGCTGTGGCGAGGAAACGAATTTATGGCGAATAAAGGAAACAGGAAGTGTGTTATAACTTCTGCATACATTAACTGATCTTGATGAAACTTCAGCAGTGTGTTCGCTGTAAGAGTCCGATCACATGGATGTGACTATTGTGAGTCAAAGTTATAGCGCCACCAACTGGCAGCAGGAAGTGTGTCACTTCCTAAAGGCTTTGAAATCACCCTCTTATTTTTACCCAATTTGCTTCAAACTTTATGTGTATAATGTAGACACACGGCAGATGTAGACCTGAGAAAGGATTATTGATATCTTAGATACTGTTGCCGTGGCAACGCATCAAACTTTATTATTCTTTGTTGATGCTTTTGAGACTCTTAACATACTTGAAATTGCATGAAACCCGACAGACACATCACATTTATTAGACAGTAGACATGTGCAGAGTTTCAGAAACGGGCATGGTGAGAGCAATTAGAGAATAATGTTTAAGTTTAAAAACAGCCAGAATGGTTGTTTAGTCAAAAAAAATTTTTTTCCAAATCATACATAGTGTTATACTGCCCTCTTGTGTTCAAAATCAGGTAAAAAGCGAAAGTAAAATAAGGACGTCTGCACAATTCATTAATAATGGTGCAGAGTAGAGTGAGCTTTTTCAATTAATTCCTATGGAAGTAGGAATGAACTAAACAACGTTCGCTCTGTTCTGCTCGTCCCTCACCGTGGGCGCGCAGAGTTATGAATGCCCGTGCAGCCGTGAGCATTTTAGTTTCATTTTAAAATTAGCGCCATTTCGGGGGACGTATTACTTTAATTTATTTAACAAAAACACAATGTTGTGTTTAATTGCGAGTGTACACAAATATAAGTAAACACTTTGACGTTTGAATGATGTCCTGTATGAAGAAAACGACGGAGTATGTTTCACTGTTCAATCGCGCTGAGCCACCCAGACCCCCACACACACACTGACACACACACACACACACACACACACACACACAAACACACACACACACACACACACAATAATAAAACATTCAACCTAACATATACAAATTACACTGCTATGTTGAAATAGTCAGTAGTACAATTTGTATCATTCACAGTAAGCACCGCTCCACTGTGATTTTTCCAAGCACATTTTTGCACAAGTGAAGAGGATGATTTTTTCCGTCGATATTGGAACGTGAGTGAAGTACAAAGCCTGTAATAAAGAATAGTTTAGCATCCAAATACATCGCAAATGTTGCAACATTTAGATTCTAAAGAGAGATTTACGTGAGCCTAACACCACTTACTTTTACTTTTGTTTTAAATTATTTCGTTTTGGCTTTATTATAGTTATTTTTTTATTTGTGTTCTGTTCTGAATATCATTAAATTTAAAGGATTTGTTGTGGAATATTTTGAGTGTATAATCAAATAACACTAAACCGTCACTAGGTGTCGCCAGGCGACCGTCTTAATGAGCGGGTCATTGATTCATTCGTTCAAACGATTCGTTTGAACGACTGAGTCATTCATGAATGAGACAGATGTTTATGGATTGGTCATTGAATCTTTGAGTCAACCAATTTGTTCAAAATGCTGAATCATTCAGTAATGAGAAAACACGTTGCTGTGAGATGCAATGGTTCTGCTGTGATCTTTGTTTAACTATTTTCGCTGCTGAAACAGAAGAACAGTCAATATTGCATCTAAAATGTAAGTGACTTGACACGTGTGTGTGTGTGTGTGTGTGTGCGTGCGTGTGAGTGCGTGCGTGCGTGTGTGTGTGTGTGTGTGTGTGTGTGTGTGCAATCAATCCCAGGTAAGAGGCATGAATAATGAGAATTGGACTTCTAGGAGTGAGGTTAATATTCCGGAGATGGTTCCCTCGGATTGTGAAAAGGAGGCGGCGCGGGAGTGGCCAGGCATTGCGCTACTTCTGTTTCAAAGTTTAAAACAATGCTAATATCATTTTTTTGAACGATTTCATTACAAATGTTTATTTTATATATTTATAAAATATTATAAAATATAATAACTATGTTTTGTCCTATTAACAAAAGACAGGCAATGTACTATTAACAAATGTTAATAGTTTTTTAAAAGTTAAAATGATACTTTATGCATTTGTTTGTGTCAGATGATTAACAATATAAATTAAACAAAGCTTAAAACAAACAAAATAATAAAACGAAAACAAAGCTTGAACATTTTATTTAATTGAAAAGCCTTTTTGAAATAAAATGTGTTTTTTTCCCTCTGAAATAGCAAAAGCATCGCACACTTAGCTGTACCTGCTCTAAATAAATAATAGTATTTAAATAAAAATACAAAATCGAAATAAATAAATTATATAAAACAAAATCAAATCAAAGAAAATAAATCTTATTAAAGTTATGCAGGCACACATTTAACAATAATTTTCAAGTGACAAATAAAATCAATCAAAATTCCTTACACATGGAGTTAATCCTGACGATTCCTGAGGCGCCTTTCCTCATGACACTCGCTTTTTTTTTCGAAGATATATTTTCTTTGGTTTGATTTTGTTTTTGTAATAATTTATTTTATTTAGTTCGATTTTGTATTTTTATTGAATTACTCTTTTTTATTTAGAGCAGGTACAGCTAGTGTGTGATGCTTTTGCTATTTCAGAGGAAAACAATAATTTTATTTAATTAATAATTTTTGTTTCAGTCCACCATATAATTATGTTGTGTTTGATCTATGGAAAAAAGTTAGTTGTGAAATGGTTGAATATTAACAAAAGTTAATAGTTTTTTACAAGTTAGAATAATACGATATATATATATATATAAACAAGCCGGTGGCACCGCCACCCCGGTGCCTTTACGGTTTACTGTGCATGACGGGCAATATCGTAACTCCGCTTTGACCTTTGAGAAGATGTGTGCTATAGAGCTTGCATTGGTGTGGGCTCTGCAAAAGTGTGTGTGTGTGTGTGAGGCGTGATTGAACAATGTAGACATATATATATATATATATATAAAGGCACCGGGGTGGCGGTGCCACCGGCTTGTTTATATATATATATATATATATATATATATATATATGAATATAGCTGCGAGCAGCGATGAAGGGCCAAAGCCGGCGGCACCGCCACTCCGGTGCCTTTAGGTAACTAAAGGCACCGGGGTTGCGGTGCCACCGGCTTGGGCCCGTAATCGCTGCTCGCAGCTATATTTATTATTATTTTACTACCTTTTGGGCACTTTTGGGGGCCTTAACGTGCTCGAAAACTCTTGAAACTTTGCACACATCTCAGAACCCGCGGCCATCAGGGCCGGGCTGAAGCTGGTACCCGGGCGTGGCAGGGGGGCTCGACAGCGCCCCCTGGAACGGGGTTTGAACACTTGGTCCATAAATCAAACACGCTTGCATGTAATAATATGAAACTCAGTACACATATAGATCTCATCGGTTCATATATACTTCATGCTCTTACTTTTTACCCCAGCCCAACAGGAAGTCGGCTATTAAGGGTTGTTTGGAAAACACATGCAATGGAATGTGAAATACTCCTCCTAGATTCCAAACCACACACGGCACGAAACTCGGTCAGCATGAAGTCAAGACACTGAGGATGAAAAATTGCCAGGGGATTTTTGATATCTCGAACGGTTTGGCCGTGGCGAGTAAACGAAATTATGGCGAGAAACGTGAAACAGGAAGTGTGTTATAACTACTGCATACATTAACTAATCTTGATGAAACTTCAGCAGTGTGTTCGTTGTAAGAGCCCGATCACATGGATGTGACTATTGTGAGTCAAAGTTATAGCGCCACCAACTGGAAGCAGGAAGTGTGTCACTTTCAAAATGCTTTTAAATCACCCTCTTATTTTTACCCGATTTGCTTCAAACTTCATGTGCATAATGTAGACACACGCCAGATGTAGACCTGTGAAAGGATTATTGATATCTTAGATACTGTTGCCATGGCAATGCATCAAACATTAATATTCCTTTTTTTAAGCTTTTTCATGCTTTTTTATGCTTTCGGGCACTTTTGGGGTTCTTAACGTGCTCGAAAACTCTTGAAACTTTGCACACGGGACAAAACCCGCGGCCATCAGGGCCAGGCTGAAGCTGGTACCCGGGCGTGGCAGGGGGGCTCGACAGCGCCCCCTTGAACGGGTCAGACAATTTGGTCCATATATCCAACACGCTTTACCCTATTTGCTTCAAACTTGATGTGTATAATGTAGACACAAGCCAGATGTAGACCTGTGAAAGGATTGTTGATATCTTAGATGCTGTTGCCGTGACAACGCATCAAACTTTAATATTCTTTTTGGATACTTTTGAGATTCTTAGCGCACTTTTGGGGCCCTTAACGTGCTCAAAAACTCTTGAAACTTTGCACACGGGTCAGAAACCGCGGCCATCAGGGCCGGGCTGAAGCTGGTACCCGGGCGTGGCAGGGGGGCTCGACAGCGCCCCCTGGAATGGGGTCCGAAAACTTGGTCCATAAATCAAACAGGCTTTACCCGATTTGCTTCAAACTTGATGTGTATAATGTAGACACACGCCAGATTTAGACCTGTGAAAGGATTGTTGATATCTTAGATGCTGTTGCCGTGACAACGCATCAAACTTTAATATTCTTTTTGGATACTTTTGAGACTCTCAGCGCACTTTGGGGGCCCTTAACGTGCTCAAAAACTCTTGAAACTTTGCACACGGGTCAGAACCCGTGGCCATCAGGGCCGGGCTGAAGCTGGTACCCGGGCGTGGCAGGGGGGCTCGACAGTGCCCCCTGGAACGGGGTCCGAAAACTTGGTCCATAAATCAAACACGCTTGAATGTAATAATATGAAACTCGGTACACATATAGATCTCATCGATTCATATATCCTTTGTACTTTTACTTTTTACCCCAGCCCAACAGGAAGTCGGCTATTATGGTTTGTTTGGAAGCGTATGCCCCTGGAATTCGATATACTCCTCCTAGAGAATTCAACCAATCGCCACGAAACTCGGTCAGCATGAAGTCAAGACATTGAGGATGAAAAGTTGCCAGGGGATTTTTGATATCTCGAACGGTTTGGCTGTGGCGAGGAAACGAATTTATGGCGAATAAAGGAAACAGGAAGTGTGTTATAACTTCTGCATACATTAACTGATCTTGATGAAACTTCAGCAGTGTGTTCGCTGTAAGAGTCCGATCACATGGATGTGACTATTGTGAGTCAAAGTTATAGCGCCACCAACTGGCAGCAGGAAGTGTGTCACTTCCTAAAGGCTTTGAAATCACCCTCTTATTTTTACCCAATTTGCTTCAAACTTTATGTGTATAATGTAGACACACGGCAGATGTAGACCTGAGAAAGGATTATTGATATCTTAGATACTGTTGCCGTGGCAACGCATCAAACTTTATTATTCTTTGTTGATGCTTTTGAGACTCTTAACATACTTGAAATTGCATGAAACCCGACAGACACATCACATTTATTAGACAGTAGACATGTGCAGAGTTTCAGAAACGGGCATGGTGAGAGCAATTAGAGAATAATGTTTAAGTTTAAAAACAGCCAGAATGGTTGTTTAGTCAAAAAAATTTTTTTTCCAAATCATACATAGTGTTATACTGCCCTCTTGTGTTCAAAATCAGGTAAAAAGCGAAAGTAAAATAAGGACGTCTGCACAATTCATTAATAATGGTGCAGAGTAGAGTGAGCTTTTTCAATTAATTCCTATGGAAGTAGGAATGAACTAAACAACGTTCGCTCTGTTCTGCTCGTCCCTCACCGTGGGCGCGCAGAGTTATGAATGCCCGTGCAGCCGTGAGCATTTTAGTTTCATTTTAAAATTAGCGCCATTTCGGGGGACGTATTACTTTAATTTATTTAACAAAAACACAATGTTGTGTTTAATTGCGAGTGTACACAAATATAAGTAAACACTTTGACGTTTGAATGATGTCCTGTATGAAGAAAATGACGGAGTATGTTTCACTGTTCAATCGCGCTGAGCCACCCAGACCCCCACACACACACTGACACACACACACACACACACACACACACACACACACACAAACACACACACACACACACACACAATAATAAAACATTCAACCTAACATATACAAATTACACTGCTATGTTGAAATAGTCAGTAGTACAATTTGTATCATTCACAGTAAGCACCGCTCCACTGTGATTTTTCCAAGCACATTTTTGCACAAGTGAAGAGGATGATTTTTTCCGTCGATATTGGAACGTGAGTGAAGTACAAAGCCTGTAATAAAGAATAGTTTAGCATCCAAATACATCGCAAATGTTGCAACATTTAGATTCTAAAGAGAGATTTACGTGAGCCTAACACCACTTACTTTTACTTTTGTTTTAAATTATTTCGTTTTGGCTTTATTATAGTTATTTTTTTATTTGTGTTCTGTTCTGAATATCATTAAATTTAAAGGATTTGTTGTGGAATATTTTGAGTGTATAATCAAATAACACTAAACCGTCACTAGGTGTCGCCAGGCGACCGTCTTAATGAGCGGGTCATTGATTCATTCGTTCAAACGATTCGTTTGAACGACTGAGTCATTCATGAATGAGACAGATGTTTATGGATTGGTCATTGAATCTTTGAGTCAACCAATTTGTTCAAAATGCTGAATCATTCAGTAATGAGAAAACACGTTGCTGTGAGATGCAATGGTTCTGCTGTGATCTTTGTTTAACTATTTTCGCTGCTGAAACAGAAGAACAGTCAATATTGCATCTAAAATGTAAGTGACTTGACACGTGTGTGTGTGTGTGTGTGTGTGTGTGCGTGTGAGTGCGTGCGTGCGTGTGTGTGTGTGTGTGTGTGTGTGTGTGTGCAATCAATCCCAGGTAAGAGGCATGAATAATGAGAATTGGACTTCTAGGAGTGAGGTTAATATTCCGGAGATGGTTCCCTCGGATTGTGAAAAGGAGGCGGCGCGGGAGTGGCCAGGCATTGCGCTACTTCTGTTTCAAAGTTTAAAACAATGCTAATATCATTTTTTTGAACGATTTCATTACAAATGTTTATTTTATATATTTATAAAATATTATAAAATATAATAACTATGTTTTGTCCTATTAACAAAAGACAGGCAATGTACTATTAACAAATGTTAATAGTTTTTTAAAAGTTAAAATGATACTTTATGCATTTGTTTTGTGTCAGATGATTAACAATATAAATTAAACAAAGCTTAAAACAAACAAAATAATAAAACGAAAACAAAGCTTGAACATTTTATTTAATTGAAAAGCCTTTTTGAAATAAAATGTGTTTTTTTCCCTCTGAAATAGCAAAAGCATCGCACACTTAGCTGTACCTGCTCTAAATAAATAATAGTATTTAAATAAAAATACAAAATCGAAATAAATAAATTATATAAAACAAAATCAAATCAAAGAAAATAAATCTTATTAAAGTTATGCAGGCACACATTTAACAATAATTTTCAAGTGACAAATAAAATCAATCAAAATTCCTTACACATGGAGTTAATCCTGACGATTCCTGAGGCGCCTTTCCTCATGACACTCGCTTTTTTTTTCGAAGATATATTTTCTTTGGTTTGATTTTGTTTTTGTAATAATTTATTTTATTTAGTTCGATTTTGTATTTTTATTGAATTACTCTTTTTTATTTAGAGCAGGTACAGCTAGTGTGTGATGCTTTTGCTATTTCAGAGGAAAACAATAATTTTATTTAATTAATAATTTTTGTTTCAGTCCACCATATAATTATGTTGTGTTTGATCTATGGAAAAAAGTTAGTTGTGAAATGGTTGAATATTAACAAAAGTTAATAGTTTTTTACAAGTTAGAATAATACGATATATATATATATATAAACAAGCCGGTGGCACCGCCACCCCGGTGCCTTTACGGTTACTGTGCATGACGGGCAATATCGTAACTCCGCTTTGACCTTTGAGAAGATGTGTGCTATAGAGCTTGCATTGGTGTGGGCTCTGCAAAAGTGTGTGTGTGTGTGTGAGGCGTGATTGAACAATGTAGACATATATATATATATATATATATAAAGGCACCGGGGTGGCGGTGCCACCGGCTTGTTTATATATATATATATATATATATATATATATATATATATATATATATATATATATATATATATATGAATATAGCTGCGAGCAGCGATGAAGGGCCAAAGCCGGCGGCACCGCCACTCCGGTGCCTTTAGGTAACTAAAGGCACCGGGGTTGCGGTGCCACCGGCTTGGGCCCGTAATCGCTGCTCGCAGCTATATTTATTATTATTATTATTATTATTATTTTACTACCTTTTGGGCACTTTTGGGGGCCTTAACGTGCTCGAAAACTCTTGAAACTTTGCACACATCTCAGAACCCGCGGCCATCAGGGCCGGGCTGAAGCTGGTACCCGGGCGTGGCAGGGGGGCTCGACAGCGCCCCCTGGAACGGGGTTTGAACACTTGGTCCATAAATCAAACACGCTTGCATGTAATAATATGAAACTCAGTACACATATAGATCTCATCGGTTCATATATACTTCATGCTCTTACTTTTTACCCCAGCCCAACAGGAAGTCGGCTATTAAGGGTTGTTTGGAAAACACATGCAATGGAATGTGAAATACTCCTCCTAGAGAATTCAAACACACGGCACGAAACTCGGTCAGCATGAAGTCAAGACACTGAGGATGAAAAATTGCCAGGGGATTTTTGATATCTCGAACGGTTTGGCCGTGGCGAGTAAACGAAATTATGGCGAGAAACGTGAAACAGGAAGTGTGTTATAACTACTGCATACATTAACTAATCTTGATGAAACTTCAGCAGTGTGTTCGTTGTAAGAGCCCGATCACATGGATGTGACTATTGTGAGTCAAAGTTATAGCGCCACCAACTGGAAGCAGGAAGTGTGTCACTTTCAAAATGCTTTTAAATCACCCTCTTATTTTTACCCGATTTGCTTCAAACTTCATGTGCATAATGTAGACACACGCCAGATGTAGACCTGTGAAAGGATTATTGATATCTTAGATACTGTTGCCATGGCAATGCATCAAACATTAATATTCCTTTTTTTAAGCTTTTTCATGCTTTTTTATGCTTTCGGGCACTTTTGGGGTTCTTAACGTGCTCGAAAACTCTTGAAACTTTGCACACGGGACAAAACCCGCGGCCATCAGGGCCAGGCTGAAGCTGGTACCCGGGCGTGGCAGGGGGGCTCGACAGCGCCCCCTTGAACGGGTCAGACAATTTGGTCCATATATCCAACACGCTTTACCCTATTTGCTTCAAACTTGATGTGTATAATGTAGACACAAGCCAGATGTAGACCTGTGAAAGGATTGTTGATATCTTAGATGCTGTTGCCGTGACAACGCATCAAACTTTAATATTCTTTTTGGATACTTTTGAGATTCTTAGCGCACTTTTGGGGCCCTTAACGTGCTCAAAAACTCTTGAAACTTTGCACACGGGTCAGAAACCGCGGCCATCAGGGCCGGGCTGAAGCTGGTACCCGGGCGTGGCAGGGGGGCTCGACAGCGCCCCCTGGAATGGGGTCCGAAAACTTGGTCCATAAATCAAACAGGCTTTACCCGATTTGCTTCAAACTTGATGTGTATAATGTAGACACACGCCAGATTTAGACCTGTGAAAGGATTGTTGATATCTTAGATGCTGTTGCCGTGACAACGCATCAAACTTTAATATTCTTTTTGGATACTTTTGAGACTCTCAGCGCACTTTGGGGGCCCTTAACGTGCACGAAAACTCTTGAAACTTTGCACACAGGTCAGAACCCGCGGCCATCAGGGCCGGGCTGAAGATGGTACCCGGGCGTGGCAGGGGGGCTCGACAGCGCCCCCTGGAACGGGGTGCGAAAACTTGGTCCATAAATCAAACACGCTTGCATGTAATAATATGAAACTCGGTAGACATATAGATCTCATCGGTTCATATATCCTTTGTACTTTTACTTTTTACCCCAGCCCAACAGGAAGTCGGCTATAATGGTTTGTTTGGAAGCGTATGCCCCTGGAATTCGATATACTCCTCCTAGAGAATTCAACCAATCGCAACGAAACTCGGTCAGCATGAAGTCAAGACATTGAGGATGAAAAATTGCCAGGGGATTTTTGATATCTCGAACGATTTGGCCGTGGCGAGGAAACGAATTTATGGCGAATAATGGAAACAGGAAGTGTGTTATAACTTCTGCATACATTAACTGATCTTGATGAAACTTCAACAGTGTGTTCGCTGTAAGAGGCCGATCACATGGATGTGACTATTATGAGTCAAAGTTATAGCGCCACCAACTGGCAGCAGGAAGTGTGTCACTTTCAAAATGCTTTGAAATCACCCTCTTATTTTTACCCGATTTGCTTCAAACTTGATGTGTATAATGTAGACACTCGCCAGATGTAGACCTGTGAAAGGATTATTGATGTCTTAGATACTGTTGCCATGGCAACGCATCAAACTTTAATATTGTTTTTGGATGCTTTTGAGACTCTTAGCATGCCTGAAATTGCTTAAAATTGCATGAAACTCGACAGACAGATCACATTTATTAGCCAGTAGACATGTGCAAAGTTTCAGAAACGGGCGTGGTGCAGGGGCTCAGTAGCGCCACCTTTTGTGACAAAAGTGTGTGTGGGGGGGGGGGGGGGGGGTTAGTTTCATCTACAGTTACAAAACTTTTTCAACTTGATGAAAATACATTAAAGATGCTAAATTGTGAACGGATATTGAATATCTCAAACGGTTTTGCTATGGCGAGGGATTATGTCAAAAAAAGAATCAGGAAATGTCTCATATCTTTCTAAAATGTAATTATACACCATTTATTTTTCTATAAAATTATACTAATATTAGAAGTAAACCCATTGTATTCCTTTTTTTCAATTTAAGATTTATGTTTAAGTTTAAAAACAGCCAGAATGGTTGTTTAGCCAAAAAAAAAAAAAAAAAAAAAATCATTCATAGTGCTTTACTGCCCTCTTGTGTTCAAAATCAGGTAGGCCAATTGATGCTACTATGGGAATATTTTCCCACCGTGACTCCGCTGGGGGCTTTAAAATCGCTAACTTGAAAGCGAAAGTAACGGACGTCTCCACAAGACGTGCAGCTGTGAGCATTTTTGTTTCATTTTAAAAGAAGCCCCATTTCGGGGGCGGATTTCTTGAATGTATTTTACAAAATCACAATGTTGTGTTTGATTGCGAGTATCCAAAAATAAGTAAACACTTTGCAGTTTGAATGATCTTCTTGAATAAAATGACGGAGTAGCCAATGTTTCCACTGTTCGATCGCGGACGTCCACACGGACATTGATAATGGTGGCGCGTGCAGAGCGCGTGCTTGAATTGTGAGTTCAATAGTCTATTATTTTTCACGGAAAACACAACAACAAAAGAGTATAATGATAGATTCGCTTAAATAGGCGCTTTTACATAAAATAGCCTATTCCGTCATCATCTTTTCAGTCAGCTCTTCACTCTCGTGATTAATGAAATTTGACTCCTGTTGCTGATATTTGCTGCAACTTTCGTTCAGCTCACAATTTAGTAAGCAAACACGCTTCAAATGTGTTTATTTTATTTTTGTGTATATATATGTGTATATATATATATATATATATATATATATATATATATATATATATATATATATATATATATAGCTTATGTTTCAAATATGAGTTAATTAACAATCGTTGGAAAGAATGATACTTTTAAACATATCACTAAACCGTCATTAGGTGTCGCCAGGCGACCGTCTTAATGAGCGAGTCATTGATTCATTCGTTCAAACGATTCGTTCGAACGGCTGAGTCGTTCATGAATGAGACAGATTATGGATTGGTCGTTGAATCTTTGAGTCAACCGATTTGTTCAAAATGCTGAATCATTCAGTAATGAGAACGCGTTGCTGTGAGATGCTCGATGGTTCTGCTGTGATCTTTGTTGAACTATTTTCGCTGCTGAAACAGAAAAAAAGTCAATATTGCATCTAAAATGTAAGTGACTTGACACGTGTGTGTGTGTGTGTGTGTGCGTGTGAGTGCGTGCGTGCGTGTGTGTGTGTGTGTGTGTGTGTGTGTGTGCAATCAATCTCAGGTAAGAGGCATGAATAATGAGAATTGGACTTCTAGGAGTGAGGTTAATATTCCGGAGATGGTTCCCTCGGATTGTGAAAAGGAGGCGGCGCGGGAGTGGCCAGGCATTGCGCTACTTTAGTTTCAAAGTTTAAAACAATGCTAATATCATTTTTTTGAACGATTTCATTACAAATGTTTATTTTATATATTTATAAAATATTATAAAATATAATAACTATGTTTTGTCCTATTAACAAAAGACAGGCAATGTACTATTAACAAATGTTAATAGTTTTTTAAAAGTTAAAATGATACTTTATGCATTTGTTTTGTGTCAGATGATTAACAATATAAATTAAACAAAGCTTAAAACAAACAAAATAATAAAACGAAAACAAAGCTTGAACATTTTATTTAATTGAAAAGCCTTTTTGAAATAAAATGTGTTTTTTTCCCTCTGAAATAGCAAAAGCATCGCACACTTAGCTGTACCTGCTCTAAATAAATAATAGTATTTAAATAAAAATACAAAATCGAAATAAATAAATTATATAAAACAAAATCAAATCAAAGAAAATAAATCTTATTAAAGTTATGCAGGCACACATTTAACAATAATTTTCAAGTGACAAATAAAATCAATCAAAATTCCTTACACATGGAGTTAATCCTGACGATTCCTGAGGCGCCTTTCCTCATGACACTCGCTTTTTTTTTCGAAGATATATTTTCTTTGGTTTGATTTTGTTTTTGTAATAATTTATTTTATTTAGTTCGATTTTGTATTTTTATTGAATTACTCTTTTTTATTTAGAGCAGGTACAGCTAGTGTGTGATGCTTTTGCTATTTCAGAGGAAAACAATAATTTTATTTAATTAATAATTTTGTTTCAGTCCACCATATAATTATGTTGTGTTTGATCTATGGAAAAAAGTTAGTTGTGAAATGGTTGAATATTAACAAAAGTTAATAGTTTTTTACAAGTTAGAATAATACGATATATATATATATATAAACAAGCCGGTGGCACCGCCACCCCGGTGCCTTTACGGTTACTGTGCATGACGGGCAATATCGTAACTCCGCTTTGACCTTTGAGAAGATGTGTGCTATAGAGCTTGCATTGGTGTGGGCTCTGCAAAAGTGTGTGTGTGTGTGTGAGGCGTGATTGAACAATGTAGACATATATATATATATATATATAAAGGCACCGGGGTGGCGGTGCCACCGGCTTGTTTATATATATATATATATATATATATATATATATATATATATATATATATGAATATAGCTGCGAGCAGCGATGAAGGGCCAAAGCCGGCGGCACCGCCACTCCGGTGCCTTTAGGTAACTAAAGGCACCGGGGTTGCGGTGCCACCGGCTTGGGCCCGTAATCGCTGCTCGCAGCTATATTTATTATTATTATTATTATTATTTTACTACCTTTTGGGCACTTTTGGGGGCCTTAACGTGCTCGAAAACTCTTGAAACTTTGCACACATCTCAGAACCCGCGGCCATCAGGGCCGGGCTGAAGCTGGTACCCGGGCGTGGCAGGGGGGCTCGACAGCGCCCCCTGGAACGGGGTTTGAACACTTGGTCCATAAATCAAACACGCTTGCATGTAATAATATGAAACTCAGTACACATATAGATCTCATCGGTTCATATATACTTCATGCTCTTACTTTTTACCCCAGCCCAACAGGAAGTCGGCTATTAAGGGTTGTTTGGAAAACACATGCAATGGAATGTGAAATACTCCTCCTAGAGAATTCAAACACACGGCACGAAACTCGGTCAGCATGAAGTCAAGACACTGAGGATGAAAAATTGCCAGGGGATTTTTGATATCTCGAACGGTTTGGCCGTGGCGAGTAAACGAAATTATGGCGAGAAACGTGAAACAGGAAGTGTGTTATAACTACTGCATACATTAACTAATCTTGATGAAACTTCAGCAGTGTGTTCGTTGTAAGAGCCCGATCACATGGATGTGACTATTGTGAGTCAAAGTTATAGCGCCACCAACTGGAAGCAGGAAGTGTGTCACTTTCAAAATGCTTTTAAATCACCCTCTTATTTTTACCCGATTTGCTTCAAACTTCATGTGCATAATGTAGACACACGCCAGATGTAGACCTGTGAAAGGATTATTGATATCTTAGATACTGTTGCCATGGCAATGCATCAAACATTAATATTCCTTTTTTTAAGCTTTTTCATGCTTTTTTATGCTTTCGGGCACTTTTGGGGTTCTTAACGTGCTCGAAAACTCTTGAAACTTTGCACACGGGACAAAACCCGCGGCCATCAGGGCCAGGCTGAAGCTGGTACCCGGGCGTGGCAGGGGGGCTCGACAGCGCCCCCTTGAACGGGTCAGACAATTTGGTCCATATATCCAACACGCTTTACCCTATTTGCTTCAAACTTGATGTGTATAATGTAGACACAAGCCAGATGTAGACCTGTGAAAGGATTGTTGATATCTTAGATGCTGTTGCCGTGACAACGCATCAAACTTTAATATTCTTTTTGGATACTTTTGAGATTCTTAGCGCACTTTTGGGGCCCTTAACGTGCTCAAAAACTCTTGAAACTTTGCACACGGGTCAGAAACCGCGGCCATCAGGGCCGGGCTGAAGCTGGTACCCGGGCGTGGCAGGGGGGCTCGACAGCGCCCCCTGGAATGGGGTCCGAAAACTTGGTCCATAAATCAAACAGGCTTTACCCGATTTGCTTCAAACTTGATGTGTATAATGTAGACACACGCCAGATTTAGACCTGTGAAAGGATTGTTGATATCTTAGATGCTGTTGCCGTGACAACGCATCAAACTTTAATATTCTTTTTGGATACTTTTGAGACTCTCAGCGCACTTTGGGGGCCCTTAACGTGCTCAAAAACTCTTGAAACTTTGCACACGGGTCAGAACCCGTGGCCATCAGGGCCGGGCTGAAGCTGGTACCCGGGCGTGGCAGGGGGGCTCGACAGTGCCCCCTGGAACGGGGTCCGAAAACTTGGTCCATAAATCAAACACGCTTGAATGTAATAATATGAAACTCGGTACACATATAGATCTCATCGATTCATATATCCTTTGTACTTTTACTTTTTACCCCAGCCCAACAGGAAGTCGGCTATTATGGTTTGTTTGGAAGCGTATGCCCCTGGAATTCGATATACTCCTCCTAGAGAATTCAACCAATCGCCACGAAACTCGGTCAGCATGAAGTCAAGACATTGAGGATGAAAAATTGCCAGGGGATTTTTGATATCTCGAACGGTTTGGCCGTGGCGAGGAAACGAATTTATGGCGAGAAACGTGAAACAGGAAGTGTGTTATAACTTCAGCATACATTAGCTGATCTTAACGAAACTTCACCAGTGTGTTCGCTTTAAGAGGCCGATCACATGGATGTGACTATTGTGAGTCAAAGTTATAGCGCCACCAACTGGCAGCAGGAAGTGTGTCACTTTCAAAATGCTTTGAAATCACCCTCTTATTTTAACCCAATTTGCTTCAAACTTCATCTGTATAATGTAAATACACGGCAGATGTAGACCTGTGAAAGGATTATTGATATATTAGATACTGTTGCCGTGGCAACGCATCAAACTTTAATATTCTTTGTTGATGCTTTTGAGACTCTTAACATACTTGAAATAACATGAAACTCGACAGACACATCACATTTATTAGCCAGTAGACATGTGCAAAGTTTCAGAAACGGGCGTGGTGCAGGGGCTCAGTAGCGCCACCTTTTGACAAAAGTGGGGGTGTTAGTTCTATAGTTTTACCTACAATCATAAAACTCGGTACGCATATTGTTCAGATCAAGCCGGACAACTTTCTAATTTACTGTCATTAGCTCAGACCAAGAGGGAGTCAGATATTTTAGTTTGAATGTGGATGTTTCTGAGAATTTTCTCTCCCTCTCTTTCCGTCTCTGTGTGTGAGGGATTTGTCTATTGATTTTAATGCATTTCAAGGTTTCAGGGGATTTTGGGACTCTTAACGTGCTCAAAAACTTTTGAAATTTTGCACACAGGTCAGAACCCACGGCCATCAGGGCCGGGCTGAAGCTGGTACCCGGGCGTGGCAGGGGGGCTCAACAGCGCCCCCTTGAACGGGGTCCGACAATTTGGTCCATATATTCAACACGCTTGCATGAATTAATATGAAACTCAGTACACATATAGATCTCATCGGGCCAAACATTTTACCCCTGGTCAAGTTTTACGCCAGCCCAACAGGAAGTCGGCTATTATGGGTTGTTTGGAAAACGCTTGCTGTGGAATTTGAAGTACTACTCCTAGGCAATTCATTCAATCATCGCCAAACTAGGCGTGCATGAAGTCAAGACATTGAGGATGCTAAATTGCTGACGGATTTTTGATATCTCGAACGGTTTGGCCGTGGCGAGGAAATGAATTTTCATGACTAAAAAAGGACATATAAAGTGTGTTATAACTTAGTTAGATTTACCTACAGTTACAAAACTCAGCTTGTATATTCTTCTCCTCAAGCCAAACAACTTTCTAATTTACAGTCAATAGCTCCAACCCTCAGAAAGTCAGATATTGTGGTTTGAATGTGGATTTCATGAAATGGTATCTCTCTCTGTCACTCTTTGACAGAGAGAGGGCCCCCTCCCATTCTATGTGTGTGTGTGTGTGTGGCTGTCTGTGTGGGGAGGGAGGGGGAGGGAGGGCTGGTGTCTGTGTTTATATGTGTGTGTGTGGCTGGCTGGCTGTTACAGTGACATGATATTAAGCCTTTCATTGCTGTGTGATTTTTCCTGCATTAAAGGATAAAGAAATCTCTAAGGCCTTGTCTTTTTGCATAACAATTTTGTATTTTTTTTAAATTACAAAATATGCACAGAACCAAGATCTTTTAAATGTATAGTTTGCTTTAAATAAAATTAAGATTGTATTGGTAATTGAAGCTGAATGAATTTAAAATGAATGTGCTATATTTCAGAACAATATATTTGTTTTCCTTTAAATTGTAAAACACTAACTTTATTCTCATCTGAATTATAAATAATTTATTCCTGTATAAAATAAAAACACATTTGAATTTTTCTTTTTTAATCAATGTAGAATGTGTAATTGAAAAATAAACAGATTAGGGCTCTGAGGACAATAAATGAAAATCAATGCGATGTGGTGAATGTCCAAAAGATGGCACCCACAGACTGTTTTAAATGGGGTTGGATACATATTTTTTGCTTTTAGACAGTGTGTGCGTGTGATTTTAGTTTGGTGACAGTTGTAGGTTACAGTTTGACAAGAGTTTATAGTTTGAAAAAAGCACTTTGTTGTGTTTTATTGGACGGAGTATGTTTTTATGTGTAACAGTTCAATCGCACCCGCACCTCACACACACACACACACACACACACACACACACACATATTGAAACCTGAGTGAAGTACAAAGCCCATAATAAAGAATAGTTTAGCATCCAAATACATCGCAAATGTTGAAACAGGCGAAGGCCCTATTGTTTTCCTTAGGATTATTAGGGCCCAAGCCTTGAAAAGGCGAAGGCCCTATTGTTTTCCTTAGGATTATTATTTATTATTATTATTAGGGCCCAAGCCTTGAAAAGGCGAAGGCCCTATTGTTTTCCTTAGGATTATTATTTATTATTATTATTAGGGCCCAAGCCTTGAAAAGGCGAAGGCCCTATTGTTTTCCTTAGGATTATTATTAGGGCCCAAGCCTTGAAAAGGCGAAGGCCCTATTGTTTTCCTTAGGATTATTAGGGCCCAAGCCTTGAAAAGGCGAAGGCCCTATTGTTTTCCTAAGGATTATTAGGGCCCAAGCCTTGAAAAGGCGAAGGCCCTATTGTTTTCCTTAGGATTATTAGGGCCCAAGCCTTGAAAAGGCGAAGGCCCTATTGTTTTCCTAAGGATTATTATTTATTATTAGGGCCCAAGCCTTGAAAAGGCGAAGGCCCTATTGTTTTCCTTAGGATTATTATTAGGGCCCAAGCCTTGAAAAGGCGAAGGCCCTATTGTTTTCCTTAGGATTATTATTTATTATTAGGGCCCAAGCCTTGAAAAGGCGAAGGCCCTATTGTTTTCCTTAGGATTATTATTAGGGCCCAAGCCTTGAAAAGGCGAAGGCCCTATTGTTTTCCTTAGGATTATTATTTATTATTATTATTAGGGCCCAAGCCTTGAAAAGGCGAAGGCCCTATTGTTTTCCTTAGGATTATTATTAGGGCCCAAGCCTTGAAAAGGCGAAGGCCCTATTGTTTTCCTAAGGATTATTATTTATTATTATTATTATTATTTTACTACCTTTTGGGCACTTTTGGGGGCCTTAACGTGCTCAAAAACTCTTGAAACTTTGCACACGGGTCAGAACCCGCGGCCATCAGGGCCGGGCTGAAGCTGGTACCCGGGCATGGCAGGGGGGCTCGACAGCGCCCCCTGGAACGGGGTTTGAACACTTGGTCCATAAATCAAACACGCTTGCATGTAATAATATGAAACTCAGTACACATATAGATCTCATCGGTTCATATATACTTCATGCTCTTACTTTTTACCCCAGCCCAACAGGAAGTCGGCTATTAAGGGTTGTTTGGAAAACACATGCAATGGAATGTGAAATACTCCTCCTAGAGAATTCAAACACACGGCACGAAACTCGGTCAGCATGAAGTAAAGACACTGAGGATGAAAAATTGCCAGGGGATTTTTGATATCTCGAACGGTTTGGCCGTGGCGAGTAAACGAAATTATGGCGAGAAACGTGAAACAGGAAGTGTGTTATAACTACTGCATACATTAACTAATCTTGATGAAACTTCAGCAGTGTGTTCGTTGTAAGAGCCCGATCACATGGATGTGACTATTGTGAGTCAAAGTTATAGCGCCACCAACTGGAAGCAGGAAGTGTGTCACTTTCAAAATGCTTTTAAATCACCCTCTTATTTTTACCCGATTTGCTTCAAACTTCATGTGCATAATGTAGACACACGCCAGATGTAGACCTGTGAAAGGATTATTGATATCTTAGATACTGTTGCCATGGCAATGCATCAAACATTAATATTCCTTTTTTTAAGCTTTTTCATGCTTTTTTATGCTTTCGGGCACTTTTGGGGTTCTTAACGTGCTCGAAAACTCTTGAAACTTTGCACACGGGACAAAACCCGCGGCCATCAGGGCCAGGCTGAAGCTGGTACCCGGGCGTGGCAGGGGGGCTCGACAGCGCCCCCTTGAACGGGTCAGACAATTTGGTCCATATATCCAACACGCTTTACCCTATTTGCTTCAAACTTGATGTGTATAATGTAGACACAAGCCAGATGTAGACCTGTGAAAGGATTGTTGATATCTTAGATGCTGTTGCCGTGACAACGCATCAAACTTTAATATTCTTTTTGGATACTTTTGAGATTCTTAGCGCACTTTTGGGGCCCTTAACGTGCTCAAAAACTCTTGAAACTTTGCACACGGGTCAGAAACCGCGGCCATCAGGGCCGGGCTGAAGCTGGTACCCGGGCGTGGCAGGGGGGCTCGACAGCGCCCCCTGGAATGGGGTCCGAAAACTTGGTCCATAAATCAAACAGGCTTTACCCGATTTGCTTCAAACTTGATGTGTATAATGTAGACACACGCCAGATTTAGACCTGTGAAAGGATTGTTGATATCTTAGATGCTGTTGCCGTGACAACGCATCAAACTTTAATATTCTTTTTGGATACTTTTGAGACTCTCAGCGCACTTTGGGGGCCCTTAACGTGCTCAAAAACTCTTGAAACTTTGCACACGGGTCAGAACCCGTGGCCATCAGGGCCGGGCTGAAGCTGGTACCCGGGCGTGGCAGGGGGGCTCGACAGTGCCCCCTGGAACGGGGTCCGAAAACTTGGTCCATAAATCAAACACGCTTGAATGTAATAATATGAAACTCGGTACACATATAGATCTCATCGATTCATATATCCTTTGTACTTTTACTTTTTACCCCAGCCCAACAGGAAGTCGGCTATTATGGTTTGTTTGGAAGCGTATGCCCCTGGAATTCGATATACTCCTCCTAGAGAATTCAACCAATCGCCACGAAACTCGGTCAGCATGAAGTCAAGACATTGAGCATGAAAAATTGCCAGGGGATTTTTGATATCTCGAACGGTTTGGCCGTGGCGAGGAAACGAATTTATGGCGAGAAACGTGAAACAGGAAGTGTGTTATAACTTCAGCATACAGTAACTGATCTTGATGAAACTTTAGCAGTGTGTTCGCTGTAAGAGGCCGATCACATGGATGTGACTATTGTGAGTCAAAGTTATAGCGCCACCAACTGGCAGCAGGAAGTGTGTAACTTTCAAAATGCTTTTAAATCACCCTCTTATTTTTACCCGATTTGCTTCAAACTTTATGTGTATAATGTAGACACACGCCAGATGTAGACCTGTGAAAGGATTATTGATATCTTAGATACTGTTGCCGTGACAACGCATCAAACTTTAATATTCTTTTTGGATGCTTTTGAGACTCTTAGCATGCCTGAAATTGCTTAAAATTGCATGAAACTTGACAGACAGATCACATTTATTAGCCAGTAGACATGTGCAAAGTTTCAGAAACGGGCGTGGTGCAGGGGCTCAGTAGCGCCACCTTTTGTGACAAAAGTGTGTGTGTGGGGGGGGGTTAGTTTCATCTACAGTTACAAAACTTTTTCAACTTGATGAAAATACTTTAAAGATGCTAAATTGTGAACGGATATTGAATATCTCAAACGGTTTTGCTATGGCGAGGGATTATGTCAAAAAAAGAATCAGGAAATGTCTCATATCTTTCTAAAATGTAATTATACACCATTTATTTTTCTATAAAATTATACTAATATTAGAACTAAACCCATTGTCTTCCTTTTTTTCAATTTAAGATTTATGTTTAAGTTTAAAAACAGCCAGAATGGTTGTTTAGCCAAAAAAATAAAAAAAATTAAAATCATTCATAGTGCTTTACTGCCCTCTTGTGTTCAAAATCAGGTAGGCCAATTGATGCTACTATGGGAATATTTTCCCACCGTGACTCCGCTGGGGGCTTTAAAATCGCTAACTTGAAAGCGAAAGTAACGGACGTCTCCACAAGACGTGCAGCTGTGAGCATTTTCGTTTCATTTTAAAAGAAGCCCCATTTCGGGGGCGGATTTCTTGAATGTATTTTACAAAATCACAATGTTGTGTTTGATTGCGAGTATCCAAAAATTAGTAAACACTTTGCAGTTTGAATGATCTTCTTGAATAAAATGACGGAGTAGCCAATGTTTCCACTGTTCGATCGCGGACGTCCACACGGACATTGATAATGGTGGCGCGTGCAGAGCGCGTGCTTGAATTGTGAGTTCAATAGTCTATTATTTTTCACGGAAAACACAACAACAAAAGAGTATAATGATAGATTCGCTTAAATAGGCGCTTTTACATAAAATAGCCTATTCCGTCATAATCTTTTCAGTCAGCTCTTCACTCTCGTGATTAATGAAATTTGACTCCTGTTGCTGATATTTGCTGCAACTTTCGTTCAGCTCACAATTTAGTAAGCAAACACGCTTCAAATGTGTTTATTTTATTTTTGTGTATATATATGTGTGTATATATATATATATATATATATATATTATATATATATATATATATATAGCTTATGTTTCAAATATGAGTTAATTAACAATCGTTGGAAAGAATGATACTTTTAAACATATCACTAAACCGTCATTAGGTGTCGCCAGGCGACCGTCTTAATGAGCGAGTCATTGATTCATTCGTTCAAACGATTCGTTCGAACGGCTGAGTCATTCATGAATGAGACAGATTATGGATTGGTCGTTGAATCTTTGAGTCAACCGATTTGTTCAAAATGCTGAATCATTCAGTAATGAGAACGCGTTGCTGTGAGATGCTCGATGGTTCTGCTGTGATCTTTGTCGAACTATTTTCGCTGCTGAAACAGAAAAAAAGTCAATATTGCATCTAAAATGTAAGTGATTTGACGTGTGTGTGTGTGTGTGTGTGTGTGATTGTGTCTGTTACAGTGATTGTTTAACCCTTGTTAAAGTTTAGGCTTTGTATTTTTGGATATATATCTTTTTATATATAAAAAAATTGCATACAACCCATATATTTTAAATGTATTGTTTGCTTTAAATTACATTGAGATTTGTATGTTTGGTAATTGAACCTGAATGAATTTTAAATGAATGTGCGATATTTCAGATCATATTTTTGTTTTCCTTAAAATTTGAACTAACACTAACTTTACTCTCATCTGAATGATAGATTATTTATTTATGTCTAAAATAAAAGCACATTTGATTTTTCTTTTTTAATCAATGTAGAATGTGTAACTGAAAAAATAAACAGATTAGGGCTCTGTTCGAGAACAAGAAATGAAAACCAATGCAATATGATGAATGTCCAAAAGATTTTTTTGCTTTTAAACTATGTGTGTCTGTGTGTGTGTGTGTGTGTGTGTGTGTGTGTGTGTAAGAGATTTTGGTTGGGTGACAGTTGTAGTTTACAGTTTGACAAAAGCACAATGTTGTGTTTTATTGCGATTGTACACAAATATAAGTAAACACTTTGTAGTTTGAATAATGTCCTGTATGAACAAAAGGACGGAGTATGTTTTTATGTCTACATTGTTCAATCACGCCTCACACACACACACACACACACAAAAACTATTTTTCTAATCAGATCAGGCAAATATTCTGTCTTGGCACACTTCATATAACTTTCAAACTTGTGTACTTATTTCATGTTTCCATTAAGTCCATGAGACCGTAGGGTGTCTCATTTTTCATTTTAGGTTTCAGAAGGTTGCTCACGCATACTTTGTGGTTGATATGTGCCCTCAATGCACACTTTTGCAGAGCCCACACTGATGCAAGCTCTACAGCACACATCTTCTCAAAGGTCAAAGCGGGGTTACGTTATTGCCCGTCACGCACAGTAACCCTAAAGGCACCGGGGTGGCGGTGCCACCGGCTTGTTTATATATATAAACAAGCCGGTGGCACCGCCACCCCGGTGTGCAAAAGTGTGCATATAAATATAGCTGCGAGCAGCGATGAAGGGCCAAAGCCGGCGGCACCGCCACTCCGGTGCCTTTAGGTAATTAAAGGCACCGGGGTTGCGGTGCCACCGGCTTGGGCCCGTAATCGCTGCTCGCAGCTATATTTATTATTATTATTATTATTATTATTATTATTTTACTACCTTTTGGGCACTTTTGGGGGCCTTAACGTGCTCGAAAACTCTTGAAACTTTGCACACATCTCAGAACCCGCGGCCATCAGGGCCGGGCTGAAGCTGGTACCCGGGCGTGGCAGGGGGGCTCGACAGCGCCCCCTGGAACGGGGTTTGAACACTTGGTCCATAAATCAAACACACTTGCATGTAATAATATGAAACTCAGTACACATATAGATCTCATCGGTTCATATATACTTCATGCTCTTACTTTTTACCCCAGCCCAACAGGAAGTCGGCTATTAAGGGTTGTTTGGAAAACACATGCAATGGAATGTGAAATACTCCTCCTAGAGAATTCAAACACACGGCACGAAACTCGGTCAGCATGAAGTCAAGACACTGAGGATGAAAAATTGCCAGGGGATTTTTGATATCTCGAACGGTTTGGCCGTGGCGAGTAAACGAAATTATGGCGAGAAACGTGAAACAGGAAGTGTGTTATAACTACTGCATACATTAACTAATCTTGATGAAACTTCAGCAGTGTGTTCGTTGTAAGAGCCCGATCACATGGATGTGACTATTGTGAGTCAAAGTTATAGCGCCACCAACTGGAAGCAGGAAGTGTGTCACTTTCAAAATGCTTTTAAATCACCCTCTTATTTTTACCCGATTTGCTTCAAACTTCATGTGCATAATGTAGACACACGCCAGATGTAGACCTGTGAAAGGATTATTGATATCTTAGATACTGTTGCCATGGCAATGCATCAAACATTAATATTCCTTTTTTTAAGCTTTTTCATGCTTTTTTATGCTTTCGGGCACTTTTGGGGTTCTTAACGTGCTCGAAAACTCTTGAAACTTTGCACACGGGACAAAACCCGCGGCCATCAGGGCCAGGCTGAAGCTGGTACCCGGGCGTGGCAGGGGGGCTCGACAGCGCCCCCTTGAACGGGTCAGACAATTTGGTCCATATATCCAACACGCTCTACCCTATTTGCTTCAAACTTGATGTGTATAATGTAGACACAAGCCAGATGTAGACCTGTGAAAGGATTGTTGATATCTTAGATGCTGTTGCCGTGACAACGCATCAAACTTTAATATTCTTTTTGGATACTTTTGAGATTCTTAGCGCACTTTTGGGGCCCTTAACGTGCTCAAAAACTCTTGAAACTTTGCACACGGGTCAGAAACCGCGGCCATCAGGGCCGGGCTGAAGCTGGTACCCGGGCGTGGCAGGGGGGCTCGACAGCGCCCCCTGGAATGGGGTCCGAAAACTTGGTCCATAAATCAAACAGGCTTTACCCGATTTGCTTCAAACTTGATGTGTATAATGTAGACACACGCCAGATTTAGACCTGTGAAAGGATTGTTGATATCTTAGATGCTGTTGCCGTGACAACGCATCAAACTTTAATATTCTTTTTGGATACTTTTGAGACTCTCAGCGCACTTTGGGGGCCCTTAACGTGCACGAAAACTCTTGAAACTTTGCACACGGGTCAGAACCCGCGGCCATCAGG
Source organism: Tiaroga cobitis (assembly GCA_030578255.1). Lineage (NCBI taxonomy): Eukaryota > Metazoa > Chordata > Actinopteri > Cypriniformes > Leuciscidae > Tiaroga > Tiaroga cobitis. The sequence goes on from CM060597.1 coordinate 17,608,928, forward strand.
GCCGGGCTGAAGCTGGTACCCGGGCGTGGCAGGGAGGCTCGACAGCGCCCCCTGGAACGAGGTCCGAAAACTTGGTCCATAAATCAAACACGCTTGCATGTAATAATATGAAACTCGGTACACATATAGATCTCATCGGTTTATATATCCTTTGTACTTTTACTTTTTACCCCAGCCCAACAGGAAGTCGGCTATTATGGTTTGTTTGGAAGCGTATGCCCCTGGAATTCGATATACTCCTCCTAGAGAATTCAACCAATCGCAACGAAACTCGGTCAGCATGATGTCAAGACATTGAGGATGAAAAATTGCCAGGGGATTTTTGATATCTCGAACGGTTTGGCCGTGACGAGGAAACGAATTTATGGCGAATAATGGAAACAGGAAGTGTGTTATAACTTCTGCATACATTAACTGATCTTGATGAAACTTCAACAGTGTGTTCGCTGTGAGAGGCCGATCACATGGATGTGACTATTGTGAGTCAAAGTTATAGCGCCACCAACTGGCAGCAGGAAGTGTGTCACTTTCAAAATACTTTGAAATCACCCTCTTATTTTTACCCGATTTGCTTCAAACTTGATGTGTATAATGTAAATACACGGCAGATGTAGACCTGTGAAAGGATTATTGATATCTTAGATACTGTTGCCATGGCAACGCATCAAACTTTAATATTCTTTTTGGATGCTTTTGAGACTCTTAGCATGCCTGAAATTGCTTAAAATTGCATGAAACTTGACAGACAGATCACATTTATTAGCCAGTAGACATGTGCAAAGTTTCAGAAACGGGCGTGGTGCAGGGGCTCAGTAGCGCCACCTTTTGTGACAAAAGTGTGTGTGGGGGGGGGGTTAGTTTCATCTACAGTTACAAAACTTTTTCAACTTGATGAAAATACATTAAAGATGCTAAATTGTGAACGGATATTGAATATCTCAAACGGTTTTGCTATGGCGAGGGATTATGTCAAAAAAAGAATCAGGAAATGTCTCATATCTTTCTAAAATGTAATTATACACCATTTATTTTTCTATAAAATTATACTAATATTAGAAGTAAACCCATTGTATTCCTTTTTTTCAATTTAAGATTTATGTTTAAGTTTAAAAACAGCCAGAATGGTTGTTTAGCCAAAAAAATAAAAAAAATAAAAATCATTCATAGTGCTTTACTGCCCTCTTGTGTTCAAAATCAGGTAGGCCAATTGATGCTACTATGGGAATATTTTCCCACCGTGACTCCGCTGGGGGCTTTAAAATCGCTAACTTGAAAGCGAAAGTAACGGACGTCTCCACAAGACGTGCAGCTGTGAGCATTTTTGTTTCATTTTAAAAGAAGCCCCATTTCGGGGGCGGATTTCTTGAATGTATTTTACAAAATCACAATGTTGTGTTTGATTGCGAGTATCCAAAAATAAGTAAACACTTTGCAGTTTGAATGATCTTCTTGAATAAAATGACGGAGTAGCCAATGTTTCCACTGTTCGATCGCGGACGTCCACACGGACATTGATAATGGTGGCGCGTGCAGAGCGCGTGCTTGAATTGTGAGTTCAATAGTCTATTATTTTTCACGGAAAACACAACAACAAAAGAGTATAATGATAGATTCGCTTAAATAGGCGCTTTTACATAAAATAGCCTATTCCGTCATCATCTTTTCAGTCAGCTCTTCACTCTCGTGATTAATGAAATTTGACTCCTGTTGCTGATATTTGCTGCAACTTTCGTTCAGCTCACAATTTAGTAAGCAAACACGCTTCAAATGTGTTTATTTTATTTTTGTGTATATATATGTGTGTATATATATATATATATATATATATATATATATATATATATATATATATATATATATATATATATATATATATATATAGCTTATGTTTCAAATATGAGTTAATTAACAATCGTTGGAAAGAATGATACTTTTAAACATATCACTAAACCGTCATTAGGTGTCGCCAGGCGACCGTCTTAATGAGCGAGTCATTGATTCATTCGTTCAAACGATTCGTTCGAACGGCTGAGTCATTCATGAATGAGACAGATTATGGATTGGTCGTTGAATCTTTGAGTCAACCGATTTGTTCAAAATGCTGAATCATTCAGTAATGAGAACGCGTTGCTGTGAGATGCTCGATGGTTCTGCTGTGATCTTTGTTGAACTATTTTCGCTGCTGAAACAGAAAAAAAGTCAATATTGCATCTAAAATGTAAGTGATTTGACGTGTGTGTGTGTGTGTGATTGTGTCTGTTACAGTGATTGTTTAACCCTTGTTAAAGTTTAGGCTTTGTATTTTTGGATATATATCTTTTTATATATAAAAAAATTGCATACAACCCATATATTTTAAATGTATTGTTTGCTTTAAATTACATTGAGATTTGTATGTTTGGTAATTGAACCTGAATGAATTTTAAATGAATGTGCGATATTTCAGATCATATTTTTGTTTTCCTTAAAATTTGAACTAACACTAACTTTACTCTCATCTGAATGCTAGATTATTTATTTATGTATAAAATAAAAACACATTTGATTTTTCTTTTTTAATCAATGTAGAATGTGTAACTGAAAAAATAAACAGATTAGGGCTCTGTTCGAGAACAAGAAATGAAAACCAATGCAATATGATGAATGTCCAAAAGATTTTTTTGCTTTTAAACTATGTGTGTGTGTGTGTGTGTGTGTAAGAGATTTTGGTTGGGTGACAGTTGTAGTTTACAGTTTGACAAAAGCACAATGTTGTGTTTTATTGCGATTGTACACAAATATAAGTAAACACTTTGTAGTTTGAATAATGTCCTGTATGAACAAAAGGACGGAGTATGTTTTTATGTCTACATTGTTCAATCACGCCTCACACACACACACACACACACACAAAAACTATTTTTCTAATCAGATCAGGCAAATATTCTGTCTTGGCACACTTCATATAACTTTCAAACTTGTGTACTTATTTCATGTGTCCATTAAGTCCATGAGACCGTAGGGTGTCTCATTTTTCATTTTAGGTTTCAGAAGGTTGCTCACGCATACTTTGTGGTTGATATGTGCCCTCAATGCACACTTTTGCAGAGCCCACACTGATGCAAGCTCTACAGCACACATCTTCTCAAAGGTCAAAGCGGGGTTACGTTATTGCCCGTCACGCACAGTAACCCTAAAGGCACCGGGGGTGGCGGTGCCACCGGCTTGTTTATATATATATATATATATATATATATATATATATATAAATATAGCTGCGAGCAGCGATGAAGGGCCAAAGCCGGCGGCACCGCCACTCCGGTGCCTTTAGGTAATTAAAGGCACCGGGGTTGCGGTGCCACCGGCTTGGGCCCGTAATCGCTGCTCGCAGCTATATTTTATTATTATTATTATTATTATTATTATTATTATTTTACTACCTTTTGGGCACTTTTGGGGGCCTTAACGTGCTCGAAAACTCTTGAAACTTTGCACACATCTCAGAACCCGCGGCCATCAGGGCCGGGCTGAAGCTGGTACCCGGGCGTGGCAGGGGGGCTCGACAGCGCCCCCTGGAACGGGGTTTGAACACTTGGTCCATAAATCAAACACGCTTGCATGTAATAATATGAAACTCAGTACACATATAGATCTCATCGGTTCATATATACTTCATGCTCTTACTTTTTACCCCAGCCCAACAGGAAGTCGGCTATTAAGGGTTGTTTGGAAAACACATGCAATGGAATGTGAAATACTCCTCCTAGAGAATTCAAACACACGGCACGAAACTCGGTCAGCATGAAGTCAAGACACTGAGGATGAAAAATTGCCAGGGGATTTTTGATATCTCGAACGGTTTGGCCGTGGCGAGTAAACGAAATTATGGCGAGAAACGTGAAACAGGAAGTGTGTTATAACTACTGCATACATTAACTAATCTCGATGAAACTTCAGCAGTGTGTTCGTTGTAAGAGCCCGATCACATGGATGTGACTATTGTGAGTCAAAGTTATAGCGCCACCAACTGGAAGCAGGAAGTGTGTCACTTTCAAAATGCTTTTAAATCACCCTCTTATTTTTACCCGATTTGCTTCAAACTTCATGTGCATAATGTAGACACACGCCAGATGTAGACCTGTGAAAGGATTATTGATATCTTAGATACTGTTGCCATGGCAATGCATCAAACATTAATATTCCTTTTTTTAAGCTTTTTCATGCTTTTTTATGCTTTCGGGCACTTTTGGGGTTCTTAACGTGCTCAAAAACTCTTGAAACTTTGCACACGGGACAAAACCCGCGGCCATCAGGGCCAGGCTGAAGCTGGTACCCGGGCGTGGCAGGGGGGCTCGACAGCGCCCCCTTGAACGGGTCAGACAATTTGGTCCATATATCCAACACGCTTTACCCTATTTGCTTCAAACTTGATGTGTATAATGTAGACACAAGCCAGATGTAGACCTGTGAAAGGATTGTTGATATCTTAGATGCTGTTGCCGTGACAACGCATCAAACTTTAATATTCTTTTTGGATACTTTTGAGATTCTTAGCGCACTTTGGGGGCCCTTAACGTGCTCAAAAACTCTTGAAACTTTGCACACGGGTCAGAAACCGCGGCCATCAGGGCCGGGCTGAAGCTGGTACCCGGGCGTGGCAGGGGGGCTCGACAGCGCCCCCTGGAATGGGGTCCGAAAACTTGGTCCATAAATCAAACAGGCTTTACCCGATTTGCTTCAAACTTGATGTGTATAATGTAGACACACGCCAGATTTAGACCTGTGAAAGGATTGTTGATATCTTAGATGCTGTTGCCGTGACAACGCATCAAACTTTAATATTCTTTTTGGATACTTTTGAGACTCTCAGCGCACTTTGGGGGCCCTTAACGTGCTCAAAAACTCTTGAAACTTTGCACACGGGTCAGAACCCGTGGCCATCAGGGCCGGGCTGAAGCTGGTACCCGGGCGTGGCAGGGGGGCTCGACAGTGCCCCCTGGAACGGGGTCCGAAAACTTGGTCCATAAATCAAACACGCTTGAATGTAATAATATGAAACTCGGTACACATATAGATCTCATCGATTCATATATCCTTTGTACTTTTACTTTTTACCCCAGCCCAACAGGAAGTCGGCTATTATGGTTTGTTTGGAAGCGTATGCCCCTGGAATTCGATATACTCCTCCTAGAGAATTCAACCAATCGCCACGAAACTCGGTCAGCATGAAGTCAAGACATTGAGGATGAAAAGTTGCCAGGGGATTTTTGATATCTCGAACGGTTTGGCTGTGGCGAGGAAACGAATTTATGGCGAATAAAGGAAACAGGAAGTGTGTTATAACTTCTGCATACATTAACTGATCTTGATGAATCTTCAGCAGTGTGTTCGCTGTAAGAGTCCGATCACATGGATGTGACTATTGTGAGTCAAAGTTATAGCGCCACCAACTGGCAGCAGGAAGTGTGTCACTTCCTAAAGGCTTTGAAATCACCCTCTTATTTTTACCCAATTTGCTTCAAACTTTATGTGTATAATGTAGACACACGGCAGATGTAGACCTGAGAAAGGATTATTGATATCTTAGATACTGTTGCCGTGGCAACGCATCAAACTTTATTATTCTTTGTTGATGCTTTTGAGACTCTTAACATACTTGAAATTGCATGAAACCCGACAGACACATCACATTTATTAGACAGTAGACATGTGCAGAGTTTCAGAAACGGGCATGGTGAGAGCAATTAGAGAATAATGTTTAAGTTTAAAAACAGCCAGAATGGTTGTTTAGTCAAAAAAATTTTTTTCCAAATCATACATAGTGTTATACTGCCCTCTTGTGTTCAAAATCAGGTAAAAAGCGAAAGTAAAATAAGGACGTCTGCACAATTCATTAATAATGGTGCAGAGTAGAGTGAGCTTTTTCAATTAATTCCTATGGAAGTAGGAATGAACTAAACAACGTTCGCTCTGTTCTGCTCGTCCCTCACCGTGGGCGCGCAGAGTTATGAATGCCCGTGCAGCCGTGAGCATTTTAGTTTCATTTTAAAATTAGCGCCATTTCGGGGGACGTATTACTTTAATTTATTTAACAAAAACACAATGTTGTGTTTAATTGCGAGTGTACACAAATATAAGTAAACACTTTGACGTTTGAATGATGTCCTGTATGAAGAAAATGACGGAGTATGTTTCACTGTTCAATCGCGCTGAGCCACCCAGACCCCCACACACACACTGACACACACACACACACACACACACACACACACACACACACACACACACACACACACACACACACAAACACACACACACACACACACACAATAATAAAACATTCAACCTAACATATACAAATTACACTGCTATGTTGAAATAGTCAGTAGTACAATTTGTATCATTCACAGTAAGCACCGCTCCACTGTGATTTTTCCAAGCACATTTTTGCACAAGTGAAGAGGATGATTTTTTCCGTCGATATTGGAACGTGAGTGAAGTACAAAGCCTGTAATAAAGAATAGTTTAGCATCCAAATACATCGCAAATGTTGCAACATTTAGATTCTAAAGAGAGATTTACGTGAGCCTAACACCACTTACTTTTACTTTTGTTTTAAATTATTTCGTTTTGGCTTTATTATAGTTATTTTTTTATTTGTGTTCTGTTCTGAATATCATTAAATTTAAAGGATTTGTTGTGGAATATTTTGAGTGTATAATCAAATAACACTAAACCGTCACTAGGTGTCGCCAGGCGACCGTCTTAATGAGCGGGTCATTGATTCATTCGTTCAAACGATTCGTTTGAACGACTGAGTCATTCATGAATGAGACAGATGTTTATGGATTGGTCATTGAATCTTTGAGTCAACCAATTTGTTCAAAATGCTGAATCATTCAGTAATGAGAAAACACGTTGCTGTGAGATGCAATGGTTCTGCTGTGATCTTTGTTTAACTATTTTCGCTGCTGAAACAGAAGAACAGTCAATATTGCATCTAAAATGTAAGTGACTTGACACGTGTGTGTGTGTGTGTGTGTGTGTGTGCGTGTGAGTGCGTGCGTGCGTGTGTGTGTGTGTGTGTGTGTGTGTGTGTGCAATCAATCCCAGGTAAGAGGCATGAATAATGAGAATTGGACTTCTAGGAGTGAGGTTAATATTCCGGAGATGGTTCCCTCGGATTGTGAAAAGGAGGCGGCGCGGGAGTGGCCAGGCATTGCGCTACTTCTGTTTCAAAGTTTAAAACAATGCTAATATCATTTTTTTGAACGATTTCATTACAAATGTTTATTTTATATATTTATAAAATATTATAAAATATAATAACTATGTTTTGTCCTATTAACAAAAGACAGGCAATGTACTATTAACAAATGTTAATAGTTTTTTAAAAGTTAAAATGATACTTTATGCATTTGTTTTGTGTCAGATGATTAACAATATAAATTAAACAAAGCTTAAAACAAACAAAATAATAAAACGAAAACAAAGCTTGAACATTTTATTTAATTGAAAAGCCTTTTTGAAATAAAATGTGTTTTTTTCCCTCTGAAATAGCAAAAGCATCGCACACTTAGCTGTACCTGCTCTAAATAAATAATAGTATTTAAATAAAAATACAAAATCGAAATAAATAAATTATATAAAACAAAATCAAATCAAAGAAAATAAATCTTATTAAAGTTATGCAGGCACACATTTAACAATAATTTTCAAGTGACAAATAAAATCAATCAAAATTCCTTACACATGGAGTTAATCCTGACGATTCCTGAGGCGCCTTTCCTCATGACACTCGCTTTTTTTTTCGAAGATATATTTTCTTTGGTTTGATTTTGTTTTTGTAATAATTTATTTTATTTAGTTCGATTTTGTATTTTTATTGAATTACTCTTTTTTATTTAGAGCAGGTACAGCTAGTGTGTGATGCTTTTGCTATTTCAGAGGAAAACAATAATTTTATTTAATTAATAATTTTTGTTTCAGTCCACCATATAATTATGTTGTGTTTGATCTATGGAAAAAAGTTAGTTGTGAAATGGTTGAATATTAACAAAAGTTAATAGTTTTTTACAAGTTAGAATAATACGATATATATATATATATAAACAAGCCGGTGGCACCGCCACCCCGGTGCCTTTACGGTTACTGTGCATGACGGGCAATATCGTAACTCCGCTTTGACCTTTGAGAAGATGTGTGCTATAGAGCTTGCATTGGTGTGGGCTCTGCAAAAGTGTGTGTGTGTGTGTGAGGCGTGATTGAACAATGTAGACATATATATATATATATATATAAAGGCACCGGGGGTGGCGGTGCCACCGGCTTGTTTATATATATATATATATATATATATATATATATATATATATATATATATATATATATGAATATAGCTGCGAGCAGCGATGAAGGGCCAAAGCCGGCGGCACCGCCACTCCGGTGCCTTTAGGTAACTAAAGGCACCGGGGTTGCGGTGCCACCGGCTTGGGCCCGTAATCGCTGCTCGCAGCTATATTCATATATATATATATATATATATATATATATATATATATTTAGGGCCCAAGCCTTGAAAAGGCGAAGGCCCTATTGTTTTCCTAAGGATTATTATTTATTAGGGCCCAAGCCTTGAAAAGGCGAAGGCCCTATTGTTTTCCTAAGGATTATTATTTATTATTATTATTATTATTTTACTACCTTTTGGGCACTTTTGGGGGCCTTAACGTGCTCGAAAACTCTTGAAACTTTGCACACATCTCAGAACCCGCGGCCATCAGGGCCGGGCTGAAGCTGGTACCCGGGCGTGGCAGGGGGGCTCGACAGCGCCCCCTGGAACGGGGTTTGAACACTTGGTCCATAAATCAAACACGCTTGCATGTAATAATATGAAACTCAGTACACATATAGATCTCATCGGTTCATATATACTTCATGCTCTTACTTTTTACCCCAGCCCAACAGGAAGTCGGCTATTAAGGGTTGTTTGGAAAACACATGCAATGGAATGTGAAATACTCCTCCTAGAGAATTCAAACACACGGCACGAAACTCGGTCAGCATGAAGTCAAGACACTGAGGATGAAAAATTGCCAGGGGATTTTTGATATCTCGAACGGTTTGGCCGTGGCGAGTAAACGAAATTATGGCGAGAAACGTGAAACAGGAAGTGTGTTATAACTACTGCATACATTAACTAATCTCGATGAAACTTCAGCAGTGTGTTCGTTGTAAGAGCCCGATCACATGGATGTGACTATTGTGAGTCAAAGTTATAGCGCCACCAACTGGAAGCAGGAAGTGTGTCACTTTCAAAATGCTTTTAAATCACCCTCTTATTTTTACCCGATTTGCTTCAAACTTCATGTGCATAATGTAGACACACGCCAGATGTAGACCTGTGAAAGGATTATTGATATCTTAGATACTGTTGCCATGGCAATGCATCAAACATTAATATTCCTTTTTTTAAGCTTTTTCATGCTTTTTTATGCTTTCGGGCACTTTTGGGGTTCTTAACGTGCTCGAAAACTCTTGAAACTTTGCACACGGGACAAAACCCGCGGCCATCAGGGCCAGGCTGAAGCTGGTACCCGGGCGTGGCAGGGGGGCTCGACAGCGCCCCCTTGAACGGGTCAGACAATTTGGTCCATATATCCAACACGCTTTACCCTATTTGCTTCAAACTTGATGTGTATAATGTAGACACAAGCCAGATGTAGACCTGTGAAAGGATTGTTGATATCTTAGATGCTGTTGCCGTGACAACGCATCAAACTTTAATATTCTTTTTGGATACTTTTGAGATTCTTAGCGCACTTTTGGGGCCCTTAACATGCTCAAAAACTCTTGAAACTTTGCACACGGGTCAGAAACCGCGGCCATCAGGGCCGGGCTGAAGCTGGTACCCGGGCGTGGCAGGGGGGCTCGACAGCGCCCCCTGGAATGGGGTCCGAAAACTTGGTCCATAAATCAAACAGGCTTTACCCGATTTGCTTCAAACTTGATGTGTATAATGTAGACACACGCCAGATTTAGACCTGTGAAAGGATTGTTGATATCTTAGATGCTGTTGCCGTGACAACGCATCAAACTTTAATATTCTTTTTGGATACTTTTGAGACTCTCAGCGCACTTTGGGGGCCCTTAACGTGCTCAAAAACTCTTGAAACTTTGCACACGGGTCAGAACCCGTGGCCATCAGGGCCGGGCTGAAGCTGGTACCCGGGCGTGGCAGGGGGGCTCGACAGTGCCCCCTGGAACGGGGTCCGAAAACTTGGTCCATAAATCAAACACGCTTGAATGTAATAATATGAAACTCGGTACACATATAGATCTCATCGATTCATATATCCTTTGTACTTTTACTTTTTACCCCAGCCCAACAGGAAGTCGGCTATTATGGTTTGTTTGGAAGCGTATGCCCCTGGAATTCGATATACTCCTCCTAGAGAATTCAACCAATCGCCACGAAACTCGGTCAGCATGAAGTCAAGACATTGAGCATGAAAAATTGCCAGGGGATTTTTGATATCTCGAACGGTTTGGCCGTGGCGAGGAAACGAATTTATGGCGAGAAACGTGAAACAGGAAGTGTGTTATAACTTCAGCATACAGTAACTGATCTTGATGAAACTTTAGCAGTGTGTTCGCTGTAAGAGGCCGATCACATGGATGTGACTATTGTGAGTCAAAGTTATAGCGCCACCAACTGGCAGCAGGAAGTGTGTAACTTTCAAAATGCTTTTAAATCACCCTCTTATTTTTACCCGATTTGCTTCAAACTTTATGTGTATAATGTAGACACACACCAGATGTAGACCTGTGAAAGGATTATTGATATCTTAGATACTGTTGCCGTGACAACGCATCAAACTTTAATATTCTTTTTGGATGCTTTTGAGACTCTTAGCATGCCTGAAATTGCTTAAAATTGCATGAAACTTGACAGACAGATCACATTTATTAGCCAGTAGACATGTGCAAAGTTTCAGAAACGGGCGTGGTGCAGGGGCTCAGTAGCGCCACCTTTTGTGACAAAAGTGTGTGTGTGGGGGGGGGTTAGTTTCATCTACAGTTACAAAACTTTTTCAACTTGATGAAAATACTTTAAAGATGCTAAATTGTGAACGGATATTGAATATCTCAAACGGTTTTGCTATGGCGAGGGATAATGTCAAAAAAAGAATCAGGAAATGTCTCATATCTTTCTAAAATGTAATTATACACCATTTATTTTTCTATAAAATTATACTAATATTAGAACTAAACCCATTGTCTTCCTTTTTTTCAATTTAAGATTTATGTTTAAGTTTAAAAACAGCCAGAATGGTTGTTTAGCCAAAAAAATAAAAAAAAATAAAATCATTCATAGTGCTTTACTGCCCTCTTGTGTTCAAAATCAGGTAGGCCAATTGATGCTACTATGGGAATATTTTCCCACCGTGACTCCGCTGGGGGCTTTAAAATCGCTAACTTGAAAGCGAAAGTAACGGACGTCTCCACAAGACGTGCAGCTGTGAGCATTTTCGTTTCATTTTAAAAGAAGCCCCATTTCGGGGGCGGATTTCTTGAATGTATTTTACAAAATCACAATGTTGTGTTTGATTGCGAGTATCCAAAAATTAGTAAACACTTTGCAGTTTGAATGATCTTCTTGAATAAAATGACGGAGTAGCCAATGTTTCCACTGTTCGATCGCGGACGTCCACACGGACATTGATAATGGTGGCGCGTGCAGAGCGCGTGCTTGAATTGTGAGTTCAATAGTCTATTATTTTTCACGGAAAACACAACAACAAAAGAGTATAATGATAGATTCGCTTAAATAGGCGCTTTTACATAAAATAGCCTATTCCGTCATCATCTTTTCAGTCAGCTCTTCACTCTCGTGATTAATGAAATTTGACTCCTGTTGCTGATATTTGCTGCAACTTTCGTTCAGCTCACAATTTAGTAAGCAAACACGCTTCAAATGTGTTTATTTTATTTTTGTGTATATATATGTGTGTATATATATATATATATATTATATATATATATATATATATAGCTTATGTTTCAAATATGAGTTAATTAACAATCGTTGGAAAGAATGATACTTTTAAACATATCACTAAACCGTCATTAGGTGTCGCCAGGCGACCGTCTTAATGAGCGAGTCATTGATTCATTCGTTCAAACGATTCGTTCGAACGGCTGAGTCATTCATGAATGAGACAGATTATGGATTGGTCGTTGAATCTTTGAGTCAACCGATTTGTTCAAAATGCTGAATCATTCAGTAATGAGAACGCGTTGCTGTGAGATGCTCGATGGTTCTGCTGTGATCTTTGTCGAACTATTTTCGCTGCTGAAACAGAAAAAAAGTCAATATTGCATCTAAAATGTAAGTGATTTGACGTGTGTGTGTGTGTGTGTGTGTGTGTGTGTGATTGTGTCTGTTACAGTGATTGTTTAACCCTTGTTAAAGTTTAGGCTTTGTATTTTTGGATATATATCTTTTTATATATAAAAAAATTGCATACAACCCATATATTTTAAATGTATTGTTTGCTTTAAATTACATTGAGATTTGTATGTTTGGTAATTGAACCTGAATGAATTTTAAATGAATGTGCGATATTTCAGATCATATTTTTGTTTTCCTTAAAATTTGAACTAACACTAACTTTACTCTCATCTGAATGATAGATTATTTATTTATGTCTAAAATAAAAGCACATTTGATTTTTCTTTTTTAATCAATGTAGAATGTGTAACTGAAAAAATAAACAGATTAGGGCTCTGTTCGAGAACAAGAAATGAAAACCAATGCAATATGATGAATGTCCAAAAGATTTTTTTGCTTTTAAACTATGTGTGTCTGTGTGTGTGTGTGTGTGTGTGTGTGTGTGTGTGTGTGTAAGAGATTTTGGTTGGGTGACAGTTGTAGTTTACAGTTTGACAAAAGCACAATGTTGTGTTTTATTGCGATTGTACACAAATATAAGTAAACACTTTGTAGTTTGAATAATGTCCTGTATGAACAAAAGGACGGAGTATGTTTTTATGTCTACATTGTTCAATCACGCCTCACACACACACACACACACACAAAAACTATTTTTCTAATCAGATCAGGCAAATATTCTGTCTTGGCACACTTCATATAACTTTCAAACTTGTGTACTTATTTCATGTTTCCATTAAGTCCATGAGACCGTAGGGTGTCTCATTTTTCATTTTAGGTTTCAGAAGGTTGCTCACGCATACTTTGTGGTTGATATGTGCCCTCAATGCACACTTTTGCAGAGCCCACACTGATGCAAGCTCTACAGCACACATCTTCTCAAAGGTCAAAGCGGGGTTACGTTATTGCCCGTCACGCACAGTAACCCTAAAGGCACCGGGGTGGCGGTGCCACCGGCTTGTTTATATATATATATATATATATATATATATATATATATATATATATATATATATATAAACAAGCCGGTGGCACCGCCACCCCGGTGTGCAAAAGTGTGCATATAAATATAGCTGCGAGCAGCGATGAAGGGCCAAAGCCGGCGGCACCGCCACTCCGGTGCCTTTAGGTAATTAAAGGCACCGGGGTTGCGGTGCCACCGGCTTGGGCCCGTAATCGCTGCTCGCAGCTATATTTATTTATTATTATTATTATTATTTTACTACCTTTTGGGCACTTTTGGGGGCCTTAACGTGCTCGAAAACTCTTGAAACTTTGCACACATCTCAGAACCCGCGGCCATCAGGGCCGGGCTGAAGCTGGTACCCGGGCGTGGCAGGGGGGCTCGACAGCGCCCCCTGGAACGGGGTTTGAACACTTGGTCCATAAATCAAACACGCTTGCATGTAATAATATGAAACTCATTTCACATATAGATCTCATCGGTTCATATATACTTCATGCTCTTACTTTTTACCCCATCCCAACAGGAAGTCGGCTATTAAGGGTTGTTTGGAAAACACATGCAATGGAATGTGAAATACTCCTCCTAGAGAATTCAAACACACGGCACGAAACTCGGTCAGCATGAAGTCAAGACACTGAGGATGAAAAATTGCCAGGGGATTTTTGATATCTCGAACGGTTTGGCCGTGGCGAGTAAACGAAATTATGGCGAGAAACGTGAAACAGGAAGTGTGTTATAACTACTGCATACATTAACTAATCTTGATGAAACTTCAGCAGTGTGTTCGTTGTAAGAGCCCGATCACATGGATGTGACTATTGTGAGTCAAAGTTATAGCGCCACCAACTGGAAGCAGGAAGTGTGTCACTTTCAAAATGCTTTTAAATCACCCTCTTATTTTTACCCGATTTGCTTCAAACTTCATGTGCATAATGTAGACACACGCCAGATGTAGACCTGTGAAAGGATTATTGATATCTTAGATACTGTTGCCATGGCAATGCATCAAACATTAATATTCCTTTTTTTAAGCTTTTTCATGCTTTTTTATGCTTTCGGGCACTTTTGGGGTTCTTAACGTGCTCGAAAACTCTTGAAACTTTGCACACGGGACAAAACCCGCGGCCATCAGGGCCAGGCTGAAGCTGGTACCCGGGCGTGGCAGGGGGGCTCGACAGCGCCCCCTTGAACGGGTCAGACAATTTGGTCCATATATCCAACACGCTTTACCCTATTTGCTTCAAACTTGATGTGTATAATGTAGACACAAGCCAGATGTAGACCTGTGAAAGGATTGTTGATATCTTAGATGCTGTTGCCGTGACAACGCATCAAACTTTAATATTCTTTTTGGATACTTTTGAGATTCTTAGCGCACTTTTGGGGCCCTTAACGTGCTCAAAAACTCTTGAAACTTTGCACACGGGTCAGAAACCGCGGCCATCAGGGCCGGGCTGAAGCTGGTACCCGGGCGTGGCAGGGGGGCTCGACAGCGTCCCCTGGAATCGGGTCCGAAAACTTGGTCCATAAATCAAACAGGCTTTACCCGATTTGCTTCAAACTTGATGTGTATAATGTAGACACACGCCAGATTTAGACCTGTGAAAGGATTGTTGATATCTTAGATGCTGTTGCCGTGACAACGCATCAAACTTTAATATTCTTTTTGGATACTTTTGAGACTCTCAGCGCACTTTGGGGGCCCTTAACGTGCTCAAAAACTCTTGAAACTTTGCACACGGGTCAGAACCCGTGGCCATCAGGGCCGGGCTGAAGCTGGTACCCGGGCGTGGCAGGGGGGCTCGACAGTGCCCCCTGGAACGGGGTCCGAAAACTTGGTCCATAAATCAAACACGCTTGAATGTAATAATATGAAACTCGGTACACATATAGATCTCATCGATTCATATATCCTTTGTACTTTTACTTTTTACCCCAGCCCAACAGGAAGTCGGCTATTATGGTTTGTTTGGAAGCGTATGCCCCTGGAATTCGATATACTCCTCCTAGAGAATTCAACCAATCGCCACGAAACTCGGTCAGCATGAAGTCAAGACATTGAGGATGAAAAGTTGCCAGGGGATTTCTGATATCTCGAACGGTTTGGCTGTGGCGAGGAAACGAATTTATGGCGAATAAAGGAAACAGGAAGTGTGTTATAACTTCTGCATACATTAACTGATCTTGATGAAACTTCAGCAGTGTGTTCGCTGTAAGAGTCCGATCACATGGATGTGACTATTGTGAGTCAAAGTTATAGCGCCACCAACTGGCAGCAGGAAGTGTGTCACTTCCTAAAGGCTTTGAAATCACCCTCTTATTTTTACCCAATTTGCTTCAAACTTTATGTGTATAATGTAGACACACGGCAGATGTAGACCTGAGAAAGGATTATTGATATCTTAGATACTGTTGCCGTGGCAACGCATCAAACTTTATTATTCTTTGTTGATGCTTTTGAGACTCTTAACATACTTGAAATTGCATGAAACCCGACAGACACATCACATTTATTAGACAGTAGACATGTGCAGAGTTTCAGAAACGGGCATGGTGAGAGCAATTAGAGAATAATGTTTAAGTTTAAAAACAGCCAGAATGGTTGTTTAGTCAAAAAAATTTTTTTTCCAAATCATACATAGTGTTATACTGCCCTCTTGTGTTCAAAATCAGGTAAAAAGCGAAAGTAAAATAAGGACGTCTGCACAATTCATTAATAATGGTGCAGAGTAGAGTGAGCTTTTTCAATTAATTCCTATGGAAGTAGGAATGAACTAAACAACGTTCGCTCTGTTCTGCTCGTCCCTCACCGTGGGCGCGCAGAGTTATGAATGCCCGTGCAGCCGTGAGCATTTTAGTTTCATTTTAAAATTAGCGCCATTTCGGGGGACGTATTACTTTAATTTATTTAACAAAAACACAATGTTGTGTTTAATTGCGAGTGTACACAAATATAAGTAAACACTTTGACGTTTGAATGATGTCCTGTATGAAGAAAATGACGGAGTATGTTTCACTGTTCAATCGCGCTGAGCCACCCAGACCCCCACACACACACTGACACACACACACACACACACACACACACACACACACACACACACACACACACACACACACACACAAACACACACACACACACACACACAATAATAAAACATTCAACCTAACATATACAAATTACACTGCTATGTTGAAATAGTCAGTAGTACAATTTGTATCATTCACAGTAAGCACCGCTCCACTGTGATTTTTCCAAGCACATTTTTGCACAAGTGAAGAGGATGATTTTTTCCGTCGATATTGGAACGTGAGTGAAGTACAAAGCCTGTAATAAAGAATAGTTTAGCATCCAAATACATCGCAAATGTTGCAACATTTAGATTCTAAAGAGAGATTTACGTGAGCCTAACACCACTTACTTTTACTTTTGTTTTAAATTATTTTGTTTTGGCTTTATTATAGTTATTTTTTTATTTGTGTTCTGTTCTGAATATCATTAAATTTAAAGGATTTGTTGTGGAATATTTTGAGTGTATAATCAAATAACACTAAACCGTCACTAGGTGTCGCCAGGCGACCGTCTTAATGAGCGGGTCATTGATTCATTCGTTCAAACGATTCGTTTGAACGACTGAGTCATTCATGAATGAGACAGATGTTTATGGATTGGTCATTGAATCTTTGAGTCAACCAATTTGTTCAAAATGCTGAATCATTCAGTAATGAGAAAACACGTTGCTGTGAGATGCAATGGTTCTGCTGTGATCTTTGTTTAACTATTTTCGCTGCTGAAACAGAAGAACAGTCAATATTGCATCTAAAATGTAAGTGACTTGACACGTGTGTGTGTGTGTGTGTGTGTGTGTGTGTGCGTGTGAGTGCGTGCGTGCGTGTGTGTGTGTGTGTGTGTGTGTGTGTGCAATCAATCCCAGGTAAGAGGCATGAATAATGAGAATTGGACTTCTAGGAGTGAGGTTAATATTCCGGAGATGGTTCCCTCGGATTGTGAAAAGGAGGCGGCGCGGGAGTGGCCAGGCATTGCGCTACTTCTGTTTCAAAGTTTAAAACAATGCTAATATCATTTTTTTGAACGATTTCATTACAAATGTTTATTTTATATATTTATATAATATTATAAAATATAATAACTATGTTTTGTCCTATTAACAAAAGACAGGCAATGTACTATTAACAAATGTTAATAGTTTTTTAAAAGTTAAAATGATACTTTATGCATTTGTTTTGTGTCAGATGATTAACAATATAAATTAAACAAAGCTTAAAACAAACAAAATAATAAAACGAAAACAAAGCTTGAACATTTTATTTAATTGAAAAGCTTTTTTGAAATAAAATGTGTTTTTTTCCCTCTGAAATAGCAAAAGCATCGCACACTTAGCTGTACCTGCTCTAAATAAATAATAGTATTTAAATAAAAATACAAAATCGAAATAAATAAATTATATAAAACAAAATCAAATCAAAGAAAATAAATCTTATTAAAGTTATGCAGGCACACATTTAACAATAATTTTCAAGTGACAAATAAAATCAATCAAAATTCCTTACACATGGAGTTAATCCTGACGATTCCTGAGGCGCCTTTCCTCATGACACTCGCTTTTTTTTTCGAAGATATATTTTCTTTGGTTTGATTTTGTTTTTGTAATAATTTATTTTATTTAGTTCGATTTTGTATTTTTATTGAATTACTCTTTTTTATTTAGAGCAGGTACAGCTAGTGTGTGATGCTTTTGCTATTTCAGAGGAAAACAATAATTTTATTTAATTAATAATTTTTGTTTCAGTCCACCATATAATTATGTTGTGTTTGATCTATGGAAAAAAGTTAGTTGTGAAATGGTTGAATATTAACAAAAGTTAATAGTTTTTTACAAGTTAGAATAATACGATATATATATATATATAAACAAGCCGGTGGCACCGCCACCCCGGTGCCTTTACGGTTACTGTGCATGACGGGCAATATCGTAACTCCGCTTTGACCTTTGAGAAGATGTGTGCTATAGAGCTTGCATTGGTGTGGGCTCTGCAAAAGTGTGTGTGTGTGTGTGAGGCGTGATTGAACAATGTAGACATATATATATATATATATATAAAGGCACCGGGGTGGCGGTGCCACCGGCTTGTTTATATATATATATATATATATATATATATATATATATATATATATATATATATATATATATATATATATATATATATATATATGAATATAGCTGCGAGCAGCGATGAAGGGCCAAAGCCGGCGGCACCGCCACTCCGGTGCCTTTAGGTAACTAAAGGCACCGGGGTTGCGGTGCCACCGGCTTGGGCCCGTAATCGCTGCTCGCAGCTATATTTATTATTATTATTATTATTATTTTACTACCTTTTGGGCACTTTTGGGGGCCTTAACGTGCTCGAAAACTCTTGAAACTTTGCACACATCTCAGAACCCGCGGCCATCAGGGCCGGGCTGAAGCTGGTACCCGGGCGTGGCAGGGGGGCTCGACAGCGCCCCCTGGAACGGGGTTTGAACACTTGGTCCATAAATCAAACACGCTTGCATGTAATAATATGAAACTCAGTACACATATAGATCTCATCGGTTCATATATACTTCATGCTCTTACTTTTTACCCCAGCCCAACAGGAAGTCGGCTATTAAGGGTTGTTTGGAAAACACATGCAATGGAATGTGAAATACTCCTCCTAGAGAATTCAAACACACGGCACGAAACTCGGTCAGCATGAAGTCAAGACACTGAGGATGAAAAATTGCCAGGGGATTTTTGATATCTCGAACGGTTTGGCCGTGGCGAGTAAACGAAATTATGGCGAGAAACGTGAAACAGGAAGTGTGTTATAACTACTGCATACATTAACTAATCTCGATGAAACTTCAGCAGTGTGTTCGTTGTAAGAGCCCGATCACATGGATGTGACTATTGTGAGTCAAAGTTATAGCGCCACCAACTGGAAGCAGGAAGTGTGTCACTTTCAAAATGCTTTTAAATCACCCTCTTATTTTTACCCGATTTGCTTCAAACTTCATGTGCATAATGTAGACACACGCCAGATGTAGACCTGTGAAAGGATTATTGATATCTTAGATACTGTTGCCATGGCAATGCATCAAACATTAATATTCCTTTTTTTAAGCTTTTTCATGCTTTTTTATGCTTTCGGGCACTTTTGGGGTTCTTAACGTGCTCAAAAACTCTTGAAACTTTGCACACGGGACAAAACCCGCGGCCATCAGGGCCAGGCTGAAGCTGGTACCCGGGCGTGGCAGGGGGGCTCGACAGCGCCCCCTTGAACGGGTCAGACAATTTGGTCCATATATCCAACACGCTTTACCCTATTTGCTTCAAACTTGATGTGTATAATGTAGACACAAGCCAGATGTAGACCTGTGAAAGGATTGTTGATATCTTAGATGCTGTTGCCGTGACAACGCATCAAACTTTAATATTCTTTTTGGATACTTTTGAGATTCTTAGCGCACTTTTGGGGCCCTTAACATGCTCAAAAACTCTTGAAACTTTGCACACGGGTCAGAAACCGCGGCCATCAGGGCCGGGCTGAAGCTGGTACCCGGGCGTGGCAGGGGGGCTCGACAGCGCCCCCTGGAATGGGGTCCGAAAACTTGGTCCATAAATCAAACAGGCTTTACCCGATTTGCTTCAAACTTGATGTGTATAATGTAGACACACGCCAGATTTAGACCTGTGAAAGGATTGTTGATATCTTAGATGCTGTTGCCGTGACAACGCATCAAACTTTAATATTCTTTTTGGATACTTTTGAGACTCTCAGCGCACTTTGGGGGCCCTTAACGTGCTCAAAAACTCTTGAAACTTTGCACACGGGTCAGAACCCGTGGCCATCAGGGCCGGGCTGAAGCTGGTACCCGGGCGTGGCAGGGGGGCTCGACAGTGCCCCCTGGAACGGGGTCCGAAAACTTGGTCCATAAATCAAACACGCTTGAATGTAATAATATGAAACTCGGTACACATATAGATCTCATCGATTCATATATCCTTTGTACTTTTACTTTTTACCCCAGCCCAACAGGAAGTCGGCTATTATGGTTTGTTTGGAAGCGTATGCCCCTGGAATTCGATATACTCCTCCTAGAGAATTCAACCAATCGCCACGAAACTCGGTCAGCATGAAGTCAAGACATTGAGCATGAAAAATTGCCAGGGGATTTTTGATATCTCGAACGGTTTGGCCGTGGCGAGGAAACGAATTTATGGCGAGAAACGTGAAACAGGAAGTGTGTTATAACTTCAGCATACAGTAACTGATCTTGATGAAACTTTAGCAGTGTGTTCGCTGTAAGAGGCCGATCACATGGATGTGACTATTGTGAGTCAAAGTTATAGCGCCACCAACTGGCAGCAGGAAGTGTGTAACTTTCAAAATGCTTTTAAATCACCCTCTTATTTTTACCCGATTTGCTTCAAACTTTATGTGTATAATGTAGACACACGCCAGATGTAGACCTGTGAAAGGATTATTGATATCTTAGATACTGTTGCCGTGACAACGCATCAAACTTTAATATTCTTTTTGGATGCTTTTGAGACTCTTAGCATGCCTGAAATTGCTTAAAATTGCATGAAACTTGACAGACAGATCACATTTATTAGCCAGTAGACATGTGCAAAGTTTCAGAAACGGGCGTGGTGCAGGGGCTCAGTAGCGCCACCTTTTGTGACAAAAGTGTGTGTGTGGGGGGGGTTAGTTTCATCTACAGTTACAAAACTTTTTCAACTTGATGAAAATACTTTAAAGATGCTAAATTGTGAACGGATATTGAATATCTCAAACGGTTTTGCTATGGCGAGGGATTATGTCAAAAAAAGAATCAGGAAATGTCTCATATCTTTCTAAAATGTAATTATACACCATTTATTTTTCTATAAAATTATACTAATATTAGAACTAAACCCATTGTCTTCCTTTTTTTCAATTTAAGATTTATGTTTAAGTTTAAAAACAGCCAGAATGGTTGTTTAACCAAAAAAATAAAAAAAATTAAAATCATTCATAGTGCTTTACTGCCCTCTTGTGTTCAAAATCAGGTAGGCCAATTGATGCTACTATGGGAATATTTTCCCACCGTGACTCCGCTGGGGGCTTTAAAATCGCTAACTTGAAAGCGAAAGTAACGGACGTCTCCACAAGACGTGCAGCTGTGAGCATTTTCGTTTCATTTTAAAAGAAGCCCCATTTCGGGGGCGGATTTCTTGAATGTATTTTACAAAATCACAATGTTGTGTTTGATTGCGAGTATCCAAAAATTAGTAAACACTTTGCAGTTTGAATGATCTTCTTGAATAAAATGACGGAGTAGCCAATGTTTCCACTGTTCGATCGCGGACGTCCACACGGACATTGATAATGGTGGCGCGTGCAGAGCGCGTGCTTGAATTGTGAGTTCAATAGTCTATTATTTTTCACGGAAAACACAACAACAAAAGAGTATAATGATAGATTCGCTTAAATAGGCGCTTTTACATAAAATAGCCTATTCCGTCATCATCTTTTCAGTCAGCTCTTCACTCTCGTGATTAATGAAATTTGACTCCTGTTGCTGATATTTGCTGCAACTTTCGTTCAGCTCACAATTTAG
Organism: Tiaroga cobitis; assembly: GCA_030578255.1. Lineage (NCBI taxonomy): Eukaryota > Metazoa > Chordata > Actinopteri > Cypriniformes > Leuciscidae > Tiaroga > Tiaroga cobitis. The sequence continues at coordinate 17,630,981 of CM060597.1, forward strand.
TAAGCAAACACGCTTCAAATGTGTTTATTTTATTTTTGTGTATATATATGTGTGTATATATATATATATATTATATATATATATATATATATATATATAGCTTATGTTTCAAATATGAGTTAATTAACAATCGTTGGAAAGAATGATACTTTTAAACATATCACTAAACCGTCATTAGGTGTCGCCAGGCGACCGTCTTAATGAGCGAGTCATTGATTCATTCGTTCAAACGATTCGTTCGAACGGCTGAGTCATTCATGAATGAGACAGATTATGGATTGGTCGTTGAATCTTTGAGTCAACCGATTTGTTCAAAATGCTGAATCATTCAGTAATGAGAACGCGTTGCTGTGAGATGCTCGATGGTTCTGCTGTGATCTTTGTCGAACTATTTTCGCTGCTGAAACAGAAAAAAAGTCAATATTGCATCTAAAATGTAAGTGATTTGACGTGTGTGTGTGTGTGTGTGTGTGTGTGATTGTGTCTGTTACAGTGATTGTTTAACCCTTGTTAAAGTTTAGGCTTTGTATTTTTGGATATATATCTTTTTATATATAAAAAAATTGCATACAACCCATATATTTTAAATGTATTGTTTGCTTTAAATTACATTGAGATTTGTATGTTTGGTAATTGAACCTGAATGAATTTTAAATGAATGTGCGATATTTCAGATCATATTTTTGTTTTCCTTAAAATTTGAACTAACACTAACTTTACTCTCATCTGAATGATAGATTATTTATTTATGTCTAAAATAAAAGCACATTTGATTTTTCTTTTTTAATCAATGTAGAATGTGTAACTGAAAAAATAAACAGATTAGGGCTCTGTTCGAGAACAAGAAATGAAAACCAATGCAATATGATGAATGTCCAAAAGATTTTTTTGCTTTTAAACTATGTGTGTCTGTGTGTGTGTGTGTGTGTGTGTGTGTGTGTGTGTGTGTAAGAGATTTTGGTTGGGTGACAGTTGTAGTTTACAGTTTGACAAAAGCACAATGTTGTGTTTTATTGCGATTGTACACAAATATAAGTAAACACTTTGTAGTTTGAATAATGTCCTGTATGAACAAAAGGACGGAGTATGTTTTTATGTCTACATTGTTCAATCACGCCTCACACACACACACACACACACACACAAAAACTATTTTTCTAATCAGATCAGGCAAATATTCTGTCTTGGCACACTTCATATAACTTTCAAACTTGTGTACTTATTTCATGTTTCCATTAAGTCCATGAGACCGTAGGGTGTCTCATTTTTCATTTTAGGTTTCAGAAGGTTGCTCACGCATACTTTGTGGTTGATATGTGCCCTCAATGCACACTTTTGCAGAGCCCACACTGATGCAAGCTCTACAGCACACATCTTCTCAAAGGTCAAAGCGGGGTTACGTTATTGCCCGTCACGCACAGTAACCCTAAAGGCACCGGGGTGGCGGTGCCACCGGCTTGTTTATATATATATATATATATATATATATATATATATATATATTAGACATGTGCCGGTATTCGGTAATGCGATAAATCGCGGTAATGAATATGCACGATATTGTTATCGCGGGGACTTCGAAATACCGTGAAAAATAATAGATCCGAATTTAGATTTTTCTAAAAATCAGCTTATTTTCCATCAACCGCTTAAAAAACAATGCGTATGTTGCGCAAAACACGTGCGCACTTTGATGTAAACAATCCCCACATCACATGTATAAGCACTGTGTGCATGCAGTGCGCACTCTAGTCTAATGTAAACAATCCCCCGCATGGCTGCCAACTCTCACGCATTCAGCTTGAGACTCACGCCATTGAAACTTTCACACGGTCTCGCGCCACACATCCATTTTCTCACCCAGAGAAAAATCGCGGAGCAAAGAGGACACTGACACCGACAGACTAGACAGAGCAGGTTACTTTTGATATGAAAAAATATCAGCTCTCAGGTTTTATAACGAAATTCAGACAATAAATACTGTTTTGGGTGCTTGTAAATGTGACGTGACAGATCGCGCGCCTCAGATCAAGTAAACCGATCATCTGTTACTTTTTATTAAAGATACAGTACAACCCACCGAAAGGTACGTACTTTCGATCAATCAGTGTTTTTCAACCGAGGTCAATAACACTGCAGGAGAACAATTATGTCACAGAACGTTACATTTACCTCAGGAAAGCCATTTAATGTTAGTTGACTATAAGAAAATAGCTATAGAGAGGAGTATTTTGCTAAATATGTGCACTATATTACATATTTTAATATATGTACTTGTCATTATATAATTGTTATTATAATGAAAATTACGGCATATATTACATTTTTATATTTATATTATTATTATATTTATATTGTATGCATTATATTTAATTTCTCTCTGTATGTTTACAGCATTATGTGAGATATATTTTTTGAGAAACATTTAAATGCAGGCTATCTACTGTAGCCTACCTAATATTTATCCAAATGAGTCAATATTGAATCAAGATTGAAATTAAATCCAAGAATTTAATTGAAATCATGAAAATTGTGTTAAGCAATAATACAAACAGTAGCCTCAGTAACCATGTAAACATTATAACATGTTATCACTAAAAAATAAAATTAATGTTTTGACAATCACAATTACACATTGTGATGCAAGTTTTTTTTAGATACCCCCAATCCGTCTGTTTCTCTTGTGCAATTAAAATATCGTGATAATACCGTATACCGTGATAAAAGCTCAATCAATTAATCGCAGCATGAAAATTTGATACCGGCACATGCCTAATATATATATATAAACAAGCCGGTGGCACCGCCACCCCGGTGTGCAAAAGTGTGCATATAAATATAGCTGCGAGCAGCGATGAAGGGCCAAAGCCGGCGGCACCGCCACTCCGGTGCCTTTAGGTAATTAAAGGCACCGGGGTTGCGGTGCCACCGGCTTGGGCCCGTAATCGCTGCTCGCAGCTATATTTTATTATTATTATTATTATTATTATTATTATTATTATTATTTTACTACCTTTTGGGCACTTTTGGGGGCCTTAACGTGCTCGAAAACTCTTGAAACTTTGCACACATCTCAGAACCCGCGGCCATCAGGGCCGGGCTGAAGCTGGTACCCGGGCGTGGCAGGGGGGCTCGACAGCGCCCCCTGGAACGGGGTTTGAACACTTGGTCCATAAATCAAACACGCTTGCATGTAATAATATGAAACTCAGTACACATATAGATCTCATCGGTTCATATATACTTCATGCTCTTACTTTTTACCCCAGCCCAACAGGAAGTCGGCTATTAAGGGTTGTTTGGAAAACACATGCAATGGAATGTGAAATACTCCTCCTAGAGAATTCAAACACACGGCACGAAACTCGGTCAGCATGAAGTCAAGACACTGAGGATGAAAAATTGCCAGGGGATTTTTGATATCTCGAACGGTTTGGCCGTGGCGAGTAAACGAAATTATGGCGAGAAACGTGAAACAGGAAGTGTGTTATAACTACTGCATACATTAACTAATCTTGATGAAACTTCAGCAGTGTGTTCGTTGTAAGAGCCCGATCACATGGATGTGACTATTGTGAGTCAAAGTTATAGCGCCACCAACTGGCAGCAGGAAGTGTGTCACTTTCAAAATGCTTTTAAATCACCCTCTTATTTTTACCCGATTTGCTTCAAACTTCATGTGCATAATGTAGACACACGCCAGATGTAGACCTGTGAAAGGATTATTGATATCTTAGATACTGTTGCCATGGCAATGCATCAAACATTAATATTCCTTTTTTTAAGCTTTTTCATGCTTTTTTATGCTTTCGGGCACTTTTGGGGTTCTTAACGTGCTCGAAAACTCTTGAAACTTTGCACACGGGACAAAACCCGCGGCCATCAGGGCCAGGCTGAAGCTGGTACCCGGGCGTGGCAGGGGGGCTCGACAGCGCCCCCTTGAACGGGTCAGACAATTTGGTCCATATATCCAACACGCTTTACCCTATTTGCTTCAAACTTGATGTGTATAATGTAGACACAAGCCAGATGTAGACCTGTGAAAGGATTGTTGATATCTTAGATGCTGTTGCCGTGACAACGCATCAAACTTTAATATTCTTTTTGGATACTTTTGAGATTCTTAGCGCACTTTTGGGGCCCTTAACGTGCTCAAAAACTCTTGAAACTTTGCACACGGGTCAGAAACCGCGGCCATCAGGGCCGGGCTGAAGCTGGTACCCGGGCGTGGCAGGGGGGCTCGACAGCGCCCCCTGGAATGGGGTCCGAAAACTTGGTCCATAAATCAAACAGGCTTTACCCGATTTGCTTCAAACTTGATGTGTATAATGTAGACACACGCCAGATTTAGACCTGTGAAAGGATTGTTGATATCTTAGATGCTGTTGCCGTGACAACGCATCAAACTTTAATATTCTTTTTGGATACTTTTGAGACTCTCAGCGCACTTTGGGGGCCCTTAACGTGCTCAAAAACTCTTGAAACTTTGCACACGGGTCAGAACCCGTGGCCATCAGGGCCGGGCTGAAGCTGGTACCCGGGCGTGGCAGGGGGGCTCGACAGTGCCCCCTGGAACGGGGTCCGAAAACTTGGTCCATAAATCAAACACGCTTGAATGTAATAATATGAAACTCGGTACACATATAGATCTCATCGATTCATATATCCTTTGTACTTTTACTTTTTACCCCAGCCCAACAGGAAGTCGGCTATTATGGTTTGTTTGGAAGCGTATGCCCCTGGAATTCGATATACTCCTCCTAGAGAATTCAACCAATCGCCACGAAACTCGGTCAGCATGAAGTCAAGACATTGAGGATGAAAAGTTGCCAGGGGATTTTTGATATCTCGAACGGTTTGGCTGTGGCGAGGAAACGAATTTATGGCGAATAAAGGAAACAGGAAGTGTGTTATAACTTCTGCATACATTAACTGATCTTGATGAAACTTCAGCAGTGTGTTCGCTGTAAGAGTCCGATCACATGGATGTGACTATTGTGAGTCAAAGTTATAGCGCCACCAACTGGCAGCAGGAAGTGTGTCACTTCCTAAAGGCTTTGAAATCACCCTCTTATTTTTACCCAATTTGCTTCAAACTTTATGTGTATAATGTAGACACACGGCAGATGTAGACCTGAGAAAGGATTATTGATATCTTAGATACTGTTGCCGTGGCAACGCATCAAACTTTATTATTCTTTGTTGATGCTTTTGAGACTCTTAACATACTTGAAATTGCATGAAACCCGACAGACACATCACATTTATTAGACAGTAGACATGTGCAGAGTTTCAGAAACGGGCATGGTGAGAGCAATTAGAGAATAATGTTTAAGTTTAAAAACAGCCAGAATGGTTGTTTAGTCAAAAAAAATTTTTTTCCAAATCATACATAGTGTTATACTGCCCTCTTGTGTTCAAAATCAGGTAAAAAGCGAAAGTAAAATAAGGACGTCTGCACAATTCATTAATAATGGTGCAGAGTAGAGTGAGCTTTTTCAATTAATTCCTATGGAAGTAGGAATGAACTAAACAACGTTCGCTCTGTTCTGCTCGTCCCTCACCGTGGGCGCGCAGAGTTATGAATGCCCGTGCAGCCGTGAGCATTTTAGTTTCATTTTAAAATTAGCGCCATTTCGGGGGACGTATTACTTTAATTTATTTAACAAAAACACAATGTTGTGTTTAATTGCGAGTGTACACAAATATAAGTAAACACTTTGACGTTTGAATGATGTCCTGTATGAAGAAAATGACGGAGTATGTTTCACTGTTCAATCGCGCTGAGCCACCCAGACCCCCACACACACACTGACACACACACACACACACACACACAAACACACACACACACACACACACACAAACACACACACACACACACACACAATAATAAAACATTCAACCTAACATATACAAATTACACTGCTATGTTGAAATAGTCAGTAGTACAATTTGTATCATTCACAGTAAGCACCGCTCCACTGTGATTTTTCCAAGCACATTTTTGCACAAGTGAAGAGGATGATTTTTTCCGTCGATATTGGAACGTGAGTGAAGTACAAAGCCTGTAATAAAGAATAGTTTAGCATCCAAATACATCGCAAATGTTGCAACATTTAGATTCTAAAGAGAGATTTACGTGAGCCTAACACCACTTACTTTTACTTTTGTTTTAAATTATTTCGTTTTGGCTTTATTATAGTTATTTTTTTATTTGTGTTCTGTTCTGAATATCATTAAATTTAAAGGATTTGTTGTGGAATATTTTGAGTGTATAATCAAATAACACTAAACCGTCACTAGGTGTCGCCAGGCGACCGTCTTAATGAGCGGGTCATTGATTCATTCGTTCAAACGATTCGTTTGAACGACTGAGTCATTCATGAATGAGACAGATGTTTATGGATTGGTCATTGAATCTTTGAGTCAACCAATTTGTTCAAAATGCTGAATCATTCAGTAATGAGAAAACACGTTGCTGTGAGATGCAATGGTTCTGCTGTGATCTTTGTTTAACTATTTTCGCTGCTGAAACAGAAGAACAGTCAATATTGCATCTAAAATGTAAGTGACTTGACACGTGTGTGTGTGTGTTTGTGTGTGTGTGTGCGTGTGAGTGCGTGCGTGCGTGTGTGTGTGTGTGTGTGTGTGTGTGTGCAATCAATCCCAGGTAAGAGGCATGAATAATGAGAATTGGACTTCTAGGAGTGAGGTTAATATTCCGGAGATGGTTCCCTCGGATTGTGAAAAGGAGGCGGCGCGGGAGTGGCCAGGCATTGCGCTACTTCTGTTTCAAAGTTTAAAACAATGCTAATATCATTTTTTTGAACGATTTCATTACAAATGTTTATTTTATATATTTATAAAATATTATAAAATATAATAACTATGTTTTGTCCTATTAACAAAAGACAGGCAATGTACTATTAGCAAATGTTAATAGTTTTTTAAAAGTTAAAATGATACTTTATGCATTTGTTTTGTGTCAGATGATTAACAATATAAATTAAACAAAGCTTAAAACAAACAAAATAATAAAACGAAAACAAAGCTTGAACATTTTATTTAATTGAAAAGCCTTTTTGAAATAAAATGTGTTTTTTTCCCTCTGAAATAGCAAAAGCATCGCACACTTAGCTGTACCTGCTCTAAATAAATAATAGTATTTAAATAAAAATACAAAATCGAAATAAATAAATTATATAAAACAAAATCAAATCAAAGAAAATAAATCTTATTAAAGTTATGCAGGCACACATTTAACAATAATTTTCAAGTGACAAATAAAATCAATCAAAATTCCTTACACATGGAGTTAATCCTGACGATTCCTGAGGCGCCTTTCCTCATGACACTCGCTTTTTTTTTCGAAGATATATTTTCTTTGGTTTGATTTTGTTTTTGTAATAATTTATTTTATTTAGTTCGATTTTGTATTTTTATTGAATTACTCTTTTTTATTTAGAGCAGGTACAGCTAGTGTGTGATGCTTTTGCTATTTCAGAGGAAAACAATAATTTTATTTAATTAATAATTTTTGTTTCAGTCCACCATATAATTATGTTGTGTTTGATCTATGGAAAAAAGTTAGTTGTGAAATGGTTGAATATTAACAAAAGTTAATAGTTTTTTACAAGTTAGAATAATACGATATATATATATATATAAACAAGCCGGTGGCACCGCCACCCCGGTGCCTTTACGGTTACTGTGCATGACGGGCAATATCGTAACTCCGCTTTGACCTTTGAGAAGATGTGTGCTATAGAGCTTGCATTGGTGTGGGCTCTGCAAAAGTGTGTGTGTGTGTGTGAGGCGTGATTGAACAATGTAGACATATATATATATATATATATATAAAGGCACCGGGGTGGCGGTGCCACCGGCTTGTTTATATATATATATATATATATATATATATATATATATATATATATATGAATATAGCTGCGAGCAGCGATGAAGGGCCAAAGCCGGCGGCACCGCCACTCCGGTGCCTTTAGGTAACTAAAGGCACCGGGGTTGCGGTGCCACCGGCTTGGGCCCGTAATCGCTGCTCGCAGCTATATTTATTATTATTTTACTACCTTTTGGGCACTTTTGGGGGCCTTAACGTGCTCGAAAACTCTTGAAACTTTGCACACATCTCAGAACCCGCGGCCATCAGGGCCGGGCTGAAGCTGGTACCCGGGCGTGGCAGGGGGGCTCGACAGCGCCCCCTGGAACGGGGTTTGAACACTTGGTCCATAAATCAAACACGCTTGCATGTAATAATATGAAACTCAGTACACATATAGATCTCATCGGTTCATATATACTTCATGCTCTTACTTTTTACCCCAGCCCAACAGGAAGTCGGCTATTAAGGGTTGTTTGGAAAACACATGCAATGGAATGTGAAATACTCCTCCTAGAGAATTCAAACACACGGCACGAAACTCGGTCAGCATGAAGTCAAGACACTGAGGATGAAAAATTGCCAGGGGATTTTTGATATCTCGAACGGTTTGGCCGTGGCGAGTAAACGAAATTATGGCGAGAAACGTGAAACAGGAAGTGTGTTATAACTACTGCATACATTAACTAATCTTGATGAAACTTCAGCAGTGTGTTCGTTGTAAGAGCCCGATCACATGGATGTGACTATTGTGAGTCAAAGTTATAGCGCCACCAACTGGAAGCAGGAAGTGTGTCACTTTCAAAATGCTTTTAAATCACCCTCTTATTTTTACCCGATTTGCTTCAAACTTCATGTGCATAATGTAGACACACGCCAGATGTAGACCTGTGAAAGGATTATTGATATCTTAGATACTGTTGCCATGGCAATGCATCAAACATTAATATTCCTTTTTTTAAGCTTTTTCATGCTTTTTTATGCTTTCGGGCACTTTTGGGGTTCTTAACGTGCTCGAAAACTCTTGAAACTTTGCACACGGGACAAAACCCGCGGCCATCAGGGCCAGGCTGAAGCTGGTACCCGGGCGTGGCAGGGGGGCTCGACAGCGCCCCCTTGAACGGGTCAGACAATTTGGTCCATATATCCAACACGCTTTACCCTATTTGCTTCAAACTTGATGTGTATAATGTAGACACAAGCCAGATGTAGACCTGTGAAAGGATTGTTGATATCTTAGATGCTGTTGCCGTGACAACGCATCAAACTTTAATATTCTTTTTGGATACTTTTGAGATTCTTAGCGCACTTTTGGGGCCCTTAACGTGCTCAAAAACTCTTGAAACTTTGCACACGGGTCAGAAACCGCGGCCATCAGGGCCGGGCTGAAGCTGGTACCCGGGCGTGGCAGGGGGGCTCGACAGCGCCCCCTGGAATGGGGTCCGAAAACTTGGTCCATAAATCAAACAGGCTTTACCCGATTTGCTTCAAACTTGATGTGTATAATGTAGACACACGCCAGATTTAGACCTGTGAAAGGATTGTTGATATCTTAGATGCTGTTGCCGTGACAACGCATCAAACTTTAATATTCTTTTTGGATACTTTTGAGACTCTCAGCGCACTTTGGGGGCCCTTAACGTGCTCAAAAACTCTTGAAACTTTGCACACGGGTCAGAACCCGTGGCCATCAGGGCCGGGCTGAAGCTGGTACCCGGGCGTGGCAGGGGGGCTCGACAGTGCCCCCTGGAACGGGGTCCGAAAACTTGGTCCATAAATCAAACACGCTTGAATGTAATAATATGAAACTCGGTACACATATAGATCTCATCGATTCATATATCCTTTGTACTTTTACTTTTTACCCCAGCCCAACAGGAAGTCGGCTATTATGGTTTGTTTGGAAGCGTATGCCCCTGGAATTCGATATACTCCTCCTAGAGAATTCAACCAATCGCCACGAAACTCGGTCAGCATGAAGTCAAGACATTGAGGATGAAAAGTTGCCAGGGGATTTTTGATATCTCGAACGGTTTGGCTGTGGCGAGGAAACGAATTTATGGCGAATAAAGGAAACAGGAAGTGTGTTATAACTTCTGCATACATTAACTGATCTTGATGAAACTTCAGCAGTGTGTTCGCTGTAAGAGTCCGATCACATGGATGTGACTATTGTGAGTCAAAGTTATAGCGCCACCAACTGGCAGCAGGAAGTGTGTCACTTCCTAAAGGCTTTGAAATCACCCTCTTATTTTTACCCAATTTGCTTCAAACTTTATGTGTATAATGTAGACACACGGCAGATGTAGACCTGTGAAAGGATTATTGAAATCTTAGATACTGTTGCCATGGCAACGCATCAAACTTTAATATTCTTTTTGGATGCTTTTGAGACTCTTAGCATGCCTGAAATTGCTTAAAATTGCATGAAACTTGACAGACAGATCACATTTATTAGCCAGTAGACATGTGCAAAGTTTCAGAAACGGGCGTGGTGCAGGGGCTCAGTAGCGCCACCTTTTGTGACAAAAGTGTGTGTGGGGGGGGGGGGGGGGGGGGTTAGTTTCATCTACAGTTACAAAACTTTTTCAACTTGATGAAAATACATTAAAGATGCTAAATTGTGAACGGATATTGAATATCTCAAACGGTTTTGCTATGGCGAGGGATTATGTCAAAAAAAGAATCAGGAAATGTCTCATATCTTTCTAAAATGTAATTATACACCATTTATTTTTCTATAAAATTATACTAATATTAGAAGTAAACCCATTGTATTCCTTTTTTTCAATTTAAGATTTATGTTTAAGTTTAAAAACAGCCAGAATGGTTATTTAGCCAAAAAAAAAAAAAAAAATCATTCATAGTGCTTTACTGCCCTCTTGTGTTCAAAATCAGGTAGGCCAATTGATGCTACTATGGGAATATTTTCCCACCGTGACTCCGCTGGGGGCTTTAAAATCGCTAACTTGAAAGCGAAAGTAACGGACGTCTCCACAAGACGTGCAGCTGTGAGCATTTTTGTTTCATTTTAAAAGAAGCCCCATTTCGGGGGCGGATTTCTTGAATGTATTTTACAAAATCACAATGTTGTGTTTGATTGCGAGTATCCAAAAATAAGTAAACACTTTGCAGTTTGAATGATCTTCTTGAATAAAATGACGGAGTAGCCAATGTTTCCACTGTTCGATCGCGGACGTCCACACGGACATTGATAATGGTGGCGCGTGCAGAGCGCGTGCTTGAATTGTGAGTTCAATAGTCTATTATTTTTCACGGAAAACACAACAACAAAAGAGTATAATGATAGATTCGCTTAAATAGGCGCTTTTACATAAAATAGCCTATTCCGTCATCATCTTTTCAGTCAGCTCTTCACTCTCGTGATTAATGAAATTTGACTCCTGTTGCTGATATTTGCTGCAACTTTCGTTCAGCTCACAATTTAGTAAGCAAACACGCTTCAAATGTGTTTATTTTATTTTTGTGTATATATATATGTGTGTATATATATATATATATATATATATATATATATAGCTTATGTTTCAAATATGAGTTAATTAACAATCGTTGGAAAGAATGATACTTTTAAACATATCACTAAACCGTCATTAGGTGTCGCCAGGCGACCGTCTTAATGAGCGAGTCATTGATTCATTCGTTCAAACGATTCGTTCGAACGGCTGAGTCATTCATGAATGAGACAGATTATGGATTGGTCGTTGAATCTTTGAGTCAACCGATTTGTTCAAAATGCTGAATCATTCAGTAATGAGAACGCGTTGCTGTGAGATGCTCGATGGTTCTGCTGTGATCTTTGTTGAACTATTTTCGCTGCTGAAAAAGAAAAAAAGTCAATATTGCATCTAAAATGTAAGTGATTTGACGTGTGTGTGTGTGTGTGTGTGTGTGTGATTGTGTCTGTTACAGTGATTGTTTAACCCTTGTTAAAGTTTAGGCTTTGTATTTTTGGATATATATCTTTTTATATATAAAAAAATTGCATACAACCCATATATTTTAAATGTATTGTTTGCTTTAAATTACATTGAGATTTGTATGTTTGGTAATTGAACCTGAATGAATTTTAAATGAATGTGCGATATTTCAGATCATATTTTTGTTTTCCTTAAAATTTGAACTAACACTAACTTTACTCTCATCTGAATGCTAGATTATTTATTTATGTCTAAAATAAAAGCACATTTGATTTTTCTTTTTTAATCAATGTAGAATGTGTAACTGAAAAAATAAACAGATTAGGGCTCTGTTCGAGAACAAGAAATGAAAACCAATGCAATATGATGAATGTCCAAAAGATTTTTTTGCTTTTAAACTATGTGTGTGTGTGTGTGTGTGTGTGTGTGTGTAAGAGATTTTGGTTGGGTGACAGTTGTAGTTTACAGTTTGACAAAAGCACAATGTTGTGTTTTATTGCGATTGTACACAAATATAAGTAAACACTTTGTAGTTTGAATAATGTCCTGTATGAACAAAAGGACGGAGTATGTTTTTATGTCTACATTGTTCAATCACGCCTCACACACACACACACACACAAAAACTATTTTTCTAATCAGATCAGGCAAATATTCTGTCTTGGCACACTTCATATAACTTTCAAACTTGTGTACTTATTTCATGTGTCCATTAATTCCATGAGACCGTAGGGTGTCTCATTTTTCATTTTAGGTTTCAGAAGCTTGCTCACGCATACTTTGTGGTTGATATGTGCCCTCAATGCACACTTTTGCAGAGCCCACACTGATGCAAGCTCTACAGCACACATCTTCTCAAAGGTCAAAGCGGGGTTACGTTATTGCCCGTCACGCACAGTAACCCTAAAGGCACCGGGGTGGCGGTGCCACCGGCTTGTTTATATATATATATATATATATATATATATATATATATATATAAATATAGCTGCGAGCAGCGATGAAGGGCCAAAGCCGGCGGCACCGCCACTCCGGTGCCTTTAGGTAATTAAAGGCACCGGGGTTGCGGTGCCACCGGCTTGGGCCCGTAATCGCTGCTCGCAGCTATATTTTATTATTATTATTATTATTATTTTACTACCTTTTGGGCACTTTTGGGGGCCTTAACGTGCTCGAAAACTCTTGAAACTTTGCACACATCTCAGAACCCGCGGCCATCAGGGCCGGGCTGAAGCTGGTACCCGGGCATGGCAGGGGGGCTCGACAGCGCCCCCTGGAACGGGGTTTGAACACTTGGTCCATAAATCAAACACGCTTGCATGTAATAATATGAAACTCAGTACACATATAGATCTCATCGGTTCATATATACTTCATGCTCTTACTTTTTACCCCAGCCCAACAGGAAGTCGGCTATTAAGGGTTGTTTGGAAAACACATGCAATGGAATGTGAAATACTCCTCCTAGAGAATTCAAACACACGGCACGAAACTCGGTCAGCATGAAGTCAAGACACTGAGGATGAAAAATTGCCAGGGGATTTTTGATATCTCGAACGGTTTGGCCGTGGCGAGTAAACGAAATTATGGCGAGAAACGTGAAACAGGAAGTGTGTTATAACTACTGCATACATTAACTAATCTTGATGAAACTTCAGCAGTGTGTTCGTTGTAAGAGCCCGATCACATGGATGTGACTATTGTGAGTCAAAGTTATAGCGCCACCAACTGGAAGCAGGAAGTGTGTCACTTTCAAAATGCTTTTAAATCACCCTCTTATTTTTACCCGATTTGCTTCAAACTTCATGTGCATAATGTAGACACACGCCAGATGTAGACCTGTGAAAGGATTATTGATATCTTAGATACTGTTGCCATGGCAATGCATCAAACATTAATATTCCTTTTTTTAAGCTTTTTCATGCTTTTTTATGCTTTCGGGCACTTTTGGGGTTCTTAACGTGCTCGAAAACTCTTGAAACTTTGCACACGGGACAAAACCCGCGGCCATCAGGGCCAGGCTGAAGCTGGTACCCGGGCGTGGCAGGGGGGCTCGACAGCGCCCCCTTGAACGGGTCAGACAATTTGGTCCATATATCCAACACGCTTTACCCTATTTGCTTCAAACTTGATGTGTATAATGTAGACACAAGCCAGATGTAGACCTGTGAAAGGATTGTTGATATCTTAGATGCTGTTGCCGTGACAACGCATCAAACTTTAATATTCTTTTTGGATACTTTTGAGATTCTTAGCGCACTTTTGGGGCCCTTAACGTGCTCAAAAACTCTTGAAACTTTGCACACGGGTCAGAAACCGCGGCCATCAGGGCCGGGCTGAAGCTGGTACCCGGGCGTGGCAGGGGGGCTCGACAGCGCCCCCTGGAATGGGGTCCGAAAACTTGGTCCATAAATCAAACAGGCTTTACCCGATTTGCTTCAAACTTGATGTGTATAATGTAGACACACGCCAGATTTAGACCTGTGAAAGGATTGTTGATATCTTAGATGCTGTTGCCGTGACAACGCATCAAACTTTAATATTCTTTTTGGATACTTTTGAGACTCTCAGCGCACTTTGGGGGCCCTTAACGTGCTCAAAAACTCTTGAAACTTTGCACACGGGTCAGAACCCGTGGCCATCAGGGCCGGGCTGAAGCTGGTACCCGGGCGTGGCAGGGGGGCTCGACAGTGCCCCCTGGAACGGGGTCCGAAAACTTGGTCCATAAATCAAACACGCTTGAATGTAATAATATGAAACTCGGTACACATATAGATCTCATCGATTCATATATCCTTTGTACTTTTACTTTTTACCCCAGCCCAACAGGAAGTCGGCTATTATGGTTTGTTTGGAAGCGTATGCCCCTGGAATTCGATATACTCCTCCTAGAGAATTCAACCAATCGCCACGAAACTCGGTCAGCATGAAGTCAAGACATTGAGGATGAAAAGTTGCCAGGGGATTTTTGATATCTCGAACGGTTTGGCTGTGGCGAGGAAACGAATTTATGGCGAATAAAGGAAACAGGAAGTGTGTTATAACTTCTGCATACATTAACTGATCTTGATGAAACTTCAGCAGTGTGTTCGCTGTAAGAGTCCGATCACATGGATGTGACTATTGTGAGTCAAAGTTATAGCGCCACCAACTGGCAGCAGGAAGTGTGTCACTTCCTAAAGGCTTTGAAATCACCCTCTTATTTTTACCCAATTTGCTTCAAACTTTATGTGTATAATGTAGACACACGGCAGATGTAGACCTGAGAAAGGATTATTGATATCTTAGATACTGTTGCCGTGGCAACGCATCAAACTTTATTATTCTTTGTTGATGCTTTTGAGACTCTTAACATACTTGAAATTGCATGAAACCCGACAGACACATCACATTTATTAGACAGTAGACATGTGCAGAGTTTCAGAAACGGGCATGGTGAGAGCAATTAGAGAATAATGTTTAAGTTTAAAAACAGCCAGAATGGTTGTTTAGTCAAAAAAAAAATTTTTTCCAAATCATACATAGTGTTATACTGCCCTCTTGTGTTCAAAATCAGGTAAAAAGCGAAAGTAAAATAAGGACGTCTGCACAATTCATTAATAATGGTGCAGAGTAGAGTGAGCTTTTTCAATTAATTCCTATGGAAGTAGGAATGAACTAAACAACGTTCGCTCTGTTCTGCTCGTCCCTCACCGTGGGCGCGCAGAGTTATGAATGCCCGTGCAGCCGTGAGCATTTTAGTTTCATTTTAAAATTAGCGCCATTTCGGGGGACGTATTACTTTAATTTATTTAACAAAAACACAATGTTGTGTTTAATTGCGAGTGTACACAAATATAAGTAAACACTTTGACGTTTGAATGATGTCCTGTATGAAGAAAATGACGGAGTATGTTTCACTGTTCAATCGCGCTGAGCCACCCAGACCCCCACTCACACACTGACACACACACACACACACACACACACACACACACACACACACACACACACACACACAAACACACACACACACACACACACACAATAATAAAACATTCAACCTAACATATACAAATTACACTGCTATGTTGAAATAGTCAGTAGTACAATTTGTATCATTCACAGTAAGCACCGCTCCACTGTGATTTTTCCAAGCACATTTTTGCACAAGTGAAGAGGATGATTTTTTCCGTCGATATTGGAACGTGAGTGAAGTACAAAGCCTGTAATAAAGAATAGTTTAGCATCCAAATACATCGCAAATGTTGCAACATTTAGATTCTAAAGAGAGATTTACGTGAGCCTAACACCACTTACTTTTACTTTTGTTTTAAATTATTTCGTTTTGGCTTTATTATAGTTATTTTTTTATTTGTGTTCTGTTCTGAATATCATTAAATTTAAAGGATTTGTTGTGGAATATTTTGAGTGTATAATCAAATAACACTAAACCGTCACTAGGTGTCGCCAGGCGACCGTCTTAATGAGCGGGTCATTGATTCATTCGTTCAAACGATTCGTTTGAACGACTGAGTCATTCATGAATGAGACAGATGTTTATGGATTGGTCATTGAATCTTTGAGTCAACCAATTTGTTCAAAATGCTGAATCATTCAGTAATGAGAAAACACGTTGCTGTGAGATGCAATGGTTCTGCTGTGATCTTTGTTTAACTATTTTCGCTGCTGAAACAGAAGAACAGTCAATATTGCATCTAAAATGTAAGTGACTTGACACGTGTGTGTGTGTGTGTGTGTGTGCGTGTGAGTGCGTGCGTGCGTGTGTGTGTGTGTGTGTGTGTGTGTGTGCAATCAATCCCAGGTAAGAGGCATGAATAATGAGAATTGGACTTCTAGGAGTGAGGTTAATATTCCGGAGATGGTTCCCTCGGATTGTGAAAAGGAGGCGGCGCGGGAGTGGCCAGGCATTGCGCTACTTCTGTTTCAAAGTTTAAAACAATGCTAATATCATTTTTTTGAACGATTTCATTACAAATGTTTATTTTATATATTTATAAAATATTATAAAATATAATAACTATGTTTTGTCCTATTAACAAAAGACAGGCAATGTACTATTAACAAATGTTAATAGTTTTTTAAAAGTTAAAATGATACTTTATGCATTTGTTTTGTGTCAGATGATTAACAATATAAATTAAACAAAGCTTAAAACAAACAAAATAATAAAACGAAAACAAAGCTTGAACATTTTATTTAATTGAAAAGCCTTTTTGAAATAAAATGTGTTTTTTTCCCTCTGAAATAGCAAAAGCATCGCACACTTAGCTGTACCTGCTCTAAATAAATAATAGTATTTAAATAAAAATACAAAATCGAAATAAATAAATTATATAAAACAAAATCAAATCAAAGAAAATAAATCTTATTAAAGTTATGCAGGCACACATTTAACAATAATTTTCAAGTGACAAATAAAATCAATCAAAATTCCTTACACATGGAGTTAATCCTGACGATTCCTGAGGCGCCTTTCCTCATGACACTCGCTTTTTTTTTCGAAGATATATTTTCTTTGGTTTGATTTTGTTTTTGTAATAATTTATTTTATTTAGTTCGATTTTGTATTTTTATTGAATTACTCTTTTTTATTTAGAGCAGGTACAGCTAGTGTGTGATGCTTTTGCTATTTCAGAGGAAAACAATAATTTTATTTAATTAATAATTTTTGTTTCAGTCCACCATATAATTATGTTGTGTTTGATCTATGGAAAAAAGTTAGTTGTGAAATGGTTGAATATTAACAAAAGTTAATAGTTTTTTACAAGTTAGAATAATACGATATATATATATATATATAAACAAGCCGGTGGCACCGCCACCCCGGTGCCTTTACGGTTACTGTGCATGACGGGCAATATCGTAACTCCGCTTTGACCTTTGAGAAGATGTGTGCTATAGAGCTTGCATTGGTGTGGGCTCTGCAAAAGTGTGTGTGTGTGTGTGAGGCGTGATTGAACAATGTAGACATATATATATATATATATATAAAGGCACCGGGGTGGCGGTGCCACCGGCTTGTTTATATATATATATATATATATATATATATATATATATATATATATATATATATATATATGAATATAGCTGCGAGCAGCGATGAAGGGCCAAAGCCGGCGGCACCGCCACTCCGGTGCCTTTAGGTAACTAAAGGCACCGGGGTTGCGGTGCCACCGGCTTGGGCCCGTAATCGCTGCTCGCAGCTATATTCATATATATTTATTATTATTATTTTACTACCTTTTGGGCACTTTTGGGGGCCTTAACGTGCTCGAAAACTCTTGAAACTTTGCACACATCTCAGAACCCGCGGCCATCAGGGCCGGGCTGAAGCTGGTACCCGGGCGTGGCAGGGGGGCTCGACAGCGCCCCCTGGAACGGGGTTTGAACACTTGGTCCATAAATCAAACACGCTTGCATGTAATAATATGAAACTCAGTACACATATAGATCTCATCGGTTCATATATACTTCATGCTCTTACTTTTTACCCCAGCCCAACAGGAAGTCGGCTATTAAGGGTTGTTTGGAAAACACATGCAATGGAATGTGAAATACTCCTCCTAGAGAATTCAAACACACGGCACGAAACTCGGTCAGCATGAAGTCAAGACACTGAGGATGAAAAATTGCCAGGGGATTTTTGATATCTCGAACGGTTTGGCCGTGGCGAGTAAACGAAATTATGGCGAGAAACGTGAAACAGGAAGTGTGTTATAACTACTGCATACATTAACTAATCTTGATGAAACTTCAGCAGTGTGTTCGTTGTAAGAGCCCGATCACATGGATGTGACTATTGTGAGTCAAAGTTATAGCGCCACCAACTGGAAGCAGGAAGTGTGTCACTTTCAAAATGCTTTTAAATCACCCTCTTATTTTTACCCGATTTGCTTCAAACTTCATGTGCATAATGTAGACACACGCCAGATGTAGACCTGTGAAAGGATTATTGATATCTTAGATACTGTTGCCATGGCAATGCATCAAACATTAATATTCCTTTTTTTAAGCTTTTTCGTGCTTTTTTATGCTTTCGGGCACTTTTGGGGTTCTTAACGTGCTCGAAAACTCTTGAAACTTTGCACACGGGACAAAACCCGCGGCCATCAGGGCCAGGCTGAAGCTGGTACCCGGGCGTGGCAGGGGGGCTCGACAGCGCCCCCTTGAACGGGTCAGACAATTTGGTCCATATATCCAACACGCTTTACCCTATTTGCTTCAAACTTGATGTGTATAATGTAGACACAAGCCAGATCTAGACCTGTGAAAGGATTGTTGATATCTTAGATGCTGTTGCCGTGACAACGCATCAAACTTTAATATTCTTTTTGGATACTTTTGAGATTCTTAGCGCACTTTTGGGGCCCTTAACGTGCTCAAAAACTCTTGAAACTTTGCACACGGGTCAGAAACCGCGGCCATCAGGGCCGGGCTGAAGCTGGTACCCGGGCGTGGCAGGGGGGCTCGACAGCGCCCCCTGGAATGGGGTCCGAAAACTTGGTCCATAAATCAAACAGGCTTTACCCGATTTGCTTCAAACTTGATGTGTATAATGTAGACACACGCCAGATTTAGACCTGTGAAAGGATTGTTGATATCTTAGATGCTGTTGCCGTGACAACGCATCAAACTTTAATATTCTTTTTGGATACTTTTGAGACTCTCAGCGCACTTTGGGGGCCCTTAACGTGCTCAAAAACTCTTGAAACTTTGCACACAGGTCAGAACCCGTGGCCATCAGGGCCGGGCTGAAGCTGGTACCCGGGCGTGGCAGGGGGGCTCGACAGTGCCCCCTGGAACGGGGTCCGAAAACTTGGTCCATAAATCAAACACGCTTGAATGTAATAATATGAAACTCGGTACACATATAGATCTCATCGATTCATATATCCTTTGTACTTTTACTTTTTACCCCAGCCCAACAGGAAGTCGGCTATTATGGTTTGTTTGGAAGCGTATGCCCCTGGAATTCGATATACTCCTCCTAGAGAATTCAACCAATCGCCACGAAACTCGGTCAGCATGAAGTCAAGACATTGAGGATGAAAAGTTGCCAGGGGATTTTTGATATCTCGAACGGTTTGGCTGTGGCGAGGAAACGAATTTATGGCGAATAAAGGAAACAGGAAGTGTGTTATAACTTCTGCATACATTAACTGATCTTGATGAAACTTCAGCAGTGTGTTCGCTGTAAGAGTCCGATCACATGGATGTGACTATTGTGAGTCAAAGTTATAGCGCCACCAACTGGCAGCAGGAAGTGTGTCACTTCCTAAAGGCTTTGAAATCACCCTCTTATTTTTACCCAATTTGCTTCAAACTTTATGTGTATAATGTAGACACACGGCAGATGTAGACCTGAGAAAGGATTATTGATATCTTAGATACTGTTGCCGTGGCAATGCATCAAACTTTATTATTCTTTGTTGATGCTTTTGAGACTCTTAACATACTTGAAATTGCATGAAACCCGACAGACACATCACATTTATTAGACAGTAGACATGTGCAGAGTTTCAGAAACGGGCATGGTGAGAGCAATTAGAGAATAATGTTTAAGTTTAAAAACAGCCAGAATGGTTGTTTAGTCAAAAAAATTTTTTTTCCAAATCATACATAGTGTTATACTGCCCTCTTGTGTTCAAAATCAGGTAAAAAGCGAAAGTAAAATAAGGACGTCTGCACAATTCATTAATAATGGTGCAGAGTAGAGTGAGCTTTTTCAATTAATTCCTATGGAAGTAGGAATGAACTAAACAACGTTCGCTCTGTTCTGCTCGTCCCTCACCGTGGGCGCGCAGAGTTATGAATGCCCGTGCAGCCGTGAGCATTTTAGTTTCATTTTAAAATTAGCGCCATTTCGGGGGACGTATTACTTTAATTTATTTAACAAAAACACAATGTTGTGTTTAATTGCGAGTGTACACAAATATAAGTAAACACTTTGACGTTTGAATGATGTCCTGTATGAAGAAAATGACGGAGTATGTTTCACTGTTCAATCGCGCTGAGCCACCCAGACCCCCACACACACACTGACACACACACACACACACACACACACACACACACACACACACACACACAAACACACACACACACACACACACAATAATAAAACATTCAACCTAACATATACAAATTACACTGCTATGTTGAAATAGTCAGTAGTACAATTTGTATCATTCACAGTAAGCACCGCTCCACTGTGATTTTTCCAAGCACATTTTTGCACAAGTGAAGAGGATGATTTTTTCCGTCGATATTGGAACGTGAGTGAAGTACAAAGCCTGTAATAAAGAATAGTTTAGCATCCAAATACATCGCAAATGTTGCAACATTTAGATTCTAAAGAGAGATTTACGTGAGCCTAACACCACTTACTTTTACTTTTGTTTTAAATTATTTCGTTTTGGCTTTATTATAGTTATTTTTTTATTTGTGTTCTGTTCTGAATATCATTAAATTTAAAGGATTTGTTGTGGAATATTTTGAGTGTATAATCAAATAACACTAAACCGTCACTAGGTGTCGCCAGGCGACCGTCTTAATGAGCGGGTCATTGATTCATTCGTTCAAACGATTCGTTTGAACGACTGAGTCATTCATGAATGAGACAGATGTTTATGGATTGGTCATTGAATCTTTGAGTCAACCAATTTGTTCAAAATGCTGAATCATTCAGTAATGAGAAAACACGTTGCTGTGAGATGCAATGGTTCTGCTGTGATCTTTGTTTAACTATTTTCGCTGCTGAAACAGAAGAACAGTCAATATTGCATCTAAAATGTAAGTGACTTGACACGTGTGTGTGTGTGTGTGTGTGTGCGTGTGAGTGCGTGTGTGCGTGTGTGTGTGTGTGTGTGTGCAATCAATCCCAGGTAAGAGGCATGAATAATGAGAATTGGACTTCTAGGAGTGAGGTTAATATTCCGGAGATGGTTCCCTCGGATTGTGAAAAGGAGGCGGCGCGGGAGTGGCCAGGCATTGCGCTACTTCTGTTTCAAAGTTTAAAACAATGCTAATATCATTTTTTTGAACGATTTCATTACAAATGTTTATTTTATATATTTATAAAATATTATAAAATATAATAACTATGTTTTGTCCTATTAACAAAAGACAGGCAATGTACTATTAACAAATGTTAATAGTTTTTTAAAAGTTAAAATGATACTTTATGCATTTGTTTTGTGTCAGATGATTAACAATATAAATTAAACAAAGCTTAAAACAAACAAAATAATAAAACGAAAACAAAGCTTGAACATTTTATTTAATTGAAAAGCCTTTTTGAAATAAAATGTGTTTTTTTCCCTCTGAAATAGCAAAAGCATCGCACACTTAGCTGTACCTGCTCTAAATAAATAATAGTATTTAAATAAAAATACAAAATCGAAATAAATAAATTATATAAAACAAAATCAAATCAAAGAAAATAAATCTTATTAAAGTTATGCAGGCACACATTTAACAATAATTTTCAAGTGACAAATAAAATCAATCAAAATTCCTTACACATGGAGTTAATCCTGACGATTCCTGAGGCGCCTTTCCTCATGACACTCGCTTTTTTTTTCGAAGATATATTTTCTTTGGTTTGATTTTGTTTTTGTAATAATTTATTTTATTTAGTTCGATTTTGTATTTTTATTGAATTACTCTTTTTTATTTAGAGCAGGTACAGCTAGTGTGTGATGCTTTTGCTATTTCAGAGGAAAACAATAATTTTATTTAATTAATAATTTTTGTTTCAGTCCACCATATAATTATGTTGTGTTTGATCTATGGAAAAAAGTTAGTTGTGAAATGGTTGAATATTAACAAAAGTTAATAGTTTTTTACAAGTTAGAATAATACGATATATATATATATATAAACAAGCCGGTGGCACCGCCACCCCGGTGCCTTTACGGTTACTGTGCATGACGGGCAATATCGTAACTCCGCTTTGACCTTTGAGAAGATGTGTGCTATAGAGCTTGCATTGGTGTGGGCTCTGCAAAAGTGTGTGTGTGTGTGTGAGGCGTGATTGAACAATGTAGACATATATATATATATATATATATATATATAAAGGCACCGGGGTGGCGGTGCCACCGGCTTGTTTATATATATATATATATATATAT
Source organism: Tiaroga cobitis (assembly GCA_030578255.1). Taxonomy (NCBI): domain Eukaryota; kingdom Metazoa; phylum Chordata; class Actinopteri; order Cypriniformes; family Leuciscidae; genus Tiaroga; species Tiaroga cobitis. The sequence continues at coordinate 17,653,963 of CM060597.1, forward strand.
ATATATATATATATATATATATATATATATGAATATAGCTGCGAGCAGCGATGAAGGGCCAAAGCCGGCGGCACCGCCACTCCGGTGCCTTTAGGTAACTAAAGGCACCGGGGTTGCGGTGCCACCGGCTTGGGCCCGTAATCGCTGCTCGCAGCTATATTCATATATATATATATTTTATTATTATTATTATTATTTTACTACCTTTTGGGCACTTTTGGGGGCCTTAACGTGCTCGAAAACTCTTGAAACTTTGCACACATCTCAGAACCCGCGGCCATCAGGGCCGGGCTGAAGCTGGTACCCGGGCGTGGCAGGGGGGCTCGACAGCGCCCCCTGGAACGGGGTTTGAACACTTGGTCCATAAATCAAACACGCTTGCATGTAATAATATGAAACTCAGTACACATATAGATCTCATCGGTTCATATATACTTCATGCTCTTACTTTTTACCCCAGCCCAACAGGAAGTCGGCTATTAAGGGTTGTTTGGAAAACACATGCAATGGAATGTGAAATACTCCTCCTAGAGAATTCAAACACACGGCACGAAACTCGGTCAGCATGTAGTCAAGACACTGAGGATGAAAAATTGCCAGGGGATTTTTGATATCTCGAACGGTTTGGCCGTGGCGAGTAAACGAAATTATGGCGAGAAACGTGAAACAGGAAGTGTGTTATAACTACTGCATACATTAACTAATCTTGATGAAACTTCAGCAGTGTGTTCGTTGTAAGAGCCCGATCACATGGATGTGACTATTGTGAGTCAAAGTTATAGCGCCACCAACTGGAAGCAGGAAGTGTGTCACTTTCAAAATGCTTTTAAATCACCCTCTTATTTTTACCCGATTTGCTTCAAACTTCATGTGCATAATGTAGACACACGCCAGATGTAGACCTGTGAAAGGATTATTGATATCTTAGATACTGTTGCCATGGCAATGCATCAAACATTAATATTCCTTTTTTTAAGCTTTTTCATGCTTTTTTATGCTTTCGGGCACTTTTGGGGTTCTTAACGTGCTCGAAAACTCTTGAAACTTTGCACACGGGACAAAACCCGCGGCCATCAGGGCCAGGCTGAAGCTGGTACCCGGGCGTGGCAGGGGGGCTCGACAGCGCCCCCTTGAACGGGTCAGACAATTTGGTCCATATATCCAACACGCTTTACCCTATTTGCTTCAAACTTGATGTGTATAATGTAGACACAAGCCAGATGTAGACCTGTGAAAGGATTGTTGATATCTTAGATGCTGTTGCCGTGACAACGCATCAAACTTTAATATTCTTTTTGGATACTTTTGAGATTCTTAGCGCACTTTTGGGGCCCTTAACGTGCTCAAAAACTCTTGAAACTTTGCACACGGGTCAGAAACCGCGGCCATCAGGGCCGGGCTGAAGCTGGTACCCGGGCGTGGCAGGGGGGCTCGACAGCGCCCCCTGGAATGGGGTCCGAAAACTTGGTCCATAAATCAAACAGGCTTTACCCGATTTGCTTCAAACTTGATGTGTATAATGTAGACACACGCCAGATTTAGACCTGTGAAAGGATTGTTGATATCTTAGATGCTGTTGCCGTGACAACGCATCAAACTTTAATATTCTTTTTGGATACTTTTCAGACTCTCAGCGCACTTTGGGGGCCCTTAACGTGCTCAAAAACTCTTGAAACTTTGCACACGGGTCAGAACCCGTGGCCATCAGGGCCGGGCTGAAGCTGGTACCCGGGCGTGGCAGGGGGGCTCGACAGTGCCCCCTGGAACGGGGTCCGAAAACTTGGTCCATAAATCAAACACGCTTGAATGTAATAATATGAAACTCGGTACACATATAGATCTCATCGATTCATATATCCTTTGTACTTTTACTTTTTACCCCAGCCCAACAGGAAGTCGGCTATTATGGTTTGTTTGGAAGCGTATGCCCCTGGAATTCGATATACTCCTCCTAGAGAATTCAACCAATCGCCACGAAACTCGGTCAGCATGAAGTCAAGACATTGAGGATGAAAAGTTGCCAGGGGATTTTTGATATCTCGAACGGTTTGGCTGTGGCGAGGAAACGAATTTATGGCGAATAAAGGAAACAGGAAGTGTGTTATAACTTCTGCATACATTAACTGATCTTGATGAATCTTCAGCAGTGTGTTCGCTGTAAGAGTCCGATCACATGGATGTGACTATTGTGAGTCAAAGTTATAGCGCCACCAACTGGCAGCAGGAAGTGTGTCACTTCCTAAAGGCTTTGAAATCACCCTCTTATTTTTACCCAATTTGCTTCAAACTTTATGTGTATAATGTAGACACACGGCAGATGTAGACCTGAGAAAGGATTATTGATATCTACTGTTGCCGTGGCAACGCATCAAACTTTATTATTCTTTGTTGATGCTTTTGAGACTCTTAACATACTTGAAATTGCATGAAACCCGACAGACACATCACATTTATTAGACAGTAGACATGTGCAGAGTTTCAGAAACGGGCATGGTGAGAGCAATTAGAGAATAATGTTTAAGTTTAAAAACAGCCAGAATGGTTGTTTAGTCAAAAAAATTTTTTTTCCAAATCATACATAGTGTTATACTGCCCTCTTGTGTTCAAAATCAGGTAAAAAGCGAAAGTAAAATAAGGACGTCTGCACAATTCATTAATAATGGTGCAGAGTAGAGTGAGCTTTTTCAATTAATTCCTATGGAAGTAGGAATGAACTAAACAACGTTCGCTCTGTTCTGCTCGTCCCTCACCGTGGGCGCGCAGAGTTATGAATGCCCGTGCAGCCGTGAGCATTTTAGTTTCATTTTAAAATTAGCGCCATTTCGGGGGACGTATTACTTTAATTTATTTAACAAAAACACAATGTTGTGTTTAATTGCGAGTGTACACAAATATAAGTAAACACTTTGACGTTTGAATGATGTCCTGTATGAAGAAAATGACGGAGTATGTTTCACTGTTCAATCGCGCTGAGCCACCCAGACCCCCACACACACACTGACACACACACACACACACACACACACACACACACACACACACACACACACACACACACACACAATAATAAAACATTCAACCTAACATATACAAATTACACTGCTATGTTGAAATAGCCAGTAGTACAATTTGTATCATTCACAGTAAGCACCGCTCCACTGTGATTTTTCCAAGCACATTTTTGCACAAGTGAAGAGGATGATTTTTTCCGTCGATATTGGAACGTGAGTGAAGTACAAAGCCTGTAATAAAGAATAGTTTAGCATCCAAATACATCGCAAATGTTGCAACATTTAGATTCTAAAGAGAGATTTACGTGAGCCTAACACCACTTACTTTTACTTTTGTTTTAAATTATTTCGTTTTGGCTTTATTATAGTTATTTTTTTATTTGTGTTCTGTTCTGAATATCATTAAATTTAAAGGATTTGTTGTGGAATATTTTGAGTGTATAATCAAATAACACTAAACCGTCACTAGGTGTCGCCAGGCGACCGTCTTAATGAGCGGGTCATTGATTCATTCGTTCAAACGATTCGTTTGAACGACTGAGTCATTCATGAATGAGACAGATGTTTATGGATTGGTCATTGAATCTTTGAGTCAACCAATTTGTTCAAAATGCTGAATCATTCAGTAATGAGAAAACACGTTGCTGTGAGATGCAATGGTTCTGCTGTGATCTTTGTTTAACTATTTTCGCTGCTGAAACAGAAGAACAGTCAATATTGCATCTAAAATGTAAGTGACTTGACACGTGTGTGTGTGTGTGTGTGTGTGTGTGTGTGCGTGTGAGTGCGTGTGTGCGTGTGTGTGTGTGTGTGTGTGTGTGTGTGTGCAATCAATCCCAGGTAAGAGGCATGAATAATGAGAATTGGACTTCTAGGAGTGAGGTTAATATTCCGGAGATGGTTCCCTCGGATTGTGAAAAGGAGGCGGCGCGGGAGTGGCCAGGCATTGCGCTACTTCTGTTTCAAAGTTTAAAACAATGCTAATATCATTTTTTTGAACGATTTCATTACAAATGTTTATTTTATATATTTATAAAATATTATAAAATATAATAACTATGTTTTGTCCTATTAACAAAAGACAGGCAATGTACTATTAACAAATGTTAATAGTTTTTTAAAAGTTAAAATGATACTTTATGCATTTGTTTTGTGTCAGATGATTAACAATATAAATTAAACAAAGCTTAAAACAAACAAAATAATAAAACGAAAACAAAGCTTGAACATTTTATTTAATTGAAAAGCCTTTTTGAAATAAAATGTGTTTTTTTCCCTCTGAAATAGCAAAAGCATCGCACACTTAGCTGTACCTGCTCTAAATAAATAATAGTATTTAAATAAAAATACAAAATCGAAATAAATAAATTATATAAAACAAAATCAAATCAAAGAAAATAAATCTTATTAAAGTTATGCAGGCACACATTTAACAATAATTTTCAAGTGACAAATAAAATCAATCAAAATTCCTTACACATGGAGTTAATCCTGACGATTCCTGAGGCGCCTTTCCTCATGACACTCGCTTTTTTTTTCGAAGATATATTTTCTTTGGTTTGATTTTGTTTTTGTAATAATTTATTTTATTTAGTTCGATTTTGTATTTTTATTGAATTACTCTTTTTTATTTAGAGCAGGTACAGCTAGTGTGTGATGCTTTTGCTATTTCAGAGGAAAACAATAATTTTATTTAATTAATAATTTTTGTTTCAGTCCACCATATAATTATGTTGTGTTTGATCTATGGAAAAAAGTTAGTTGTGAAATGGTTGAATATTAACAAAAGTTAATAGTTTTTTACAAGTTAGAATAATACGATATATATATATATATAAACAAGCCGGTGGCACCGCCACCCCGGTGCCTTTACGGTTACTGTGCATGACGGGCAATATCGTAACTCCGCTTTGACCTTTGAGAAGATGTGTGCTATAGAGCTTGCATTGGTGTGGGCTCTGCAAAAGTGTGTGTGTGTGTGTGAGGCGTGATTGAACAATGTAGACATATATATATATATATATATAAAGGCACCGGGGTGGCGGTGCCACCGGCTTGTTTATATATATATATATATATATATATATATATATATATATATATATATATATATGAATATAGCTGCGAGCAGCGATGAAGGGCCAAAGCCGGCGGCACCGCCACTCCGGTGCCTTTAGGTAACTAAAGGCACCGGGGTTGCGGTGCCACCGGCTTGGGCCCGTAATCGCTGCTCGCAGCTATATTTATTTATTATTATTATTAGGGCCCAAGCCTTGAAAAGGCGAAGGCCCTATTGTTTTCCTAAGGATTATTATTTATTATTATTATTATTATTATTATTATTATTAGGGCCCAAGCCTTGAAAAGGCGAAGGCCCTATTGTTTTCCTAAGGATTATTATTTATTATTATTATTATTATTATTTTACTACCTTTTGGGCACTTTTGGGGGCCTTAACGTGCTCGAAAACTCTTGAAACTTTGCACACATCTCAGAACCCGCGGCCATCAGGGCCGGGCTGAAGCTGGTACCCGGGCGTGGCAGGGGGGCTCGACAGCGCCCCCTGGAACGGGGTTTGAACACTTGGTCCATAAATCAAACACGCTTGCATGTAATAATATGAAACTCAGTACACATATAGATCTCATCGGTTCATATATACTTCATGCTCTTACTTTTTACCCCAGCCCAACAGGAAGTCGGCTATTAAGGGTTGTTTGGAAAACACATGCAATGGAATGTGAAATACTCCTCCTAGAGAATTCAAACACACGGCACGAAACTCGGTCAGCATGAAGTCAAGACACTGAGGATGAAAAATTGCCAGGGGATTTTTGATATCTCGAACGGTTTGGCCGTGGCGAGTAAACGAAATTATGGCGAGAAACGTGAAACAGGAAGTGTGTTATAACTACTGCATACATTAACTAATCTCGATGAAACTTTAGCAGTGTGTTCGTTGTAAGAGCCCGATCACATGGATGTGACTATTGTGAGTCAAAGTTATAGCGCCACCAACTGGAAGCAGGAAGTGTGTCACTTTCAAAATGCTTTTAAATCACCCTCTTATTTTTACCCGATTTGCTTCAAACTTCATGTGCATAATGTAGACACACGCCAGATGTAGACCTGTGAAAGGATTATTGATATCTTAGATACTGTTGCCATGGCAATGCATCAAACATTAATATTCCTTTTTTTAAGCTTTTTCATGCTTTTTTATGCTTTCGGGCACTTTTGGGGTTCTTAACGTGCTCAAAAACTCTTGAAACTTTGCACACGGGACAAAACCCGCGGCCATCAGGGCCAGGCTGAAGCTGGTACCCGGGCGTGGCAGGGGGGCTCGACAGCGCCCCCTTGAACGGGTCAGACAATTTGGTCCATATATCCAACACGCTTTACCCTATTTGCTTCAAACTTGATGTGTATAATGTAGACACAAGCCAGATGTAGACCTGTGAAAGGATTGTTGATATCTTAGATGCTGTTGCCGTGACAACGCATCAAACTTTAATATTCTTTTTGGATACTTTTGAGATTCTTAGCGCACTTTTGGGGCCCTTAACATGCTCAAAAACTCTTGAAACTTTGCACACGGGTCAGAAACCGCGGCCATCAGGGCCGGGCTGAAGCTGGTACCCGGGCGTGGCAGGGGGGCTCGACAGCGCCCCCTGGAATGGGGTCCGAAAACTTGGTCCATAAATCAAACAGGCTTTACCCGATTTGCTTCAAACTTGATGTGTATAATGTAGACACACGCCAGATTTAGACCTGTGAAAGGATTGTTGATATCTTAGATGCTGTTGCCGTGACAACGCATCAAACTTTAATATTCTTTTTGGATACTTTTGAGACTCTCAGCGCACTTTGGGGGCCCTTAACGTGCTCAAAAACTCTTGAAACTTTGCACACGGGTCAGAACCCGTGGCCATCAGGGCCGGGCTGAAGCTGGTACCCGGGCGTGGCAGGGGGGCTCGACAGTGCCCCCTGGAACGGGGTCCGAAAACTTGGTCCATAAATCAAACACGCTTGAATGTAATAATATGAAACTCGGTACACATATAGATCTCATCGATTCATATATCCTTTGTACTTTTACTTTTTACCCCAGCCCAACAGGAAGTCGGCTATTATGGTTTGTTTGGAAGCGTATGCCCCTGGAATTCGATATACTCCTCCTAGAGAATTCAACCAATCGCCACGAAACTCGGTCAGCATGAAGTCAAGACATTGAGCATGAAAAATTGCCAGGGGATTTTTGATATCTCGAACGGTTTGGCCGTGGCGAGGAAACGAATTTATGGCGAGAAACGTGAAACAGGAAGTGTGTTATAACTTCAGCATACAGTAACTGATCTTGATGAAACTTTAGCAGTGTGTTCGCTGTAAGAGGCCGATCACATGGATGTGACTATTGTGAGTCAAAGTTATAGCGCCACCAACTGGCAGCAGGAAGTGTGTAACTTTCAAAATGCTTTTAAATCACCCTCTTATTTTTACCCGATTTGCTTCAAACTTTATGTGTATAATGTAGACACACGCCAGATGTAGACCTGTGAAAGGATTATTGATATCTTAGATACTGTTGCCGTGACAACGCATCAAACTTTAATATTCTTTTTGGATGCTTTTGAGACTCTTAGCATGCCTGAAATTGCTTAAAATTGCATGAAACTTGACAGACAGATCACATTTATTAGCCAGTAGACATGTGCAAAGTTTCAGAAATGGGCGTGGTGCAGGGGCTCAGTAGCGCCACCTTTTGTGACAAAAGTGTGTGTGTGGGGGGGGTTAGTTTCATCTACAGTTACAAAACTTTTTCAACTTGATGAAAATACTTTAAAGATGCTAAATTGTGAACGGATATTGAATATCTCAAACGGTTTTGCTATGGCGAGGGATTATGTCAAAAAAAGAATCAGGAAATGTCTCATATCTTTCTAAAATGTAATTATACACCATTTATTTTTCTATAAAATTATACTAATATTAGAACTAAACCCATTGTCTTCCTTTTTTTCAATTTAAGATTTATGTTTAAGTTTAAAAACAGCCAGAATGGTTGTTTAGCCAAAAAAATAAAAAAAATTAAAATCATTCATAGTGCTTTACTGCCCTCTTGTGTTCAAAATCAGGTAGGCCAATTGATGCTACTATGGGAATATTTTCCCACCGTGACTCCGCTGGGGGCTTTAAAATCGCTAACTTGAAAGCGAAAGTAACGGACGTCTCCACAAGACGTGCAGCTGTGAGCATTTTCGTTTCATTTTAAAAGAAGCCCCATTTCGGGGGCGGATTTCTTGAATGTATTTTACAAAATCACAATGTTGTGTTTGATTGCGAGTATCCAAAAATTAGTAAACACTTTGCAGTTTGAATGATCTTCTTGAATAAAATGACGGAGTAGCCAATGTTTCCACTGTTCGATCGCGGACGTCCACACGGACATTGATAATGGTGGCGCGTGCAGAGCGCGTGCTTGAATTGTGAGTTCAATAGTCTATTATTTTTCACGGAAAACACAACAACAAAAGAGTATAATGATAGATTCGCTTAAATAGGCGCTTTTACATAAAATAGCCTATTCCGTCATCATCTTTTCAGTCAGCTCTTCACTCTCGTGATTAATGAAATTTGACTCCTGTTGCTGATATTTGCTGCAACTTTCGTTCAGCTCACAATTTAGTAAGCAAACACGCTTCAAATGTGTTTATTTTATTTTTGTGTATATATATGTGTGTATATATATATATATATTATATATATATATATATATATAGCTTATGTTTCAAATATGAGTTAATTAACAATCGTTGGAAAGAATGATACTTTTAAACATATCACTAAACCGTCATTAGGTGTCGCCAGGCGACCGTCTTAATGAGCGAGTCATTGATTCATTCGTTCAAACGATTCGTTCGAACGGCTGAGTCATTCATGAATGAGACAGATTATGGATTGGTCGTTGAATCTTTGAGTCAACCGATTTGTTCAAAATGCTGAATCATTCAGTAATGAGAACGCGTTGCTGTGAGATGCTCGATGGTTCTGCTGTGATCTTTGTCGAACTATTTTCGCTGCTGAAACAGAAAAAAAGTCAATATTGCATCTAAAATGTAAGTGATTTGACGTGTGTGTGTGTGTGTGTGTGTGTGTGTGATTGTGTCTGTTACAGTGATTGTTTAACCCTTGTTAAAGTTTAGGCTTTGTATTTTTGGATATATATCTTTTTATATATAAAAAAATTGCATACAACCCATATATTTTAAATGTATTGTTTGCTTTAAATTACATTGAGATTTGTATGTTTGGTAATTGAACCTGAATGAATTTTAAATGAATGTGCGATATTTCAGATCATATTTTTGTTTTCCTTAAAATTTGAACTAACACTAACTTTACTCTCATCTGAATGATAGATTATTTATTTATGTCTAAAATAAAAGCACATTTGATTTTTCTTTTTTAATCAATGTAGAATGTGTAACTGAAAAAATAAACAGATTAGGGCTCTGTTCGAGAACAAGAAATGAAAACCAATGCAATATGATGAATGTCCAAAAGATTTTTTTGCTTTTAAACTATGTGTGTCTGTGTGTGTGTGTGTGTGTGTGTGTGTGTGTGTGTGTGTGTGTAAGAGATTTTGGTTGGGTGACAGTTGTAGTTTACAGTTTGACAAAAGCACAATGTTGTGTTTTATTGCGATTGTACACAAATATAAGTAAACACTTTGTAGTTTGAATAATGTCCTGTATGAACAAAAGGACGGAGTATGTTTTTATGTCTACATTGTTCAATCACGCCTCACACACACACACACACACACAAAAACTATTTTTCTAATCAGATCAGGCAAATATTCTGTCTTGGCACACTTCATATAACTTTCAAACTTGTGTACTTATTTCATGTTTCCATTAAGTCCATGAGACCGTAGGGTGTCTCATTTTTCATTTTAGGTTTCAGAAGGTTGCTCACGCATACTTTGTGGTTGATATGTGCCCTCAATGCACACTTTTGCAGAGCCCACACTGATGCAAGCTCTACAGCACACATCTTCTCAAAGGTCAAAGCGGGGTTACGTTATTGCCCGTCACGCACAGTAACCCTAAAGGCACCGGGGTGGCGGTGCCACCGGCTTGTTTATATATATATATATATATATATATATATATATATATATATATATATATATATATATAAACAAGCCGGTGGCACCGCCACCCCGGAGTGCAAAAGTGTGCATATAAATATAGCTGCGAGCAGCGATGAAGGGCCAAAGCCGGCGGCACCGCCACTCCGGTGCCTTTAGGTAATTAAAGGCACCGGGGTTGCGGTGCCACCGGCTTGGGCCCGTAATCGCTGCTCGCAGCTATATTTATTATTATTATTATTATTTTACTACCTTTTGGGCACTTTTGGGGGCCTTAACGTGCTCGAAAACTCTTGAAACTTTGCACACATCTCAGAACCCGCGGCCATCAGGGCCGGGCTGAAGCTGGTACCCGGGCGTGGCAGGGGGGCTCGACAGCGCCCCCTGGAACGGGGTTTGAACACTTGGTCCATAAATCAAACACGCTTGCATGTAATAATATGAAACTCAGTACACATATAGATCTCATCGGTTCATATATACTTCATGCTCTTACTTTTTACCCCAGCCCAACAGGAAGTCGGCTATTAAGGGTTGTTTGGAAAACACATGCAATGGAATGTGAAATACTCCTCCTAGAGAATTCAAACACACGGCACGAAACTCGGTCAGCATGAAGTCAAGACACTGAGGATGAAAAATTGCCAGGGGATTTTTGATATCTCGAACGGTTTGGCCGTGGCGAGTAAACGAAATTATGGCGAGAAACGTGAAACAGGAAGTGTGTTATAACTACTGCATACATTAACTAATCTTGATGAAACTTCAGCAGTGTGTTCGTTGTAAGAGCCCGATCACATGGATGTGACTATTGTGAGTCAAAGTTATAGCGCCACCAACTGGAAGCAGGAAGTGTGTCACTTTCAAAATGCTTTTAAATCACCCTCTTATTTTTACCCGATTTGCTTCAAACTTCATGTGCATAATGTAGACACACGCCAGATGTAGACCTGTGAAAGGATTATTGATATCTTAGATACTGTTGCCATGGCAATGCATCAAACATTAATATTCCTTTTTTTAAGCTTTTTCATGCTTTTTTATGCTTTCGGGCACTTTTGGGGTTCTTAACGTGCTCGAAAACTCTTGAAACTTTGCACACGGGACAAAACCCGCGGCCATCAGGGCCAGGCTGAAGCTGGTACCCGGGCGTGGCAGGGGGGCTCGACAGCGCCCCCTTGAACGGGTCAGACAATTTGGTCCATATATCCAACACGCTTTACCCTATTTGCTTCAAACTTGATGTGTATAATGTAGACACAAGCCAGATGTAGACCTGTGAAAGGATTGTTGATATCTTAGATGCTGTTGCCGTGACAACGCATCAAACTTTAATATTCTTTTTGGATACTTTTGAGATTCTTAGCGCACTTTTGGGGCCCTTAACGTGCTCAAAAACTCTTGAAACTTTGCACACGGGTCAGAAACCGCGGCCATCAGGGCCGGGCTGAAGCTGGTACCCGGGCGTGGCAGGGGGGCTCGACAGCGCCCCCTGGAATGGGGTCCGAAAACTTGGTCCATAAATCAAACAGGCTTTACCCGATTTGCTTCAAACTTGATGTGTATAATGTAGACACACGCCAGATTTAGACCTGTGAAAAGATTGTTGATATCTTAGATGCTGTTGCCGTGACAACGCATCAAACTTTAATATTCTTTTTGGATACTTTTGAGACTCTCAGCGCACTTTGGGGGCCCTTAACGTGCACGAAAACTCTTGAAACTTTGCACACAGGTCAGAACCCGCGGCCATCAGGGCCGGGCTGAAGATGGTACCCGGGCGTGGCAGGGGGGCTCGACAGCGCCCCCTGGAACGGGGTGCGAAAACTTGGTCCATAAATCAAACACGCTTGCATGTAATAATATGAAACTCGGTAGACATATAGATCTCATCGGTTCATATATCCTTTGTACTTTTACTTTTTACCCCAGCCCAACAGGAAGTCGGCTATAATGGTTTGTTTGGAAGCGTATGCCCCTGGAATTCGATATACTCCTCCTAGAGAATTCAACCAATCGCAACGAAACTCGGTCAGCATGAAGTCAAGACATTGAGGATGAAAAATTGCCAGGGGATTTTTGATATCTCGAACGATTTGGCCGTGGCGAGGAAACGAATTTATGGCGAATAATGGAAACAGGAAGTGTGTTATAACTTCTGCATACATTAACTGATCTTGATGAAACTTCAACAGTGTGTTCGCTGTAAGAGGCCGATCACATGGATGTGACTATTATGAGTCAAAGTTATAGCGCCACCAACTGGCAGCAGGAAGTGTGTCACTTTCAAAATGCTTTGAAATCACCCTCTTATTTTTACCCGATTTGCTTCAAACTTGATGTGTATAATGTAGACACTCGCCAGATGTAGACCTGTGAAAGGATTATTGATGTCTTAGATACTGTTGCCATGGCAACGCATCAAACTTTAATATTGTTTTTGGATGCTTTTGAGACTCTTAGCATGCCTGAAATTGCTTAAAATTGCATGAAACTCGACAGACAGATCACATTTATTAGCCAGTAGACATGTGCAAAGTTTCAGAAACGGGCGTGGTGCAGGGGCTCAGTAGCGCCACCTTTTGTGACAAAAGTGTGTGTGGGGGGGGGGGGGGGGGGGGTTAGTTTCATCTACAGTTACAAAACTTTTTCAACTTGATGAAAATACATTAAAGATGCTAAATTGTGAACGGATATTGAATATCTCAAACGGTTTTGCTATGGCGAGGGATTATGTCAAAAAAAGAATCAGGAAATGTCTCATATCTTTCTAAAATGTAATTATACACCATTTATTTTTCTATAAAATTATACTAATATTAGAAGTAAACCCATTGTATTCCTTTTTTTCAATTTAAGATTTATGTTTAAGTTTAAAAACAGCCAGAATGGTTGTTTAGCCAAAAAAAAAAAAAAAAAAAAAAATCATTCATAGTGCTTTACTGCCCTCTTGTGTTCAAAATCAGGTAGGCCAATTGATGCTACTATGGGAATATTTTCCCACCGTGACTCCGCTGGGGGCTTTAAAATCGCTAACTTGAAAGCGAAAGTAACGGACGTCTCCACAAGACGTGCAGCTGTGAGCATTTTTGTTTCATTTTAAAAGAAGCCCCATTTCGGGGGCGGATTTCTTGAATGTATTTTACAAAATCACAATGTTGTGTTTGATTGCGAGTATCCAAAAATAAGTAAACACTTTGCAGTTTGAATGATCTTCTTGAATAAAATGACGGAGTAGCCAATGTTTCCACTGTTCGATCGCGGACGTCCACACGGACATTGATAATGGTGGCGCGTGCAGAGCGCGTGCTTGAATTGTGAGTTCAATAGTCTATTATTTTTCACGGAAAACACAACAACAAAAGAGTATAATGATAGATTCGCTTAAATAGGCGCTTTTACATAAAATAGCCTATTCCGTCATCATCTTTTCAGTCAGCTCTTCACTCTCGTGATTAATGAAATTTGACTCCTGTTGCTGATATTTGCTGCAACTTTCGTTCAGCTCACAATTTAGTAAGCAAACACGCTTCAAATGTGTTTATTTTATTTTTGTGTATATATATGTGTGTATATATATATATATATATATATATATATATATATAGCTTATGTTTCAAATATGAGTTAATTAACAATCGTTGGAAAGAATGATACTTTTAAACATATCACTAAACCGTCATTAGGTGTCGCCAGGCGACCGTCTTAATGAGCGAGTCATTGATTCATTCGTTCAAACGATTCGTTCGAACGGCTGAGTCGTTCATGAATGAGACAGATTATGGATTGGTCGTTGAATCTTTGAGTCAACCGATTTGTTCAAAATGCTGAATCATTCAGTAATGAGAACGCGTTGCTGTGAGATGCTCGATGGTTCTGCTGTGATCTTTGTTGAACTATTTTCGCTGCTGAAACAGAAAAAAAGTCAATATTGCATCTAAAATGTAAGTGACTTGACACGTGTGTGTGTGTGTGTGTGTGCGTGTGAGTGCGTGCGTGCGTGTGTGTGTGTGTGTGTGTGTGTGTGTGTGCAATCAATCTCAGGTAAGAGGCATGAATAATGAGAATTGGACTTCTAGGAGTGAGGTTAATATTCCGGAGATGGTTCCCTCGGATTGTGAAAAGGAGGCGGCGCGGGAGTGGCCAGGCATTGCGCTACTTTAGTTTCAAAGTTTAAAACAATGCTAATATCATTTTTTTGAACGATTTCATTACAAATGTTTATTTTATATATTTATAAAATATTATAAAATATAATAACTATGTTTTGTCCTATTAACAAAAGACAGGCAATGTACTATTAACAAATGTTAATAGTTTTTTAAAAGTTAAAATGATACTTTATGCATTTGTTTTGTGTCAGATGATTAACAATATAAATTAAACAAAGCTTAAAACAAACAAAATAATAAAACGAAAACAAAGCTTGAACATTTTATTTAATTGAAAAGCCTTTTTGAAATAAAATGTGTTTTTTTCCCTCTGAAATAGCAAAAGCATCGCACACTTAGCTGTACCTGCTCTAAATAAATAATAGTATTTAAATAAAAATACAAAATCGAAATAAATAAATTATATAAAACAAAATCAAATCAAAGAAAATAAATCTTATTAAAGTTATGCAGGCACACATTTAACAATAATTTTCAAGTGACAAATAAAATCAATCAAAATTCCTTACACATGGAGTTAATCCTGACGATTCCTGAGGCGCCTTTCCTCATGACACTCGCTTTTTTTTTCGAAGATATATTTTCTTTGGTTTGATTTTGTTTTTGTAATAATTTATTTTATTTAGTTCGATTTTGTATTTTTATTGAATTACTCTTTTTTATTTAGAGCAGGTACAGCTAGTGTGTGATGCTTTTGCTATTTCAGAGGAAAACAATAATTTTATTTAATTAATAATTTTTGTTTCAGTCCACCATATAATTATGTTGTGTTTGATCTATGGAAAAAAGTTAGTTGTGAAATGGTTGAATATTAACAAAAGTTAATAGTTTTTTACAAGTTAGAATAATACGATATATATATATATATAAACAAGCCGGTGGCACCGCCACCCCGGTGCCTTTACGGTTACTGTGCATGACGGGCAATATCGTAACTCCGCTTTGACCTTTGAGAAGATGTGTGCTATAGAGCTTGCATTGGTGTGGGCTCTGCAAAAGTGTGTGTGTGTGTGTGAGGCGTGATTGAACAATGTAGACATATATATATATATATATATAAAGGCACCGGGGTGGCGGTGCCACCGGCTTGTTTATATATATATATATATATATATATATATATATATATATATATATATATATGAATATAGCTGCGAGCAGCGATGAAGGGCCAAAGCCGGCGGCACCGCCACTCCGGTGCCTTTAGGTAACTAAAGGCACCGGGGTTGCGGTGCCACCGGCTTGGGCCCGTAATCGCTGCTCGCAGCTATATTCATATATATATATATATATATATATATATATATATATATATATATATATATATATATATATATTTTATTATTATTAGGGCCCAAGCCTTGAAAAGGCGAAGGCCCTATTGTTTTCCTAAGGATTATTATTTATTATTATTATTATTATTTTACTACCTTTTGGGCACTTTTGGGGGCCTTAACGTGCTCGAAAACTCTTGAAACTTTGCACACATCTCAGAACCCGCGGCCATCAGGGTTGAAGCTGGTACCCGGGCGTGGCAGGGGGGCTCGACAGCGCCCCCTGGAACGGGGTTTGAACACTTGGTCCATAAATCAAACACGCTTGCATGTAATAATATGAAACTCAGTACACATATAGATCTCATCGGTTCATATATACTTCATGCTCTTACTTTTTACCCCAGCCCAACAGGAAGTCGGCTATTAAGGGTTGTTTGGAAAACACATGCAATGGAATGTGAAATACTCCTCCTAGAGAATTCAAACACACGGCACGAAACTCGGTCAGCATGTAGTCAAGACACTGAGGATGAAAAATTGCCAGGGGATTTTTGATATCTCGAACGGTTTGGCCGTGGCGAGTAAACGAAATTATGGCGAGAAACGTGAAACAGGAAGTGTGTTATAACTACTGCATACATTAACTAATCTTGATGAAACTTCAGCAGTGTGTTCGTTGTAAGAGCCCGATCACATGGATGTGACTATTGTGAGTCAAAGTTATAGCGCCACCAACTGGAAGCAGGAAGTGTGTCACTTTCAAAATGCTTTTAAATCACCCTCTTATTTTTACCCGATTTGCTTCAAACTTCATGTGCATAATGTAGACACACGCCAGATGTAGACCTGTGAAAGGATTATTGATATCTTAGATACTGTTGCCATGGCAATGCATCAAACATTAATATTCCTTTTTTTAAGCTTTTTCATGCTTTTTTATGCTTTCGGGCACTTTTGGGGTTCTTAACGTGCTCGAAAACTCTTGAAACTTTGCACACGGGACAAAACCCGCGGCCATCAGGGCCAGGCTGAAGCTGGTACCCGGGCGTGGCAGGGGGGCTCGACAGCGCCCCCTTGAACGGGTCAGACAATTTGGTCCATATATCCAACACGCTTTACCCTATTTGCTTCAAACTTGATGTGTATAATGTAGACACAAGCCAGATGTAGACCTGTGAAAGGATTGTTGATATCTTAGATGCTGTTGCCGTGACAACGCATCAAACTTTAATATTCTTTTTGGATACTTTTGAGATTCTTAGCGCACTTTTGGGGCCCTTAACGTGCTCAAAAACTCTTGAAACTTTGCACACGGGTCAGAAACCGCGGCCATCAGGGCCGGGCTGAAGCTGGTACCCGGGCGTGGCAGGGGGGCTCGACAGCGCCCCCTGGAATGGGGTCCGAAAACTTGGTCCATAAATCAAACAGGCTTTACCCGATTTGCTTCAAACTTGATGTGTATAATGTAGACACACGCCAGATTTAGACCTGTGAAAGGATTGTTGATATCTTAGATGCTGTTGCCGTGACAACGCATCAAACTTTAATATTCTTTTTGGATACTTTTGAGACTCTCAGCGCACTTTGGGGGCCCTTAACGTGCTCAAAAACTCTTGAAACTTTGCACACGGGTCAGAACCCGTGGCCATCAGGGCCGGGCTGAAGCTGGTACCCGGGCGTGGCAGGGGGGCTCGACAGTGCCCCCTGGAACGGGGTCCGAAAACTTGGTCCATAAATCAAACACGCTTGAATGTAATAATATGAAACTCGGTACACATATAGATCTCATCGATTCATATATCCTTTGTACTTTTACTTTTTACCCCAGCCCAACAGGAAGTCGGCTATTATGGTTTGTTTGGAAGCGTATGCCCCTGGAATTCGATATACTCCTCCTAGAGAATTCAACCAATCGCCACGAAACTCGGTCAGCATGAAGTCAAGACATTGAGGATGAAAAGTTGCCAGGGGATTTTTGATATCTCGAACGGTTTGGCTGTGGCGAGGAAACGAATTTATGGCGAATAAAGGAAACAGGAAGTGTGTTATAACTTCTGCATACATTAACTGATCTTGATGAATCTTCAGCAGTGTGTTCGCTGTAAGAGTCCGATCACATGGATGTGACTATTGTGAGTCAAAGTTATAGCGCCACCAACTGGCAGCAGGAAGTGTGTCACTTCCTAAAGGCTTTGAAATCACCCTCTTATTTTTACCCAATTTGCTTCAAACTTTATGTGTATAATGTAGACACACGGCAGATGTAGACCTGAGAAAGGATTATTGATATCTACTGTTGCCGTGGCAACGCATCAAACTTTATTATTCTTTGTTGATGCTTTTGAGACTCTTAACATACTTGAAATTGCATGAAACCCGACAGACACATCACATTTATTAGACAGTAGACATGTGCAGAGTTTCAGAAACGGGCATGGTGAGAGCAATTAGAGAATAATGTTTAAGTTTAAAAACAGCCAGAATGGTTGTTTAGTCAAAAAAATTTTTTTTCCAAATCATACATAGTGTTATACTGCCCTCTTGTGTTCAAAATCAGGTAAAAAGCGAAAGTAAAATAAGGACGTCTGCACAATTCATTAATAATGGTGCAGAGTAGAGTGAGCTTTTTCAATTAATTCCTATGGAAGTAGGAATGAACTAAACAACGTTCGCTCTGTTCTGCTCGTCCCTCACCGTGGGCGCGCAGAGTTATGAATGCCCGTGCAGCCGTGAGCATTTTAGTTTCATTTTAAAATTAGCGCCATTTCGGGGGACGTATTACTTTAATTTATTTAACAAAAACACAATGTTGTGTTTAATTGCGAGTGTACACAAATATAAGTAAACACTTTGACGTTTGAATGATGTCCTGTATGAAGAAAATGACGGAGTATGTTTCACTGTTCAATCGCGCTGAGCCACCCAGACCCCCACACACACACTGACACACACACACACACACACACACACACACACACACACACACACACACACACACACACACACACACACAATAATAAAACATTCAACCTAACATATACAAATTACACTGCTATGTTGAAATAGCCAGTAGTACAATTTGTATCATTCACAGTAAGCACCGCTCCACTGTGATTTTTCCAAGCACATTTTTGCACAAGTGAAGAGGATGATTTTTTCCGTCGATATTGGAACGTGAGTGAAGTACAAAGCCTGTAATAAAGAATAGTTTAGCATCCAAATACATCGCAAATGTTGCAACATTTAGATTCTAAAGAGAGATTTACGTGAGCCTAACACCACTTACTTTTACTTTTGTTTTAAATTATTTCGTTTTGGCTTTATTATAGTTATTTTTTTATTTGTGTTCTGTTCTGAATATCATTAAATTTAAAGGATTTGTTGTGGAATATTTTGAGTGTATAATCAAATAACACTAAACCGTCACTAGGTGTCGCCAGGCGACCGTCTTAATGAGCGGGTCATTGATTCATTCGTTCAAACGATTCGTTTGAACGACTGAGTCATTCATGAATGAGACAGATGTTTATGGATTGGTCATTGAATCTTTGAGTCAACCAATTTGTTCAAAATGCTGAATCATTCAGTAATGAGAAAACACGTTGCTGTGAGATGCAATGGTTCTGCTGTGATCTTTGTTTAACTATTTTCGCTGCTGAAACAGAAGAACAGTCAATATTGCATCTAAAATGTAAGTGACTTGACACGTGTGTGTGTGTGTGTGTGTGTGTGTGTGTGCGTGTGAGTGCGTGTGTGCGTGTGTGTGTGTGTGTGTGTGTGTGTGTGCAATCAATCCCAGGTAAGAGGCATGAATAATGAGAATTGGACTTCTAGGAGTGAGGTTAATATTCCGGAGATGGTTCCCTCGGATTGTGAAAAGGAGGCGGCGCGGGAGTGGCCAGGCATTGCGCTACTTCTGTTTCAAAGTTTAAAACAATGCTAATATCATTTTTTTGAACGATTTCATTACAAATGTTTATTTTATATATTTATAAAATATTATAAAATATAATAACTATGTTTTGTCCTATTAACAAAAGACAGGCAATGTACTATTAACAAATGTTAATAGTTTTTTAAAAGTTAAAATGATACTTTATGCATTTGTTTTGTGTCAGATGATTAACAATATAAATTAAACAAAGCTTAAAACAAACAAAATAATAAAACGAAAACAAAGCTTGAACATTTTATTTAATTGAAAAGCCTTTTTGAAATAAAATGTGTTTTTTTCCCTCTGAAATAGCAAAAGCATCGCACACTTAGCTGTACCTGCTCTAAATAAATAATAGTATTTAAATAAAAATACAAAATCGAAATAAATAAATTATATAAAACAAAATCAAATCAAAGAAAATAAATCTTATTAAAGTTATGCAGGCACACATTTAACAATAATTTTCAAGTGACAAATAAAATCAATCAAAATTCCTTACACATGGAGTTAATCCTGACGATTCCTGAGGCGCCTTTCCTCATGACACTCGCTTTTTTTTTCGAAGATATATTTTCTTTGGTTTGATTTTGTTTTTGTAATAATTTATTTTATTTAGTTCGATTTTGTATTTTTATTGAATTACTCTTTTTTATTTAGAGCAGGTACAGCTAGTGTGTGATGCTTTTGCTATTTCAGAGGAAAACAATAATTTTATTTAATTAATAATTTTTGTTTCAGTCCACCATATAATTATGTTGTGTTTGATCTATGGAAAAAAGTTAGTTGTGAAATGGTTGAATATTAACAAAAGTTAATAGTTTTTTACAAGTTAGAATAATACGATATATATATATATATAAACAAGCCGGTGGCACCGCCACCCCGGTGCCTTTACGGTTACTGTGCATGACGGGCAATATCGTAACTCCGCTTTGACCTTTGAGAAGATGTGTGCTATAGAGCTTGCATTGGTGTGGGCTCTGCAAAAGTGTGTGTGTGTGTGTGAGGCGTGATTGAACAATGTAGACATATATATATATATATATATAAAGGCACCGGGGGTGGCGGTGCCACCGGCTTGTTTATATATATATATATATATATATATATATATATATATATATATATATATATGAATATAGCTGCGAGCAGCGATGAAGGGCCAAAGCCGGCGGCACCGCCACTCCGGTGCCTTTAGGTAACTAAAGGCACCGGGGTTGCGGTGCCACCGGCTTGGGCCCGTAATCGCTGCTCGCAGCTATATTTATTATTATTATTATTATTTTACTACCTTTTGGGCACTTTTGGGGGCCTTAACGTGCTCGAAAACTCTTGAAACTTTGCACACATCTCAGAACCCGCGGCCATCAGGGCCGGGCTGAAGCTGGTACCCGGGCGTGGCAGGGGGGCTCGACAGCGCCCCCTGGAACGGGGTTTGAACACTTGGTCCATAAATCAAACACGCTTGCATGTAATAATATGAAACTCAGTACACATATAGATCTCATCGGTTCATATATACTTCATGCTCTTACTTTTTACCCCAGCCCAACAGGAAGTCGGCTATTAAGGGTTGTTTGGAAAACACATGCAATGGAATGTGAAATACTCCTCCTAGAGAATTCAAACACACGGCACGAAACTCGGTCAGCATGAAGTCAAGACACTGAGGATGAAAAATTGCCAGGGGATTTTTGATATCTCGAACGGTTTGGCCGTGGCGAGTAAACGAAATTATGGCGAGAAACGTGAAACAGGAAGTGTGTTATAACTACTGCATACATTAACTAATCTTGATGAAACTTCAGCAGTGTGTTCGTTGTAAGAGCCCGATCACATGGATGTGACTATTGTGAGTCAAAGTTATAGCGCCACCAACTGGAAGCAGGAAGTGTGTCACTTTCAAAATGCTTTTAAATCACCCTCTTATTTTTACCCGATTTGCTTCAAACTTCATGTGCATAATGTAGACACACGCCAGATGTAGACCTGTGAAAGGATTATTGATATCTTAGATACTGTTGCCATGGCAATGCATCAAACATTAATATTCCTTTTTTTAAGCTTTTTCATGCTTTTTTATGCTTTCGGGCACTTTTGGGGTTCTTAACGTGCTCGAAAACTCTTGAAACTTTGCACACGGGACAAAACCCGCGGCCATCAGGGCCAGGCTGAAGCTGGTACCCGGGCGTGGCAGGGGGGCTCGACAGCGCCCCCTTGAACGGGTCAGACAATTTGGTCCATATATCCAACACGCTTTACCCTATTTGCTTCAAACTTGATGTGTATAATGTAGACACAAGCCAGATGTAGACCTGTGAAAGGATTGTTGATATCTTAGATGCTGTTGCCGTGACAACGCATCAAACTTTAATATTCTTTTTGGATACTTTTGAGATTCTTAGCGCACTTTTGGGGCCCTTAACGTGCTCAAAAACTCTTGAAACTTTGCACACGGGTCAGAAACCGCGGCCATCAGGGCCGGGCTGAAGCTGGTACCCGGGCGTGGCAGGGGGGCTCGACAGCGCCCCCTGGAATGGGGTCCGAAAACTTGGTCCATAAATCAAACAGGCTTTACCCGATTTGCTTCAAACTTGATGTGTATAATGTAGACACACGCCAGATTTAGACCTGTGAAAGGATTGTTGATATCTTAGATGCTGTTGCCGTGACAACGCATCAAACTTTAATATTCTTTTTGGATACTTTTGAGACTCTCAGCGCACTTTGGGGGCCCTTAACGTGCTCAAAAACTCTTGAAACTTTGCACACGGGTCAGAACCCGTGGCCATCAGGGCCGGGCTGAAGCTGGTACCCGGGCGTGGCAGGGGGGCTCGACAGTGCCCCCTGGAACGGGGTCCGAAAACTTGGTCCATAAATCAAACACGCTTGAATGTAATAATATGAAACTCGGTACACATATAGATCTCATCGATTCATATATCCTTTGTACTTTTACTTTTTACCCCAGCCCAACAGGAAGTCGGCTATTATGGTTTGTTTGGAAGCGTATGCCCCTGGAATTCGATATACTCCTCCTAGAGAATTCAACCAATCGCCACGAAACTCGGTCAGCATGAAGTCAAGACATTGAGGATGAAAAGTTGCCAGGGGATTTTTGATATCTCGAACGGTTTGGCTGTGGCGAGGAAACGAATTTATGGCGAATAAAGGAAACAGGAAGTGTGTTATAACTTCTGCATACATTAACTGATCTTGATGAATCTTCAGCAGTGTGTTCGCTGTAAGAGTCCGATCACATGGATGTGACTATTGTGAGTCAAAGTTATAGCGCCACCAACTGGCAGCAGGAAGTGTGTCACTTCCTAAAGGCTTTGAAATCACCCTCTTATTTTTACCCAATTTGCTTCAAACTTTATGTGTATAATGTAGACACACGGCAGATGTAGACCTGAGAAAGGATTATTGATATCTACTGTTGCCGTGGCAACGCATCAAACTTTATTATTCTTTGTTGATGCTTTTGAGACTCTTAACATACTTGAAATTGCATGAAACCCGACAGACACATCACATTTATTAGACAGTAGACATGTGCAGAGTTTCAGAAACGGGCATGGTGAGAGCAATTAGAGAATAATGTTTAAGTTTAAAAACAGCCAGAATGGTTGTTTAGTCAAAAAAATTTTTTTTCCAAATCATACATAGTGTTATACTGCCCTCTTGTGTTCAAAATCAGGTAAAAAGCGAAAGTAAAATAAGGACGTCTGCACAATTCATTAATAATGGTGCAGAGTAGAGTGAGCTTTTTCAATTAATTCCTATGGAAGTAGGAATGAACTAAACAACGTTCGCTCTGTTCTGCTCGTCCCTCACCGTGGGCGCGCAGAGTTATGAATGCCCGTGCAGCCGTGAGCATTTTAGTTTCATTTTAAAATTAGCGCCATTTCGGGGGACGTATTACTTTAATTTATTTAACAAAAACACAATGTTGTGTTTAATTGCGAGTGTACACAAATATAAGTAAACACTTTGACGTTTGAATGATGTCCTGTATGAAGAAAATGACGGAGTATGTTTCACTGTTCAATCGCGCTGAGCCACCCAGACCCCCACACACACACTGACACACACACACACACACACACACACACACACACACACACACACACACACACACACACACACACACACAATAATAAAACATTCAACCTAACATATACAAATTACACTGCTATGTTGAAATAGCCAGTAGTACAATTTGTATCATTCACAGTAAGCACCGCTCCACTGTGATTTTTCCAAGCACATTTTTGCACAAGTGAAGAGGATGATTTTTTCCGTCGATATTGGAACGTGAGTGAAGTACAAAGCCTGTAATAAAGAATAGTTTAGCATCCAAATACATCGCAAATGTTGCAACATTTAGATTCTAAAGAGAGATTTACGTGAGCCTAACACCACTTACTTTTACTTTTGTTTTAAATTATTTCGTTTTGGCTTTATTATAGTTATTTTTTTATTTGTGTTCTGTTCTGAATATCATTAAATTTAAAGGATTTGTTGTGGAATATTTTGAGTGTATAATCAAATAACACTAAACCGTCACTAGGTGTCGCCAGGCGACCGTCTTAATGAGCGGGTCATTGATTCATTCGTTCAAACGATTCGTTTGAACGACTGAGTCATTCATGAATGAGACAGATGTTTATGGATTGGTCATTGAATCTTTGAGTCAACCAATTTGTTCAAAATGCTGAATCATTCAGTAATGAGAAAACACGTTGCTGTGAGATGCAATGGTTCTGCTGTGATCTTTGTTTAACTATTTTCGCTGCTGAAACAGAAGAACAGTCAATATTGCATCTAAAATGTAAGTGACTTGACACGTGTGTGTGTGTGTGTGTGTGTGTGTGTGTGCGTGTGAGTGCGTGTGTGCGTGTGTGTGTGTGTGTGTGTGTGTGTGTGCAATCAATCCCAGGTAAGAGGCATGAATAATGAGAATTGGACTTCTAGGAGTGAGGTTAATATTCCGGAGATGGTTCCCTCGGATTGTGAAAAGGAGGCGGCGCGGGAGTGGCCAGGCATTGCGCTACTTCTGTTTCAAAGTTTAAAACAATGCTAATATCATTTTTTTGAACGATTTCATTACAAATGTTTATTTTATATATTTATAAAATATTATAAAATATAATAACTATGTTTTGTCCTATTAACAAAAGACAGGCAATGTACTATTAACAAATGTTAATAGTTTTTTAAAAGTTAAAATGATACTTTATGCATTTGTTTTGTGTCAGATGATTAACAATATAAATTAAACAAAGCTTAAAACAAACAAAATAATAAAACGAAAACAAAGCTTGAACATTTTATTTAATTGAAAAGCCTTTTTGAAATAAAATGTGTTTTTTTCCCTCTGAAATAGCAAAAGCATCGCACACTTAGCTGTACCTGCTCTAAATAAATAATAGTATTTAAATAAAAATACAAAATCGAAATAAATAAATTATATAAAACAAAATCAAATCAAAGAAAATAAATCTTATTAAAGTTATGCAGGCACACATTTAACAATAATTTTCAAGTGACAAATAAAATCAATCAAAATTCCTTACACATGGAGTTAATCCTGACGATTCCTGAGGCGCCTTTCCTCATGACACTCGCTTTTTTTTTCGAAGATATATTTTCTTTGGTTTGATTTTGTTTTTGTAATAATTTATTTTATTTAGTTCGATTTTGTATTTTTATTGAATTACTCTTTTTTATTTAGAGCAGGTACAGCTAGTGTGTGATGCTTTTGCTATTTCAGAGGAAAACAATAATTTTATTTAATTAATAATTTTTGTTTCAGTCCACCATATAATTATGTTGTGTTTGATCTATGGAAAAAAGTTAGTTGTGAAATGGTTGAATATTAACAAAAGTTAATAGTTTTTTACAAGTTAGAATAATACGATATATATATATATATAAACAAGCCGGTGGCACCGCCACCCCGGTGCCTTTACGGTTACTGTGCATGACGGGCAATATCGTAACTCCGCTTTGACCTTTGAGAAGATGTGTGCTATAGAGCTTGCATTGGTGTGGGCTCTGCAAAAGTGTGTGTGTGTGTGTGAGGCGTGATTGAACAATGTAGACATATATATATATATATATATAAAGGCACCGGGGTGGCGGTGCCACCGGCTTGTTTATATATATATATATATATATATATATATATATATATATATATATATATATATATATATATATATATGAATATAGCTGCGAGCAGCGATGAAGGGCCAAAGCCGGCGGCACCGCCACTCCGGTGCCTTTAGGTAACTAAAGGCACCGGGGTTGCGGTGCCACCGGCTTGGGCCCGTAATCGCTGCTCGCAGCTATATTTATTATTATTATTATTATTTTACTACCTTTTGGGCACTTTTGGGGGCCTTAACGTGCTCGAAAACTCTTGAAACTTTGCACACATCTCAGAACCCGCGGCCATCAGGGCCGGGCTGAAGCTGGTACCCGGGCGTGGCAGGGGGGCTCGACAGCGCCCCCTGGAACGGGGTTTGAACACTTGGTCCATAAATCAAACACGCTTGCATGTAATAATATGAAACTCAGTACACATATAGATCTCATCGGTTCATATATACTTCATGCTCTTACTTTTTACCCCAGCCCAACAGGAAGTCGGCTATTAAGGGTTGTTTGGAAAACACATGCAATGGAATGTGAAATACTCCTCCTAGAGAATTCAAACACACGGCACGAAACTCGGTCAGCATGAAGTCAAGACACTGAGGATGAAAAATTGCCAGGGGATTTTTGATATCTCGAACGGTTTGGCCGTGGCGAGTAAACGAAATTATGGCGAGAAACGTGAAACAGGAAGTGTGTTATAACTACTGCATACATTAACTAATCTTGATGAAACTTCAGCAGTGTGTTCGTTGTAAGAGCCCGATCACATGGATGTGACTATTGTGAGTCAAAGTTATAGCGCCACCAACTGGAAGCAGGAAGTGTGTCACTTTCAAAATGCTTTTAAATCACCCTCTTATTTTTACCCGATTTGCTTCAAACTTCATGTGCATAATGTAGACACACGCCAGATGTAGACCTGTGAAAGGATTATTGATATCTTAGATACTGTTGCCATGGCAATGCATCAAACATTAATATTCCTTTTTTTAAGCTTTTTCATGCTTTTTTATGCTTTCGGGCACTTTTGGGGTTCTTAACGTGCTCGAAAACTCTTGAAACTTTGCACACGGGACAAAACCCGCGGCCATCAGGGCCAGGCTGAAGCTGGTACCCGGGCGTGGCAGGGGGGCTCGACAGCGCCCCCTTGAACGGGTCAGACAATTTGGTCCATATATCCAACACGCTTTACCCTATTTGCTTCAAACTTGATGTGTATAATGTAGACACAAGCCAGATGTAGACCTGTGAAAGGATTGTTGATATCTTAGATGCTGTTGCCGTGACAACGCATCAAACTTTAATATTCTTTTTGGATACTTTTGAGATTCTTAGCGCACTTTTGGGGCCCTTAACGTGCTCAAAAACTCTTGAAACTTTGCACACGGGTCAGAAACCGCGGCCATCAGGGCCGGGCTGAAGCTGGTACCCGGGCGTGGCAGGGGGGCTCGACAGCGCCCCCTGGAATGGGGTCCGAAAACTTGGTCCATAAATCAAACAGGCTTTACCCGATTTGCTTCAAACTTGATGTGTATAATGTAGACACACGCCAGATTTAGACCTGTGAAAGGATTGTTGATATCTTAGATGCTGTTGCCGTGACAACGCATCAAACTTTAATATTCTTTTTGGATACTTTTGAGACTCTCAGCGCACTTTGGGGGCCCTTAACGTGCTCAAAAACTCTTGAAACTTTGCACACGGGTCAGAACCCGTGGCCATCAGGGCCGGGCTGAAGCTGGTACCCGGGCGTGGCAGGGGGGCTCGACAGTGCCCCCTGGAACGGGGTCCGAAAACTTGGTCCATAAATCAAACACGCTTGAATGTAATAATATGAAACTCGGTACACATATAGATCTCATCGATTCATATATCCTTTGTACTTTTACTTTTTACCCCAGCCCAACAGGAAGTCGGCTATTATGGTTTGTTTGGAAGCGTATGCCCCTGGAATTCGATATACTCCTCCTAGAGAATTCAACCAATCGCCACGAAACTCGGTCAGCATGAAGTCAAGACATTGAGGATGAAAAGTTGCCAGGGGATTTTTGATATCTCGAACGGTTTGGCTGTGGCGAGGAAACGAATTTATGGCGAATAAAGGAAACAGGAAGTGTGTTATAACTTCTGCATACATTAACTGATCTTGATGAAACTTCAGCAGTGTGTTCGCTGTAAGAGTCCGATCACATGGATGTGACTATTGTGAGTCAAAGTTATAGCGCCACCAACTGGCAGCAGGAAGTGTGTCACTTCCTAAAGGCTTTGAAATCACCCTCTTATTTTTACCCAATTTGCTTCAAACTTTATGTGTATAATGTAGACACACGGCAGATGTAGACCTGAGAAAGGATTATTGATATCTTAGATACTGTTGCCGTGGCAACGCATCAAACTTTATTATTCTTTGTTGATGCTTTTGAGACTCTTAACATACTTGAAATTGCATGAAACCCGACAGACACATCACATTTATTAGACAGTAGACATGTGCAGAGTTTCAGAAACGGGCATGGTGAGAGCAATTAGAGAATAATGTTTAAGTTTAAAAACAGCCAGAATGGTTGTTTAGTCAAAAAAAATTTTTTTCCAAATCATACATAGTGTTATACTGCCCTCTTGTGTTCAAAATCAGGTAAAAAGCGAAAGTAAAATAAGGACGTCTGCACAATTCATTAATAATGGTGCAGAGTAGAGTGAGCTTTTTCAATTAATTCCTATGGAAGTAGGAATGAACTAAACAACGTTCGCTCTGTTCTGCTCGTCCCTCACCGTGGGCGCGCAGAGTTATGAATGCCCGTGCAGCCGTGAGCATTTTAGTTTCATTTTAAAATTAGCGCCATTTCGGGGGACGTATTACTTTAATTTATTTAACAAAAACACAATGTTGTGTTTAATTGCGAGTGTACACAAATATAAGTAAACACTTTGACGTTTGAATGATGTCCTGTATGAAGAAAATGACGGAGTATGTTTCACTGTTCAATCGCGCTGAGCCACCCAGACCCCCACACACACACTGACACACACACAC
Organism: Tiaroga cobitis; assembly: GCA_030578255.1. Taxonomy (NCBI): domain Eukaryota; kingdom Metazoa; phylum Chordata; class Actinopteri; order Cypriniformes; family Leuciscidae; genus Tiaroga; species Tiaroga cobitis. Next base: position 17,682,712 of record CM060597.1, read on the forward strand.
ACACACACACACACACACACACACACACACACACACACACACACACACACAAACACACACACACACACACACACACACAATAATAAAACATTCAACCTAACATATACAAATTACACTGCTATGTTGAAATAGTCAGTAGTACAATTTGTATCATTCACAGTAAGCACCGCTCCACTGTGATTTTTCCAAGCACATTTTTGCACAAGTGAAGAGGATGATTTTTTCCGTCGATATTGGAACGTGAGTGAAGTACAAAGCCTGTAATAAAGAATAGTTTAGCATCCAAATACATCGCAAATGTTGCAACATTTAGATTCTAAAGAGAGATTTACGTGAGCCTAACACCACTTACTTTTACTTTTGTTTTAAATTATTTCGTTTTGGCTTTATTATAGTTATTTTTTTATTTGTGTTCTGTTCTGAATATCATTAAATTTAAAGGATTTGTTGTGGAATATTTTGAGTGTATAATCAAATAACACTAAACCGTCACTAGGTGTCGCCAGGCGACCGTCTTAATGAGCGGGTCATTGATTCATTCGTTCAAACGATTCGTTTGAACGACTGAGTCATTCATGAATGAGACAGATGTTTATGGATTGGTCATTGAATCTTTGAGTCAACCAATTTGTTCAAAATGCTGAATCATTCAGTAATGAGAAAACACGTTGCTGTGAGATGCAATGGTTCTGCTGTGATCTTTGTTTAACTATTTTCGCTGCTGAAACAGAAGAACAGTCAATATTGCATCTAAAATGTAAGTGACTTGACACGTGTGTGTGTGTGTGTGTGTGTGCGTGTGAGTGCGTGCGTGCGTGCGTGTGTGTGTGTGTGTGTGTGTGTGCAATCAATCCCAGGTAAGAGGCATGAATAATGAGAATTGGACTTCTAGGAGTGAGGTTAATATTCCGGAGATGGTTCCCTCGGATTGTGAAAAGGAGGCGGCGCGGGAGTGGCCAGGCATTGCGCTACTTCTGTTTCAAAGTTTAAAACAATGCTAATATCATTTTTTTGAACGATTTCATTACAAATGTTTATTTTATATATTTATAAAATATTATAAAATATAATAACTATGTTTTGTCCTATTAACAAAAGACAGGCAATGTACTATTAACAAATGTTAATAGTTTTTTAAAAGTTAAAATGATACTTTATGCATTTGTTTTGTGTCAGATGATTAACAATATAAATTAAACAAAGCTTAAAACAAACAAAATAATAAAACGAAAACAAAGCTTGAACATTTTATTTAATTGAAAAGCCTTTTTGAAATAAAATGTGTTTTTTTCCCTCTGAAATAGCAAAAGCATCGCACACTTAGCTGTACCTGCTCTAAATAAATAATAGTATTTAAATAAAAATACAAAATCGAAATAAATAAATTATATAAAACAAAATCAAATCAAAGAAAATAAATCTTATTAAAGTTATGCAGGCACACATTTAACAATAATTTTCAAGTGACAAATAAAATCAATCAAAATTCCTTACACATGGAGTTAATCCTGACGATTCCTGAGGCGCCTTTCCTCATGACACTCGCTTTTTTTTTCGAAGATATATTTTCTTTGGTTTGATTTTGTTTTTGTAATTATTTTATTTAGTTCGATTTTGTATTTTTATTGAATTACTCTTTTTTATTTAGAGCAGGTACAGCTAGTGTGTGATGCTTTTGCTATTTCAGAGGAAAACAATAATTTTATTTAATTAATAATTTTTGTTTCAGTCCACCATATAATTATGTTGTGTTTGATCTATGGAAAAAAGTTAGTTGTGAAATGGTTGAATATTAACAAAAGTTAATAGTTTTTTACAAGTTAGAATAATACGATATATATATATATATAAACAAGCCGGTGGCACCGCCACCCCGGTGCCTTTACGGTTACTGTGCATGACGGGCAATATCGTAACTCCGCTTTGACCTTTGAGAAGATGTGTGCTATAGAGCTTGCATTGGTGTGGGCTCTGCAAAAGTGTGTGTGTGTGTGTGAGGCGTGATTGAACAATGTAGACATATATATATATATATATATAAAGGCACCGGGGGTGGCGGTGCCACCGGCTTGTTTATATATATATATATATATATATATATATATATATATATATATATATATATATATATATATATATATATATATATATGAATATAGCTGCGAGCAGCGATGAAGGGCCAAAGCCGGCGGCACCGCCACTCCGGTGCCTTTAGGTGACTAAAGGCACCGGGGTTGCGGTGCCACCGGCTTGGGCCCGTAATCGCTGCTCGCAGCTATATTTTTCATTGTATTTACGAGCACTACAGTCTCTGAACAAACTATACGCGTCAGTTCAACACAGAAAGAATAAAGGCATAGTTACTTTTTTGTCCATTGTTCTTTGAATTTTCGGTCTACATCATTGTTTTCTGTGTATCAGAATAATTCATCGTGTCATCACGTTTATCATCAAACGTACGGCTGTATCAATGTCCATATTTGCACATATATTTAAATTGAAGAAGACGTGATTAAATATCTGCGCATACACAGTGCTGGTTCATGTTTAGAGCACTGGAGTAAATATGTCCATAACTTGAAACTTACTCTTGTCCGTATATAATCTATGGCCCGCGTTGTGGGTGTTGTTAAACTCATCACGGCGCTCAAAAAATGTGTTTTAGGGTTTCATGACCCTTTCATGCTTGTCCGGAACCAGCCCTAAATGAATTCGGACAACTGAAATGTCAAATTATTTCCATATCGAGTGATAGTAACCATATCAAGTCGAATGAAATTGAGTGGGAGGCTCGAGGGTTAAATAGTGTTGCAATACAAAATGCGGTGAAATAAGGACAGAAATATGTTATTGTATAATACAATTTTAATATTCTATATTAGGCTTGGGCGGTATCAAAATTTTGATACCGTCAAACCTCCTCCCTATTTTACCGGGGTATACGGTATTACCGTGACTAATTAAAAATTATGACATAAGGCTCAGACAGCATCACCAAACTGTTGGCTTGTGCCTACACCGTTCAGAAACTGAATACCAGATCGGGCAAAAAAAAAATCAAAACAAAAATCAAGGCCAACCCGTGCACATTGTGTCTGATCCTGGCTGACGGCATTAAATGTAATTATGAGCCGGAGCCCTATTTAGACTCGACTATTTTTAATACGTGGGCCGTTATAATATGGTGGCACCAAATAATTTATTAACCCAGGTGCTGAGGGGGTGGTAGATATAAATACTATTTATAAATGAGCAAAAATGGGACACTTAATAATATTTAATTATTTTAATTATGACAATTAAAGTATTCATTTTATTAATTAAATTAAATTAAATTAACAAGCAGCAAGCAAGAAGTGCATTTGTAAATCCGGTGACACGCGTCCATTGATTTTTATTAATACAACTTCTCTTTCAGTGTTTGCTGCAAAGATTAAGTTGACGATCGCCATCTCCTAGTGAACGCGCATATATAGAGAGAAATGGAAATCATGGATTACATAATCAGAAGGTATAGGCTAGCCTTTTTCTTTTCGTTTTGAATTGTTTCGTTTAAAGATATTGACGATTGGTATCTCCGTAGTGAACGCGCCTACAGAGAGAAATGCACATCGTGGATTAATCAGAGAGTATGCTGCCTATATTTCTTTTCCTTTTGACGAATCGCCATCTCCATAGTGAACGATAGAGAGAAATGCACATCATGGATTACATAATCAGAGAGTAGCCTAGCCTATTTCGTTTCGTTTTGAATAGTTTTGTTTAATGAATTTGATGATCGCCATCTCCGTATGAACGCGCATAGAGAGAAATGCACATCATGGATTAAATAATCAGCGAGTGGCCTATTTCTTTTCGTTTTGAATTGTTTCGTTTAATGAAATTTCAAGCTTTATTTTGATATAGGCCTATCTGTCATGTCTGTGGGGCATACACTGAGTTTCGGTTAATTTATGATGAGATTTCAATGCAAGTGACCGCGGCGTGCCAGCGCACGATCATGTCATGATTATGTTGTCTGCTATATTTGATTCTTATTTATTAAATCCAGGCAATTGGTTGATAAAAAATTATTAAAATTAAGATACAACTTATACAAAACGAAAATTAAGATACAATTTATACAAAACGAAATTCACTTTAAAGAAAGGCCTTTTACAAAATGAAACTTAATTAAGTGCTCAATGTCTGACTCCCGATGCATCCCATCTTACTCGTGCTGTTCACTTTTCATTATCAACGTAAAAAAATAACATTATAATATTTTAACAAATATAAACTAATGAGCTTATTTAATGAACTCGGGGCAAAATGCATCCTCGCAGCAGTGAGTGGGTGGTTGTTTCGGAGATGCGACATTAGGTTAGAGGTGTTTCCATCTCTCGCGTCACCTTTTTTATTGCAACATTTACAAATTGCCTCGTGAGTATTTACCGCCTCTCCCTTCTCTCTCTCTCTCTTTCTCCTCCACACTGTCACTTGATGACAACTACATAAGCATTTTTAGGCATTGAATAAATTATATTTATATATTATATATAAGTGCCTGTAATGACGGTATTGAAACTGATACCGTTGCTATTTTAAGACCCCGCGGTATACGATATTACCGTAATACCGCCCAACCCTATTCTATATACAGGGTTTACATGGTTTTGGAAATATTTGGGAATTTCAAAAATGTGATTTCCAGGTCTAGAAAATTCTTAATAGGTTATGAAAAGTTATACAGTCGGTTTAATACTAGAAAAATACTATACTAAAATACTAAAAGGATTTATTTGGATAGAAACTAGTATTGCGAGTGTGATTGCTGTAAAAATATTTTTTTAAATCCTTATTCAGTCATTACAAGTGACTGGAAAAGTCATGGAAATTAAATTGTCAGAAACTGCGAGGCCCTGAGTATAACAATTCTACTACTATATTAATTTTTATAGTTATTTATCAAAATATGCAGTTTTACAGAAAACAATCGTGTGAATGATACAGTGCACAATATACATCTATAACTGAGATAAGGCTGACTCTTTAAAGATTAGCAAAATTGTGATTAACATCCTCTATAAATGTCTCTACACTTTATAGTTCTTTCAAACATTCAATTGTTTTATATTATGTCTTCTTATTCAGATACCAATTGTGGAGAACGAATTGAAGAAGGAGTCTGGAGAGGTGAAACCTGAGGAGGAGATGACTGCAACTCCAGCTCCTAAGCTGGTGACAGAAATGGGCACCTACGTCACTCAGAGTGCCCTGAGTAGCAGCAGGCCATCCAAGAAAGAAGAGGACAGGTGATTATCTCCCCGCCCTTACTGATACATTATGGAGATAGTCCTCCGTATTACATCTCTAAAATATCCCTTTATTCTGTAGGCCTCCTCTAAGGGGTTTCCTGATGGATGGAGACTTTTACGTTGCTGCCTCATTGGCCACCACCCTCACCAAAGTGGCCCTGCGCTATGTTGCCCTTGCCGAGGACAAAAAAAGACAAAATGTAAATTCATTTTAAAACTCCTCATTTCATGAACAGTGACTAAACTGTCAATTTAATTATTCATGTGTCTAATTGTGGTAGAATAAATGTTATTTTGCTGTTTTTAGTCCTTTGTGGCAGAGGCCATGCTGTTCATGGCCACTGTGCTCCATCTGGGCAAGTCGTCTCTACCCAAGAAGCCCATCACCGATGATGACGTGGAACGGATCTCGCTGTGCCTTAAAGTCCTGTCCGAATGCTCGCCCCTCATGAACGACATCTTTAATAAAGAGTGCCGCAGATCCCTGTCCCATATGCTCACTGTCAGACTGGAGGAAGAGAAACTGTCTCAGAAGGTATATGGTATAATGTTGGATAATGTCTTAGATTAAAAGATCATCATTTGTGACCATGATATTGAATTATGTTGTTGTTCTTGTTTTATCAGAAAGAGTCTGAGAAGCGTAACGTGACTGTTCAGGCGGATGATCCGATCTCCTTCATGCAGCTGACCGCTAAGAGCGAGATGGCGTCCAAAGAAGATCAATTCCAACTCAGTCTGCTGGCCGCGATGGGCAATACTCAGAGGAAAGAAGCCGCAGACCCTCTGGCTTCTAAACTCAATAAGGTATTTGGAGGATTTTATTTGTATCTTTTTGAATCTGTACAAGCTGTATTTTTATGATAGTGACAAAATTGGAAAGGTTGTTTGTAGTTTGTCATCTTTTACCACCAGAGGGCATGTTGGTTCATCTGATGGGAATTTTAACACTAAAATGTCACATCAGGCAGGAGCCTTAAGAGTGTTCCGTCTATTTACAGCATCTCACAATATAATAGTTTCGTACTTCAGCAAAGCATTTGAATTGCCGGTTTGGATCTTTTTCATTACAATGTATTAATAGCTTTTATATTTTTTGCATTTGTTTATCAGTTAGATTACCATGACTAGTGGTTCTCAACCTTTTTGACTCCAAGACCACAGCAATATTTGAAGGCCCCCTCCCCATATAGGCTAATAGCTTTGCTCTAGTACATCAGCTGTAAGTTTTGTTTTCGATGCTTATTTTAAATGTACAGAAACTAGGATCGTCCATAGATTTGTTTTATTTTTTTATAATTCTAATTAAAATAAATACCTTTTCTAATTCCACAAGTTTTAAAGCTGAATGTTCTTCAATGATCCAACTCTATGTAACATGAATTTACATGACTTTTCTAGGTCCAGAAATGGCCATTTTAAACTTAGGCTACCTCATATATCCAGGGCGGTAGGGAAAAAATGCGGTTGAGCTAGTGAGTTAAAATATGAACTTTTGATTTTTAGCTTTTATAGCTTGTTTTGTCTCGTTTTAAATCATTTTAGGTTATCTTGAGGCCCCCTATTGGGCCCTGGCCCTGTGGTTGAAAACCATGTCCTAGACTGAACCATCTCATGTTTTCCTCCAGGTCACCCAATTGACTGGTTTCTCAGATCCAGTGTACGCAGAAGCTTATGTACATGTCAATCAGTATGATATCGTCCTGGATGTCCTGGTTGTTAACCAGACTAGCGACACCCTACAGAACTGTACCTTGGAGCTGGCAACACTTGGTACAAGTTGTTCCTTTCATCCATAAAAATAATTTCTTAGTGTGTTTTTGGTGTATGTTTTACTGAATATATTCCTCAAACTCCAGGTGATCTTAAATTGGTTGAGAAACCATCTCCTCTCACATTGGCTCCTCACGACTTTGCCAACATCAAAGCTAATGTGAAAGTGGCCTCCACAGAGAATGGCATCATATTTGGAAACATAGGTTTGTGGACTATATGTACCCTTATTTAAACCTGTACTATTTTGTTGTTGAGGTAAGACCTGGAATCACTTCAATAATCAAAAACACATATTTTGCAGTATATGATGTATCAGGAGCAGCCAGTGACAGAAATTGTGTAGTTCTCAGCGACATTCACATTGACATCATGGACTACATTCAGCCGGCCTCCTGCACAGATGCTGAGTTCAGACAGATGTGGGCTGAATTTGAGTGGGAAAATAAGGCAAGTCTGGGGGACTGGTAAATTCTTTGTGGATAACTGCTACGTTAATCTCCTTTCTGCTTGCTGGAATTTGTTCTGTTTTGTTTCCACACAGGTTACCGTCAACACCAACATCACAGATCTGACCGAGTATCTCCAACACATTCTTGGGTCCACCAACATGAAGTGCTTGACCCCAGAGAAGGTACAATACTCACTTGATGAGAACAGTAAACGCAATTTGTAGTCGTTTACTGATTCCAAATAACATGACCGTTTTAGTTAGAAGCATAATCCATTACAATTACACATTTAAGGTAATATAATCTGACTACTTTTTCATTACTTTGAAATTACTTTTCACCTAACTTGTTTATCACATTACTTTGAATAGGATAATATTTGACCATGTAAGTTACAAAAAGAAGTGAATTTGTACATTTTAATTTGTTTGAAATACTACAGTCTTCCAAAGACTATGGTTAAATGACTTACTGAGTGATAATTCAGATAAATGTGTTCGTCAGGAGCTGATTAGATATGCAATGTTGAGAACTTCTTAAAAGTCAAATGATTTCTGTAAATCCAGTGATCTTCTGCATGAGTCTCAGTTTTCAGTGATCAGCTCATGACTAGTGGCTGCTCTGTGTGTGCAATTCCATAAACCTGGAAGACCTTCTGAACGTATTTAAGCAGTAGGCTATTTAAGAAAGGAAAAAATATACAACAAAAAGTAATTGAGAGAATCAATGAATTATAAATAATTTACTGGCATTGTGAGAATAACATGTAATCAATAAAAAAAGCAATTTAGTCCTATTACGAGGATTTTAAAATGTAATATAATCTAATTACAAGTACTTAATTTTTTGGAATCTTATTACGAAATCCAGATTACATGTAATCAGTTGCTACCCAACACTGAGTAAACCCCTCTATGATTTAATAATACATTTACATTCATATCTCATGTTTTTCTTTTGTAACTCAGGCCCTGTCCGGTATCTGTGGCTTCATGGCAGCAAATCTGTATGCTCGCTCTATATTTGGAGAGGATGCCCTTGCAAACGTAAGCATCGAAAAGCCAATCCACATGGGACCTGATGCCCCAGTCAATGGACATATTCGCATCCGAGCCAAAAGCCAGGTGATGTTTTTTACTCTTTGCACAGTTTTAATTTAAATTCACTGGGATCTTTATTCTTTATAGTAAATACTAAATGCTGGATTAGTATTTTTGTGCCTACAGGTGTGGATAATGTTTTGTAATTTCAGTAATTGATTTAGTAACTTCTTTTATAACTTTTTTTTATCCTGATATGCCTTTGTATGTTTTTTATCTCCCTATGTTTTACTGCATGATTGATAAGTCCTCTTTGTTTTTTTTTTCAATAGGGTATGGCTTTGAGTCTGGGTGACAAGATCAACCTCTCTCAGAAGAAGTCTCACTCATAAATTTCAACGACTGAGGCCATCGAGTCAAAGGGCGAGATTCGACTAAAAAGCGTTATGGTTATCCTACGTCTTGTCTTTTTTTCGCTATCGCTTGTTCGTGTCCCTCCAGACTGCCGTACACATGCAGTGCTTTGTGGCCAAGCTCTAAACGCTCTTCAATCCCATAAAATATGTATAAAGGGGATTATTTTGACATTTTCTACCAACACGATTCTTAACTGCTCTAAAAGGGATTGACCCTGTTCATCTGTAATCATGTTTCAATAAACATTGCACACCATATACCACGAAAGCGTTTTTATTTTCTTGTTAAACGAATAGTCTTACAATGACCCTTTTTTATGAATTGGGTCACTTGTAAGTATAAGAACAGTACTGCCATTAAACCACTGTTGACACAACAAAGGATGTGTTCTCTTGAAGAAAATCTTCTGGAATCTTGAGAATTTGTTATGGTCTCCTGCCTCTTAGATGACTTGGACTCATAAGACTTGTGGTCAGTCATAACTTTCATATCTACGTAATGCATAATAATATTAAGGACGAAGGCGTCAAGGTCATGGCTTTGTCCTGATTAGATGAGCCACATTCATTTTTTTAAATGTTTTTTGAAAGAAGGGTATAATGCTCACCATTTGCATTTATTTGATTAAAAATTCAGTAAAAACAACAATATTGTCAAATATTATTACATTTTAAAATAACCTTTTTCTATTTGTATGTATTTTAAAATGTAATTTATTCCTGTGATGGCAAAGCTGAATTTTCAGCATCATTACTTCAGTCTTCAGTGTCACATGATCCTTCCGAAATCAATCTAATTTCTGATTTGGTGCTCAAGAAATATTTCTTATTATCAACGTAGTACGGAGCCTCTAATGGGACATGGTGATGGAACAAATGTGAGATGGGAGGAAAAATTATTACAATGCTTTTGCATTTGCTCTCAAAAGTTTTGCATTCCCTCGAGAAACTATTCGCTCGCAAAATGTTTTGTTGAAGAACGCAAAACATTTTGCAATCAAAAAAGGTTTTCGAGGGAACTCAAAAGCATTGACGAATAATGCTCTTTTTTCCCCCTTCACCATGTAACTTTAGGGGCTCCGTAATTATGGAAAACAGTTGTGCTGCGTCGAAAAATGCTGATACATTTATTTATTTATTTTGTGAGAAAGTTCAAAAGAACAGTATTTGTATAAAATAGAATTCTATTGTAATAGAATAAATGCTTTTTTTGATCAATTTAATGCATCCTTGCAGAATGAAAGTATGATCTGACCCCAGGAAGTGTATGTAGTCACTGCATTCACCTGGGCTGCGTTCAGCGCCGACAAAACGTTGCAGAACGTTTGTTAAACAGAAACGGTGACGCGTTGAACGCACTGTTGTGATGACGCAAGAGTTGCAACTACGGCAGCTGAGAAGGCTTTTTGTGATCTTTGTGAAGAATTTTCGGAGCCTGATGAAGTCGGTATAAATATGTTTAATACTACAAAATATGCCCGATGTTACAGTTACTGCACTTGCCGGCCAGAACACAAGAGAACATCCCAATCGAGTGAAGGGATTTGTGGAAACTGAAATAGAAGCACATCTTACCTAATAAAGACTAAAACACATCTATTTAGCCTCACATAGGCCTACTGACTTTATTTGTGGTTCATACTGTTTTATTAATACCCTGTATTTTCTTTCTCATTTTTAGAAAAAAAGCACTTTACATGCATTGTTTATTTCTATGCCAAATGTCACACACTTGCAATGAAACTAAAAATATAAACAACTACATCATTATGTTGATATCCTATATTTTTACAATAATACTTACGACAAACATGTCTTCTAATATCCTCAGTTGTTGCGTATCGAACACATTTGTAAATTACTTCCATTGTGCGAGTTCACTTTAATACCGCATGCTTTATATACATGTTGCTGCTGATTGGACTGCAGTTCTGACACACCCACCAAACAAGAGAAAACGCATCTCAAACCCCGTTGCAAACCGGTGCACGCCGTTTCCAGGAAACATGACGTTCAACCCGGAAACCGTAGCAAAACGTTGCGCACCGTTGTGATCTTGAACGTGCCCCTGGTCACCATTGTCTCATAAAGTGCAGTGGAAGCAGTTCTCTTACGAGAGTATCTCTCGTACTGCGTAATATCTTACGCTATGGGGGAAAACCTCTTTTCCACGAGATATTGAAGCCAAAAATTATCTGATATTTTGAATTAATGTAAAACGCTGTGCAGCAGCATGCAGACATAGGCAGGACAGCTCGCGCGCCTATTGGCTGCCCTGCGGCAACAGCAGCAGCCTATTGAGAGAGGCGCTGCGTGACACATATCCAATGGGGGCATTTCGCGCCCATTTCGTCACGTCCCGCCAGAAAGGGCGTGGTCTCGCCCTACAAATATAGCTCGATAAGGCTGGTACACTGATTTTCATCTCTTCAGCGTAGCATCACGCATCGCTGGATCCGGAGTGAGAAGCCACGCCGTCTGAGGAAAAGCACACAGCGGGACGAGCCATTGAGTCTGAAGTCGCTGGCATCGCCGCCTTTAGCCGCCGTACCTGCTACGCTTTCCGGCGTTATATCCTTTTCAAACTGTGTGTGTGTGTTCGCCGCTGCGACACACATTTTTCCACTGTCTCTCTCTCTGCTAAAAGAGCTGCGTCTTTTTCAAGATGCAAAGATCCTGCGGCTCGTGCCGAGCCACACTCAGCGACGGGGACCGTCATGTCATCTGCGTTTCCTGCCTGGGTGAGGATCATGCGGCTCTCGCTTTCGTCGACGGCGGATGCCCTCACTGTGAGCTACTGCCTTGTATGGTGACTCTGAGGACTCGCCTGGCATCTTTCTCAGAGCCTACACTTCAGCCCGCTGTAGCGCCGCGCTGTAAAAGGGCCGTGCCCAGCCTGGCCCCGAGCCTTCTCCTGCCCGCCAAAGCTCGCCGGTTCGCCCGCCAGCTTCGCCGGCATCGCTCGAGTCCCTCACCGACGGACAGCGGCCGCCGTCTGCCGCCGCTTCCGCCATTGAGGTCGACGAAACAGCCCTGAGCCTTCTCCAGCCCGTGATAGCTCGCCGGTTCGCCCGCCAGCTTCACCAGCTTCACTCGAGTCGCTCGCTGACGGACAACGGCCGCCGCGCGCCGCCGCTTCCGCCATTAATGACGACGAGATAGCTGCATCTGTAGAGAAGGCCAGCTTCAAAACCGCGGCTAGCTTTCTTTACGTTATAAGAAAGCTACCCCGCCCCCCGTGGGCATGCGTCACCGGCGAAATGAGGAAAAGTGTGTTTTTAGTCCCGCCGAGGCCGGACTAATCTCCATTTCTCAAACATTTCTCAGCTCCTCTTAGTTTGAGCGGCTGAAAATGTCAATATTGCAGCAATGAGCCTGTTGTATAACACGCACGCCTGCAAACAAACGCCAACACACACAAACTGTGATGACGCTCTCTTATATGCTCGAGCTATTTTGAGCTTTTGTCGTTTCCCCCTGTGGCTCAGCGGCGAAACCCAAAGCCTTCGCACCGGAGACCCGTGTTCGATCCCAGGTCTCGCAGCAGATAAAAATTTAGTCTCGCCGTGGCCAGACTTGCACCGAAACGAAAATGCGACTGTTCCAGTGTATTTTGCAGTAAACAAGCCGGTACCATGGCCCGCTTGCCTGCACAAAAATGCCGTTTCCACGGCGACCCAGAAAAATCATTTAAGCAGTGTATTTTCTGGTATTCCGGCCACAGCCGATGGTGTTATGAGTGCAATAAAAATGCCCACAGCCCAGTGTTCATTTCTACACACAAACGCAGCCCGCCACAGTGCAGGGCACGCACAAATGAGATCGACTCATGTCATTGTGCATTAAATGTAGTGAATGTGCCCACAACCCAGTGCCCACAAACACTACACACTGCATGTGCCACGTTTTCTGTAAAACGAAACCAACACACATACAGTCAGCTAAAACCCACGGTGTTTAAGTCTCGCCGTGGCCAGACTCCACCAAAACTTCTCGCTCGTTCAGTTCCAAACAATGTGACTGTTCCAGTGTATTTCGCAGTAAACAGGCTGGCACCACAGCCCGCTTGCCTGCACACAAATGCCATTTTTACGGCGACCCAGATAAATCCCTAAAGAGTGTATTTTCTGGTATTCCGGCCACGGCCGATGGTGTTATGAGTGTTGTAAGAATGCCCACGTCTCAGTGCCCATTCCCACACACAGACACAGCCCGCCACAGTTCAGGGCTAGCACAAATAAAATCGACTCATGGCGATTGTGCGAAAATGTAGTGAATGTGCCCACGACACAGTGCCCACAAACACTACACGATGCGTGTCCCTTGTTTTCTGTAAAAACGGAACCGACACGCATTCAGTCAGCACAAGCCGACGGTGTTCTCAGTGCACTGAATGTGCCCGCCGTCCCGCGCCCACATTCCTTCACAGACACGCTCAACCCACGGGGTTTGTCCCGCTCGCTCTCTCTCCACAACCTGTCATAGAGAATTTGAGCGCGACCAGGCTGCCCGCCATGATCGGCGCGCCTCCCGCCTCACACACTATAAACACAGTGTTTGTCTCAGCACACCGAAGCTCTGCAGCCGCCGCTATGCCGCGGGCAGAGCCCGGATTTCATTCTACCCCTAGCTATTCACGCAGATGCGAGGGCAAAGCTTCCTGGGGTATCAGAATGGGTGTTGAACACTATAAAAAGAGGCTATTCGCTACAGTTCGCTCGACGTCCCTGACGTTACACAGCTCGAGTCGAAACCACGGTAAACGGTGAAGTATCACATTTACTTTGAGCCGAAATAGCGAAACTGCTGAGCAATGGGGCCATAGAACCTTTATCTCAGCCTCAGAGCGAAGGGGGGCTATACAGCAGATATTTTCTGGTACCGAAAAAAGACAGGGGTCTCAGACCCATACTAGATCTGCGACAGCTGAACAGAGTGCTTATGAAGCGCCAGTTCAGAATGCTGACAACCAGGAAAATCCTCGCGCAAGTGTGCCAGGGAGACTGGTTTATGTCAATAGATCTGAAAGACGCCTATTTCCAAATACAAATAACGTCACGTCACAGGCGATTCTTGAGATTCGCCTTCGAGGGCCAGGCATATCAATACACAGTCCTACCGTTCGGCCCCTAGCACCCCGTACATTTACGAAGTGCATGGACGTGGCCCTCCCACCCCTGAGACTTCAGGGCATGCGAGTTTTTGAACTACTTGGACGATTGGCTGATTCTAGCTCGATCACATTCAGAGCTCACAGAACACAGAACCACATTACTCGAGCATCTCGAGAATCTGGGTCTCACAGTCAATTGGGCGAAGAGTTCGCTGTTTCCCAGCCAGAAAATCTATTTTCTGGGAACAGTACTGGACTCGCTGTCTATGACAGCACGTCTGTCGCCAGAGTGAGAACTGGACATTCAGCGCGCCGCGAAATCCTTTCGCCGCGGCTCTATAGTCCCGCTCAAAGATTTCATAAAATGCTGGGCCTCATGGCCTCGGCATCTTCAGTACTCCAGCTGGGCCTGCTTCGCATACGCCCACTGCAGTTATGGCTGAAAGTGCGAGTTCCACCCCGGGCATGGACCTCTGGTCTGTTTCGCCTCAGGGTCGACATGAAATGTGTTTCGGCTCTGGAACCTTGGAAAATAGCTGACTGGTGTCAGTCAGGCGTGGGTCTGGGGACTCCCTCGAGTGTGACGGTGGTGTCCACGGACGCCTCCACCTCGGGATGGGGAGCGCTGCTCGAGGGCAGACTGTTCTTCGGCCAGTGGTCAGAACGGGAAAAGCTCCTACGCAAATGCTGGCAGTCGACAACGCGCTATGGCGTTTTTGTCCCCAGATAAAAGGCCGCCACGTCTTAGTCCGGTCGGACAACATGTCAGTGGTGGCATACATAAATCACCAGGGTGGCGTCAGGTCCCGAAACCTTACAGGCTGACGGAACGCCTCCTGGTCTGGGCTCAGCACAACCTGCTTTCACTGAAAGCAGCGCATGTGCCTGGTCGCCTGAATCTGGGACCAGACCGTCTGTCCAGAAACAATGTCCCAGCAGGGGAATGGTCGCTGCGCCTGCAGACGATCCAACTGCGGTGGGAGACATTCGGCAGAGCGCAGGTAGACCTGTTCGCACCCCAAGAAAACGCTCACTGTCCGAACCTTTTTCTCCAAGAGCAGGGATGCGCTGGCCCACGTATGGCCCCGCTGCCCCCTCTATGCTTTCCCCCCGTCTCGCTCCAGCCTCAAGTGCTGGAACGAATCAGGGAAAACGGATGCCCAGTGCTACTCGTGGCTCCGCTCTGGACAAACCAGAATTGGTTCCCAGTCCTAATGCGGCGGACCAGCACTGCCCCGTGGCCGATACCGGTGAGGAGAGACCTCCTCTCTCAGGCAAAGGGCTCGATTTGGCATCCTCGCCCGGAATTATGGTCCCTACATGCATGGGCCATCAACGGGTACCCTCTAACCTCCCAGAGGGAGTGTTAAATACAATCGCGCAGGCTAGAGCCCGTCTACTAGACGGCTCTATTCCTCAAAGTGGTCAGTGTTCTCTGCCTGGTGTCAAGCTAAGGGCTTTTCACCCGCAGACTGCGGGGTTACGGAAGTGCTCTCCTTCCTTCAGGGGCCGCTGGATAAGGGCAGAACCCCATCCACGCTCAAAGTATACGTGGCGGCCATAGCGGCCCCCCCCCCCCCCCCCCCCCCCCCCCCCCCCCCCCCCTCAGTCCCTGTGTGGGACCTTTCTACGGTTTTGGAAGCCATGAAAGATGCCCCATTCGAGCCAATCCATTTGTCAGACATGAAACATCTGTCTCTCAAAACGGTATTCCTTATGGCTCTCGCTTCAGTGAAGCGCGTAGGGGACTTGCAAGCGCTTTCGGTAAGCGCGTCATGCATGGAGTTTGGGCCTAATGACTCAAAAGTCATACTCAAACCAAGGCACAGGTACGTGCCCAAATCCCTCAACACACCGTTCAGGGCCCAGGTTATTTCCCTGTGCGCTCTCTCGGTTCATAACAAGGAGGAGGATGCGAGTCTTCTTTTGCCCTGTCAGGGCACTGAGAGCTTATGTGTCCGGCTCGTCTGCCTTCAGACAGACCGAGCAGCTCTTCGTTTTGTTTGGCGGACGATCCAAGGGACTGGCCGCATCAAAACAGAGCCTATCCAGATAGTCGATGCCATAGCACTGGCTTACACTTCTAAGGGCCTGCAGTGTCCTTTGGGTGTCAGAGCGCACTCCACGAGAGGCGTGGCCTCGTCGTGGGCGTGGTATAGGCGTGGTATAGGGGGTTTACCTTGCAAGATATCTGTACGGCCGCGGGCTGGGCCTCGCCGTCTACATTTATAAGGTTTTATAACCTAGAGGTTCCCGCCTTACAAGCCAAGCTTCTGTCGGTATAGAATTCAGTACTATCTGCCCCGCTGTGCCGGCCCAGATGCTGAGTTTTGCTTGTGCATCGCTCACTGGGCGATAACACTGCTCCATGGGTGTTGAATAACCTGTACTATTACCCAGTTCAGGCTGAACACGTTCACCCTGTCTGTGTGAAACACTATTAACATAACTAGCTCCTATAGGATGCTATTTCATGGGGAATGATGCTTGCAGCCTCTCTTCTCCGACTCTCTGTGAGTCTATGGTGATTATGCACTACATGAACCCCGGGCTACTGCCCTTGGGACTTTGGTGTCGGATCCCAGTACGCACGGCGTTTTGCATTGTGTTCCCCATAGCGTAAGATATTACGCAGTACGAGAGATACTCTCGTAAGAGAACGTACTCGGTTACTAACGTAACCTCGGTTCTCTCTAGAGAGGGAACGAGTACTGCGTATCTTGCCGTGCATACAACAGCGCTGGTTCGCTTCGGCGATGAAAACCAGTGTACCAGCCTTATCGAGCTATATTTGTAGGGCGAGACCACGCCCTTTCTGGCGGGACGTGACGAAATGGGCGCGAATTGCCCCCATTGGATATGTGTCACGCAGCGCCTCTCTCGGTAGGCTGCTGCTGTTGCCGCAGGGCAGCCAATAGGCGCGCGAGCTGTCCTGCCTATGTCTGCATGCTGCTGCACAGCGTTTTACATTAATTCAAAATTAAGGATAATTTTTGGCTTCAATATCTCGTGGAAAAGAGGTTTTCCCCCATAGCGTAAGATATTACGCAGTACTCGTTCCCTCTCTAGAGAGAACCGAGGTTACGTTAGTAACCGAGTACGTTTTTGATGTAAATGATACATTACAGGGCTCTACAGTGCGACCATTTTGCTCGCATATGCCCCTAAAAATCGATACGTGCGAACCGGAAAAATTATTTACGAGCACAATGTGCGAGCAACTACAACCTACCATAATCGAAAACGAGACGATAACTAAATAAAAACTAGTTTTGAATGACAAAAACTATGATGAAAATCTATTGACATTTTCGTCAACGAATAAAAACTAGACAAAAATGTTAGATAGTGACGATTTGAGAAGCGATCCAGTCAGAACTGATGTCCTGCGTGGGTTTGTGGTAGATGCGCACATTTGTACTGTAACATGCTGATCTACCCGGCGGCACACCGGTTGACATGCGCTGCCTGCATCTCATAAAACGTTAAAACATTTAAACGTGTGGGAGAATTAGTAGAGCAGATATAGATCTGAATAAGAGTGACGACGAAAAAAAAGAGGTACGTTTTCTGTGCGCACACACCCGACCCGAAGCATGCAGCCATGCAGACACATATAAAGCGTGCAAGGACTGAATTAAGCTCTCTTTCGTGTCTGAATGGACAGATACACAACATTACAACATGTTGAAATTTCAGTTTTGGAGAGCATTCAGGTAAACTATGTTGATTATGTCTTAAACAGGTTTGAGTGTATCGGATGTGCATCAGTGCAATATTGATCCACATGTCATTGGACAGGATCCGATGTCTTAAAGTGACCGTGGGTAATAAACCTAATGCTGTCTGTGTCATCAAGCAACAAAAGAAAAAGAGAATAGCATTCACTGCTCGTTAATAGCTTTAATAAGGATTCATTATATTTAATTCATACAAATAAATATGTCTGCTTCTTGAAAGAATAAAGAATGATGTATGCAAGTAGTTATACTTTAGGAAAAGTGTTTTATTTAATTTTAAGATATTTTTTAAATCACAGTAGTTAAATCTGTATCTATATTGCATGTTCAAACTTTAAAATTATTCATATTAACAGGTTAATGGATGTTTTCTCCGGGAGTATATGGGTTTGGAAATTTTAAATTAATGCATTACAATTGAACTAAACCCATTATATTTTAGTCATCTGAATTGTTTTAGTTTTAGTCGACAAAATACAATAAGATTTTAGTCAACTAAATCTACAGTAGATACTAATACTAGTAAATACTAATACACTAATTTAAACTAGTTTGTCCTCCATGTTGTGGAAAGAGCCTCTGCAGTGGAAAGATGCAGATGTCCACTGCACAGGAGTGCCAATGTGCTCCTAGCCTCCTCCTGAGATCAACACGTTCCCCTTGTTCTGTTTTATAAAGTGATTGTAAAGTGTGGTTTATACTTCTGCATCAAATCGACGGTTTCACACCATAGTTGAACACAAAGAGGAGCACACACGTAGTGTGTGTATATATATATATATATATATATATATATATATATATATATATATATATATATATATATATATACACTCATCTAAAGGATTATTAGGAACACCTGTTCAATTTCTCATTAATGCAATTATCTAATCAACCAATCACATGGCAGTTGCTTCAATGCATTTAGGGGTGTGGTCCTGGTCAAGACAATCTCCTGAACTCCAAACTGAATGTCAGAATGGGAAAGAAAGGTGATTTAAGCAATTTTGAGCGTAGCATTGTGGTTAGTGCCAGACGGGCCGGTCTGAGTATTTCACAATCTGCTCAGTTACTGGGATTTTCACGCACAACCATTTCTAGGGTTTACAAAGAAGGGTGTGAAAAGGGGAAAACATCCAGTATGCAGCAGTCCTGTGGGCGAAAATGCCTTGTTCATGCTAGAGGTCAGAGGAGAATGGGCCGACTGATTCAAGCTGACAGAAGAGCAACTTTGACTGAAATAACCACTTGTTACAACCGAGGTATGCAGCAAAGCATTTGTGAAGCCCCAACACGCACAACCTTGAGGCGGATGGGCTACAACAGCAGAAGACCCCACCGGGTAGCACTCATCTCCACTACAAATAGGAAAAAGAGGCTACAATTTGCAAGAGCTCACCAAAATTGGACAGTTGAAGACTGGAAAAATGTTGCCTGGTCTGATGAGTCTCGATTTCTGTTGAGACATTCAGATGGTAGAGTCAGAATTTGGCGTAAACAGAATGACAACATGTATCCATCATGCCTTGTTACCACTATGCAGGCTGGTGGTGGTGGTGTAATGGTGTGGGGGATGTTTTCTTGGCACACTTTAGGCCCCTTAGTGCCAATTGGGCATCGTTTAAATGCCACGGCCTACCTGAGCATTGTTTCTGACCATGTCCATCCCTTTATGGCCACCATGTACCCATCCTCTGATGGCTACTTCCAGGATAATGCACCATGTCACAAAGCTCGAATCATTTCAAATTGGTTTCTTGAACATGACAATGAGTTCACTGTACTAAAATGGCCCCCACAGTCACCAGATCTCAACCCAATAGAGCATCTTTGGGATGTGGTGAAACAGGAGCTTCGTGCCCTGGATATGCATCCCACAAATCTCCATCAACTACAAGATGCTATCCTATCAATTTGGGCCAACATTTCTAAAGAATGCTTTCAGCACCTTGTTGAATCAATGCCACGTAGAATTAAGGCAGTTCTGAAGGCGAAAGGGGGTCAAACACAGTATTAGTATGGTGCTCCTAATAATCCTTTAGGTGAGTGTGTATATATATATATATATATATATATATATATATATATATATATATATATGTATATATATATATATATATATGTATATAATAAATAGTTTGTTAAACCCTGTTACTTGAAAAATTTTCACTGCGCTCCAAAATTTCTTTGTGTGCTCCTAAATTTTTTCATTTAGGAGCACATGTGCTCCTTGTGAAAAACCTTAGCGTAGAACCCTGCATTAGATCTAAGTAGCTTCCAGGTTCATGCAGAGAGGGAGAGATGGGTGTAAAAAGCGCTGATGTGAGTATATACAAGTCATGCATTTAATTCCATTATTCTTAATAAGAAGGAACATTACTCATAAAAATTATATTACTTGAGTTTTATGAGTTTCCCAGATTTATTAATTGTTATATTATACATGTAATAAAATCATAGCCAATGAAAATGAGGTAATAAAGTTCTAAGTAAGCACTATAAATGAAGAGGTTCGGCTTGTACTGCACATTCCCACAATTTTTTTTTCACAACATGTGAAGCAGACGGCTTCAAATTTTGTGCAAAATCTGAACGCATAACTGAACGCATAACATAACATCTGAACGCATAACATAAATGCCATTTCAGAATGAGACTTTGATCAATGTTGTAACTTGTCAGCTCCTCTTGCTCACGTGAGACAAACATTACAACATGTTCAATACATCAATACAAAGAAGTCTAATCATTTGATTGTAGAACAAGAGAAAACCTCTACACTGTGTAAGTTCTTTCAAAATTGCAAACCTTGCTTATAACAGTTTTATTCAGTAGAGGCTATATAATCCAAGCTTTCCATTATATTTGATATTCAGTTAAAACACTTTTTGAATAAATAGTCATATTTGCTTGTGGTGTCATGAGGCCAAGAGGAGAGTTTTACAATCTGGGCACAGTTCAACTGGTTTATATATCTCATTGTAAACACTGCATTGAAATACCGTAGATCAGTATTCTGGCAAATCCTAAATGTAAGTATAATTGTAGTAATGTTTTAGTATCATCGCCTTCTCATCAAGCACCCTTTGAAAACGCTGCACTGATTGGCCAGCCACATTTGTCATTACAATGACTAACTGAGTGGTGAATCACAAAATGACAAAGCTGTAGGCTACGGTTTCTGTTTTGAAATTACAAACAAACACAGTAGGTGACATTTAATCATACATGCACAGTATGAAAATGTTCCGTGAGTCATAATGTGAGAGTTTTGACTTTTGCATTAAGAGGTTTTTGTTCCTTTGATGTACTTATGTATTCATTTTCCTCTTGCATGATACTGGATTAACTGTTGTTTAAAAGCAATATCGCACTTGCAAGAGAGTGTTATGGCTGTATGTCATAGTCGTGTGATTCTGCATACACCACTGTTAAAATGTTTGGGTCAGTAGGATGCATTAAATTGATCAAAAGTGACAGTAAAGACATTTATAATGTGACAAAAGATTTCATGTAAATGCTGCTCTTTTGAACTTTCTATGCATCAAATAATCCTATTAAAAAAAAGCAGCCCATAAGAAATGTTTCTTGTGACACTAAAAAAACTGGAGTAATGGCTGCTGAAAATTCAGCTTTGCCAGCACAGTAATACCGGTAAATCACATTTTAAAATATATTCAAATAATAACAAAAAATACTATTTCACGATATTACTGTTACTACTGTATTTTTTATCAAATAAATGCAGCCTTAAGAGACTTACTGTACTGACTCCAAACTTTTGAATGGTAGTGATATGGATTAAGTCATTTTAAGTGAGAAGGGTGAGGCTGGCAAAAGCTCTTGAGGTGACATCACCCAAAGATTTTATACACCCAATAAAAGCAGAATAGGCCTAAATGATGATCTCTGGTACACTGTGTAAAGGGTGTTCAGAAGTAGGCCTACTGTAGATAAGATTGACATTTCTTGCTGGAAAATGAATCATTCTCAGATGTTTCATGTAATGTGTAGGCCTACACTGTTATCTTTTTTCCCCCTGGACTGTGGGAGGTGGAATGAACTCCCGTTGTTCCTTTGCTCTCGGCGACTGCAGTGGGAACATGTGAATCTTAGAGTTCTGGATTACGAGTTAATTGAAATTCCTGAAATTCCTCTGGGGCGGGAGGAGGAGTCAAAGGGAATTGATTAATTCTGCTACTCAAATAATAACTTTCCGACAGTTTGTGTTTGAGGTATTGCTAAAGAGAGTGTGTAACCAATGCGTGAGGAAAAAAAGAGTATGCAAACCACAGTATCATTACATGGATTTTTGTTATTATTGTAATATGTTCCTTGAGCTTCTTATTATTTAAATGATTTATTAGCCTAATATTAAAAATATAATATAAAAAAAACTCATTCTGACCTTCTGTCTGAAATGGTCATTTTTTTGCTTCAGATCAAGTTCAGTTGGCTGCTTCATCTTTCAACAAAAGTTTCTTTGTGAACTCTTACACTGTGCTGCATTTACAAAACAATCTGCAATCAAATGCTACGAACTAAATCCTCCGACACCATCCAGGACATGAACCACCAACTTGTTCCTTTATTTACAATGAGGAGGAAGTTTTGAGCTATGAAACTTGCAGGATGTTTAAATAGTGCAAAGACCTCTTAATGTGTCAAAAGATCAAGGAAAATTAGACTTCTGATGTCTTGACCCCTTTAACAATGGTATTCATGGAGGTCGGTGTGTAGTGTTCACAGGATTTACATTTCACAGCTGATGCTTCCTCATGTTGTAAAAATTCTTACTCTGTTGATTCACATTGGGGTTTTTTTAGGGTCATTGTGCTAAGACTGATCCTGAGAAAGTAGTGTCAGTATACTGCAGCTGTGGAAATAAACAGCTCCATTATAGACCCTGCATATACAAGTGGGTGGAGAAGGGACTTAATTGTTATATTTATCACACACGCAGGTGCTGTGTTACTGGCTGTCCTCTTCAGATTTCCATAAAGGGATAAAATCATTTGAATAATTTCCCCATGAGTTTCCCACAATGTAAATTTGAACTCGACAGCTCATTTAGGAGAGTATAAAGTTATGAGAAAACAAATAGCATACAATAAAAGAGAGTAAACATTTAGTGAGATAATTCATTTTCAACATTACAAGGATAATAGACATACTGTAGCATGTAAAGTAGAGCAGCGGTGCTTAGCCTTTTTGATTCCAAGTCCAAAAAAATATTTGAAGACCCCCTACGACCCACGTAGGCTTGGATATTTTTAAGCCTACAGCTTTTTAATCAAACTATGAGTGTTAATATATTAAAATTATCAAATAAAACAATTTTCATAATAATAATTTAATAATTCATTTAGTTTAATTCCATAATTCTAGTAGTTTCAAGGACTGAATTTTCCGTGATAACAACAGAAGTGTTTCAAATTATTTTTTACTCACAACTAGCAATTTATATTTGTAAAATTATACTTTGATAAAATGTTTTTAAAATGATTTGATATTTTAAAATACTTTAGCGCTTGACATAAACAAAATGTATATTCATTATATAACTTTTTTTATATAAGTTATATATATTTGATTAATTTCCATGACTTTTCCATGTCTAAAAGTCACCCTTTTAAAATCCCTGCATATAACCATTTGCATTTTGAATATGAAAAATATGCAGACTGTGGGAACCATGATGTTTAAAGAAAAATGTTGTTCAGGTATAAATAAATTTGAGCCCTGGCTGAGAACCACTGATTTAGAGGATTCAAATGTACATTTAACACAAAGCAATGCAAAACTTAAACCAGCCTAAGATGGTTTGTTGGACTTGAAGGCATAGTTCACCCAAACATTATGTAATCATTTACACACCATCAAGACAAGTTGTTCCAAACCAGTATTAATTTCTTTTTTTTCTGCTGAACACAAAAAAATATGTTTTGAAGAACATGGATGACCAAACAGTTGATGGGCATGGGGCCCATTGACTTCCATAGAAAGGGAAAAAATAAAATGTAAGTCAATGGCGTCCATCAACTGTTTGACTACCAACATTCTTCAAAATATCTTCTTTTGTGTTCAACAGAAGAAATTAACGTATAGGCCTACAGGTAAATTATGACAGAATCTTCATTCTTGGGTGAACTATCCCTTTAACTCGTCTCCCAGCCTTGGCAGTGAATGACCATAAGATAGCCCAGGAGGACCACCATATACAATATTCATAATATGGGTTTCTCAATGGCAGACTTAAACTTTTACTACACAATTTTAGATATAGTAATTGAGATAGATCAATACATTCACTTGACGAGTTACAAACCAACACACACAGGCCGGGAATAGCAGTGTGCGCCCCCTAGCGTCTCTGCGTGTACTGGCTGAACTGATTAGCCCTATCTTCCCCTCATCTTGCAGCACAGGCAGTCAGTGCCTGGTAGCGATTTAGACGAGGGCGTATGGACTTGAGGCAGCAGTGAATGCAGTTCCCACAGACTGTGCTCGTACTTTTCTCATCTCGTACGGATTACCACTGAGTTGACACAGCGCCTTAACGCCGTATCGCATTTTTCCACCGCAATTCTCCATCTGAAGGCCTGTCACAGAGTAAAGTGGCTCGGTGTGCGTGTGTTTAGACAGCGGAGCGAGAGCAGCAGCGTGTCCCCGATGGCTGGCTGGAAGGACGGCTCAGTGCAGGAGAAATATCGCCTGGTGGTCGTCGGAGGTGGTGGCGTCGGAAAATCAGCTTTAACTATCCAGTTTATCCAGGTAAGCGGAGAGATGGCGGAATGTTATGAGGGTTTCGGCCCTTTAAAGAAAGATGTGAGTGTGTGTAGCACATATGGGTGGATCTTGCTCACAGAAATGGGGACCCCATAAGCGGAAAGGGGGGTTCAGGAATCCAAGCGAGGCCTGCGTCAAAATAACTCTTCGCTTATATTCAAGAAAATTACTGCCTAAACGTAAACGTAAACATAAACATGGCAGGGAAAATGCAAGAGTTAATGATTGTAGGCTACTAGTTAGGGTTAAAACTCTGTAGCGATAGTTCATAGACACGAGAAACACTTTCGTAAACTGTTGCATTTTATGCTGTTTTACAAAATGATTGAATATAGGACGTTTGTTTGACATTTCAAAGGCAATCTAGGGACTATAATTATATTTAAAGACTGTATAACAAAGTTATGCAACATGTAAAACAATATTGAAAGAAGTTTTTCCCCTTCTTTTTGATATTGTCCCTTAGAAATTGACCATGTTTCTGCCAGAATACCTTGGTTACTGTAGTTTATTCTGTCAAATCTGTAGTAATGAAAATGGCATTTCTAGTGTAAGAAGATTTCAGAATCATGTCATTTTAATTGTTGGTGACAGGGTATTTTACAATACCAAATTATTGTTGTAAAAAAAATGCCGGAACAGGTTCGGTAGTTATTGTTCAGACATGGGACAAAACATGTATCCTGCCAACATTTACGCATTAAAATTAAACAGAAATGGTAACTAGAATGTTTGTAACACAAATGTACTATTTGTTTTGATTTTATCTTTTCAGACCATTAATCAGTACTTCATGTACTCCTATAAATACATTAATCTTTAGAAAACAGGTGTGTGTGTGTGTGTGTGTTTGTGAGTCTTCTATCAAGACATGCAGTAATTTGATAGAAGTATTTATTTTATTTATTTAATTATGCGTATGTTTATGTCCAATTATGACATATTAAAGGGTTTAGTTTAAATGAAAATGATTTACTCCCATAATTTACTCAAATTATTAATTTACCCTCAAGCCATAGGCGTATATGACTTTCTTCTTTCAGCCAAACACAATCGGAGTTACGTTATAAAATATCCTGGCTCTTCCAAGCTTTATAATGGGAGTAAGTAGCATATGACATTTTGAAGCCCAAAAAAGCATATCCATCCAAAATAAAAGTAATCCATACGACTTTAGGGTGTAAGTCCTTCTAAAGCGAAGCGATGTGTTTATAAAAAAATATCCATATTTATAACTTTATAAACTATAATCACTGGCTTCCAGTGTGGTTATCACTGGCAGACCTCTGACCCAACGCATGACGTATTGACGAAAGCGCAGAGGATAGAGCAAAACAAAACACCTGTCACAAATTAGAAGTCTAAAATGAGAATTTTTAAAGAGAAATGTCAGAGGATTTCGATATGAGAAGAGGAGCTTGTGACCAGCCGGTCAGTCTCACGTCTTTCTGATTCAGAGCCGGTCCATTTTGCTGGACTTTCCGGTCCATAGTGCCAACATTTGTTTGCATCATGATCTGTGGCTAGCAAATGTGCTGAATAAAACACCTCTAGATAGTAATGAGAAGCAGTCTACAATTATACATTAACCAAACAAACACACACACACGCAGAAAGGAAATCAGCTGTTAAGTGTGGGATGTAAGAAGATTGTGTTGAATTTCAGAGGTGCTAAATGTGTGAAAACAAGAGTAGCCCAAAGAAAACCAAAGAAGACCCTTCCTGTTGGAGTATTTTTAGAAGACTGTTCTTGTGAGAAAGCACAGCCCAGCTGTTTTCTGACTCCAGGCTTTCCCATTCAGATGTGTGTTACTCAGGGAGGTTTCATCTGAGCCATGTTGAGTTAATGATCATGGCATGGAGAAGCCGGAAGAGGAAGTCCCTCCAATCCTGCTCGGTCTCCTCTATGTATTTGGGAATGGGAAACTATTCGCTGCCTCCTGACTCACACCTCTTTGCGGCAGTATGTTAGGTGCATGCATGACATTCTTTGTTAGTTATGCTGTTGGGAAACAATTGATTGCAGTCAAAATTTGGTTGCAGAACTTCAGTGATGCATTAACAATGCTTGACTGCTATACATTTGTAAGTCGTATAGGCTACAAGGTGCCACAATGATGACTTCACTACAAAAACAGACTGGTTGATTTCAAGCTAGCGTCATGACATCGGCCATCAGCGGCAGTCAGGCATGTGACTCAGACCAAAATGGATTAGTTTACGTCATTGTGATGCAATCCAAGCTGTGTAGTATATGGCCTTTCATGGAGTTTCATACAGATATTATTTAGTAGCAGATACAATTTTTTCTTGTTTTATTGTAATTTTATGATTGTTATTAATATAATCTACAGGTCAAGATGATTTTAGTCATTTTTTCAGTTTTAAACTTTTTTGTAGAAATTAATGAATAAATTGTTTAATTAATAATGTTTGGTAATAAGGTCTCGTTTGTTAACATTAGTTAATGTATTAGCTAGCTAACATGAACTAACAATGAGCAATATGTGTTTTACAGCATTTATTAGTCTTTTTTAATGATAGTTAATAAAAATACTATTGTACTAGTTAAGCTGAATTTTGTCATTATTTTTTTATTTCCTTAACTTTAAAAAATGTTGGGTGAATGTAGTTTGTAGTCTTTGTGATTTACAGCTGCTAGAACATCATTGTCATCAACCTCCTAGATGGTTTTAGTGCTCAGCTGAGCTTCTTGTGAGTAACGGCTGTTTCTCATTAGCAAAAGTGTGAAAGTGAAATTGTTGCAGGCCTCACTGACCTTTTGATCGCTTCAGATGGTCTCAGAGTACACTAAGCATAGCATGGCGCTGTTGAAGGCACTATCACATGTTAGCTAATATTAGCTCTTATCACTGGCTCTCTCATTCCTTATGGCTATAGCATGGTCAGAGTTTGTGGTTATTGTACGTATGTGAGTGTTTTAAATTTAAACAAGGCCTATACTATAGAGAAAGCAGGAACAACAACGTCCAGCTCAGAGGCTCATGGTAATATTGTGAAATACTATTACAATTTAAAATAAGGATTTTCTATTTGAATATACTTTAAAATATAATTTATTTTTGTAACGCAAAGCTGAATTTTCATCAGCCATTACCTCGGTTTTGAAGTCATGGGTCGGTATGTTTTCGGTATACAGCAAGGGGAAAAAAACAACCTTTTTTAATTAAACAGTGGTTTACTGAACAAACTATGTCTGTCTTTAAAAAAAAAAGTCTGGTGCTGTTGTAAACTTGTAATTGGGGGAAGAGATTTGAAGTGCTTATATTGAAGTTCTTAGAAGGTTGGTTAGAATGTAGTGCTTAGAAGGTGGTATAGGTTAGAATTATTGCGCTTCCATTCTAATCCGCTCCATCTATTTGACGTGCATGCACGCGTCGGCACTCGTTCATTAATGTCTGCAAAGTTAAACGTTGGCTCGGTTATTGTCAGGATAAAACTTTATGCGAAATAGAAATACTTGTGTGAAGTTTTAACAGTTACAGTTAAGTATACAACCGCAAGGTGTACACTGAGGAAAATGCATTAAACAACATTCGTATCTGAGAGTAGGCAAGCTATCTAGGTTTATGATTTAGTTTGAAGAGCTTACTATAAAGCACGTCTCATGTTAAAGACAACATGGATCATGCACTTATTCAGGAGCAGCTCACTATGTGTCCTTTCTTTGTTATTTCTCAGATGTGTTCGCAACATCAAAGTAAATCGATATAAACAATATAGTCCCATTCTAAGGGGGAAACTCTTTAGTTTTAAATTATGTTCCGCACACAGAGAAGTTCTACAAATTCAGTGGTTATATCAACGCTGAATTCGTTAGGTACTGACCTGTACAGAACATTTTCGGTATAAATATCTGTACTGTTACACTCCTAAAAGAAATGTTTCTTGAGCAAAAAATGATTTCTAAAGGATTGTGTGACACTTGTGTGACTGGAGTAATGGCTGCTAAAAATTAAGCTTGGCCATAACAGAAATAAATTACATTGCATTAAAACAATTAAAATAGAAACTAATAACTGTAATTGTTATATTTTACAGTATTACTGGTGATTTTGATCAAATAAATGCAGCCTTGGTGACTTATTTCCTTAAATGTCCCCCTGTGGTGAAAATCTAGTTTTAATGTTGTTTATGTCTATATGGTGTTTTTAATATGGTTTAAGACAAACCATGTGCAAATTCATAAGTCAACACCATTGCTGTCACAGGAGGAAGACGAAGGTACACAGGATCCAATACGAAGTGATTTAATAATACAATAAACTGAGGAACTGACAGAAAGTGTTACAGAGCATGTGTGAAACAAAGGTTAAAACACACAACACGCAAACATCGACCGACAACTGAATACTGAACACAGAGGAACTAAATACCCAGAGGTAACGAAATAAATGATGTACAGCTGTGGTGGAAGATTAGTGTCCATGGGAACAGATGAGTGGTGCGAAACAAAGACAAAGAAACATGATTGATGAAAACAAACTGAAAGTACATGAAAGTGAAACGAAAGATGAATGAGTCCAGATAACTGGACAGAACGCCCCCTCCCAGTAGGCGTGACCCCGCTCCGTAGTAGCAGAGGTGAGGAAGGGATGGAGGGGGCTTTGGAGGTGGCCGAGGTGATGATACAGGGAAGAAAGGAGATGATGGGGTGATGGTGAAATACGGACAACGAGACCCTGGCGGCGATGATGAAGGGCGTCCGATGGCACAGACCCAGAGCCCAGAGACGACAGCCCACAGTAGAGACAAGGGAGGGAGTTGCCAAGGTGACGTGGAGGCTGACATCAACTGGGACACGACCGACGGAGGCAGAGCCGATGGATCCCAAGGTGCAGACAGAGAGCCAGTGGAGACGAGCGACATCGCTAGCAAAGGAGGCCCAGGCAATCCCGTGGCAACGATCGTCTGAGGAGGAACTAGACTGCCCAAGGCCCGAGGCAATGCCGGTGTGATGGAGGACCGAGGCATACCCGAAGGGAAAGAGGAGCCTGCTGCAGTCATAGGGGTGGAGGAACGGAGTGCAGCGGAATATCCGCAAGTCCGTGGGATAGGAGGAGTGACGACTGACCAAGGGGGAGCCGGTGGGACGAGGGAACCCGGTAGAGTCAAAAGGCAGAGGGTGTCTGGTGGAGCCGAAAGTGGGAGTAGCCAATGTGGAGCTGAGAGGTCGACAGGCCGAGACAGAGCGCGACTATCTGAGCCCGGAGGCGGAGCCACTGGATCTATCTGCTCAGGTGGTTGAAGGACCTCCGGCTCAACGTGACTGCTTGGCATTACAGGAGATGGCGAAGTGCTGCAAACCTCCAACAGATGCGGGGTTGGAGGACTGGCTGAGCAGGGCAAGTAACGGAGGCAGATAGAGATTTGACAGGGTGGAAGGTAACAATACTTTGTTCATGCAGGTGTCTGTGCAGAAACAGCCATGAAGTTCCCAAAGAAAAAGATAAAGAGTCCATTGTGCTGTCTAAAAACAGAGATGAAAAACCAGAAATGGGGTAGGATAGGGTGGGAGATGATACCTCCGCTCTGAAGTCCATCAGCCAGTCCTCAGTCTCAATTTCCACCAATATACCCCGGGCACTGGCTGATGCGTTGTGACAGGTGGTAGCTCTCTGTCTGCGGGGAGCACACACGATTCCTCCATGGTCAATGGTGGTGGAATGGGCTCTGGATCCGGCTGTGTTCTGGACTGGGGGTAAACACTCTCCAGACACCGGATGATAGCGTCCCTCCAGTTCAATCCAGAGATGTCTACGGGGTCTATGGGGTGACGGTAATTAGACATAATCCATGTGGTCGTCGATCTGTCACAGGATGAAGACGGAGAAACATGTGACTGATGAAAACAAACTGAAAGTCCATGAAAGTGAAACTAAAGATGAATGAGTCCAGATAACTGTCACAATTGCTGAGTATTTTCTCTTTAAAACTGCATTGATCTAGTCACTAGTTTCTGACGTCACAAACTACCTTGTATCCAATCACGTCAACGTGCTGGCGGACTCATCAAATGCCCTGAACCAAGGGAGTCTCATGAGAAACCAGGTTATCCCGATATTTTTTCGGTTGATATTAATTAAAGCTTTATTGCAGACACAGGTCCATATAACACATACATGCATACATAAATACATACAAATTTCCATATTAGCGTATAGGATATACAGGCTATTGCAGAAGTGTCGTCTTAACCTAGAGGTGTATCTATAACAGCTTTTCAGCGGACTGACTAGGGCTTCAATTATATGGTTCACTGACCTGTCCAGGCGATACATAAAACTAAACATCAGTTGTCTTATAAGTGCCTCACAGGATGGCACTCTAGTAGACACAAACAAATGACTGGCACTATGCCACCTAGGGACACGAAGCAGCAGCCTCATTGCATCATTGTATGCAACCTTGAGTCTCTGCATACTCTTTTTCTTATAGTTAGACCACAATTGAGCAGTGTATAGCGGTGTGATGCAGGTTCTAAACAGAGAGCACATCACAGAGTCACAACACAAAGAAAGCCTCCTTATAAGCATTTTAGCTTGAGAGTAGATAGATATGAACAATCTGGTAGATTTAGCAATATAGCAGGTGTATGATGTATATTACCATGTTATGATGAACTATATGCCTTTCTCCTCTTATGTTCTGAGTTGGCCGAGTGGATCTTTAAGCTGGAGCTGGTGTGAGTGAGGGGAGGCGGAGCTAATTTGCATATTCAAGGACCACGTATACTAAATGAAGCAAGTGTGTAGAGTTACATTCAAGCTATTTTAAGGCGTAAGGAAATAAAATTCACAGGAAAAAAACATTAAAATATGTCATTTTGATAAACAAAGATGAGTTTTAAGGGACACAATTATTGACTACAGGGGGACTTTAAAAATATAAAAAAAAATGTACCGACCCTAAACGTATGAATGGTAGTGTAAGTATGTGTTGGTTCGAGGGATTACTGTTGGATCCTTTGATTTTTATCTCTTAACCTACTATTTGATGCACAACCTCGCATAAAAGGGGTTGATTTCCTTAAGCTGTTCTTTTATATTTAGAATCTTATACTGTGGTTTAAAAGAATAGCCTCATAAAGATATTTTATTTACTCACCCTCATTTTGTTGCACACCAGTATAGACTTTCTTTCTTCCAAAAGCCCACAAAAGATGATAGAACAGCATCATAAAAGTGTCAAAGAAGTGGTTTGACTCATACACTATATTTTATATCTTCTGAACTTAGGATAACCTTTTGTAAAGAACAGACTGAAATTGAAGTGGAAATCTTAAAACCGCTGTTGCCCCCCTTTTTGTGTTCATGAGAGAAGCAGTGATCTAGGAATGTGGCTATTTATTTTCAACAATGTGAATGTCTCAGTTGAGTATTTTTTGTTTGTTCGGTACATTTCACTAGTGCTGGGCGGTATGACCAAAAATTGATATCACGGATTTTTCAAAATTATACCGGTTTCATGGTATATGACGTTATTATTATTTTTTTCAAGCATGACTTGGTGTTAACTAGCCTGGATGCCAGCCCGAACCCCGCGCACAACATTTGTTGGTCGGGAAGTTCGGTCTGGACTCGATCCATTGAGGAGTAATTATGATCGGTTCAAAATTAGTCGGGCCAATCAAATTGTCAGGGCGGGCTTTATACGATGATGGACAGATGATCTGCAGTTACTTAATCATCGCGTTATCAAAGAGTGCTTGGGTTGAACTGGGTTCTCTTAAAGGTGACTGCAGCTGGAGAATTGAGATGTATAGATTTCGCTATCGCGTCTGTTGTAAAAGAAATCGACAGCGCATTCATTTTAAAAGACGAACAGAGAACTGCAATCAAGGCATTTGTCGATCGGAAAGATGTGGTTGCCGTCCTTACTACGGGATTCAGCAAAAGTTTATTTTATCAGCTGGCTCCGATGGTCGCTAAGAAGATGGGACGCAATGAAAACCCTGTGGTCGTTGTGGTTTCTCCTTTGCTCGCACACTCGCACTCATGAAGGACCAAGTAAAAGAAGCAACACTCATTATTTTACAACTTCTTCCAGCGTGCGTGCAGTTGGAGAGTTCTGTTGAAACTATGCTATGCAACTATGTAGCTGACTTACTGCGTTGCTCTGATTGGTTGTAGGTCTATCCATTAGAGTGCAGAGTTTTTTTTTTCTTCCTGGTTCGTTTAAGACACGCCTCATAATCAAAGCCCTATGGAGCAGTATCAGACTCACATTCTGACTAGAATATGAGTATGACGAAGTCAGGCTAGGTGTTAACCACATTTTCTACTGATTGAGCGAGGAAATACTGCAGTAGATTGACTTAAAATGCCCTATTTTACAGTCATGAGTGAATATTGTAGAATAATTCCACACTAGTATTAAAGGCGAACTTGGCAACTATTTCAACTTAATAAAACCGTTTAGAAATCATTTGAATGGTTCAATAACCTGTTCTGGAGAGAATGGTGACTTTCCCCGCTCCCCCCAGCGTTCCCAGGCGGAAAACCAACCTTGCAACATCGGGACTAACGTCCGGAGAAGTTGGAAATAGGAAGTCTCGTGAGAAGTGAGAACGAGCGAGAAACACGAACTGCTTTATGGCAATTCGACATAATTCTATACTGTGTATGATGTTTTACCCACCTCGGTAGATAGACATAGCTCCACACGATAAAGTTGACCGGCTTCAATAATAACAAATGCACATAAGCAGCGGTAGAAAGCGGGAGGAAGGTGCCACAAGTGAGAAAGATGAGAAAACATGCGACAACAAAAGTGAAAATCAGCGAAGAAATGGCTAGAGTTGCCAAGTTCCCCTTTAATGCAGGTTTGCAAGGCTGTTTACAAAGAGGTGCCAGCAGGAGGCGGTTTAGGAGCGGCAGAAATAGCGGTTTCCCCGGTAACGGCTGTACACAAAGCAGCGCTGCGCTCAGAAACACTGTTTATCAGGAAAGATAAAGAAAGATTAAATGAAAATAACATTTCATTTAATACCATTAACAATAACAAAATACCATGAAACTTTTCTAAAGACAGTCAGTTCCCTTCAAAGATCCATTCATATAAAAACACCTGTGCTGCATTTTGACTTTGAAACGTGCAGTGTTTATTCAGCGATGTCAAAGCCTTTTGGAAAATCTATTTGTGGCGGGCAGTGTTGATATTGTGAACCAATGTATGGGAAACACTGTAATATAATTTGACCGCTTTCAATTATAGTTTAACCTATCCATCTTCACCGTCATGTTTAGTAACACATAGGCTACTGTGCTCATATCATATATTCATATCATAACAAAAATAAACACCGGTATTCGGTATGAACCGGTATACTGCCCAGCACTACATTTCATTGTGGATTCTTTGGTAAATCAGTCGCAATTTCGGCACAGGCTTTGCAAACAGACTTTTATTATACGGACTTGACAGTAATATGACAACATAAACTGTGTTAAAGGGTTAGTTCACCCAAAAATGAAAATTAAGTCATTAATTACTCACCCCCATGCTGTACCAACCCCGTAAGACCTTCGTTTGTCTTCGGAACACAAATGAAGATATTTTTGATTAAATGTGACAGCTGGATCACTCCTCCATAGGCTGCCTAAGGGAATGAATCCTGACGGCCCAGAAAGTCAATGAAGAAAATGTTTAAATATTCCATGTCACAACAGTGGCTCAACTATAAGTTTATCAAGCGATGAGAATACTTTTTGTGCGAAAAAACAAACAAAAATAACGACTTTATTCGACTATTCCTTTTCTTCCTTGTAGGCCTGAAACGAGACTTCAAGAGATTTCCACGACGCATGCGCGAGAATTGCGATCTCCTTCAACTACTTCAGTTAAGTTCTCGCGCGTGCGCATCGTGGAAATCTCTTGAAGTCTCGTTTCAGGCCTACAAGGAAGAAAAGGAATAGTCGAATAAAGTCGTTATTTTTGTTTGTTTTTTCGCACAAAAAGTATTCTCGTCGCTTGATAAACTTATAGTTGAGCCACTGTTGTGACATGGAATATTTAAACATTTTCTTCATTGACTTTCTGGGCCGTCAGGATTCATTCCCTTAGGCAGCCTATGGAGGAGTGATGATCCAGCTGTCACATTTAATCAAAAATATCTTCATTTGTGTTCCGAAGACGAACGAAGGTCTTACAGCATGGGGGTGAGTAATTAATGACTTAATTTTCATTTTTGGGTGAACTAACCCTTTAATTCTAATGCCTGATCTGTGACCAGTGATGCCTGATATGTAATGATTCATGTACAGTCAGAACCATGTGTCAGTAAATCAAACCAGTGACTAAACGGTCAACTTCACATTTTTTTCTTAGTAGAATGAAAATAATCTGTCATCAAACTGTGATTAAATTATAAATAGAAAGCGATCAAAGAACGCTCCCTTTACATTCGCTGGAGCTGTCAATTAAACAGCGTGAGTTTTGACTGAGTTCTGAACTCTCGCCAAAACTCTTGTTATAATAATTGTACTGTTAGTTATGATGAAAGCATTCGTTAGAGTTTAGAAATCGAGTTTCAATGATGAGATCACTGCGTTCATGCGCTCAACATGTCTGATCGGCTACAATGCTCATCACTGCAACCTTTCATGCCACGATCTAAATATAATGCTATAATCTACACTTTTCACAATTAGTTAATCTTGAGAGCTGTAATTGTAAAAACGTGCTAAAAGTTTTCGAAAGAGTTCTACATATAATTCTTATTTCATATGCAAAGATGTTAGCCACTCACAGGAGTGGGCATTTACACTGAAGTCTCACAGCAGACATGCCCCTTTAAACAGCATTCAAATCAGATTCAGCCTTATATTTCTAAATTATGAAAACATTTTATGTAAAAATCATACTAACATTATAAGTGCACCCCAGGAAACATTATAAAACAATGCAGTTCATGACCCCTTAAAGTCAGATCTTTTTCCCTTATTAAATCGGATGGTATATTTTACAAAACAGGTTTGAGTTATTTGTTCACAATAGGTTTGACAGTATTAAATGTGAAGGACTGTGTGTGGGAGGCTGTGTTTTTGAGTGAAGCAGCTAAAAAAGTGAGAGTATGTTGTTTTCTTCCTGCAGACTCACCTGGTGATTTCTCACACAGCTGCACTGATAAAAATATGCTACTATTTTCTCTAAGCTTATGTGGCTTAAAAGCAGCTCTGATTGTTCCTGTGGATCCTCCTTACCTATTCAAATGAAGGACCTCTCAGCTTTCCCATAACTGTTATTCAAGGATGGATTAAATTGATCAAAAGTGAAAATAGAGACATTTAAAACTGTATAATGTTACAAAAGATTTAGCCTATCTCAAATAAATGCTGTTCTTTTGAACTTTCTATTCATCAAAGAATCCTAAAAAAATTATGCAGCACTGTTTTCAACAATGATAATGATAATAAGAAATCTTGAGCACCAAATAAGCATATTAGAATGATTTCTGATGCACCTGTTGACTGGTTTTTAGTTTTATTTTGGCTGATCTCTATTCTGGACATGCACACAAACTGCATCGCAAGTGTTTATAAGCGCAGCGTTGCTTTGAACAGCGGTACCCAAATAAATGCTGGAATTCCATAAGCGCCCCCTTCTGCCAGAGAGTGAATTTGCATTTTAATTGATCATTTTTTAATTCTTCTGCTGTTTTTGTTTTGTGCAGGTGTCAGACAAATCCAAAGTCAGACCAGTTTTGCTTAGTTTTAAATCTTAAAATTATACAATATAAAATTAGACAATCTAGTTCAAATAAAAAACAACTGCTCTTGCTACACGTGTGTTAGCATCTTTGTTTGCATCATGATTAAAATGCTGTGGTTGCCTCTGATATCAAATGGTTACAGATATTTTTGGTTTAAGGCCAGTTTGGCCTCTTATAAAGCAAATAAACAACAAATAAAAAGAAAAAAATCAGCAACGATTTATAGTGATGCACCGATCATGTTTTTCCATGCCTATTTCAATACCAATAAATCATGTATTTTATTTAATTTATTCCCAGAGTGATAAACAGAATGGACTCTGACCAAACACTTTTGAGCGGAGTCATGTCCTCATGTCTGATGTGATACTCTCTAGAGTAGCTGTTAGCGCAAGCCAACAGTGCACTAGCTAAATATTGTTAGTTGCATGCATACTTTCTCAGTTAGCACATAACAGTTTTAAAAATGTGATTGTCAGTTTGTAATGGGCCTGTTTTTGTTTGTCATGTGAACATGTTAGCACATTATGGAAATTGGTCATCTTGGTGGTTCTTTCTCTTTTCCCCAAATAATTTCTTATTTAGTGTCACACTAATGGTGTGACGTTTTGTGGGTTGTCGTTGGCCTGACAATAGGCTTTATGCACAGCTTCACTACTTCCTGAACTTTAGCCAGCTCCTTTGTTTCCTGTCTGCCATTATTGGACAAACTGATTAATCCAGGTGTGCCGGATTAATGTTACTGAGGCCAGGCACACCTGGATTAATCAGTTTGTCCAATAATGGCAGTTCAAAAAGTAGTGCAGCTGTGCATAAAGCCAATTGTTCACATGTGGGTGATTACAGAAACATTGTAGCAAGATACCTCCCAATGGCCTTGATTTGGATATTCTAGATTAAAGGGATAGTTCACCTAAAAATGAAAATTCACTTATAATTTTCTCACCCTCATGTTGTTCCAAACCTCTAAGACTTACTTTCTTCTGTGGAACTTAAACAAGATATATTGGTAACCAAACAGTTTTGGTTCCCTTAGACTTCCATTGAATGGATAAAAAAAGGTCAATGGTAAACTGTTTAGTTACCAACATTCTTAATATCTTCATTCATGTTCCACAGAAGAAAGTAAGTCATTGGAACGACATGAGGGTGAGTAAATGATAAAATCATTTTCTGAATCTCTTTAAGCAGACAAAGAATGCTGCACTTTCTTTATTATTTATTCCTGCTTTTTGTTTATTGCTAACAGTCTATGATAATTCTATTCTGTTCCGTGTTGTAAGCTAAAACAAGGCTATAAGTGGTGCTCTAGCGAAGTCACTTCTTTTTAAAACGCATACAATCATTGTTTTATCCGTAGTGTTGTTAACTTCCTCCTGCTTATATCATGTTTTTTTTGCTTTTAATTCACAATTTTACCATTCCCTATAGTTATTTGAAAAATAACATTTTAAAATATTTTTTTCTATTTTATCTTATAATGTCATTTATTCCTATAATGCAAAGATACATTTTCAGAATCTTTAGTGTCTTCAGTGTCCCATGAGCATTCAGAAATCATTCTGATATAATATGCTGATTTGGTGCCCGAGAAACAATTCTCATTATTATCAAAATGAGAAAGTGTTGAAAATAGAGCTGAAAACTAGGGATGTGCACGAGTACTGGAGTTCTCGGACGGGACAGAGACGATCGATCATGAAAACGATTATCGCAGTGACTTTTTTTCTGATTGGTTACTGCAGCATTTTGGCCAGTACCTGACGTCTGATTGGTTAGCGTTAGGACAGCATGCCGTCCAGACCTGCGAAGTAAAGTATAACAATGGATTTGAAAGTGCGCAGTGAAGCCTGGAATCACTTTATTCATGAAAATACAGTTAAGTGCAAGATGTGCAGCACCAATCTGCCACTTTATAATGAGAACACTATAGAATGTTGTAAATTCGTTGTGCTTTAGTTGCCCGTGTTTCAGCGCCTTGTTACGGGAAGTGCATCCACAACGAGAGTTACACATTCTGATTAGCATGTAACTTAGTTCAAGTTTACTTGCATCTGCAACCTTTTGTGTAAATACAAGTCTTTAGGGTAACGTTTATGTTGTGTATCTATACCTGATTAATCCCATAGCCTACAGTATGTGTTCTATAGACTGGGCTTCAGTTTACTGATGTTCATTCACTCTTGAGCTTCACCTCATGCAGCTCTTCCTTTAAGATGTCTCTTTTTCGAGAACATT
The DNA here is from genome assembly GCA_030578255.1 of Tiaroga cobitis. NCBI lineage: Eukaryota > Metazoa > Chordata > Actinopteri > Cypriniformes > Leuciscidae > Tiaroga > Tiaroga cobitis. Next base: position 17,721,304 of record CM060597.1, read on the forward strand.
GATGCATTATTGTTAATCTAGTTATTTTTCTAGTCATATTTTCATTATGGACATGATGGACACGCCCCGTCCCCCGCACACACACCGCCCTCCGAGCACTCGTTTTTGAGACCGATTCAGTACTTCAAATGAAAAATGGACAAAAATGGCCATACCTGTAAAAAAACACTTGACATTCCAGAGTTCTTTGATGAATGTAAAGTTTAAAAGAACAGCATTTATTTGAAATATAGTTTTTTGGAACAATGTCTTAACTGTCACTTTTGATCAATTGAATGCATCTGTCTATTTGTCTGTCCGTCTTTAATTATTTTTTAAATGATATTTGACACAATAACAAACCCACAAACCGCTGTTTGAGAACTGGAGCACAGCACTCGCATGTAAATCATTATTTAATTCAATAATTGAATTGAATTAAATGGATTTCAGTGGAAAAATTAAGTCTTAGAAATATATGACATGACCTCTTTAAGGAATAGTACCTTGATCAGACCAGAGTCAGGAACGTCTACATGAGGCCTTTGCTTTTTTAAAAATTCAGTAAGAGGCCCAGACGCCTCACCATGATCCTTACAGAAATCCTTTGATTCAAACTAGCACATTAGGCAGATGCTGTAAGCATAAACTTCTTAAAGGGGTTACGCTTCGTCCCAGCTGTATAGCTTATCCACCGCTGTGCTGACTTATCTGGTTCTTTAATAAAGCACAGCGACAGGCCAATTCATTGCAGTGTCTCAGGAGGCTACACCTCATCATAAGAGATGGAGCACATGGCGTACCTCATTTACTTGCCCGTCTATTGTAGGTTATACACGCCCGGCTCATCTAATAATACACCTCTTGGATGTTTTTCAGCCCTCATTTAAATGAAGTCACTCTTTTCTGATTTGCCTTGCTTCTGGAAACACAGCTCTGCACTGGTTACTGTAGCTCTTTGCAGTAGTGGTAAGTTTGGGTTACATGTGTTTTGAGTGTGTGTGTGTTTGAAGGAGAGGAGTGTGACTCTTCACGAGAGGGGGAGGGTATGTAGGCTATGTTTGTCTGATGTTTGTTGAGTGGCTCCCACACACATCTCTCATTCGCATACTGCCTCTTTCGTTAACTTCTGCGGCTTTTATGTGGTTCTCGTTCTTCTGAGGTATCCTGTTTACTTGTGCTAACTGCTGGATGAACATCTATTGACTGAATCATAACTCACACCTTCTGCTTTACGCTGTGCTCTGAAAATGATTCCACACCTTTTCTATGTTTCTACTCTAGAAGAAAAAGCACCATTTCCATTGCGTAACAAACATATAATCTGTGGTATGCTTGAAACAGTAGATTTTGAGGTTAAACAATGCTTTTCTTGGAATTGTGCAAATTAGTATACATGTTTGTTTTTTCCAAAAGAATGTTTGTATTTCTATTACGCTAATCGTTTATTAGGTTTAAATGAGGGTAATATAAGGAGATCTGTCATGTCAAACAGTCTGCCACAACATCGGCTGAGCATATTCATAAGTTTGACATCTGATTTAATATCTGCTTATTGATATATCTGACATTCAATTAAAACCAAAACACTTCGAGTTATTTTTTGTATATTTGTCTCTGTTCCAAAAAAGACATGATATTTTTATTAGTCAGTTGATTCGAAAGGTTACAATTGAATTGAATAAAATTAATGGCATGATATGCTGATTAATTAACCTAATCGGTAGCAAATAATAGCATATCAATATCAGATATTTGCTGAAAATACTCTATTGATATTATTGTAAATAACTGACATTACAAAAAGTAACTTTAGGAATCAATATGTCGTTTTGATCCACAGCTATTCTTTTTGCAGTGAAGTTTGTCAATATGTCCGAGGTAGACATACGTGTTGACACAGGACGTGTTCTTGCTTCCAGTCTACACTATTTAAAAAAAAAATTCTATATACAGGTGATCATGTACATGTATCACAGTTATTTTTAGCATCAGGATCTATAGACACTGCGTCAAGTTTTAAGTAGTTCAACTTTTAAAAACATGTTTTGAGACACCTGTTTTCTGTTGCATTATGTTACCGGACATCCAGTGTTTTTTTCTAATGCTAGAACACGTCCTAGATAAATTTAAATATACTTTTCATTTAAGTTGTATTTCAGGCTTGAGTTGCTCTGATGGTTGGCACATTTATTATTGGAGTAAATATACACTACCGTTAATTTTTGGTTCAGTAAGTGTTTTTTTTTAATACTTTGTTTTATTCAGGAAGCACACATTAAATTGATCAAAAGATAAATTAAAGACATTTATAATGTTACAAATTTTTTCTATGTCAAATAAAATATTTTCTTTTAAGCTTTCTATTCATCAAAGAAGATTCATCAATCACAGTTTACACAAAAATATTATGCAGAACAACCATTTCAACATTCATAATGGTAACACTTTACAATAATATTTTATTAATTAACTACTTTAGTTAACTTGAATTAACAATGAACAATACTTCTACAGCATTTATTAATCTTAGTTAATGTTAATTTCAACATTTACTAATACATTATTAATATAAAATGTAATTGTTACATTAGTTAATGCACTGTGAATTAACATGAACAAACAATGAACGTGAAAGAACAATGAATGCATTTTTATTAACTAACATCAACAAAGATAAAAAAATACTGTAACAAATGTACTGGTAATTGTTAGTACATGTTACTTAATACATTAACTAATGTTAACGATACCTTATTGTTAAGTGTTACCTTAACGTTAATAATAATAATTATTATTATTATTATTTTATAATTGAAAACAGTTATCTTAAATTGTAATAATATTTCATAATGTTGCTTGTTTCCTCTGTTAATCTAATAAATGCAGTCTTGGTGAGCACAAGAGACTTCTTTCAAAAATATTTAAAAAATATTACCAACCCCAAAATATTGAAACAGAACTGCACTGTAAAAACGCCAATTAATAAAATGTTGGAAGAGCAAAAATATTTATGTTGAACCAATATCCATGCTTGGTATTAGTTAAGAAGACATATTATATTAAGTCTGCAAAAATATATTTGAAAAAAAATTAAATGAAGGGATATTTTCAAATCCAGTCAACTTTAGGATGGCTAATGTGGACTGGACTAATAAACACAAATCTAGCCAATATTTGCTAAAAGTATAAGGCCAGCTATGCTATACAATATTTTAATGCGTAAAACAGAACATATTTGTTGTTAAAATGAACATTTATAAATATTTAATAAACATATAATATCAAAACAACACTTATCAAATTGTCTCGAGGTTTCGTTTCTGCACTATGAGAGCGGATGGATCCTATACAACACTTTAATATATAAAACCTTTATTTTTTAAATCTTGAATTTAAGCCGTCTATTTTTGGTAGGCTAATAAACACAAAACAAAAGCGCATCGCTACATTTATAAAGAATGGAAGGATCTGGATTATGGCTCACTTGATTTTGCGGAAGGATACAGCATTTGACTTCGCGGGTTTTACAAGGCAGTGGCTCGGCCGGCTGCGGTACTGCTGGTGCGGGAGACATTTTGTCAAAGACGGTCATACTTAACTCAAGGTAAGTGGCTCTGAATAAATGATCGATTTTAAACCCAATAACGACAAAAATGTACAACATATGTGATGGTTTTGTGTTGTTACGTCCTCCTGAGACGGATTTAGAAATGTTTTTATAAGTTAACTTATGTCCGAGGGAAAGTTAAGTGTAGCAGCTAACGTTATGTCAAGTTCACTCGGCACGGAATATGTTAAAATTATAGAATATGTTTAAGTTTATCGACAAAAACGTATTATGTACAATTTATTCGTACAACGTAAACATATTATTTGTTTTTGAGTAGATATTTAGCGTAAGTTACACTTTAAACCGTAAAACGTTAAGCCTATGTCCGAGGGGAAGGCATAACGTTATTCATATAACGTAACGTACGTTTAGCTAAGAGAACGTGGTATTACCTCGTTTAATTCCCAAAACATGTAAAATGTACTACTATAATGTGTAATAGCTTTAATTTCGGGATGTTTTATGATATTTTCCGTAACGTGAAGAGTTATATGAACAGAACGCGGTCTTTCTCTCATCATTTTAGCCTAATGTCACGTAACTTAAGTTACTTTTAGGATGCGAGTTATTGAAATCTATGAAACGTGTAACATTAATTTTAAACACAATACGCTATTTTAGGGTAACTTAAGCGTGATGAATAAGGTTAAGATTGTGAAAACCTTTGCAATTGTCCCATGGAGAGACCGACATAAACCTGAATATCTAACGGTCCAGCTACAAAAAATGGCGCTCATTTTGAAACAGCGTTTTGACCTCTTGAGGACGGCATTTCATAAGGCCGTTATCAGTGGGTGTCTCGATAAGCTGCCCTAGGTCGTGAATCAGCTGGTACTATTATTTTGTGTACTCAAATTCGTGCACTGGTAAGTGATTTATATTAGGGATCACATAATCTTGGATTAGAGTTCTTAAAATTTTTAAACTCTTTATATTGTATAGCCAAAGTATATTTCAATTATAAATTTAACATTTAGCTGTTGAAAATTAAGTTCAAGTAGTTTTGATGAACAGTTGTTTTTATTATCTCTTATAACAATTTATCTTTTTCCCTCCCATTTATTCATCTATCCTATGTGGTTCAAACCAGAGAGGCGATGATGTGGAGAGGCAGACCAGAGGGATGCAAATTGGTCTCCTTGAGACAGTCATTGATGCTGGAGGCCTGGATTCAGTGGTGGAGGAAGAAGTTCTCCTAAACGTTTCAGATGTACCAACTGACGTTGGAGTGCTTTTTGGACTGCTTTACACTCTATATATTGATTACCCCAAACAGTGGAAGTTTGAAGCAGTGCAAAAGGTATTTCTGTGTCTCGACAGTGAGAAGTGTTCCGCTCAAATACAGTCTTGTTTAGAGGTCAGAGGTGGTGCAGGGATGACATCAAAACTCAAAAGACTAATTCGCCACTGATTCCCTCAAAATATTCCTATGCTTTTTAAAAAAAGAAATATATTAATAGATGTTTTCAATTTGTTAGTGAAATAAGGTTTGTGGTAAACAAGTTGATGATACTTTATTCTAAGATATTTTATTCTACAATGATAAGACATAAAAACGTTTGGGGTGTGTGTGTGTGTAGTTTACATTGTAGAAAAGAAAATCCATTCAAGTATTGTCAAATTGTGTTAACCACAGAGCTTATTTCACCAATAAACGAGGAACCAGTGTCGAATTAGACTTTTGGGTTTTGACATCATCCCTGCACCACTCTGAGTGTTATAATGCCAAATATTCGGTTGTTGTTTTTCAATACTTTTTATACTTATGAAATATCTTGGACACCATTTTGTTACCAGTTGTTGTTGTTGTATTCTTTTTAGTGGTCAAATCACTTAATCACGATTAATCCCATCTAACATAAAAGTTTGTGTATAATGTGTGTATGTGTGTATATATATATATTATCTTTTTTATACATGATATATACATGTATATGTGTGTCTGTGTGTGTGTGTATACACACTATATTGCAAAAAGTTTTGGGACATCTGTCTTTAGAAGCACATGAACTTTAATGACCCCATTATTAATTCGTAGGGTTTAATATGGAGTTGATGACCCACCCTTTGCCACTATAACAGCTTCAACTTTTCTGGGAAGGCTTTCCACAAGGTGTAGGAGTGTGTTTATAGGAATTTTGATCATTCTTTTAGAAGCACATTTGTGAGGTCAGGCACTGATGCTAGACCTGGATAACAGTTTCTTATTCATCCCAAAGGTGTTCTATTGGGTTGAGGTCAGGACTGTGCAGGCCAGTCAAGTTCCTCCACACCAAACTCTTCATCCATGCCTTTATGGACCTGCTTTGTGCACTAGTGCGCAGGCATGTTGGAACAGGAGGAGGCCATCCCCAAACTGTTGTGTAAAGTTTGGTGGAGGGGGGATTATGGTGTGGGGTTGTTTTTCAGGGGTTGGGCTCGCCCCCTTAAGTTCCAGTGAAAGGAACTCTCAAAGCTTCAGCATACCAAGACATTTTGGAAAATTTCATGCTCCCAACTTTGTGGTAACACTTTGGGGATGGCCTCTTCCTGTTCCAACAAGACTGCGCACCAATGCACAAAGCAGGTCCATAAAGACATGGATGAAGAGTTTGGTGTGGAGGAACTTGACTGGCCTGTCGTCCTGACCTCAACCCGATAGAACACCTTTGGGATGAATTACAGCAGAAACTGTTATCCAGGTCTAACATGCCTGACCTCATAAATGCGCTTCTAAAAGAATGGTAAAAATTCCTATAAACACACTCCTACACCTTGTGGAAAGCCTTCCCAGAAGAGTTGATGCTGTCATAGTGGCAAAGTGTGGCCAACTCCATGTTAAACCCTACAGATTAATAATGGGATGTCATTAAAGTTCATGTGCTTGTAAAGGCAGACGTCCTTACATACACCCACATGTGCACACATATAATATATAATCAAAATATAATTATAAATATAATATATATATATATAAACACAAACTTTTATGTTAGATGTGATTAATCAACTTGACAGCACTAATTATTTTATGTATTAATTACTTGTAGAGCTTGTAGTTTTTACTACAATTTAAAATGTGCTTTATTGTTCTCAGTTTAGGGAAAGATTAGTAAATGTTTTTTTAGTTCCATAAATGTTTAAAATGGAATTGGCATTATTGAATTTAATGTTTGTCAACTGAGTAATTTTGCCTGTATGTTTAGTCTGTGCAGATTGTTGTGAAATAAAGGCTAATATGTGTTATTATTTGGGTTTTTATGTGATTAATATACACCACAATTTTGTTAACCTCAGTATAAAATTTAGTACAGCAATTTTTAGTTAAGCCCAAATAAAAAATCCTGATTAAAACATTTTAGTTGAATGAACTATAAAACTAGTTGAGCAAACATACTTTTTTAAGTTGGAGTCAAGTTTGGACCAACTAAAACATTTCAGTTGAATGAACTATAAAACTAGTTGAGCAAACAAACTTTTTTAATTTGGAGTCAAGTTTAGGCCAACTAAAAAATAATAATTGAAGCAACACTTTGAAGAGAAATTGAGTGAACGTAAAAATTCTGTGGAACTAGTTACTAAATAATAATTAGTCGAGCCAACCCTAAATTTTTTACAGTGTGTTCTCTATTCTATTTTTGCAAGCTTTGCAAGTTATTTGCTCTCTGAAGCTGGGTGGGTGACATGCAAGTCTTTATTGTGGCAGTAAGTGTGGAACAGTCGCACACGGGGGGATGTTGTGAAAGTGCTTACTTGATATCACACCCCCAGACAATTGCAGTTGTTATTGACAAATGTACGTTTAAGCCTTTTGCCATTGCCTGCCCTGATGATTTTCCACACAGGCACGTGCCACGGGGTCAGTGGCTTTATAGGGGGCTTTGATGAAGTTACAGTTCAGCTGCTCTTTAAGTCACTGAGTTAATGGCGCCTTCCCCCGGAAGTCTGGCCAGTGAATCAGCCCCCCTTCCCTGCATTCCTCATGTGCCCTCAGTGTTCATACATACCTCACCCTGTCCCCTGGTCTAGCCCAGTATGAGCCACCCATTCCCCTCAGCTCTAGCCCAGCATGCACCACCATCATTTAAAGTTGACATGAAATGAAAATTCATCTTTGAATTGATCGTTATTGATCAGTGTTACGAACCCTTTTTGAAAAAAGCAGGCTACGTAAGGGTTTCACAACATAAAGGAGGACACGTGAAACTCAAGTGCGCTGCATTAACATTTATTACTTAAAAACACGCAAAAACTCAAGAAACACGTATCACAAATAAATATAACTAATAAACTTCAGACAATATGAAGGCAACAAACATTAACAAGACGATCAACCAAGTAAAGTATATAAAAGAAATGACACACGAAAGAAATGCTTGTTTGCTGGTTTTCCTCTCTCCTGCCATACTCCGCGTCAGCGTCCGTCTTATAGTGGATCAGCAACGACTCCAACGAGGCGCAGGTGTATAATGATACACAGGTGCAGACCCATCAGTAATCTCAGACACACAAAAAAAGACACAGAGTCATGACGTCATCATAAGTAGAGGGAAACACAAGACACGAACCGTAACACTCCCCCACTTAAAGAAAGAACCAGTCTCCTTAGACAGGTTCTGGACGAAACGAACAGTAAAAGCAAACAAGAACATCACAACAACAGAAAAATGACAGAACACACATAAAGTAAATACATTTACCTAGCCCCGAGAAAGGGCATCTGCGACGACGTTGTCCGTTCCTTTCTTGTGGTGGATCTCAAGATTATAACATTGAGCTATAAGCGCCCAGCGCATCAAACGTTGGTTATGATTGTACATTTTATTTAGAAAAACCAACGGATTATGGTCCGTGTAGACGATAACGGGAGTAGAGCTGTATCCCACATACACATCAAAGTGCTGCAAAGCAAGCAACATAGCTAGAGTCTCTTTTTCGATAGTTGAATAATTCAACTGGTGACGATTAAATTTAGCTGAGAAATACGATACTGGATGGGAGATGCCATCAGCACCATTCTGAAGCAGGACAGCTCCAACTCCGGTCGCGCTGGCGTCTACTTCAAGCTTGAACGGACAAGCCAGGTCAGGAGCAGACAACACCGGAGCACTGCAAAGAAGAGACTTTGCACACAAAAATGCAGTTTGACATTCATCAGTCCAATTAAAAACAATTTTAGAGCTACACATCTTCGTCAAGGGAGCGACGACAGTCGAGAAATTTTTACAAAAACACCTGTAATAGCCAGCCATGCCTAAAAATCGTCGCAACTCTCTCCTAGTAGTGGGCACAGGGTATGCAAGAATAGCGGTCACTTTTTCGTCGAGCGGACGTACTTGACCGTTTCCAACCTGTTTCCCCAAGTACGTAACGGAGGCTTTCGCAAAATCGCACTTAGTCAGATTTAAAGTTAACGAGGCATCGGCTAATCGGCTAAAAACATTGTGCAAAGTAGAGATGTGATCTGTCCAAGTAGAAGAAAAAATAACGACATCATCAAGATAAATGTTACAGTTCGGAACATCACCTAAAACTGCAGACATTAACCTTTGAAAGGTAGCAGGCGCGTTTCGAAGACCGAACGCCATACGCGTATATTGAAAGAAAGAGTCGGGAGTCACAAAGGCGGAGACCTCAGAAGCACGTTCAGTTAATGGCACCTGCCAATAGCCTTTTAAAAGATCTAATTTCGTAATGTACCGAGCAGTGCCAAGATTGTCAATACAATCCTCTACTCGAGGCAACGGAAATGCATCCGGCACAGTAACAGAATTCACCTTGCGGAAATCAGTACAAAAACGGAACGAACCGTCCGCTTTAGGGACTAAAATGCACGGTGAACTCCACGGGCTATTACTCTTTTTGGCAAAACCATTTTGAACCAGATAATCACTTCACATTTCATGATTTCTCGTTTACCTACTGGACAATGATACGCATGCTGTTTTATTGGACCTGCATTACCCACCTCAATATCATGCTGGATGACAGAGGTACCAGACGGAACATCACTAAACAAGTTAGGATAAGTTTCTACTAAGTCAATCACATCCTGACGCTCTTCGCGAGATAAGTAAGACAGACGAGATGGTAAAACTCTTAAAATCTCTGAATTCTTTAGATGACCACCGCTGAACATCTCCATAGACATTTTCAACCCATCATCTACATCCTCAGCACCCATGGTACTGGACAGCAGAGATACCCGTTCTACATTTAACACCGGCTGTGCCTCACTCTGGGACAAACTATTCACCTCACCAGTCTTCTCAATTCGGGCTACATATTTTTTCAGCATATTTACATGACACAAACGTGTCTTCCGTCGTCGTTCTGGTGTATGGATTATATAATCAGTGTCACTTAGCTTGCTCTTAATCATATACGGACCTGCAAATCGCGCAGCTAAAGCAGAACTGGGCAAAGGAAGCAACACTAATACTTTTTCTCCAGGCGCAAAATTACGCACAACCGCGCGTTTGTCAAAACAACGCTTCATTTTCTTCTGCGAAAGAGAAAGAGCTTCTTTCGCGACTGCACAAGCACTTCGCAATCGTTCGCGGGTACGAGTAACGAAATCAAGCACATTACGTTTCTCAGTCGTACCAATAGAGAGAAACTCATCTTTTAGTACTTTTAAAGGACCCCGTACGTTATGTCCAAAGACCAATTCCGACGGACTAAACCCAAGTGACTCTTGTCGCGCTTCACGCAATGCAAACAAAACCAAAGGGACTCCCTCATCCCACTCATTCCCTGCCTCGAGGCAATATTTTCGCAGACTAGATTTCAACGTCTGGTGCCACCTCTCCAGTGCTCCCTGCGATTCAGGATGGTAGGCACTGGATGTGACATGTGACACTCAAACCTTTCAGCACATTTCGGAAGATTTTAGACAAGAAATTAGTACCTTGATCTGTTTGAACAGTTCTCGGCAATCCGAATGTGGTGAAAAACTTTATCAGAGCTTTGGTGACACTTTTGGCAGTTATATTCCGTAACGGAATTGCTTCTGGAAACCGTGTGACAGCACACATAATCGTTAAAATATACTGAGAACCGGATTTAGTTCGCGGCAACGGCCCGACGCAATCTACCAAGACACGTTCAAACGGTTCTCCTACAGCCGGAATAGGGTGAAGTGGAGCAGGTGGCACGATCTGATAGGGCTTTCCTACTACTTGAAAGGTATGACAAGACTTACAATATCGAGACACATCAGCTTTCAACCCAGGCCAAAAGAAATGCTGGAGCACCCGATGGTAAGTTTTATTTATACCGAGATGCCCAGACCAAGGATGATCATGTGCCAAGCTTAAAATATGCTGTCGAAACTTCAAGGGCACCACAATCTGATGGACCACGTTCCAGTCATCCGAATCTTCGTCATTCGATAACCGAGCATTCCAGCTACGCATCAACACAGTGTTGTTCCAATAGAACTGATGGTTGTACAAAGGTAACATTTTCCTGTCAGCACTTAAACGACATTTCTCTAACGTATGATCACTTTGCTGAGCCGCAGTGAGAACATCGCACGAAATAGGCAAAAATACGTCAGGATCGGGACAAACAGATTCTTGGGACAAATTAATATCCATCTGCTCTGTCAAGGCATTTTTCTCAAACATCTCTGCAAAAATAGACTCACCTAGACTCACTTCATTCTCCTTAACGAGATTTTTCGTCTGAGCACGCGTCGTAACTGCACTAGAAGCAAAAACATTCGGAAAATGTTGGGCGAGTACATCTGGTTGTTGATCAGTAACTGGAATATTAGTAACATGTACAACTGGCATTACTTTCCCTCCAGCAAGATCATTTCCCATGATAAAATTAATACCTTTCACAGGTAGGGAAGAACGAGCCGCTACTTTAAAACATCCATAAACTAATTCAGACGTCACCCAGACGCGATGAATAGGTACAGTGATGAAACCCATTTCTATGCCCTGCACGATAGTGCTTGTATCACATTCGGAGTCTGCACAGAAAGGCAAAGTGTCAGACAGTATAAAAGACTGAGATCCTCCCGTATCACGTAAGATCTTCACAGCCTTCTGGTCCTCAACACGACCAGTCAGTGATACATAACCGTCAAACACGAAAGGCTGAAAACACTCATCAGGAGCTACTGAAATCATGGTCTGTGGAGACACAGTTTTCACTAAAACTGAACCGCGAGGTTGAGCGGGAAAATCCTGACGTTCATGCTTTCGTTTTAAAATTCGACACTCAGCAATTATGTGTCCAACCTTGTGACAATAGCCACACTCTTTACACATTTTCGGGCTAGATGGACCAGGCCTGACTTTAAAATCAGAAGAATTAACTTCATTCTCTCTTTGCGGAGTGTAACCTGATTCACTCGCACGCTTTAAAAACACAGGTTTATGAATAAGTGCATACTCGTCTGCTAAAACAGCTGCTTGCTGCACAGTAGTAACCTTTTGTTCGTTTAAATATAAAGCAGTACGCTCAGGAACACAATTTCTAAACTCTTCAATGAGCAAAAGTTCACACAAAGATTGATAATCCGCGACTTTACACGCCTTTATCCATCGATCAAAAAGTATACCCTTCTCACGGGCAAATTCGACATATGTCTGAGAAGCGGATTTTTTCGTTGAGCGAAAACGTTGCCGGTAATGTTCAGGTACTAACTCATAAGCACGGAGAATCGCATTTTTTACGGTCTCATATTGAACACTTTCCTCCAACGGAAGAGATGCACAAATTTCTTGCGCTTTCCCTGTTAACTTACATTGTAACATTAATGACCAGACCTCTGTTGGCCACTTCAACGCAGATGCTATTCTTTCAAATGCCTGAAAATAAGCTTCAACCTCTTTCTCCCGAAAAGGTGGAACAATTACAATATTTTTTGCTACATTAAATGAAGTCGAATGATCAAGAGAATCCGTTACCACAGGTAAAGAGTTAACTGTAGGTATCACAGGAATATTTGACACGAGTACAGCAGCTTCAACCTCCGAACTAGGTCTATCTTCACGTGCAAATTTGTTAAATCTTTTTGAATCATCTCGAACAGACTGTAACTCTAACTGGCGCATTTTAACTTTCATCTCCGCATCGATACGGTGCAATTCAAGCTGATGGTGCAACTCATCCTTTTGTGCTTGAGCTCTGTCTTGCGTCTCAAGCTGTAAGCGAGCTAAACGTACTTTCAAGCGCACACCTCCCTGATGTACAGGCGATTCTTCGGTAGAGAGGGATAAAGGCTCAAACTTAGGCAAAGAAAAAGGTGGTCCTACCTTCGCCCCACCACCGGCATCCGGCGTAATTGGATTGCCAGCGAGAGGACGCAATGAAGTCGAAGACTGCAGCGGAGGTTGTTCCTCGTCATCCATAACAGCTGCAACTGATTCTGCTGATTCAGGAACATCCTCCAACAAAGGCAACACCCCAACATTAATTAAACCAGTTAACAAACAAGCTTTCAAGTCTTTCTTAAGCAATGTTTTCGAAACAGGTATTTCAAAATGTCGAGCAATAAGGAACAAATCGTCCTTTCTACATGTTTCTAACACTGCAACGCTAGGTTGACTTATGAACTCCTTTAAATCAAATAACGCCATAATAAATTGATGAGCAAAAACACAAACATAATAAATTAGTAGGCTACGAACGACTCCGGACCTAAACCTACCTAACCAAGACTAACTAAAACCTCTCTAGTCTTCAGAGGGTACCAGTTGAGAGGCAAGCCTCCCCCCCGGAGTACCTCCAAACACAACAAACTAAAATAATAAAGAAAACAAATAGTAAACCGTAGTGAGAACCGGCGCAAAGCACGGCCCCCCTGGTTTACTCTACCTACCCGGAGATCGCCCAGCACCACTATCTTTATCTGCTCATCAAACAAAATTAAAGTAATCCGAAATCCCGGACGAGCCCCCAATTTATGTTACGAACCCTTTTTGAAAAAAGCTGGCTACGTAAGGGTTTCACAACATAAAGGAGGACACGTGAAACTCAAGTGCGCTGCATTAACATTTATTACTTAAAAACACGCAAAAACTCAATAAACACGTATCACAAATAAATATAACTAATAAACTTCAGACAATATGAAGGCAACAAACATTAACAAGACGATCAACCAAGTAAAGTAAATAAAAGAAATGACACACGAAAGAAATGCTTGTTTGCTGGTTTTCCTCTCTCCTGCCATACTCCGCGTCAGCGTCCGTCTTATAGTGGATCAGCAACGACTCCAACGAGGCGCAGGTGTATAATGATACACAGGTGCAGACCCATCAGTAATCTCAGACACACAAAAAAAGACACAGAGTCATGACGTCATCATAAGTAGAGGGAAACACGAGACACAAACCGTAACATCAGACAAAAAATTCATCCATTATTTTTCACATATATATATATATATATATATATATATATATATATATATATATATATATATATATATATATTTTTAAATATATATATATATATATACTGTATATATTTAATATATATATATATATATATATATATATATAATATATATATATATATATATATATATATATATAATATATATATATATATATAGTTACCTATTTTATATATATATAAAATAGGTAACACCAGGGTCATAGCCATCATTTCAAAAGTGAGGGGCACAGAATGTCAAGCGTTATACCCGTTTTTTTTTTTCCAGACCTTTGTTTACAGGTTTTTGCTTAATTGGCTTAATATGCTATTTGTTTAAAGCAATAAAACATAAAGAAAGAAATTCTGTACTTTATATTGCACATGGTATTGTATATTGCACTATATTGTTTACATATTTCAAATAGTTTTTTGTGTACGTTTTGTATGTGAATGGCACACAGTAATGGACACTCACACATTCACTCTACTTTTTTCTAGTCCACATTTCAGGAAGGAAAGTCACTGAAACCACACAATTACAAATATGTATTGAACTCAATTGACAGACATGTCACAGTAAGGAGACCTCAAATCAGTACAATAAGATGCAATAAACAGTTAGTGTCATTTTCATGTATGCCTTTCTTTTTAGGCTGGTTTGTTCAAAAGCAGCAGATTATTGTATCAAAATGGAGCCATGCAAAATCTTGGTACCACTGAGCCTGAAATTTTTGAGTTTTGTCCAGAAGCACCTGACACACAATAGTCTTGGGATCTGGTTGGTGGGGTTTTAATACAAGTACTGAAGACCCACCTCCTTTTACAACTGACAACATGTCTGATGCCCTCTGCTCTGTCTATAAGAAAGTACAAATTAGTCTGATAAGTCTAAGTTAAAGGTATCAGATATATTTCAACATAGACCGTGCTGCTAAATATTTTGTATATTCCTTTCAGTTTACGCATTCATACAGTAAACTGTACAAAACAACAAAGGCTTTTTGTCTCCAAATCTAAGCCAAATCCTAAGTCTATTTTAGCTATACTGTAGTCATAACTTTTCACAAAATGTGTCGTTACTTTGTTTTGCTTATGCAAGGCAGTGTAGACATAAAACACATAATGAATGTGTAATGGAAAAAAACAAAACAATTTTCTTAACTTATTCTAGTCATTTGTTTTCCCTCACCACTGAAGCCTCCTTGAAACTTTCTGCCTCATCCACTCTCAACTCTAAATTAACTTCTGGCTCTGTCTATTGACAATAAAGAAGTGTTTGAAATATGCAGATACAGGGAATTGTGACATACAGAATAAATTAAGTACACTGCTGAACAATAACCAATAATTTGAATTAAATTATTTTTCCTATATTTTCCTAATGGTAATTTTATGATTGGTCTATATATGGCACTACAAACACCTGTTGTAGATTTTATACAATGTATAAAAAAATGCAATAGCAGGTGTTTTTAAAAGCCACTCTATCACTTTTCACCTGTTTAGTTTATTTTGTTTGTGTGGCATCCTCTTTCTGACCTGACAACCCAATAGTTTGCCTGTTTCTTGATCAATCTTAACACAGAAAAAAAAAAGTACAATTAGTGCAATAATACTAATGAACCCTATAAATTAAGACCTACATCAGAACATTAATGCATACAATAGCTTGGTTTCATATGACGTCACGCCACTGCGTTGCCATGGCGCGAAATGCAAATGGAGGGCAGGAAGTGATTTGCTGTATTTAGAAAGCACTATAACAAACTCAAAATGCCTATGTTTTGCGTCGTTTATGGTTACTTAAATCGATCAAACCACGAGGAGTTTTTATCGTCTACCAAAAGTTGTTGTTCATAAGGGGGAAAATGCAAGAAATTGACCGAAAAACGGCTTGCAAACCTACGTCTGCGGTCGGGAGGAGCCGAATGGGAAAATGCCCGTGTGTGCAGTGATCACTTCGTCAAGGTGAGTTAATTCAACTTAGGTGCTATGTTTGTGTAACGTATAAGTTAACATGTAACGTTTCCGAACTTTGTAAAGTCAAAGTATGTCTGTAAGACGAAGTAGTTGCTGATATCTACCGCCTCGATGGCAGGAAAATCTTTCAATTGAAAAATCGCTCATCTTCATAACGTAAGGATCACATCCAACATATGTTTTATTTTTTGTTTATATCTTTCTCTTGTAATAGCGTGTAAAGTAGTACAATACGGACTTTCCTCCATCTCGTCCATTGCGCTCTTCACTCCCTGCCCTCCATCTGAATTTTGTGGGTCATCATAATCACGTGACTGAAACCCAGCTATTGCATACTGCATTTATATTGAATTATAGGTAACACTTTACAATAAGGTTACATTAGCTATTTTAGTTATATCTATCTATCCATCTATCTCTATCTATCTATCTATCCTAAACTAACCCACTGCGCAATGTGATGTTAGAGTCACGTCTTTTCTATGTAATTTTTGGACGTCCAATTTCGGTCCACTGAAGGGGTTGTTTTGTAACGCCAGGCGACGTCTTTATTCTACGTCTTTTGCACGTCTAATATTGACGTCGGTGGGACCAAATGTGGTCGTTTGTGGACGTCTTTTCAACATCAAATTTAGTATCTTCTATAACTCTGTAGCCCCGTGTTTCAAAAAGGTAGAGGACATTTTTAAAGGATGTTATCTGTACCATGTATTTATATTTATGCATTTGGCAGATGGTTTTATCCACAGTGACTTACACATTTACATTCCTGCTTTCCCTGGGAATCAAACCCATGATCTAAGCATTGCACTAGGTGGCCGTTTCATAAGCGCCAACGCTCCACTGTTTGAGCTACAGCATTACACCTTTGTATGTGTCAATTACCACCTTCTGCTTGATACAATCAAATGCAGTTTTTGGAAAACTATCTTAAATAATTATAAATAATCTGTATTCAAATGTATTAATCATGTTGATAACAACAATGGGTGATTATTTGTAAATAAAAAAAATATTGCATTTTAATCATGTAAATTTCCTGCACCTGTAATAGACGTCCAAATGAGGTCCAAAAAAATTACCCAGTTCAATGGTCAAATGTTGAACGTTAATATGATGTCCAGAATTGGTCATGGACCGACGGACCCAATATAGACATGATCTGCACGTCTATCCGACGTCCAGTGTTTAGTGGAACTTTCTGGTTAGGCTTTTTCAAGACAACTTTTTTATCCAATTGTAAAGTGTTACCGAATTATATATGGTAAACATCATGTACACATGTTACAACGCTGCCTGATTCAAGCAGATATAGAGGCTGTTAAAGGGTTAGTTCACCCAAAAATGAAAATTAAGTCATTAATTACTCACCCCCATGCTGTACCAACCCCGTAAGACCTTCGTTCGTCTTCGGAACACAAATGAAGATATTTTTGATTAAATGTGACAGCTGGATCACTCCTCCATAGGCTCCCTAAGGGAATGAATCCTGACGTTCCAGAAAGTCAATGAAGAAAATGTTTAAATATTCCATGTCACAACAGTGGCTCAACTATAAGTTTATCAAGCGACGAGAATACTTTTTGTGCGGAAATAAAACAAAAAATAACGACTTTATTCGACTATTCCTTTTCTTCCTTTTATGCCTGAAACGAGACTTCAAGAGATTTCCACGACGCGCACGCGCGAGAACTTAACTGAAGTAGTTGAAGGAGATCGCAATTCTCGCGCATGCGTCGTGGAAATCTCTTCGAACAACAATCACCATCTTTATTCTAATTTGAAGGGCTTTGGTAACATATCTGTGAAAATAAAAGACATTACAAATTAAAAAAAAAACTGAAAATAAGTGCACGTTTTTGCGGATAGTGAATATTTTCAATTTCCAACAAAACTTGTTAATTATTCAACAAGAGAAATAGGCAGAGTTACTCATCATTGTGCAACACATTTCGGATACCACATGACAACTTACAGTGCTTGACGTTTTCTTGAAAAAGGAGTGAAGAATTTTTTGCCGTTTTGAACTCATTGCGACCTCTATGAAAATGATGGATACAGCGTGGGTGCGAGCATGTGCGTGTCGTGATCATAGACAGTATAAGAAGTGGACAGAGCCATCTCATAGAACTCAGTTGAGACAGTTGAAGCCCATTTTTAGCGATTTTTGAGCACTTCCGTTACTGACGCGCAGACTCAAACCGACTCATACTTGATGACGTGAGCAACCTGTCTGACAGACGTAAATCTTCTAGTAGCTGTGCGTGAAAATTGCCAACGTTAATCTTGCAGAGACGGGGAACTTGAGCAAAGAGTTCTTTGGCGTGAGTGAGCAGGAGTAAGTATTCTGATTAATTATTCATTTGTATAGTATAGCTTTTATGGACTCATTATCTATGGGCTTCTCCCTTGACGGGACGTCCCCCCGATTGCCTGCGAGCTTCTCCTCCTGTCTGTACGGTGATTTTCTGTACAGCGCGACAGAGTCGAGTGGTTATGACGCAATCGTTAGCTTATTTTTACAAAAACTGTTTCTACGGGGCCATAATGTAACATAGAAGGTAATGGAGCCCTTTATACATTGTCGTGTTTCTTTAGAAATAAATAATAGACAAATGGAGTCTTTAAACGCCTCAGATGTAAAGTTATTCGCTGTCAAAGTGACGCCAAAATGAATGGGAGTCAATGGAAATGCTAACGCATGTGAAGTTCTGCTACAAGATGGCGGCACCCGGCCGGCTTCAACTTCCGGTCGATGGATTACCCCCTTGGTCGTGATGCACAAGTGACTGATTACCATGGAAATGTGAAAGTCACGTACTGAATGTAGATAGACACGCCCCCCACGTGATCTACGCCCATGGCTAACACTTTATTATAGGGTTACGTAGTTACATGTTACTACATGCATTTACTATAATAATAACATTAAATTATGCATAATTATGCATGTAGTTAATTAATAATACTTAGTACTTATTTGAGTAAGTACAATGTAACTACATCACCTTAGAAAAAAGTGTAACCAAAAAATATCTTAGTAATTTTAAATATCAGAGCTCTATATTCTGCTGAAACGACAGACTTCTCTCTCATGACGTATGGCAGTCATTTCGTCCGCAAACCCTACCCCTTTTTATAATCGACTGCAAGCTCGCATGTTAGCTGTAAGCTGTTTACTTTTAGTTCAGACAAACTGCTAGTAATCCAATGCCATGGATTCCTGAAATTCATTCACGTTGTCGGAGTTGACAGGAACTAAGGATTTCAGAAATCCAGGCAGAGTGATTCTAATAATCCCATTTCCTGTGACCAGCCAAAGGCCTTTGTAGTGCAATAAATAAGGACCTTTCATATTATATTTTGTATAATCATTTAATATAATAGGTATTTGTGTAATCAGTTCTGCTGCTTAATTAAAGCACACATCATCAATGTCAATGTCATCCGTATCCAACTGATCACTGTACTGCAGGAGATCTTCCCAGTCTGCTGAATCAGTTTAGACAGCGCAGCTGTTGGAGGGCTGTCGCATAGAAAGCAGGGGGCCAGAGAGCTCCTCAACAGGTGACGGACGTGTCTCGCAGCCTGCTTCACGACCCAGAGAGCATGTGGCCCACTAGAACCACTTGGCCTCGGAGGACACATGTCAAGTGGGTCTGATAAACGTTTGGCATAACCAACCAAAGCATTTGATATTTTTGTTTTGCAAGACTTGACCCCAAGATTGCACTCATATATCTCTGGTTGCGGTAACCTCTAATCTTCAGCAACAAAAACATTCTTTCGGGAATTAGGATCTAATTCCTCTGTCAGAATAGAGTGGTGTTTTTTTAGGAAAGAGGAGCGTTTTGATTTAGGGTGATCCGTATCAGCTTCCCTGGGTGTAAAATGGTTAACTTATGAATTGTACTGCTCTCTACTTTTTCTCAAACTTGAAGGCCCATGAGGACAGTTGGTGCGTAGTACCATTAGCTCTTATTTATTAGCAGCAGTTTGGTGCTTTAATAGCATTTCTGTTCTCTGTGCGCTGGGAGACCTCTGGCCTAAAACGGGCTGCCAGGCTGCCAAGCAAAGATCTCATTCTGTTAGTCTTTGTGGAACAACACACAAGCCTCTCTTTAACTTCTAAAATATTGTAATATTACATAGCCAGAAAGCTGTGTGAATGTTTTTTGATTCAGACTGATCTCATAAAATTGCGTGTGTATGACACGCCAATTCGTATTTCCATTTTTGGCGTGCTATCAACACGCACAATCGCTTTTCAGCGTGTTTATGAACGCAGTTGACTTAACGTTATTACTGTATATATAAATATATGACCTACCTCCACCCCGTCCCTAAACCTACCCGTCACTGGGGTTAATAGCATTTATGAGTCTTCCCCTACCATCCTAGGGAAAAAAAATATCGCTCCCCAGATGTAGATCTACATCTTCGTTTCGCTCGGAAATTTAATGGCGTGTACATGTACGCGGAATCACTTGGACATTAATGGCGTAGACATACACGCATACACGCGGATATCTCAAAATGCGTATAGATAACACGCCACTTGACTTGAAAGTGGCGTGTCTGTTTACGCAAAAGTCATGATGTCATGTTGTTTGATTAGAAAAGTCCTCTTTGGTCCTTAGAATGTCGCGGTGGCAGAGGAATTCTGACCGTGTGGGTGGTTAGTGTCGAGCAACCATAAAAGAAGGCTGTTTGATTAGACAGGGGTCGAGAGGGTTATGGCTCTCGGTCCTCTTGTGCTGCTGATAGTCATTTTTGACACGGCTGGCCTGTTCCACATTCCAAGCATTTAATGACTGGAGTATGCTAACACATGACTTCATCCAACTCTGTGTCATGTTCTTCCTGGAATCTGAAGCGGTCCGGTAATTAGTGCTGCTGGCCAAGGCGAGTGTCACTATTAGTGTTGCTCATACTTAAGAGGTGAGAATTTGAACAAACTCTTGACCCAAAGGATTAGATTTTCACACTGTTTGTGCTACAAAGCGTAAATGAATGTGAATTGTGATTTCAATTGTGTCCAAAAATAGTTTGCCCAAATCTTCATGAACATTTATGTATGGTTGAGTGTATTCAATAAAATCCAAGTTATTGGTTTTGGTGAAAACAATGCAATGTTTAAGAAATTTTACAGTGCAGTAGGGCTACCAACCATTGCTCTTCTGTGCACATTCACAAGCCCACATTCATGCGAGATACAGAAATGTGGCACCATTCATAACAGAAAAGAAAGTATATATATATATATATACTACTTTTTTATGACTGATACTGCAATCTTGAATATCTGCCGATACCGATGCCAATCTAATACCAGTCCTGTTTTCTTTATCAGTTTAAATATCTATAAAATATCAGACACTATCTTTTGCCAAGACGTGGGAATTAATTCGGCATGACTCTAGCAGTGCATTGATACTCGATCAGGGCTCCAGACTAACTTTTCCACTGGTTGCACTGGTGCTACCAACTTTCTCAGTTGGTCGCACCAGCATATGATTTGGTCGCACTTTTTTTTTTTTTGCTACATGCCATGGGATTAATCAATGCATGCTGCTGAATAGTGGTCTTAATCTGCATACCATAGTTTTACACTGATATAAAAAGACTGACAGTGACACAAGACCTTATGTTAGCAAAATGTTTTAAAGGTGGGGTATGTGATTTTCTTTTTTGACCATTTTTTCAAAATCACTTGAAATCCTATTCCTAACCCACTTACAGCCACTGCGTTAGAAGCACTGAAATGAAAATTAAGCAATTTAATCATCTGTGGAACGGGCAGGACTTGAAAAACTCCAGCCAATCATTTCCAAGACCACCTAGAATCATTGGACAGAAAATGCGTCAATCAAACGGTCGTACCATACCACCCTCCCCCATCCCCCTCGCACGCGTGTCCCCTTCGTGCGCATACTCAAAGCTCGTGACCCTGTCACAGTAAGTGCAAGTCGCCCCGGTACAGAGAGAGAGAGAGTGCAATCTCGCGCATCTGAGTTTTGCAGATGCATGATTGCGCGTCCATGTTCTTCGAATGGGTGCGTTGGAGGAAAGAAGGTAGGACCTTTTGAGTTGTGTATTTTCAAAATCTGCCGGCCGTTTTGCAAATCCCATACCCTACCTTTAACTATCAAATCAAAATATTCTCAAAAAAACTACTAAAAAGTTAAAAGTAAAAAGATGACTGGGAAAAATAGTAGTATTTAATTAAATCCATTTATAGTGAGATTACAATTTTTTTTTAATTAAATGCATTTATGATGAAATTCATTGTCATGTCAATTTGTGCTCATTTTGACCACGAACTATGCGCTGTCACTTTAATTCAGCGCATACAGCACAGCAAAAATAGACTCGGTGTGTAAACGATCTCTGCACTGCTACGCACCGCTCCTGGAACAGATGCAGTGTGAAAATACCGTGTCAGGCTACACAAATATTGATCTTGACATTGTTAGCCTCTTGTCTTTTTTACATGTTGTACACTGTACATTTAACTTACACTTATTATGACTTAATTCCTAATTGGCGCGATTCACCATCAGTGTGCATTGTGCAATGCGCGTGACGTGTTAAATAAACTGCAAGTATCTTGCTGAAGAACATTGTAGCCGGAGCTTCTTCACTCCGTTAATGTCTATGGCGAGTCACGCAGGCACTGGGCAACTCCGCAGCCGAGCCGACCCCGGGATAAAATAGTCTGAATATAAACACTTATTATAGGCGTACCGTAGTGATTCAGGATAAGTAAAAAAAAAACAGTTTGGAAAGTGGATTCATGATGTACTCGTTCATTTTGAACATACGGACTGCAGCAGCTGCTGATACAATGGCGTTCTGTTGCGCATGCGTGAATTTGCGTACATGACCATGCACTCGCACAAATGCGACCACATAAAATTTTAACTCGCACATTCTCAAAAAATGGTTGCATATGCAGTCTGGAACCCTGTCGATAGCCATTGAGTTCACATCAGTTTTGCACTCATTACTGTGGTGCATTAAGAGATTGAATGAGTGCACTCGATAATGTCCACTATGGTTTTGGACACCACTACAAATGGCTGTTCGCTCAAGTAGTGCACTATATAAGGGTATAGGAGGCAATTTCGGACATAGCAATCAACGAGTACACATTAGCAAACACATAGCAACACATTAAAGGCCCTGTTTACACCTGATATTAAGATACGTTTTGGTGGATCGGATCACAAGTGGACGACGCTAAATTTAGGTTTTACTTTATTTTACGACAACTTTCATAGGTAGACGAAAACTCATTCAGCGACAAAAGACCGCCTACTGACTTAATGCATAAACACGCAGAAAGCGTTCTAGCCAGACGGGATTTAAACTTTGTTGGCTGGAGACCCAAGTTTAGTTTGAAGACGAAAAACATACCAAGCACAATGTTCTCACAATGTTATTTCCTAATTTCTAACAAGCACTCTTAGCGTTCTGCATGGTCTTGCAGCTATCAGAGCGTCCGGGCGCATACCCATACAATTACCTGCCCATAGACCCTCCCCTTGAAGAAATCAGGACAGAGGTGGTTGGAAGTGGACAATAGAGACGGATTAAAATACTGTCAAGGTCAATGAAAGGATTCAGTAGCGAGTGTGAAAACAACAGTATTTATTTAAGAAGATAATAAGATCAGATGACGTGGGTCCGATGAATAGAGGTGCCCGGGAACAGTCTCTCTTGGCAGCGCAGGGACGCAAATGGGCAACCCAATCATCCGTGGAAAACAAGGAAGAGCGACCAGGAAGACAGAACCCGTAATCCAGACACGAAACACAGGGACCACAAAGACAGCCAGGACCAGGACACGAACACCGGTAACTCCAAATGATCTGACAAACACAAGGCGGATGGCAAGGACATTAAGATTCGTTTTGGTCAATCGGATCACAAGTAGACAAGCAGGAGACACATACACGATTACACCTGGTATTTGTCACGGTTCATGAATTCACTGACTCATTCTCTCTCCTTGTGTGTGTGTGTGTGTGTGTGTATGGCTGCTGATTGCCGCTGATCAGATACCAGGTGTAAATAGTAGCAACCACATAGCAATGCCCTGGCAACTAGACATGTGCCGGTATTCGGTAATGCGATAAATCGCGGTAATGAATATGCACGATATTGTTATCGCGGCCACTTCAAAATACCGTGAAAAATAATAGATTTGAATTTAGACTTTTAGAACACGCATTAGCTAATTTTCTATCAACCGCTTAAACACTGCGTATATGCTCCGCAAAACACGTGCGCACTCTGCTGTGAACAATCCCCACATGTATAAGCACTGTGTGCACGCGGCGCAGAGCGCACTCTAGTCTAATGTAAACAATCATCACATGGAGTAGAAGCATGGCGGAAGGAGGAACTCTGCCGACGATTTACCCCCGCAGGGCTGCCAACTCTCACGCATTCAACTTGAGACTCAAGCGCCTTTCAGACAGGACGCAGAATACTCGCGGGGACGTTTTGTTGCTGCGTCGACCAAAGCACGCCGGGGTCAAAGTTAAAAATAGTTCAACTTTTTATTTGCAAAATAGCAAATTGCGTTCCGCGTTCTGTCTGAAAGCCGCTTTACGGAATTGACACTTTTCACACGCTCTCACGCAGAGAAAAATCGCGGAGCAAAGAGGACACTGACACCGACAGACTAGACGGAGCAGGTCACTTTTGATATGAAAAAAAAAGGTTCTGTCCATTGTGACAGATCGCTGCGCCTCAGTTCAAGTAAACCGATCATCTGTTACTTTTTATTTAAAGATACAGTACAACTTACCTTAAGGTTTATGCCTCATACAAAATGTCGATCAATCAGTGTTTTTCACGGAAAGAGGTCAATAAAACTGCAGGAGAACAGTTATGTCACAGAACGTTACATTTACCTCAGGAAAGTCATTTAATGACCAGCACTTTAGTTGACTAGAAAAAATTGTCATTTTGCTAAATATGTGCACTTTATTACATATTAATTATATGTTTACTTGTCATTACATAATTGTTATTATAATGAAAACCGCATTATATTTAATTTCTCTCTGTTTACAGCATTACGTGAGATATATTTTTTTCTTGAGAAAAATTAACATGCAGACTGAAGCCTACCTAATATTTATCCAAATGAGTCAATATTGAATTAAGATTAAAATCAAATACAAGAATTTATTTGAATAATACAAACAGTAACCTACCAGTCATTGTACCATGTAAACATTGTAACACGTTGTCACTAAACTTAATAAAATTCTGTTTAGTTACCATGTTTTGAAAATCACAATTACACATTGTGATGCAAGTTGTTTTTTTAGATACCCGCAATCCATCTGTTTCTCTTGAGCAATTAAAATATCGTGATAATACCGTATACCGTGATAAAAGCTCAATCAATTAATCGCAGCACGAAAATTTGATACCGGCACATGCCTACTGGCAACCAACCACAACACCTTAAAGGGTACATTGCAAGTTAGAACCCCCAGTGAGTCAATGTATAGAAAAATAATGTAGGAACTAGATTCTCTTTAAATATATTCTTAAATACGTTAATAAGGCTTCTGGAGTCGTTTTTGTGAGAAAATTTTACTTCCGCATCTCGAAAAACGCCAAACCGGGAGGGCGGCCAATTTGAACAATAGGAAAGAAATGGATCGCAATGACAGTTCGGACACTGAGGAAATTGTAAATGTTTACGCGTATGACGGACCTCAGCCATATAATTATGACCCAAGAGAGCAGGGACAGGCCAGGATTTGACAACACAACTGTCAGAGGAGACATATTGAGTTGTGGTTTGATAGAACCAGTGGAGAACAGGGCAGGTGTCGTGGTGAGTGACCAGTGTTAGCTTATAGATATACACGTTACATTAAGTGCGTTTACATGCACGCTCATAATGCAGTTATAATGGGATTTTGGCAATATTGCGATTAAACCTCATGTAAGTGCAATACTTCGATCAAATTAATGCTATTAAGCTCATAATCTTAGTAACCATATTATCATTAAACTATGTCATGTACACTGATTTTAATCACAATAAACAGACATGTAAACTGAACACCTTAATCACATTATTACTGCTCTGACCAAAGTGCACATGTGCTCGGTTCTATACATGTGCCGTGTGTTGTTCACACAATTTCATGAATGAACTCTGTTCTGAACATTATTCTGAAGTTTTCTCTTCTCCAAATCGCTAAAGTTTGTCAACAGCACTCGCTGTGCAGTCTCTGCTCCGCATCTTCATCCAGACGGCACGAAGAACACGACAGCAGCAGGCAAACCCAGCATTGCAATACCAAATAATATCCAGTAGGTCCATAAAACTTTATTTTGAATTTATGTTAGTAGATTAAAACAATGGAATTGTGACATGCATACTGTACTGCCTATCTGAGTGTGGTATGACCATACTTATTAGCGAATAATCAGAATAATGAAAATTGCATGTTAACTGGCGTGAAGAGTTCTGCTCGTGTCATGTAAACATCTTACTGCGACTAAGCCCTTACAATGATTATTAGAAATAATCGTATTATTGGTGCACATGTAAACAGTCATTTTGTCTGTGAGTCAAGCACTGCTCACATTAAAAAAAAATTACTTTCTCAGTATGGTTTACTTGAGGAGTAACTTGAACCTGAAGACCAACATATGGGATACTTTCTGATATTCTAAAGACATCAAATGGAAATGAATAGATGTATTACATCATGCATAGGATATTTTTACTGCATTAGTGGAGTCACCAAGTTACATGTGATGAATGAGGTCAAATAGTTAATTTTAACCATGGTCCATGACTGATTGGTTTCCCTGGCCAGCCAAGCAACGACAACTGAAGTGTACTCCCCTTTAGCTTGTTGTGCTATTAAAAAGAGAATACCTTAGTCCTAGCATTCAGTGACTGACGCCAACTGAAACAAAAAGTCTGTTTTTCTCTTCGCAACAACAAAATCAGAGGCCACAGCGACAGCCTAGCAACATTCTCACAGGGAGGCTGAGAGTGTTTGTGCTTGATGAGTGATGCTGTGCTTCTGGTCATTTTGGTGTGATTTAAAACAAAGCCATTACCCAGGTGACAAGGAAGCAAGTGTGTTACACAACTGGAAACCAGTTCCTCAAATTGCGGTAATATATAGGCCATGACGTAGAGGAGTCAGCCTTCGATTAAACGCATGTTGTGTGAAAAGAGCTCTTTGAGTGTGTTGAGAGGGGCGGTTGCTGGTCGTGTGTCTTTTAGGACCCCCCGGAGAGTTCAAACTGAACGTTTAGACCACGCTGTTCTTTTGCAGCATGATTGAAGCCCTGAAACTATTGGGTGAGCTCGCTTAGTCTCGCTGTTCTTTTAAACTCTGCAGGGATGCTCCTCATGTTGGCAAGGCCATCAACAGACTCCATTGAACTACTTCAGGTTTATGAAGCTCCTCTTCAAAAACACAGGTTCACAGGTGTCCTCAGTACACATGGTATGCTATGATGGTTTGGACTTGCCAAATATCTGTTAATGTGGGTTTTTACTTATAACAAGGCACCTGTAGATTCCCTCACCCACAGTTGGAGGTTTTTATGCCTGACTTGCTCTGAGGAGTTTCCAGGGGTTTCAGATGATTTGCTCAGACCACTGCTGGGAATGATCAATGACCCTGCTAGAATCCTTGATTGCATACAGAAATAAAGAGTCATGTGTCTTCTTATTCATTCTGTTGGTTCAGCTTTCAGCCTTAAGCTGCAGTTCGTGTGATGAAAAAATGCATGGAAATGCATTTGCTCATCTGAGACACATGATGTCAACAGGAAGTTTACTGTGTCCCTCAGTTTTCGGATGAGTGTCAGTACAATTGATTCGTTACAGAAGATGCTATTAAATTATGCAAATTAAATTCCTGAATTCAAATTCAATTTCAAGTTAGCTGATAGGATGCAGATTTGCCATTCAAAATGTTGTAAGTAGTAGGTCATCTGTGTGCTTTCATCTCCCTATATTAGGAAAATAGGCATGTTCGAATGCAGGGCATGTGTTGATTGAATTTTTTTGAATTTCAATTTTGTGAACTCCTCTTTGCGTCATCTCAATTAAAATTTTAAATTAAACTAACCGTGGGGTGTGGCCAATTCAAGCTACAACTCTGAATATAAAGGGAACCCGATTTGATTCTCTGCGCAGCTCTGATCGTTTAACCTACACTTTATGATATACACTACATCATTATTGAGAACATTTGCCAGAAACATTACGATCCCCTGTGTTCTTTCAACAATTACTCCCTATACACTCCTTGTTCTTGTTCATATTGTTGTCATTGAATGAACTTCTTGGCTGATGCATGAGCTCATGGGAAAAATAGGCGTTTCCCCAGGAAATGGAGGCTCTTTTGTGTGCTAGTCAGTCTGTACTGAGCAAGAGGAAAATGCAGGCCCTGAACTCACTGTGTCGACACCAGCACCACACAGTCCATCTGCTTCATCTTAACCTTACCATCACAGTTATTTGCCCCTGATTACTGACAGCTGCCAAAGGCCAAGCTCGTCCGCTAGCTTCTGAGGAGGTCAGCCGTGTGAAGACCTATGAATGTCGAGAGGTCGTCATGGCAAAAGTTGAATAAGGAGATTGTTGGGTACAGGTTCCTCTGCATGATTGACATGCTTAACTGGTTTACAGGAAAGCGCTACAAACATGGCCTAAGGGTCAATGGCTTCAGGTAATCATTCAAAAACTTATCGAAACTGCAATTTGTCACTTGTCCCTGAGCTCCCTGTCTTTACCATCCTATTTTTCATCATACTTCTTTACAAGAAAAGGGTTCTTCTTGTAGCAGATGGTCTCAGACTATAAGCTGGCACTGCCTGCAACGGTCTGCTACTGTGATGAATTCATTCCTAGATGAATCTGTCTTTTCTTCTCTCATTGTGTCCTGGAGCCCATACAAATGAAAACCAGTTGGAATTTTTTATTTAATTTTAACCTTCCCAGAAGTAGCTCCGTCTCATGGGAGCATGTATCCCAAATGTAATGAGCTGTATTGAATGGTAAACTAGATGGAAATCCTGCATTGATGTATAATTCAGCAGAAAAGTCGATACAGTGGAGGAATACAACCATGTTCTCTCCTTTTACTATGCTTTTGCTTTCACATATATACGTTTTTACGTTATATATTTGTTATATCTTTAAAAAAAAGTAGTGTATGGAATATTTGTTGGTTATTCACCATTATATGAAAATTATTATCGTCTTATCATTATCGAGAATTTCAATGCTGGTCAGTCTTTCTATAAGTTTGTCTTGAGTGATTGTAAACAGCTGAGACAAAAAAATCTAAAATTTATGCCAAAATTTGAGTCAATTTAACTTGTTCACTATATTCCAAGTCTGCAGATGCCATACATTATATTTATGTAATATTTTCTACTTCAAGTATATATAGGGGCACTTTGGATGGATTTAAAGGCAGGTAGGTGATTTGTTCCAGAAATTTTTTTGTTATGCTGGTTGAAAGTCTCTTCACATCTTGATAGCAATCACTAAGTTAAGTGGTACATTTTATATATTGCTTTTCTCGGAACTCAAAGCGCTTTACATAGAAGGGGGAATCTCCTCAAGCCCCACCAATGTGCAGCATCCACCTGGATGATGCGACGGCAGCCATATTGCGCCAGTACGCCCACCACACACCAGCTTACTGATGGAGAGGAGACAGAGTGATAAAGCTAATTAGTGTGTATGTGTATATATATATATATATATATATATATTATTAGTGCTGTCAAACTATTAAAATATTTAATCGTGATTAATCGCATTAATGTCATAGTTAACTCGTGATGAATCGCGATTAATCTCACATTTTTATCTATTCTAAATGTCTCTTGATTTCTTTTTGTCCCATTATTTTTTCTAATTTTAATGCTCTTATCAACATGAAAAAGTGGATCGGCTTGCTTTGTGCAAATGTTTTTTATTGAAATATACAGTGTTCAATTTCACACTAAAACAATTTCACTTGGAGCAAATAATCCCACACACAATGTAACACTGTCCTTCAATAAAAGGGTGAAAGAAATACTGACGAGGTCCTGATATTGACGAGGGGGCATAGAATTCGCATCAGCTGTGTGTGTGTGTGCTTGGCCATCACAGAGAATGTCTAATATGGGCTTTGGCCATCATCAAGTGGTATTTCAGACTGGACGTGCTGCGGTGATAGCTCAGTTCACAATGACAAAACACACAGATCACTTTGGTCTTGTCAATGGGACCAACTTTTTAAAAGTAAACTTTCAATTCAGAATCTTATTGGCATCCATTTCGGCGTCTCGCGCTCGTCATCCACTCAAAACGTAACATTAACCTACTATTTGGCCGGCTCGCAACAAGTGTGTTTCCGGTCTAGCTAGATCCAGTGCTTTCAGACAGGACGCGGAATGCGCGGCACTACGCCAGTTTTCAAAACTTTTTGGATGCCAAAACGTTTCTATTGGCCGCGCTGGTAATCGTCACAGCGGCAAAAGTTTAACTATTGTGAATTTTGACCGTGGTGTGCGCGCATGCCGCGTCCTGTTGCAAAAGCATTTGAAAAAATTAGAAAGTTTGCTAGGCCAAAAACACCGTTAATCTTGCGATAAAAAAATTAATCGCTTTAAAATGGGTTTGCGTTAACGCCGTTAATAACGTGTTTAACTGACAGCCCTTATATATATATATATATATATATTATGGGGGTGATTAGGAGTCTATAATGGACAGAGGCCACTGGGCAAATTTGGCCAGCATGCCGGGGTTACACCCCTACTCGTTCGAAAGACACCCTGGGATTTTTTGTAACCACAGAGAGTCAGGACCTCGGTTTAACGTCTCATCCGAAGGACGGTGCTCTTTGACAGTATAGTGTCCCCATCACTATACTGGGGCATTAGGAACCACACAGACCACAGGGTGAGCACCCCCTGCTGACCTCACTAACACCTCTTCCAGCAGCAACCTGGTTTTCCCAGGAAGTCTCCCATCCAGGTACTAACCAGGCTCAACCCTGCTTAGCTTCAGTGGGCAACCAGTCTTGGGCTACAGGGTGATATGGCTGCTGATATATCTATCGTCTGTGGAAGACATAGGATCATAAAATGTTCATCCAATCATTGAATTCGGTCCTAATGCAATGGTACAATGTCCTAGCTGCTTGTCAGCGAATGTATTTCCATAGCTCCGGGCAGGCATCACACGTCATCGGCACGTTTCATTCTATGAGTTAGACAGATGTCAGTCACCGAGCACACAACTAAAACAGCAGCCACCTTTAACAGCTCCTCCAGAACCAAAACAACAAGCTTATGCTGCATTAATGCCATAACTACTGTAATTTGGAAGAAATGGAAACCTGTGACGTTATACTCTAGTGGTTCGTGACTCGAATGTATGCGTTTCTATAGTAATACTATCAACGTCAAAATTAATCTGCAGCAGTCAGGTGGTACAGGTCACTGCTCTTTCAGTTGTAGTTTGTTCATTATTATTGTAATGTTATGTGCTCTGAGACATGTAGTAGTTTAATGCCGTCTCTCGTGACGCTTTTGTTTGCTCTCTGCTGTACGCGTTCATGTGTTTTGAAGGAGGTGTGGCTGAAGGGAGGGTGGGAGCTTATGCTTTCAAAGCTAGCTTGCTATTGCTAGCCTCTCTGAAAATCGCCTACCCTACCTTTAAAAGAAAGTAGGTGCTTCTGTTTAAGGCCTGGCATGATGCCCTCGAGGTGGACGTGATTTGGCTGCACAACGAAAGTCTGGCTTTAATTAAAGCAGCAGTACTCAGAGCAGGGTCTCCTTGAATCTAACTCTGAGCCATACACTTCTCATCTAAATGCACATTACCTTACTTTTACTCATATATACATACACACGCACAGTAAGACACAGAGGAAAGAGTCTGATGGATTTGCTTCATTCATGCACAGCTTAGAGAACCTCTTTAGCCATGTCAGCGTGTGCATATATGGTGAGATGATCATGGGCACATGATTCTTCAGAAATCATTTTAATATGTTGATGTGGTTATCAAGAAACATTTCTTATTATTAGCAATGTTGAATTCTTTTTTAATGAAATCTGTGATACATTGTTTTCAGGATTCTTTGATAAGTAGAAAGTTTAAAAGAACAGAATTTAAAAGAATTTATTTGAGATTTGAAATATTTTGTAACAAACAAGTCTTTAGTATCACTTTTGATCAATTTAATGTGTTCTTGCGGAATAAAAGTATGAATTTCCTAAAAATAATCCTCCTCACCCCAAACAGTAGTGTGTATATGCACATATGCTTACATAATCACCTAAAGTTTGTTTCATCAAAGGTGAGGTGAATGCTGAGGTGAATTTGTATGGATTCCTGCAGTTTACACTGAATGTATGGTATCATATTCATATCTCAAATATGTGTTAGCTTTAGTGAATAATGAAGAAGTGTAGTTTGTTGCACTTTTTTATGTTTGTATTTTTATTGTCTAAGACAGTTACAGATACGTATCTCTTTGTATCACTCTAAGACTACAAACGCCCCAGTCTGACTGCTCTTCATCGCATTGACTGTAGTTCACCTCGGTTGACTTGGACCGATCTTCTTTTCCAAGGCAAACAAGCGCTTACTGTTTAAAAGTATGAATTCACTGAGTGGATAGAGGATGCATGAATGGATGGAGGGATAGGTGGGTGTTGAAAATCAGAAAGAAAGAGAAGTGACTGAAGTGGAAAGGAGTGTCCTTGTGTGCAGTGGGAGGGTGGGGGGAACGGGAATATCTCTTTTGTGAAATCATCACCACCCAGAGGACTGTACTTTGCTGGCTGCTAGCCCTGTAGGTGGAGTTTCCTTCCTTTAGGCCAAATGTTGGAGGTGCCCTGTTGGTTTCGACTCACTGGGGTGGGCCTTTTCCTGACCTCTCCCAGAATGCTTTACGTCAGGTGGCTCGGATCACCCTTTATGGCAGCCGAGAGTTATATGACACAGTTGGAAACTTTGGATAGCACTCTTTAATTGGTATACCTTGGCACAGAGAGCATTTATAGAGCATTCAGGGAGTTTGGGGGCCCTCTAAAAAAGACTGAACGACATGACTGAAGTGTTTATAGCAGGGATCGTCTGCACTGGTACAGTCACAGAGCTGCACTCTTTCACACGACAGCAACAGCTCGGCTGAATCGTGTGGGCTAGATAGTAGCTTTGTTGAAAAGAAGAGCTGTGATTTACATTTAGGATGGTTGTTTCTAAGAACAAACACTCTCTGTGGCAGAGTTTGTGTGTGTGTTTGTGTGAGGGCCAAAGCAGATGGACCCCCCACTGTTTGAGTTAGCTATTAGTTCTGGTCATTCATACATCTGATGAAGGTCAACTGGGACGTGCTGTCACACAGAGCAAAGGTACGACAGGTGGGCATCGGGCCGGCGATGTGTACAGGTGGGCATTACTGAACAGCTACCAGCAGCTACTGTGTGACTTTGAACAATGCTTGCATTTCAACCACAGACCCTCTACGCCTGATCAAAGCAGACTATATGTGGGTTCACTTAGCTCTTCTTTGACTTGTCCCTAGAAGTTGACAAAAACTGACAGTCCTCCTTTTTGACTTTTTTAGGACTTTTTTAAGTTTATGCTTCACTACTACTATTCAAACGTTTTAAGGAAGCGTCTCTTAATAATTTTATTCGCCAAGGATCCATTAAATTGATCAAAAGTAAAGAAAAGAATCCTGGGGAAATATGTATCTCAGTTTCCACATAAATATTAAGCAGCACAACATTGATAATTCTTTAGCTCCAAATCAGCATATGAGAATGTTTTCTGAAAAATCATGCAACACTGATGACTTGAGTAATGATGCTGAAAATTCAGCTTTTCCATCACAGGAATAAAGTTAATTTAAACATTTATTAAAATAGAAAAGTTATTTAAAATGCAATCATATTTAACAATATTATTGTAATTACTGTATTTTTGTAATTACAAAATTTATTACAAAATACTTTATAGTGAGTAAGGGTGCTCCGATTGATCGGTCGCCGATCACAATCGGCCGATAATTGCTTTGGGATGTGTGATCGGCGGTCTCTATAAAGGCCGATCCAGAAAAGCCGATCAGATGACGCAAAACTCGTGAGACAATTTTTTATGCCCTGGTAAAAATCGGTAAAAATGGCTTCAGCAGTCTGGCAATTCTACAAGGTGTGTGAAAAAGCAATTCACTAGCAATCCATCTGCAATGTGTGTACCACGCCGCTGTCTGCTTGTCAAACAGTGCAGCCTCTCTGATCAATCCGTAAAATTAACGGAAAGAATAGAGTCCGTCTGCAACGTCGATAGATTGAAGCGCGCGTCCGAGTAAAGACTGCGCGAGCTACAGAGAACACTGTATCCACTGATCGCCGCGGCAACAAACGCTCAGGTTGAGTTCAAAAACTCATAATATATAGCCATACTATAGTATAATGTAAGATAGAAATTAATATTTAAGTCATTACATTCAAGTTCACGTAAACTTTTCCCTCCGCTGTCAGTCATTCTCCATTCAGCGTTCAAACAGCGCGTCGTCAGTCATTCTCCATTCAGCATTCAAACAGGGTCCGTGTAACGCTTCACAATTCAATTTTCAGACCATACAATGTAAATGCAAAAATGAAAAACTGAAACCAGACATTTATTTTTCTTGTTTTTCCAGTTACATTATCAATGGATAGTTGCCTTTTTCTCTCGTTTTTTTTTCTTTCAATTTTCCTTGTGCTAAATTGTGACTTCAAAAACAAACATTTGAATTAATGAAATCGAACTGATTTTCTAATTTTCGTCTTGTAATTTGCGCCGTGGGCGGTACCATTAGCACGGGGGTGTGGCCGTGGACTAACTTTAGCTACTATCATTTCATTGATGCAACTGCTTTATTTACACTGCATGCACGTTGAGGAGAAGTTTAAAAGACGGAACACAGGACGACATTTTTCACCCGAGGTGACAGTTTTTATTGATAATAACTGCACTGTTAACCCTTAAAAAAAGGTCCAAATTCTGACAATATCATACCATTTTCCATTAAAACAGTGTTGCCAGTAATTTACCGTAAAAAAAATCTGGTAAGGTCTAACAGTGCTAAATGTAGAATTCAGGTCTGGCCATTGAGAGCAGTGGGAGAAACGGTGGCCTGGCTATTCGCCCGCTGCCCTGCTGGGTTGTATCTAGGCTAGCTTACTTATACATCTGATCATCACAAAGAGTTTTTTTATTACACTATTTTACTTTAAGATAATGCTTTTACTTTCAACCTTTTTTGGGCATAGTTTACTGTAGGAAGTATTATTTCACATGACTTTAATTTTACTTTATTGACATTGTCATTTCCGATATACTTGATTATGGTTTTCAGTATTTCTATTCATTAAAAATAAACAAGTTCTGATTTGCAAATGGGCTTACTGCACTAATTATTTTTTTTTTTTTTTTTTGTTAACTTTGAGTGGCTAATTTTTCTTTTCTTGTATAGACTATCTTAGTGTTTTTGTATGATTCAATAGCTTTTCTACCATAGGTGTTATCTTTGCTACCAGTGGTGTTGCTAGCTTTCCGTGTTTAATATACAGGTGGGGGATTTATTATTTTAAAAATAATGATAATCGAGTTACGTTTTTAAAAGCGATTTAAAGGATTAAGAATGGTAAAATGTATAGGTCTAATTGTAGTTAAGTAATCTATTTAACGTACTATTTGCAAATAATTTAAGCAATACTGTTTTAATGGAAAATGGTATATTGCCAGAATTTGGACCTTTTTTACAGCAAGGGTTAACAGTGCAGTTTATCAATAAAAACTGTCACCTCGGGTGAAAAATGTCGTCCTGTGTTCCGTCTTTTAAACTTCTCCTCAACGTGCATGCAGTGTAAATAAAGAAGTTGCATCAATGAAATGATAGTAAAGTTATTCCACGGCCACACCCCCGTGCTAATGGTACCGCCCACGGTGCAAATTACAAGACGAAAATTAGAAAAACAAAATCAGTTCGATTTCATTAATTCAAATGTTTGTTTCTAAAGTCACAATTTAGCACAAGTAAAATTGAAAAAAGGGAGAAAAGGGCAACTAT
This sequence comes from Tiaroga cobitis, assembly GCA_030578255.1. Taxonomy (NCBI): domain Eukaryota; kingdom Metazoa; phylum Chordata; class Actinopteri; order Cypriniformes; family Leuciscidae; genus Tiaroga; species Tiaroga cobitis. The sequence goes on from CM060597.1 coordinate 17,757,403, forward strand.
CCATTGATAATGTAACTGGAAAAACAAGAAAAATGAACGTCTGGTTTCAATGTTTTATTTTTGCATTTGCATTGTATGGTCTGAAAATTGAATTGTGAAGCGTTACACGGACCAAACAGCATAGCGCGTCGCGTTCGGCAACGATGCAACTCTCTCCAAGATGATTAAATGTTAATATTATTATACTTGATCTGTAGATAAAGCTCTATAGTTTCGCATCTTGCTGTAGTACCTTAATCATGATATGTTCCTTTCTACCGTGTCTAGATCACAACACTGGAGAGCACTGTCATTGTTGTTCACGCGTACAGTAACTGAAATTTAAAACTGTTAAAAGAAAAGGCTGAATAAACTATTTCATAGATAGATACTGTATAATACACTATGCATCGATATGTATTTCCTTTGTGCTTAGAACTTTTCAATGCGGACTCGAAGAGCAGCGTGCTGTGACTCATGTTGCCTCAAGCGCATCATTCAGCGCTCGGGATGCGCATAAGCGCTGTGTGCAGCACTCTATTGGAGTCTTTCATAATCATATCATAATACTTTTGCGCAATGAAAGATTATTAATAGCATTTTTTGTTCTGTTCTGTCCTATCTATCATATGTTGCTGCCTCATTAAACAGCTGTGCTATACATTTGTGCTATATTTATTTTCTTAATTTTATAGTAGACTATAAAATAATTGGGCCCCGGGGGGACCCCCGGACCCCCCTAGAGGGGTAATATCCTTCTCACCTTTTTCACCCCTGACCCGTTTTCATGTCTGATAAATACACAGGTGTAAATTCATGATACATTGTCTTCTCTTAAATGTAATACTTAATGTACATTGTTGTTAAATATAGTTTAATAATAATGCTACATGATAAATAGAAGGCTTCAAATAGACCCTGTAATCGGTGATCGGTATCGGTATCGGGTGATACAGCTTCCAGTAATCGGTTATCGGTGATCGGCCCCAAAAATCCTGATCGGAGCACCCCTAATAGTGAGCATTTAGTGAGACATAAAAAGAAATTAACAAATTAAACTTTAAAACTGTGGTCTAGGTAAGTGTGTGTGTGCTTGTTTTTCTATCCCGGTGGGGACTTCAACCTGAATGCACATTGACTCATGGGACTCGTGTCACCATGGGGACCTAAATTGAGGAAACAAGCTTATAAATCAAACAGAATGAGTTTTTTGAAAATGTAAAAATGCAGAAAGTTTTCTGTGATGGGTAGATTTAGGGGTAGGTTTAGTGTAAGGGGATAGAATAAACGGTTTGTACAGTATAAAAAACATTACTTCTATGGAGAGTCCCCACAAAGATAGCGAACCAGACGCGTGTGTGTGTGTATGTTTGTGTGTACGGTATTTGCATGGCAGTAGGGCAGTGCCATGCTGTAAGTTGAAGCTCTGAAAGATGTTGCTCTTCAGAAAACTGTGGAATGTGTGAGCTCCCATGTTGCATCATGACTAAAGGTTTGGTGTGATCACCTGCAGACTAATGTTTTTCAGCTCACTTTCTATCTTACTCCTCAATCTAATGTGTCACTTTCACTCTCAATCGTTTGTAGCATTGTCACGAAATCAGGTGCCTTGTTCTCGTGTTCACATGTGCATATTTTAATGTGCGCGACTGAAATGCAAGGTGCAGTGCTTAAAATATTGTGAGTTTGTTGGAAATAGTAGCAGGTATTCTCTCTGTCTGTCCATCTGTCTTGCTCTCTCTCACCTCATTCTGCGTCTGCGTATCCCCACTGCGACGAGTGAGCGATGAAGTCAACTGCATATGCAGCACTGCTGATGAATTATTGAACAGTGGAAAGTGGACGTGATGGAGTCTTGCACGGAGTGCATACAGAAAAGCCACTGTGTGAAAAGATGACTGATGTCAAGAAAAGAGAGCGATTGCAAATTGCAAATATTGCAAAGATTGCAAATAATCCTATTCTTTTTACAGCTTTTTTGGAATAGATCACTGGAAAATGTCCGTATACCTGACAGTTATCACTGAAATAGATGACTTGTGATATCACATGTCTCTGTGACATCCAAAGAATCTGACCACAGCCTGCACAAGCCAATCTGAAAACTTGTCCGTTTAGGGTGGGAATCCCTGTTTTCAGATAAGTGAGTATTTAGGAAAAGTTTTTGGAAAAGGCATTCTTTTTTACAATTCTACAATATTTCCGAATTTTACTGCTGCTTCAAAGCAAATACATTTACCTAAAAAGCTAAATCACATAAGACACGACTTGTTTTCATAGAATGTATCTTGAATATTGAGAGTAAATTGTAATGTGTAAATTGGCAGCTTTTTTCCCCCTGCAAAGTCCTTAATAAATTTGTTGAAAAAATCAGCCAGCTGAACACAAGACTTCAGCCCTATTTGGAAATTAGTTTTCTTTTGTTACATTTCTTATCACTCGACGTCTGTGTTTTAATGTACCAATTTGGATGGAACTAACATCTCCATGTTTATTACAGAGGTGGGAGTGTGTTTTCTAGATGTGGGCGTTACAGAAGGTCATGTGCGTCACTTATATGTTTATTAGTGGTTGATATGGTTTTAATTTATTATTTAAAAAAAAAAAAAAAACATTAAAAAAAACTTCATGGGTTTTTAGCAGTGGCGGTTTATAATAAACTTGCATAAGTGAGCAGAGAAATCTAGACAAGTATATTACTCTTATTTGACACTGATATTAAAATTGTCAGTCTTCGCAGTTTACGCAATTTTTTTCGTCGGATACCATCTTGAAACTACATGAAGGCAAGGCAAGTTTATTTATATAGCACATTTCATACACAATGGTAATTCAAAGTGCTTTACATAGAATAAATTAAAATAATCAAAAGAAATAAGAATAATTAAAACAGTTTAGAATAAAAAAAAATGCACAGCTAAACAGATGTGTTTTGAGTCTGGATTTGAATGTAACTACTGTAGGAGCATATCTGATCTCCTCTGGAAGCAGCTTCGGCTGGCATAATAGCTAAAAGCAGACTCTCCGTGCTTTAGAGTGAACCCTTGGTATTTCTATCCTAATGATCTGAGTGATCTGTTGGGTTTATATTCAGTGAGCATATCTGCAAAATATTGAGGTCCGAGCCCATTGAATGATTTATATACCAGTAATAATACTTTAAAATCAATCCTAAATGTAACTGGGAGCCAGTGTAAAGACCTGAGGACTGGTGTGATGTGTTCATATTTTCTGGTTCTGCTCAGAGTCCTGGCAGCAGCGTACTGTATGAGCTGCAACTGTCTTATGGTCTTTTTAGGAAGGCCAGTGAGGAGTCCATTACAGTAATCCACCCTGCTGGTGATGAAAGCATGCACAAGTTTCTCTAAGTCTTGATTGGAAACAAAGCATCTAATTCTTGCAATATTTTTCAGATGATATGCTGATTTAGTTATTGCTTTGACGTGACTACTGAAACTAAGGTCTGACTCTAGAGACACACCAAGATTCCTGACTTGATTTTTAGTTGGAAGGTAGCGTCAAGGTATGCATTCACCTTGAGAACTTCATCTCAAGGTGCATGCCATGCCATGAAAGCATGCCAAAGATTGGGGCGCAAACGGTAGCTTATAGGTATAGGTAAAAAAACACATGAGGATAAGCGTAAGGATAATACAACATCAGCAATCACAGATATTCACTTTCGGACGGGATTAGATTTCTCAGAGGACCGTTGAGTTTGCCGAAAAACAGTACGTAATTTCCCCTGGAAATTTTACTGAGGTTGTGTGAGAAAAAAACAGACATGGCAGATTCGGACGGGATTAAACATGAATTTCTCTAACGTCCCCCTAAAAAACCAGTCCTGTCTAAATGTTTGGGGTCAGTTAATTAATTTTTTTTTTTTTTTTGAAATTAATTATTTTATTCAGCAAGGATGTATACCACCAGTGAAAGTAAACTGATTAAACGTGACAGTAGATCAATTTATATTGTTACATTAGGCTTTTATTTAAAATAAATGCTGTTCTTTTCTATTTATCAAAGTATCTTTAAAAAAAAGAGAAAAGGTTTCTTGGCTCCTGAAAATTCAGCTTTGCCATCACAGTAATAAATTACATTTTAAAATATATTAAAATAGAAAACTAAATTAAAATGGCAATAATAATATTTTACAATAGTACTGTTTTTACTGTATTTTTGATCAAACAAATGCAGCCTTGGGGAGTATAAGAGACTTTCTTACTGACCCCACACTTTTGTTTTGGGGTGTATATACCATCAGTAAGAAGTAACCTACTCATTCTTTATATATTTTGCAGTATAGATTTATATTCTCTTTCAGAAGTTAAAAGCATCCTCAGTGAATGGTTGACACGGAAAGGAGAACAAAGCTCTACTCTCATTTTTGGAGTGCTTCTCGTTTCGCTGCTAATAACAGATTACTCGACTAGCGGTTACAGGAACATCAATAGTCAAACTTAAAAAAGGAAGCTACTGCTTTGGCATTGTTGTGAGTGAGCATGAGCATGTGTTCAGTTGACACAAAGACAAGCCTGAACACAACATTCAGCTGTCGTCACTTAAACAGCCTCCTGGGAGGGGAGGCACAGAAAATATGGGAAAAATGTGAAAAATGCCTCCTTACAACTCCCCCTTTTATTACAAACTGATACCGTGTTCAGATTAGCATGGAAACAGCCTGTGGAAACAAAAAAAGTTTGCGCTTAATTAACCATAATTATCAACCCCAAACTGAGGGCCACACAAATAATGTTGACATGAAGTCTGTGTTTGCACTGTACACACAAGGGCGGATGTCTTTTTTTATTTTTCAGAAGAGACAGAACAGTTTGTCTGTTGGGTTGTGTTATGAGTATAAGCCCTCATTTAGCATAGCTTTCAAAACAAGTGCTCTTTTATGCATGTAGAACCCTGAATCAAAGCTGAAGTCAATGATGTTTGTGTATGAAAGTTCCTCAAAAGGGAAACTGGTTTCAGACAAGCTTCCAAGGCACAATAACATCATGTCTAATGATCTAAATGAATTCAAGTGAGCTTTAGCAGAGACTATTTATATAGAGACATGCCACTTCCTCAATCCTTAATACAACTATATAGGGAAAACCCGTAACGCCAAAGATGGCGGTTGTATGCACATGCCCCGCCCCTCCCGCTGGAAAGCCAATCGTCTGTTTTTAACAGTCAAGCCGGAAGACATTTAAGCCTATCGTCTGGTTCCACCGACGCATGCGCACAGTTGAGGTTTGCGACAGCGGAAAATATGTTACTGTTTGAAAAGGTGGCAAATTTGATAGTTGTGTAAATATCAGACATCCCAAGTCTCCCGGAAGTTCCGGGAGTCTCCCGCAGATTGATAGCGGCTCCCTGATGACCGCAAATTAGTTCAAATCTCCAGGAATCTAGAGCGAGCGAGCAGTAGCGCGCGCACGACAGAGAGCGAGAGAACCCTTGCGCATGCGCAGTAAAAGTATAACCTGTGGGGAAAAAGGCGTTTTAAACCTTATTTTGGGGCAAAGTCATCAAACTTTTTCAGTGATTTTTATCGTATTTTATTACTGTTTGTATACAGTTTTTATGTCCCGGTGTCAAGTGAAAGTGCAGTTCTGAGTCTCTGCCCATTCATTTAGATATGAGCCTGGTCTTGTTAGTCCGAAATAGCTGCCCGGAGGCGTTGCCAAGATGGCGGCCGAGTGGCATGACTTGCCTAAAAGGACTTTGGCTTTAGATATAAACAAGCACTTTTTTGATGACTACAAAGCTTATTTCTTGGTTGAAATTGAGCCATAAAGAAAAGACATTTCTAAATAAAATTCTTTCAACTGTTTTTTATTAATTTCACTATCCGCCAAACCGCAATCATAGGATTGTGGGATATTATATGCTGTGAAGGGACACCCACTAGATTAAAGTATTTTGGGAGACAGGAGGATGCGACACAAACATTGAATTTGGACGTGTCTTGATGCCTTCCTAGCTCCTCATACTGCACTTTTTGAATCTGATGTGATATTAACCTTTCTTGTGTTTATATTCTCTCTCCTTTTGTGTTTAGTCATACTTTGTCACTGACTATGACCCCACGATTGAAGACTCCTACACAAAGCAGTGTGTGATTGACGATAGGCCTGCGCGGCTGGACAGTAAGTATGCCACAGATGGATGAGAGAGACTGATTGTCAAACAAATCACACAGGATGTAGGGAAACAACATATTGCTAACCGGCAGCAAAGATGAAGCACCTTATGATGTGATAATACATAATAGAGATCAGATATATTACAGAGAAACTGGTGCATTTTGTTATTGTTCTGTGGATTATGCATACTTGTAAAATTAAGTTATATTTGTCTGGCCTTGTTTGAGCTAGGACTGGACGATGTTAACATATTTTCATAAAAAATATCATATTATCCGATTGCATCGTCTAAAAAAACGTAAGGTGAGGAGTGGGGATTTGGTTTTATCCATCGGTTGTTGATTGGATTTTTAGATGTGAGTGTTGCAATTAAAAACGGAGGCAGATGAATGTGAGCATATAGGGATGGGGTTTAAAGGGCTAGTTCACTCAAAAATAAAAATGATGTCATTAATCACCCTCATGTTGTTCCAAACCCATAAGCCTTTCGTTCATCTTCGGAACACAGATGAAGATCTTTTTGATGAAATCTGAGAGCTTTCTATACTCTCCATAGACAGCTACACAACTACCACTTTTTAACGCTATAAAAAGTTCATAAAGAGATCGTAAAACTAATCCATATGAATTGAGTGGTTTAGTTAAAAAGAAATTGGAGACACAATTGCTTCATATGATGATCAGATATAAATTAGGGCTTTTATTCCATATAAACATTTATCAACTCACACATCAGTTGTGGTAAACTGAAGCTCAAGCACGTTTGCTTGACGTGCGAGAACCAATGAGGTTCATTCTCGTGTGTTACGCAGACCGTTGAGCTTCCTCAAAAACCAGTGAGGTTCATTCTTGTGTTACGCAGCACATTTCAGCTTCTGCAAGAACCAATGAGGTTCATTCTCGTGTGTTAGCAAAACGTTTTTAAGCTTCTGCAAGAACCATTGAGGTTCATTCTCGTGTGTTAGCAAAACGCTTTTGAGATTCTGCAAGAACCAATGAGGTTCATTCTTGTTACGCAGCACATTTGAGCTTCTGCTAGAACCAGTGTGATTCATTCTCGTGTGTTACGCAGCACATTTGAGCTTCCTCAAGAGCCAGTAAGGTTTATTCTCATGTTATGCAGCACGTTTGAGCTTCTGCAAGAACCAATGAGGTTCATACTCATTTTACGCAGCACGTTTGAGCTACCGCAAGAACTAATGATGTTCATTTTGTGTGTTGCGCATCACGTTTGAGCTTCCTCAAGAACCAGTGAGGTTCATTCTCGTGTGTTAAGAGGCACGTTTGAGCTTTTGCAAGAACCAGTTAGGTTAATTCCAGTGTGTTACGCAGCACGTTTGAGCTTTCTCAAGAACCAGTGAGGTTCATTCTCATGTTACGCAGCGCGTTTGAGCTTCCGCAAAACCCAATGAGGTTCATTCTCGTATGTTAACCTTTAAGCTTCTGCAAAAACCAGTTAATTCCAGTGTGTTACGCAGCACGTTTGAGCTTCCGCAAGAACCGATGAGGATTCCTTCAAGCAAGTTCAGTTGAGCTTCTGTTTATGTTCCCTGATCAATGTTTATATGTGAATTAATTCAATCTGTTCGTCATATAAAGCGATTAAGTCTTTTAATGTGATCCGATCATGAAAACAAACGAGGCCTTTGATTACTGGCATCACTCAAGGCTGTTGTAAGTTAAAAGAAGGGGGCTGACTTTTGTTACATTCATACATAAATTATTCAATCTGCTGTTTGAGAGTCACACCTGTTAGTAAATACACTTGTCAATCCTAAACACTGCGTGAACATTGCCATATATACATGACACAGAACCATGTTAAGCCATAGATAAAGAAATATGAATATAATAGAAGATCATTTACATAATGAAAACACTTGTAATCAAACCTATATTGGTGATGTGGCTAAAGTGAGTCTGTGGGTGACTAACATGGATGTTCTGTTTGTTAGTCCTGGATACAGCAGGACAGGAAGAGTTTGGAGCCATGAGAGAACAATACATGAGGACAGGGGAGGGCTTCCTTCTCGTCTTCTCTGTCACTGACCGAGGAAGGTGAGCAATGTTCTACTCACGTTTTCTCTCAACTTTCTCTTTTTCTTCCCCTTTCCCCTACATTGTCTGTCTCAGTTTCACTTTCATTCTGTTTTTGTCTTTCCATTTTTATTAATGCCTCCCCTCCCCTCCTTCCCTCCTTCCCTCCTTTAGAGGCTTGCTAATTTATTGCCCCCAGCACATGCAAATAAACAGATCTCACACACATTGCAGTGTGTATGCTCGAGGAATTTGGTGTGATCAGCCGTTTTGGGAGTGTTTGTGCCCTCTTAGGCTCCTTCCCACTTTGTGTTTATGCTGTAAACAGTTTTTCCTTCCTTCGTTGACATTACCCTGCTCAGAGCCGATGGCACCGGCTTCTCTGAACACACAATCTCACAGTCTCTCCAGAGCCCATGACAAGAACTTCCTCCTCCTGCATGACATTTAAACTGCTCGAACTGTTAGAATCAACAGAGACCTCATATCAATGTCCTTCCTCCCCAGCACACACACACTGTTCTCCATATGATGGCTTCTAGCCATTTTACAGCGTTACTGGAAATTTTATTGGAAAGGCATGAGAACTGAGTGACCTTGTCATCCTGTGTACTGTAATGCAGTTCTGTGGCCCAAAACAGAGAGAGATAGCTGCTCATCAGCTGGAAGGGTGGGCTTGCATTACTTTTAGGAAGAGATCCGCTTTGTGGGTGTATGTGTCTGTACTTTCATTTCATTATTTTTGAAAATGCCCTAACTAGGGATGCATGATATGGTACCACTGGGGTTATCGGCCACTATGAAGACTTTTTTTAAAATTGTATTATTAGTTCCCCTCAAGTTGACACCAGGTGTCTCAGCAAAATAACCACTTTTCCACAAAGTTAAAGAATGACATAGTGTCCCCAAACTTTTTGTCTCTACTTTGAACAAAATATTTATTGATTCATATATATATATATATGGACCAGGCCCCACGGTTCGGCATGCATGTGATTAGCGGATTAACTGCTAAGTAGAGTGAAAGTTTATCATTTGGACATGTTTTGTCTTGCCAATTTACACATCCAAAGATTTTAAACACGGAAGAAGAGGCGGAGATCGGGACTTGCGCTCTGTTATCTGTGCGCACAGCCTCACACACATACACACACACCCGCGCACAGAGAGAGAGAGAGAATTTTTTTTAAAAATTTTAACAAAACATTTTTTTTTTTCAATTCTTAGACATTACAACACAATTCCAATATAAATATAACCACAACAAAACACATCACATTAGTGGTACTTATTGTATCACACAAGAAAAAAATTAAAATTCATAGAGAGAGAGAGGGGCGCGTTTCAGACAGCGATCGAACACCGAATTGATTCCTCTTAACGCTTTTACTTGTGTATTCTCTCAGTTGTCATAAGTGAACAGTTGAGAAAGAAACCGGATGTGTGTTAGTATATTCGGTCCGTGCATTCAGTCTTAAAGTGACAGCAACCTAATATTCCTGCTGTTGTCTGTGTCATTAATGTTAATAAAATAAACATCATCATCATCATCTACCTCATTGAGAGAAAAGAAGATAGTGAGGAGAGCAGTCAGGAGAAAAGTGATGACGACAGCGTGTAGGATAAGTGTGCCGTGTAAAGTGTGAGAACCAAGCAGCATCTCCAGGTGCTCCCTTGAGAACCAGACCAAAAACTTTATATGCACCCCTGATTACATATACATATATACATATTTCTTTGTGAGTGTGTGTGAAAATGCATTGCATGTTTCAAGCTGTTTGTTTGGGCCTTTTTTAATGGCCATGCATCATCTTGTTTTCCTCAGCTTTGAAGAGATCTACAAGTTTCAACGACAGATCTTGAGAGTGAAGGACAGGGATGAATTTCCCATGATTCTAGTGGGTAACAAAGCTGATCTGGAGCAACAGAGACAAGTGAGTGGCATGAATCACCTCAAGTACTGTAATTTCAGAAAGCTACACTGAATTAGTATTGATATGAACATTTTTAAACTCTTTGTCTGCACTGAAATTATAATGACTATTGTATCTATTGTAGAGGCTCTGTCTATATTTTGTTTATGTTTTAAAATGACACTTTTACTTACTGTACACATACATGGAGTACCCAGAGCACAATGTCACTAGGGTTAGTTCACCCCAAAATGAAAATTCTGTCAGTAATTACTCACCCTCATGTTATTCCAACCCCGTAAGACTTTCGTTCATCTTCGGAACACAAATTAAGATATTTTTGATTAAATCTGAGAGCTGGATCACTCCTCCATAGGCTTCTAAGGGATTGAAACTTGCCGGCCCAGAAAAGTTAAAGACATCGTTAAAATAGTCCGAGTGACTACAGTGGCTCAATCTTAAGTTTATCAAGTGACGAGAACACTTTTTGTGCGCAAAAAAACAAACAAAAATAATGACTTTATTCAACTATTAATTTTCTTCTCTGTGGGCCTCGAGTGAGTTTACTTAGTTTAACTGCGCAGCGCTTCTGGATTGTACGTCACACGCAGGCTCACTATTGGCCAACGCTGGTCATGTGTGTGATGCGTGTGACGTACAACCTAGAAGCGCTGTGCAGTTACACTACGTGAAATCACTCGAGGAATGATCCAGCTCTCAGATTTAAGCAAAAATATCTTAATTTGTGTTCCGAAGATGAACGAAAGTCTTACGGGGTTGGAACAACATGAGGGTGAGTAATTACTGACAGAATTTTAATTTTGGGGTGAACTATCCCTTTAAGAGGAAATTAAATGTGGATGAAGTGTCTTGATAATCAATGAAGAGCACTGAAAGGCTGAAAAATATCACAAAGAGCGTGTGTGTCTGTTAAGGAGAGAGATGGTAATAAAGATACGGGTTACTGAGTGCATTCTTCCATTGAAAGACACTCAGATTGTGTTACACTGCCACCTCGTGTCTGAACGGAGAACGTTCTAATAAACTGCATCAATTGCCTTTATTTTATGAATGGCAACTTATATAAGAGGTACTGTTTCAATCAGTATCTTATAAGATGTACTGTTTTAATCAATATCAAGCCAAAAGCAAAAATTGCTTAAAATGTTTTTATTTTGATTGAAGATTTTTCATTTTTCAGGTTACCCAGGAGGAGGGCCAGCAGCTTGCCCGACAACTCAAAGTCACATACATGGAGGCCTCAGCTAAGATCCGTATGAATGTAGACCAGGCTTTCCACGAGTTGGTCCGAGTCATAAGGCGAGTCTCTCATACAATACTGTGGAACTACCAGATGGTGGCAGCACTCAAACAGCAGGCTGTGGTCGGAATAGAATACTAACATACTGCATAAAGTTTTTGGAAAAGAGTGTGTAAATCGGTACATGTTTCAAACAGTATTATGCTACAATGTTGTCACATCTCCTCATTATGCTCTATATTTAATACAGCAAGCGCTGTTTAGTTATCACCTCAGAATACATGTATGTAGTTGTTTTATTCATTTCTGATCAAATTTTATATGTAAAAATATCTTTCATTTTTACAGATAGTTAATAAAGCGATCACTGCTGGTACTTTAATTTATGTGTCAGTAGAAATGGAAGACCATTGTAAATGCAAATCAAGCATATTGCATTGAGGGATAATATCTTGCACATACTGAGCATTATATCCTTACTTGCTTACATTTGATTTTATTTCAGCTTTAATTAAATGACCAAAAATGAGTTTTAGTTTAAAAATAACTAAATAAATTGAAAATAAATTCCGTCAGGAGCCAAGTGTTTCGGATGACTTGTAAAGGCATATCTTAAGTTGAGCTTAAAGATTTGTACACTGAGTAAAACATGATTGTCTGATTGTTACATCCTCTCACAGGAAGTTCCAGGAGCAAGAGTGCCCACCCTCGCCAGAGCCCACGCGCAAAGAGAAGGATAAGAGCGGCTGCCATTGTGTGATTGTCTAATTGGCCTCTCACTGCCGCCACTCACCCAGCTGCTGTCACCAGTCCCTGCCCCCCACCCTGCCTTCTGACATCACGTCCTGTGCGGATGAACTCGCTGCCTTTCTACGTGTGCATGTCTTCAAAACAGCAGTGTCTCTCATAGCCTTATCAGGGGCATTTGTGCCTCTAGGACTTCACTACTAGAAGAACCAAACTGACAAAATCTTGATCGAACTCACCATTCTACCTTCAACTAGAGTACTGACATCAGTGTGACCTAGAATATGGTAATCGTGCCCCCAACACTAAACATCGCTTCTTACAAATTTGCCATAAAACACACACAATTCCTTTTTTTGTATTTTGAAGGATTTTTTTTTTCCTCTTGCCTTGTGACATTTGTATTTTTGCTGAGATGGAAAGACTAAACGAAACACCATTGGGATTGCAGAGGACATTTAGTCACCGATCTAGAGTGAGATGATGTTCTGAAGCTTTGTTTGTGTGTGTGTGTGCGTGTGTGTGTCATGCCATATCTGTTTTTACTCCCATATGCTAAGCAGCAATTGTACATAATTGAAGATTTGTGTGAGTTGAGGCCACCTTTATAACGACAAAAATCAGTTGCAGAATACCGTGTGTGAGGTTGAACAGCTTGTTTTGACATGAATTAACACATTAATGTACTCGCAGATATGTACATAGCCTTTAACATGCCAATTTTGTCAGCAGTGAAGTCAGATTCCCAACTTCTGAGATCAAGAGGCCTTTTTTCCCTGTCTTTTTTGTTTGCATTGTAAGACTTCTTGGCATGTATGGATTTGATTCTTCTAAAGGGATAATTCACCTAAAAATGAAAATTCATTTACTCACCCTCATGTGTTCCAAAGCTGTAACAAACCACATTTTTTTGTCCATACAGTGAATAGAGAATTTCCATATTTTCTGACCTGAAAAGTATAACCCACTTGAATTGCGTGAAACTTTACGGTGATCTGCCTAATAAAAGATCTATGGTTTAATGTTAGAAAGCAAAGAAATGAAGACAGCCATAAATATTAGAAGTGTAATTTTACTGTTGTTCTTTAAAATACAATTATTGTTATTATAAAATATTAATAATATTAAATACAATAGTAATATATTTATTTATTAATACTTTTTTTTATAATGAAAAAATAATAAATGAAAATATTTTGAATAACAGTAATTATTATTATACAGTCATGTTGAATGGGGGATAAAACTATTTCTCTTCTTTTTTGTCCTTAGCTGAGTGATTACATGCAGGATTGAAAGTCAATGTTGTTTTAGGCCAGAAACAGATTTTGGAACGACATGGGAATTTTCATCTTTGGTTGAACTATCTATATTGTGAAATGTATTCTTCATGTAGCCAGATTGTTGAAGCCTTCCTGACTCTCAGCTCTGATTTCTACAGACTATCTTCAGACTCAGGTTGCTCCATTTACAGTGTTTTCACAATGTGCTGACGATGTCCGCTCGCTCAGAGCACAATAGGTTCTCTACTAGGTACCCCACTAAGATTGATGACACTGAGAAGAAGTCTCTAAAATAATTGTCTTTCTCTGACCTTGCATTTCAATTCACTTTTACACAGGTTTTTTTTTTTTTTTAGTTTGGAAATGTATTTAAGTGACTGAAACAGTGTGAAGACTGTTGAACTGCTGACATCACAGGCATCTTTTAAGCATCTTTTCATGTATATGATCAGAGAAAATCATCTTTAAAAAAAAAAAAATTATCATACATCAGACATCCACATTCCCTCAAGACTATTTTTTATTTAATATGGTTTGACGTCTCACACTTTAATCTGACAGGTGATCATTTTTTTCCTGCCTTCATACTCCAAAGGTTCATATCACTATTGCATCATGTCACGTTTTATTTTCCAGAGTGCATTTCTGTATGAGGGATACAAACTGTTTTAGTTTTTGTGTTTTATCATCATGTAATATAAGAAAAAAAGATGGAAGTGATCTTCTGAATGGACATGATTAAATGTTTTTACTATATACTTTTATACATTATTTTCTTATCAGACTAGTTAATGAGTATTTTTATATGTTTGTAAGTGAAAACGCTCTCGCGGCACAAATCTGTATATGTAAAGAGGAGTATTTAATTATAACTCGTTTTTGTTTTTAACTGAAAAAAGGCCAATGTATGTTGAACTGTGGTCCTTTCCTGCTTTCGGTGGACTGAAGCCGATAACTCACGCGAATAGTCGTCCACCTCATAGCCTAAAACGCTTCACCTGTGATCACTGGGTCAACCCTTTTGTGATGACTCGGGGTTAATCTCCTTCCCAAAACCTTGTCCATTACCAGATACCAGTTATCATCAAAACAGATCAAGATGAAAGCTAGTAGGAACAGAAGTGCATGACTCTTCCTCTTCCCAGAGTCTGTGTACATCTAATCCGTACTGTGTTTTATTTGTCACATCTTTCCCTGCCCCTGTATAGCCTCTGGTGCTATAATAAAATCTATGATTTATCTGTGATATATTATTTTTACTTTTCCTTACTGAGGAACGACGGTACGTGTTGCTCAAAATTATAGCTCTCGTTCTTTAAATCGACATTGAATAACAAGCGCCACCATGTGACAAGTAGATTGTTATTTTGCTGTCCTTAAGCATGTCCCCTGTGATTTACAAAACTCCTGTGCTTTTCTTGGGCAGTGCTCCGGTAATGAGCTGTATGACAACTTATGTCACAAGCTTGTTTTGATTGTTTTTGAATCTGCTGTGTATGCTTCCGTGGGATCTGAAAGTGTTAGGTAACAGTGTGATGGACGAGGGTATCTTATCATCTTCATGAATTAAGAGGATCGGCTTCAGAAAAGCTATTGCTCTGCTCATGTCATGACAGTTATACAACTAGAGTAATGGAATTGAATCAATGCAGTGATAGCCATATGGGTTACAGTTTTATATGAGATGTTTACTATCGATTGTAAATGAGAATGTACAGTCACTATTAACGCTCACTCAAGCGTAGATCGTAGAGGCGTTTGGTGCCAATAGTTCTATGTTCTATGATCTACTTGGGCTGCAATGATTTTAGGAAACACAGCCCAGGATGGTTTTGCTAATGAAGCTTATGATGATGCCACCCTACACTCTTAGGGGAAAAAAAGGCTCATTGGAGTTTTATAGTAACCCTTTATGCCCAAAAGGTTCTATATAAGGATGTTTTTCCTCGTGATAAAGTCTGTTTACAAGCTGTTTAATTCATAAAATGTAATCAAAATAATAACTGAACTAATTAAAACTACATCCATAAACTGATCCATGACGAGAACCTCTAAAATGGTTTATATATGAAGCGCCTGCTGTCCTTTAAGGTTCTATATAGAACCTTTTTCATCTAAGAGTGTATTACTGAACAGCATTACATTAACATTACAGTATGTACAGAATTTACAGAACTGAAGTCTTGCAGTTACTATAATGTCGTCAATTGGTTTGGTCTGTTTCAGTCGAATGAATTTTCTCA
This sequence comes from Tiaroga cobitis, assembly GCA_030578255.1. NCBI lineage: Eukaryota > Metazoa > Chordata > Actinopteri > Cypriniformes > Leuciscidae > Tiaroga > Tiaroga cobitis. Next base: position 17,773,006 of record CM060597.1, read on the forward strand.
TACTCCTTTTAACAAGTGACATGAAGACTTTCATTTTCAGAGGCTTGGAGAACAAACACATTCTGAGCATTAACACCTTGACAAAATGGGAAAACACAGACTGTCTGATTTACTCAATCATATTTGTGATATCCACAACAAAATTCTTGATTTCTTTGCTTTTGATTAATGTAATTCTCTAAAATGTGCAATCTAATGATTCAATTATGGAGGATGAATGTGAAGCAATCAAGTAGGCTACGCAAAAAATATTTTTTGCTTTTGACATTTCTGAAACTGCTGTTCCCAGCATGTTTTGATGCGGACAGTAAAAATGTTAAAACTAAAAATTATTTCATGTGAAATGGGGGAGACTTGATGTTTAATGTTTAATTAGTTGTGATTTAGTATTTCATTTACACTGGTTACCACTGAAGCTTTTTCCGAGGAATATTTGTCTAAATAATAATTGACGACAGGTCGTTTAATTATTAGAAAATAATGCACACCGAGGTGGTAAGAGAGCGGGAGAAAGAGTATGCTTTCCGTACATAATAAAACGTAATCTTGTGGCAAAAAACATGGAAACAATTTGTCGTTTTTATCCTATTGTTTACTATATTTATTTGCTTGGTCAGTGTCGTTGTGGGTTTTGGTTCTTTTGCTGTTGTATGCTGTAAGGACCTTTGAAATAACAAATCATTTGGCGAAGTGATATGGAACTGTAATGCGGTCAAGACCTGCCTGGAACTACTTTAGCCGTGCGTTTCCCTGAAAATAATTACAAACCTTAGTGTTTATCAACCAATCAGATTCAAGCATTCAACAGCCCTGCAGTATAATATCTTATAATTCAGTGATGAGACAAAATATATCAAATTGATTGAATAAATTAATCCTGTCAGGGAACCATATAAAATCATTTTGAGACTGTTTATTGGGTCTATTCAACTATTTCATTCTAAGATTTGAAGTTATTTGAACAAATTATGTTTGTGTTTTTGATTGATTCACATGTAACAAATGTACATGGTGAAATCATGACACTTTTTTCAGTGCAGGAAGACTTTAAATGCATAAAATGTTTAACCTCATAATGACAAACGTGAAAGTCTTCAAAAAGGGATTTGCATAAATGTATTCTCTGGGTTGTGTTTTTGTTGTGCCATTTGCAGTGTGTGGGTGAGTGCTGTGTATACTTGTCAGCATCACCATGGGTGACAACACACATTGACATGGATAAGTGGGCTTTAATAATCACAAACACCTCTTGGCAAGGAAGGCTTATTATAAGGAATGTGAAAATGAGCATCGGTGTGCCAATCAGGTAAGCAATTTGTCTAGTCTGGAATGGCAGCTTAAAACACTTTCCTGTCACCCTGATTAAGTATTCAACAAAAGTGTTGATGTTCTTACGAGGTCCGAATGTGCCTTAGACTGACCCTATTAGAACTGTTGTTTGGGAGTCCGCTTTGTGTTCTTTGAGCACATCTGAGTCATGGGCGGATTGAGCTTTATTGTCACTGGCCTTGCAAATATATGTTTGAAGCTTGGCTTACCTTGTAGTGCATGTATGGAAAACCAGAGATTTGAGTTTCACCCTGGTGATAGCGACCTTATTTAGACATCAAATCTGGCTGAGTATACAGTATAAAGAGTCACTGGAAAATGGGGACCAATGAACCATCGGGTCTCATGCCTTACCCTTTCCTATAAATCTTCCAGTTTTTTTTATTCTGTTACCTTTCACACCATTTAGTTTATCAAGTGTGGTTATTAGTCTCGCTGATGCATAACGAGACCATTTCCTGATGGCAAACGTCAGATTTGTGTGTTTTGATGAATAAATTATCCAGTCCATTGTGAATAGCAACATTTTTAAAGCCTGCAAATGGCTACATTAAAATAATGACCTCTTCATCATGGTGAAAGATACTAACAACCAAACCAGCATGTTAAATCAAATGAAAGATTTTTTTTTTTTTTTAAATCAATTCTATAAAATGTCTTAATTTTTATTCCAATTTTTTAAGGATAATTTCAGTTGCTACCTACCTTTTCGGTCTTTATTTTTAAATAAACTTTTTAAAATCTTGCATTGACTTACATTGATAGAATGTGAAGGGCTTTTGTGAATAAAATTTCTAAATTCAATCTGTTCATCAGGGATCTTGTCTCTTCAAAACATTTTGGACTAAACTGCTCAATTCATATGGATTAGTTTTACGATCTCTTTATGAACTTTTTTAAGTGTCAAAGTAGAACTTGTGTAGCTGTCTATGGAGAGTATAGAAAGCTCTCAGATTTCATCAAAAAGATCTTCATTTGTGTGCCGAAGATGAACAGAAGTCTTACGGGTTTGGAACGAGTAATTAATGACAGAATTTTCATTTTTGGGTAAATCCCTTTAAGTGAGTTTTGGACTGGATTCAATATTCTTTGTGTGTTTCTGTTAAAATTTTGATTTATGATGTAAAAATATTGTTTACATTCTGAAGTGATGAGGTAAAGATCACCCTCCTCATATTTGCTGCTGAAGAGTTTACTTTTCACTATTTTATTTGTCATTCATTTTTCAGTTATTGTCAAAATGCACAATTGTACAATATTTGACTTAGTATTTTAGGTAACACAATAAGGTTTCATTTGTTAACATTGGCTAGTTAGAATGAACTACGAATGAACAATACTTCTACAGTTTAATAATCTAATATTTTCTTCTCATATTTAAATCAAATTGCTCATTGTTAGTTTATGTTATTCAATGTATACCCTTTAATGCAAATAGGGGAAAAAATACTATGGAAGTCAATGGGTATACCATCACTGTCTGGTTACCAACATTCTTTAAAATATCTTCTTTTGTGTTCAACAGAAGAAAGAAACTCATAACGTTACAGGTTAGGGTAAGTAAATGATGACACATTTTTCATTTTGGGAGAACTCCCTTTAACTAATGTTAACAAATGAGACCTTATTTGAAAGTGTTACCATAACTATTTTACATAGCTTTTAAAAATAGGCCTAATTGATTAAAAGGATCAATTGTTTTGCCTATTACATTTTATAAAAGATGTCAGATGACAGCTGGGATTTCGGAGGCCTTTATGCCAGAAGCGGTGCTTTTATTAAATGTATTTTCCCAAATAGTATAGGCCTATTGTCTGATGCATCATCATAATGCACATGCTAAACATGTTACAGCACTTATCACCGGCTCTTTTTTATCTTAAGGGGGAAATATTCACCCATGTTTGTCCGTCTCGAAGCAATACTTTACCTAAGCTCTACGATAGAGAGAAAATTCAATTGGTTGCTTCTAAAAAAAAAAAAATAAGTTGAAAAGGAGCGAGGTTCCTAATACTCTGCCAACAAAAATAAAAAAAGCGGATAACTGCGATTTCGTTCAAGAAAGAAATCTAAACGTGTGCGCTCATTTTAACAACTGACATTTCCCCTCTCACAGCCAGTGGTTCAGTCCACCTATTTTAAACCCCTCAACCAAACGGTTTTCTAAGGCTACAGCTCCCCACTAGAAGCATCCATCCATAAATACGTTCACTTTAGCGAGGACGGAGGATTTAACACAAGACACCAACAATATTATACGGCTCGGCGTCGCTGTGTAATCGAGCAGTTGTTGACCGCAGATGGCCATGGACGGACTGAGCAACAATAAGAACATGTCATACAGTCGATGGAGTTATGACAGGTAAGCACGCCGTCAGCATGTAAACAGACTGTAAAAATCTGTTTTTTATGTGCGTGTTAAATAATTAATATGGTCAAAGTAACCGCGACGAGAAACGCGAGCAGCCAAACCAACCCAGTCGTTCTTAACGGTGAGAGAATACGCTGATTTTAACGACCGAAGTTGTGTACAAAGTTCGTGATTCGTCTGAGGAAAAACAACAAATGGCTTCTTTTAGTGACAAAGAGTTATTGTTTGCTAACCTGATGCTGTAGGCTATTTTGGTTTTCCTGTTCACAAGGTGCTTGTTCAGCGAGTAGAATTTTTCTGATTTGACAGCTGAATGGAGAATTGAACACAGGTCTTCAGTCAATCACCACATGACTGACACCTAACGGTCATTTTTGTTTTAAAACGGTTACTGCGTATCAACATTGCTTTTGGTGAGCGAAACGTCTCGGTTCTATTTCAACACGTGCTCTTTCCAGCGCATCTCTCGTGTATTTATTAGTCTAGCTTCAGCATTATCTCAGCTCCACTGTCAGCATCCCAATTCTCTACAGGCATCATGAAATCTGCCTCAGTGCCTCTCCTTCTGAACCAGAGCCAAAGGAAGATACTGGAGATCACCATGTCTGCAGTAGGTGACACATTTGAAAACCCAGGATGTGATTGGTATGCTATGACTGCTCTCTCACTGCTCCACAGAGGAACTACAGAAAGATCCTCTATAGCCTGAGGCTTCCTTGCATTTCTCCATGGGTAGCATATGAAGCTCATTCTGTGCTTAACACTTCTCTATAGTAACCAAAAAAGTGGTTTGAGTAGAGTATCTAAATATGTAGTATTTATGAATCAGTTGGTGAACAACAATAGCCAGATGACAGAAGTGTGCAATCAGTTACATTGCTATTCCATAAGGCCATGGGACTGGAGCTGTCAAATTCAAAAGTTAGTAGAAAAAACACCCCCTATAGTATAATACAATTCCGGCCAATACGAGAAGGCATTCATAATTTTGATCATTACCATATAGGTGACAAAAAGTCATATCTGATTTTTAATTGGGTTTTTAACAATTTAATAAAAAATGGTGACATCATTGTAATATTTGCAAACTGAATGTCATTGGTCTTGTATTTCTTTGCATACAGTGCATAAATTGTAATAATTAAGTTGTTATTATTAGTACGTCTTTGGTTAAAGGACGATGTTGGCAGATGTAGTATGTCTGGGATTGTATATTTACGTATCACCCGCATACCAAAAAACCTCTTCATCAGTATCGAGGGGTATACATAGGCTACTCATACGATTTCGGACGCAGTATCTGACTCTCCATCTCTCTCCTCCAAGACCCTTTTGGCATAGTTCAGTGTTTGCGGATGCATGTGGGTGATAGGCACAGAGGTAAATGTAGGAAGTGTTCCTATGGCAAAGACAGCGCTTCAGAGAACAGCTGGTGCTTCTCCTCCAAACAAAGGGAATACTATCCATCACTGAGCAGCACCATCTCTGATGAATGGATAAAAGAGACAATACCTGCCAGAACATCAGGCTGGAGTACATCGCAGATCATAGTTCTGTATGATGCGCAGCAAATATAGAGCTGTGCTGTGATGGAGACAAAGCACCACAATGTTTTGTTCAGCTGACTGTAATCCTTTCAACTATGCAGTAAAACATTCCCCTCACCCTTTTAATTTGGCCTCTACCTGCCATTAGATCAGCTCCAGAATGATCCCTTGAGCTGGTTTGGGATTTAATGGAAGTATGGCGCTGATTACACTGAACAGATCATGCAGGCATTACAGTTGTCAGCCGTCCTCATCAGGTCTGGAGCTGCTCTCAGGCAGTCTAATCAACAACCCTGTGCTGTGTCCCTATTAACACTGCTGTAACACCCAGGTGTTTGGTGCAGATTGTTTTTGGCACACAGGCAAACTTCAATGTAGTTAAGCACTTTTATATTTATGTTAAAGAGAGGGGAGTCTGGTCCAATTATCCAAATAATTCCTAAATCCTAAATGTCAAGTGATGTCATTAGGAAGCTGATAAGACACAATGCTTAGGCAGACCTGATGATAATTTATTCCTGCTTTTTTCCCCTTTCCACAGTAGTCATAGGAGTATGCAATCAATGCATGCAATTGACCCTTTGCTAAGCTCAGCCTGCTTTGTTACTGTTGCTAACTCCAACCAGCTTTACAGAACATCGTATAGGAAAGAACTTGAGAACACTGGCTGCATCCGAACACTTCCCAACTATAGACCTTATGTAGCCCCACCCCTTTTCAGTGGTGCACTTGTTGTGTTGTCTTCCAGTTTGTATTTCCACAGCAAAATCTTACGGATTACTGAATGAACCGCTCGTTTTAAAATCTTCCCGGTCTACTGACATTTGTTATGACATCCTCTTCAAACACTACAATGCTCACGATAACTTTCGTTAACTCTACAATAAGTCAATCCACTGCAGAGTTTAGCTCCAACCCTGATCAAACACACCTGAGCAAGCTAATCAAGGTCTTCAGGATCAGTAAAAACTCACAGGTAGGTGTGTTTGATCAGGGTTGGAGCTAAACTCTGCAGGGACAGTGGCCCTCCAGGACAGAGTTTGGGGAACCCTGCCATAGAAATATACAGAGCTACTGCCAAAACGGAAGTTCAAAGACAAAATTCTTAAGATGGCTGTGCGATTGTTTCTCTGGCGTGTAAGGTCTATGTATTAGGCGAAAAAACGAAACACTTTACTATCCCATGAGGCAACGGGAGAGGAGTTGTGAACAGCAGTGAAACTGTATGTCACATGACAATGATATCATGACCAATATGTCTGGATAACATTGACTACACAAATTTATATTTTATAAAAGATACTTTTTTTTAATGGTCGCAAAATAAATATTTATTCAAAAGAAGTACCTGCTCAAAGAGTATGCCATTTCAAATGCAACCTCTGTGATTTTCAAGTCCTGACTGTGGACAAGGGGAGCTGGGGATGGAGAAGGTTAATTAGTTCCTGAGCAACACGATAAAGCTGCTGATAATACTGAATGGACCTTATGCTGTGATAGGTGTTGTATTCCTATAGGTAGATGTGGATCAGCTGATGCGAGCTTGACTCACGTGACATGCCAGAAGTAATGCTAAGCTTGATTTAGTTGCTAACATTTCTAATTAAAATTTTTTTTCTAATATTTTTATTTTATTTTATTTTAAATTTATCAAAAATATTTTGACTAGTTTTTGTTTTAGTTAACTATGAAAATGTGAAGTAAGGAAAATAAAACACTGCTTATATCGTCTCAGGGTTATGGAATGCCAAAGCTGACTTAATTAAAAATAAATAAATACATAAATAAATATACGAAGAAATGTAAAAATGCAAAAATACATAAATAAACACATAAATAAATATACAAAGAAATGTAAAAAAGTACAAATAAATTAGTATTTATACTTTTATTTCCTTATTTATGTATAATTGTATTTTTTCACACATTTATTTTTTTATTTATTTTTATTAATACATTTATTCATTCATTTATTTCCACTTTTATTTATTTTCACATTCATTTATGTATATATGTTTTTATGTCTGATAAGAGCTTGCGTTTATTGTCGAGGAGACTCGCACGCCAGCGCAGAACGCGGAGAGAAACCAGCGCACATTTCACTGACTCCTACGCAAGCATATTGATCAATGAGTTTGAAATCATTGATCAATATGCTTGCGTAGGAGTCAGTGAAATGTGCGCTGGTTTCTCTCCGCGTTCTGCGCTGGTGTGCGAGTCTCGTCGACAATAAACGCAAGCTCTTATCAGCCCTATCCACCGCGTTTACATTGTTATTAATAGTGGATACTTTCATGTGCTTCCATGTCCAAGTGTCTGCTATCAGACCCGTTGAAGTGCAGTTTCTGTCCATGTGTGCTATGTGTGTTAACCCTATATAGCCTACCCTACATACAGTTAGGGTGATGTACATGACTTAAAATGTGATATTGTTCGCACACATCTTGTGTTTCGTTTGGTCACACCACAAGGTGTCACTGTGGCCTCAAACTGTGGCCACTCTGAGCTCGATTGCTGATGTCTGAGGTAAAACACGCCCCCCTCATTAGCATACGGACAAAGAAATGTATAAATAAATAAATGTATAAATAAATAAATAAATGTAGACATAAAACATATATACATAAATGAATGTGGAAATAAATAAAAGTGGAAATAAATAAATGAATAAATGTATAAATAAATAAATAAATAAATAAATAAATGTGTGAAAAATACAATTATACACAAATAAGGAAATAAAAGTATAAATACTCATTTATTTGTACTTTTTTACATTTCTTTGTATATTTATTTATGTATTTATTTATGTATTTTTGTTTTTTTACATTTCTTCGTATATTTATTTATGTATTTATTTATTTATTTTTAATTAAGTCAGCTTTGGCATTCCATACAGGGTGCCTTGTGTCACTACTATAAGTGACCTAAAACCATTGTATATACATGAACAAACATGCAGTTCCTTCATGGACTTAACTCATCTAAGTAAATGTCGGATGGCAACAGTTGTTAAGGCAGCGCTTAGCGAAGGAGCAGTTGTCTATTTCTTTTTTCACACTTTACTATAGTAGGACTGTGATGTATAGACTATGTAGACTATGTAGGATTGTAAAATATGAGGACTGAGATGGTACAGAATTGGTGGGAGGCACACACATTTCATATAATTTACTGCAGCACACTGACTGAATTCCAATAGTGGTTGAATCGCTCAGTGAATTACACAGAACATCTACTGTGTTATTCTGACAGATAAGTGGAACCATTGCATGACTTTTATGTAAAGCCACGCTCTCTCTATAAGGCAGATGCTTGATTTGTGGGATTAATTTCGCATCTCAGTTCAGAGCCAGTGAGATTGTTGAGAGAGAGAGAGAGAGAGAGAGAGAGAGAGAGAGAGAGAGAGAGAGAGAGAGAGCGCTATCCATTAGCATTTTCATTCATCTCAGTGGCAGTGTTGTTGGCTTGAGCTTGAACCCCCAGAAGTATCCTTTCTCTGATCCCCTGGTTGGTTTAGTAGCCCAAGGCCCACTTAAAAATGAGTTGCACTGATGGCACTACAATCATATTGATTATTGGTACCTGCTGAGGAAATCGTCGCAATAAACCCCCCCCCCCAAAAAAACCCAAAAAATTGCTGTTTGATACATGTCTGCTAACAACATGATAGAAAATGTTCCTTGTGGTTGGATATTGTGTCGAAATCCCAGAACAAATACCTTTTTTTTTTAATGACCAAGTTTTTGATCTTCGTCATTCATCACAACCCGATCTCACGACAATTCGTACGAATTTTACGAGGTGGCTAATTCGTTCGAATTCATACGACCTACGATTTTTGCTAAATCTTACAAGTTGCCCAATTTGTATTAATTCGTATGAAGGACCTAACTCTGACCCCGCCCCTAAACCTGACCGTCACTGGGGTTTAGACAAATCGTACGAATCAGTCACATTTTACTCACTCGTACGAATTGGTCGTGAGATAGTTTTGGGTTAATTAGAGGATGTCCATGCTGGTCAACCTAAAGGCTAGGTAAATAAAGTGTTCTTCTCACTTCCTGTGGACTTTTTGGAGTTTAGAGACCTTAGTCTGGCACAGGGGAGCAGATTTATAAGGCTTTTTGTTGATTCTGCTCACAATGCAACTCTGATCTATTGAGAGTGAGGAGTCACGTGCCGATTTGGGCGGGGTCTGAGCCGGTCGGCCATGATGGTAGGAGACGCTATCGGTTGCCAGGGGCAACGCCTTCAGAACTTCACAGAGGCGCGACTAAACATTCCAGAAATAACGAAAGAGAGACAGCGCAGCTTAGTATTTGTTTACATTTTTCATTTTAGCGATACGCCGCAGTTTCTTTGGAAGATATGGAGAAGGAGGAAGAGAAATGAAAGGGGTTCTATCGGGAGAGACTAAATAACAATGCTAGCCAGCTTTATTTAGAAAAACTGCTTGTCAATAAACTGACAGCAGCAACAGCGAGCAAAGCATGATTTCAAAAGGAACACATTTCAGCACAGTTCGCCTTTTATTTAACACAAACGAACGAAATTAATTCTCTGTTATTCAACTAGAGTTGTTTAATTTGTTATAGATATATCTGTACCGCGAAAGGTTTTAAAAATACACTTTTTTTAATGACGTACGTCTCGCAGTGACGGGAATGTCCGATCTGTCCGCTTAATGTTGCACGGCAGGTGAAAATGCACGTATCTGATTCATATCAGATTTATTTCCACATATGAATGAGGCCTGAAACATCAAGTATGACTGAACTCTCACAGTTTAACGTTACAGGTTTGGGGGTTTCTAAGTCTTGCACCCAGCCGTAGCAGAATTGTTCATAAGCTTCTAATGACTTAAAGCTTCTGAACTCTTGCATTGTAATGTGTAGGCAGTAACTAACATTAGGCACTGATTCCATAAACCAGCTAATTGACTGTGTCAGGGTATGTGAAAGGTGGTAGTGCTTTGGGTCTTTCGTCCATTCTGTAGCAGGTCGTACGGGTCCATGTTGTTGATGTCAAGTAGTTTCTCTAAATAACGCTGCTTGGTGTTGTTGTCTCTCCCGATAGAGCCCCTTTCCTTTTGCTTCCCCCTTCTTCATTTATTCCCAAGAAACTGTGCCTTATCGCAAAAATGCAAACAAATATCAAGCTGCTCTCTTTCTCTGTCGCTATTTCTCTCGGTCTCGCGGTCGAAGTAACCACGACAACGGATAGCGTATCCTTCCAAGATGGCGCATCCTTCCCACAATGCAACGCGGAGTTATACGCGTGACGTCACATTCTCATTCTCAATACTGCGAGGAGAGCACATTGCTGTGCCTGTGTGTATGTGTGGGTGCAAATCTGTTGTTTTGTTTTAAACAGTAATAAGTGTTGTCCGTCAGGTCTGGCCCCTGGAGATGTGACCCCTGACTTATACTCAGCCTATATATGAAACATTTGAGACCGGTTTCTGTAGTAACCATTCACCAGTGAGTCAGTGACTGAATCTAAACCTCCCATTTACTGGAACTGAACAATACATGCTCTAGTTCTGTTTCTTATATGGAGTGGGCTCATGTCTTGGTTAATGGTCTTATGATTCATGCATGTTTTGTTTTTTTATATGGTCACCATTCAAATTATTGAAATTTCAACAATTGCTTATTTGTATTAATAGACTGGCAGCTTTATGCCTTTAAGATTTAGTGTACATTTTATCATTGTGTTTTTGAAAGATTATATAAAAACTAGAAAGAACATTTATATTTTGCTCCAGGTTCAATCATTTAACATCTGCAGCGTTTTTGAACTATATGTTCAAATCAATAAAATTGATATACACTACCATTCAAAAAAGGGGTTAGCAAGATTTTTTTTTTTATTAATTCTTTTATTCAGAAAAGATGCTTTAAATTTTCAAATGTGACATTTAAGGTTTTTACATTATTATTAGCAAGAGATTATATATATCAATATTATCTACACAATCAAATTACATGTCATTTAAAAGTGTTACAAGTGTTTCTTGTGGAAAACACACAAAGGAAACATACGCTGTTCTTTTGATTTCCTCACTGTAAGCTGTGAGCATAAACCCTTTCTCCCTAATGGGCTGAAAAGGGGCACAGAACAGAGACTACTGCACTGCTCTAATTACTGTCTCAGTCAGAGATGTGGAGTTCGCAAGGGAAATGCGTTCGCAGGCTGGAATATTTTAAAACAGAATTGTTTAAAGCAGCAGATAGAGAGATAGAAGATCTCACCCTAATGTCCCTGTAACACATAAAATATGAGTAACGTTACTCCAGCACCTAGTCTACTTCTGTCTGCTTCAAAGTCCTAATTGTCTGATTGTGTCTGAAATGCAGCTTTATTATAAATACTCTGGTTTTGATTTAATTACGACCAGTTACTCATCCACACATTAACTGTAAGACAGGGGGGAAAATAGATAATTATTATGATAGAGAATAATTAAGCCAAACCAGGCTGAAGGCATGTTGACTAGTGTTAATTGTTTATTTATTTTTTGTTCTTTTAGTTCACCTCAGAACCTTTCTGCCCATGAAATCCGAGGGCCCTGATTAATGTTCTCTGCTGGAAGGTAGTCCGTTTAGTCAGGTAGTCAGAAGGGAGTAAACAGCTTTTTAAAATAAAAAGGTTTTAGGTTGAAATTGTTAAAATTAGCTTACCAAAAAAAGAAAAAGAAAAAAATAGCCATGCCCATGTTCAGTGCTGTAGTCAATAGACAAAGGCTCTGAAATTACGTTGAGCTACATACATGGGGCTGGTTCACACAAACATGTTTTTGCTATTAAAATTGCGAGACGCAGGTCAGTGAAACGGAAAAAAGCACAAGGTACAAGAGGTGTTTTTTAAAAGGTGAACTTTTAACTTTAGCGCCACGGGTTTAGATCACCGTGTCATGTGCGAGATGCTGCAAAAGACGTGAGACGTGAGGACAGCGGTTAAAGACGTCCGTCTAGCGCGTTTACAAAACAATGGAAAAGTAGCGCAGTGGAATGGAAACGCTGTGTGAATCATCTGTGGCAGTATGATTACCGGTATGCAACATTTTACCCAACATTTGTGTGTGTGATATGCATTATTTTGCCAATTAGAGTATCACAGAGGTGGCGCTTAAGAAAACAGTTTCATACAGTATGTAGGCAGCAAGACAGCTTACTATATTTTGGCACAGAATCAATACACATCTGTGACATTGTATCAATTAACTTCTATGCTGGAAGTTACTATGTTTCTTTGAAACTGTTTCTTTACAGTTATTTTATCATGTGGGTTTTTGATTCTGCCTAACAATATCCTAAACGTGATAATATAACATCTCATAAAATCACTAAAATCACCTCTTGTGTCTCACGCCAGGTCCATGCATACTCTGTCTGCAGTGCGTATGCGTTGCATATTTTTTGGTGCCGGTGTTAACACTAGGTTAGAGCGTTCACACTGCACACGAATGCGATCCGGCAATGTGTTCCAGCGTTGAGGCTGTAGCAGTGCAGCGATCGGTCACGCACCGAGCCTAATTTTGCTGTGCTAAACACGTTGAATTAAAGTGACAGCGCATGGTTCGTGGTCAGAATGAACACGGATTGACATGAAAATGTAGCAATCTCACCATAAATGCATTTAATGAAATTATACTACTATTATTCACAGTCATCTTTTTACTTTAAGCCCAGGGTAAAGCAAAGAAAAGCAAAATGCTGTCAAAATTATAGTAAAAGTGTTTTTTGTTTTTTATGTGAAATAAACTGCACAATTTGTTATATTATGTGTGGGTGAGGAGCTTGCATCTCCACAGAAAGTGATAATCATGTGACAGGCTGGTGGTCTGAGAACTATACGGAACAAGAAGGCTGCACAATGGATGACACTCGGTTAATTGTTGAAGTGAAGAAACATTAAGTTCTGTATCACCCGCAGGACTGTTCATATAAAGATGTATAATGCTAAGGAAAAGGCATGAGCCAGCTGTTTCTATCAGTTGTAAGTTTTAATTTAAAGTGTTTATGATTTTAGCATAAGAAAAGTAGGCCTACACATTTAAATGTTTCGCTACTTGCTTGAACAACTTAATATATAAATCTATATAGAAATAATGCATTGAATTAGCCTGACTTCGTCATACTCATATTCTAGTCAGAATGTGAGTCTGATACTGCTCCATAGGGCTTTGATTATGAGGCGTGTCTTAACCGAATCAGGAAAAAAAAAACTCTGCACTCAATTGGATAGACCTACAACCAATCAGAGCAACGCAGTAAGTCAGCTACATAGTTGCAAAGCATAGTTTCAACAGAACTCTCCAACTGCACGCACGCTGGAAGAAGTTGTAAAATAATGAGTGTTGCTTCTTTTACTTGGTCCTCCATGAGTGCGAGTGTGCGAGCAAAGGAGAAACCACAACGACCGCAGGGTTTTCATTGCGTCCCATCTTCTTAGCGACCATCGGAGCCAGCTGATAAAATAAACTTTTGCCGAATCCCGGTTAAGGACGGCAAACATCTTTCCGATCGACAAATGCCTTGATTGCAGTTCTCTGTTCGTCTTTTAAAATTAATGCGCTGTCGATTTCTTTTACAACAGACGCGATAGCGACATCTATACATCTCAATAGAGGGAATGCATTAACGTCACTTTCCCGCCGGAACACGCCCCCCTCAGCCGGACTGAGTGGCAAAAGAGCTGCTGCGTGACTGGAGTTAATAGGGGAAACTGCGAAAACGCAAGTAAAACAAACTATTATCAGTTTAAACTAAAAGTTGGACTCGATATAGTGTTCCTTACAACTTATCAAAGATCCAGTGATCCATGAATATTGACGCTCCAGGAATCGTGTTTCCTGTCATTTTGTCAATCGCAAACCTCTTTCCCGTTTTAGATGTGTTTTGTGTTTTTCACGACATTCACGCTGAAAACAAATGCTGCCGCTCAGTCTTTTTGAACGAACTCGGGACTACCGAGTTGTCTCAGAGAGTGATTCGTTCATTTTGTGTTGACCGCGCATGCGCATTGCGCAACATATGGTTTCTGAATCTGAATCTGTACTGGAAATGATTAGTCCATCTCTCTCGAGTCTTAGTTTTCGGGACGGGTCCAAGTCTTTCGTTCTTCCTGTCAGTCCCATAGAGGCTATGCTGTCAGTACCGGAAAGAGAAATGATCAGTTCATCTTTCGAGTCTCGAGTTCGGGTTCGGACGGGTCCGAGTCTTTCGTTCTTCCTGTCAGTCCCATAGAGGCTATGCTGTCAGTACCGGAAAGAGTAATGATTAGTTCATTTTCTGAGTCTTCGGGTTTGAGTCCTTCGTTCTTTTGTCACGTGACCGCTGGTATCTCGCATCAAATACAACTCGTATTATTGTAATGATTAGAAAATGAACTAATCATTACTCTTTCCGTTACTGACAGCATAGCCTCAATGGGACTGACAGGAAGAACGAAAGACTCGGACCCCGCCGAACCCGAACTCGAGACTCGAAAGATGAACTAATATTTTCTCTTTCCGGCCCTGATGTATCACACACGGCACGGCCCAGCAGACAGCACAGATCAGAGTCAGACACTGACGAGTCGACAACTAACGTCTCGAGACACGAGAGGAGGAGAACAAACCTGATAAATATGAAGTTGCAAAGGAAAGAACGTCTCGGATCAGGAGGTGAGGTGAACTAACAGAATCAGCCTGCAATAGCCTGAACTTAAGACCCAACAACTATCAATTAATAAAAATTTCGGTTTCTTATAATTTGGCTTTGGCTGCATTACCCTATAGTTTATTTTTATTCTTTTTACAAATGTAATCAACATTTTCGTAAGTACTAGATATGTTGGGATATTTAACATGCCATTTTAATTATATTATGCTGAAATGAACGAAATGACTCGAAAAAAGATTAGTTCATTTTGCTGAACGAGACTCAAAGATCCGAGTCAGTAAAATGATCCGAACTTCCCACTACTAATGCAGACAAAACTTTTTTAGTAACAACTTTTGGATTTGAATTAAAACTAATTAATAAATGTTGTGTTTGTGGTATACAGCTGTGGATCAGCGAGAAGCGTCTCGCTGCTGGCTGCGGTGGACATCCAACCCGGCCCACATCCAAGGGGCTGTTTACACCTGGCCACTTCATGCGTTTTCTCAGATCGGATAGCTATCTGATTTATCAAAACGATTCCATTTACACCTGGTCACATAAATGTGTTTTTGCAAAACGGATATACTGTAAATCCGATCTTCAATTCCCGCGCTATATGCATATTTAATGGAGTGCACGTCACCGAAAGCAACAGATATGCGCTGCATTTTATTGATCATCAGCTAATTTCAAAATCAAAGAGAGCAATAAGAGAGAGCGGCAACAGCCCTGGTAAGATAATTTCGTTTCTTTACTTTTAATGAAGATGATTGTGTGTTAAGCGTCTGCGACTTACTTTCACTTTGATTTGCAATAGTTTGCGGCGCGTTGGCTTGATGAATAGACGCTCAGCTGCTCAACTGCGGTAATGTGTGTTGCAGTAGCGTCGTCATATCTGACTATAGCCTATATAACACGCTCTCACACGTTTATTTTTTTGCATTTTTGAGTGGAGTAAAATTTACATATGTGGTTTCAACAACCAGATGCATTTACACTTGTCCAGTTTCGTCTGGAATGCGGGCCACCTCCTGATGTGGTTTGAGCGATCGGATTCAAATCCGTCTCGAATGCGTTTCGGAGGGCATTTACACCTGGCTTTTCACAGAAAACGCATGAAGTGGCCAGGTGTAAACAGCCCCCAAGTGTGCCGCCAGAAGCCATGCATTTCCAAATACATCACATTCTCATTAGCGTGATTTTTCTCCCTCAAACCAGTTCAGCGGAAACCCCGCCCTGCAGCCGATTCTTAAGATTTTATTGGTCATGTCAATCACATTACTGATTGCCTACACCAAACACTGATCCCTAAACCTAATTGTGCTTCCTCATTAACGTTGAAACAGGAGGAAGCAGCGAGAAGGCTTAAACCTCACACCTAATTCTTTTTCATTGACTACTTTTATTTCTCTTTTTATAACAGACCATATTGAAACCCAATCAAAACCTACCCTTACGCCTAAAAAAACTGTTTCATTTGGAACCTACATATTGAAACCCACCTAAAACCTACCCTTATGCCTGAATCCTACTCAAAACCCTACCCTTAAGCCTAAAAACTCTTTCAGTCTGAAACCTACATACAACAAATCGGGTTTCCGGCTTCTGACATCACACTTGGATGTGGGCGGGGTTGGATGTCCAACACAGAATGCTGCGAGCCCTACTTGGGATCAGTTGGTCACTGCAAACGTGGCATATGAGAAAGCACAATAGCGTGCTGCTCCTGGAATTGCATACGTACTGCAAACAGAGTATGTGTGAACCTGGTGTTACTGCTTTAAAAAATTTTTTTAATTGTTTTAGTTTATTTTTAGAGTTTATTTTTGGCATTATCTGTAGATATGAATGCAGTGTTGTTAAAAGATTGTGTTGAGTAATTTAAATGTAACATGCCAATGTCATATTTGAGTTATTCAGAACAAGTTGAAAGTGCTTTCTTGTATTTTTTTCTAGCACACCATTTCATTTGAGGATTTGTTTTCCTAGACTCCATTAGACATTGCTTCAGATAAACCGAGTAAAACAAGTGCATTTCAAAAGCTTTTATTGGCTGAAAAAAGGTAGAGATTTTTCTAGCAATTTAAGTTTGCTTAAATGCTGAGTCATTTTGCTGCAGGAGAAAAAGCCAGGTAAACAAATGAGCAAAAGGAAGACATTGGAAGCATTATTGCCTCTTTTAGTCTTGTTAAAGGGGAGTGAGAGCCATACATTTAGTTTAGTAAAATTGCTCACATAAGCCTTGTGGGTGTTTACTTTTAAAGTACCCTTCTCATTCATCAATCTTCCTATACATACTAGGAAGGAGGTTATTGACATTATTATTTAAGAGCAAAGTCTCTTTAATCTGTCACTTCTAGGTTGCCAGTAGCCATTTCACAATTCATTTAAACCCATCCAGGGCAGTCCCAAGCCCGGAGGTAGTGGAAGCGGCATCTTATTATTTTTCCACAGCAAGAGTTGCATTAAAGGTGAATTACATCAACTTTTATTTCAACCAAGAAACTTTTCAACTATCATCAAGAAATATATAAAGCAGCCATATTAAGATGTGTAAAGAAATTGTAAAGAAGTCTACTTTAGTGGTTATCTGGGGTGCTAGAACATGTGTAGCTGGTTCAATTATGACATACAGTAATGAGCACTCTGTCAGACTCGGCAGTTTGCTCAAAGGTTAGTCACCTCACCCAACTGTGCTTCTCATAGACTGTTCTTGCAATAGAATAATTATATAAAGTGTCTGCTGAAACTTAAAGGGTATTTTAAAATTAACAAAGTTTAGTGGTGTTGTGTACTGTGAGGTTATGTTTGTTTCCCCCTATAACAAGCATACAAGGCTATATTTAACTCAGTAAGATAACAAACTATGTTTCTATGTTAAAGAAAGCTGCTACATCTGTAATGCTTCTGTGAACTTGTATTTCATTTGGAAAGTTTATTTTTATTGAGTCACAATGCTCAAGGCCATTAATCACACAACTAAAAGTGTCTACTTTTTCTTTTGAACGGTATACTAAAATGATATGCCATTCAATGAGATTCTCAGTTGATTCTCACAAAAAGGCTGGTGAATCATTCATGTTTTGGAGCTTAGTTTTCTTAGATTTACAGTAGCAATTCTAGTAATGAAGACATATTGCATGTCATACATATAGAAGTTTAAGGGTGCATTTGCATTGATTTGGTGTCTTGTATTGTACTGCATGATGTTAGAAGACTCATCGGCAGTGAAATTCTTAAATCTTATTTACATTTCACGAGTTCACACTTACGAATGATCAGAGAGTAAATGGTTATGCCTATTTGGCGTGCTGTCCGGGGGGAGGGCTCCGGGCTGCTCCGGGCTGCTACTACGAGAGGGTAAAGCTCGAATAATGCGGAGGACTGTAGTGTGTCCTGTATTTGGGGGGGCCATGGAGACGCGAACCAGCGTCCTTGGCAAAACCCCCCAAAGCCAACTGAGGGGGCTGCATCTGTGAATACATGACTAACAGTGTGTGGACAAGATGGCGCCAGTGTGCACGGCTAGCCGTCTGTCCTCCTGTCTGCTTTATAATTTGCTGTTTGTTACCATCCTATTTATATGTTGTCAAGATGTCTCTGCTATACTCATCTATGATCGCCAAACTTTATTCAATATTGGGGCCTCTGAAGATGTACTTAGGAGACACGATTTGAGAGACTTTTGGACTAGGAGTCCTCCACCTTTTTTGGCGGATATACCAGTGCACCTGCCACGTCCACCATGCGATATTCCCCGAAAGAAGCGCTTCAGGCGACGTAGAAAGCGTGGAGGTGTACTGGTCAGATGCAAGGCTTACCTTGCATCCACAGATGTGACGTGTCCTTACAATGGATACTACGCTCCTGCCGCACCGCGACTGCTGGAGGTACGATGGCGATGGCTCCATCCCATTCTGCCCGCCTTGATGGCTACCTCAGAGGCCGACCTGTTGACTCTGCCTCCGCATCCTACGCGATTTCGGGCCCGCAGAGGTGGCTCAGGTGTAGATTCCTCGAACCTTCGCCCGTTGGATCTTGCGTCGCGTATGGCCAATGAGGATCGCATTCTTCGTTTGGCTCTGTTTAATGTTAGATCGCTCTAGCTAACAAGATGTTTCTGCTCAATGACTTCTTCACCACAAGGGAGTTGGATTTTATGTTTCTGACAAAAACCAGGCTTCATGCGGGTGAGTTCACTGCATTTTCTGAACTTCTTCCTCCCCGCTGTGACTTTCTCAGCTCCCCGCGGACCACCGGCAAAGGTGGAGGGCTGGCGACGGTGTTCAAATCTGTTTTTCATTGTCGGGAAATTCTGACTGAAACCTGCTCGAGCTTTGAATTGCAACTACTCGAAGCAAATCTTCCTGTGACTCGAAACCCCTGGCTAAAGATTTTCTTAATCTTATTGACTCCTTTAACCTCATGCAGTCTGTCAGCGTCCCGACTCATGAAAAAGGACATACTCTGGATCTGGTGCTGTCCTACGGTTTATGTGTGACCATAACTGAAATATTTGACACGTGCATTTCAGATCATCTACCTGTGTTATTCTCTGTGACTCTCCCCTGTTTGGAGAACTCTATCTGTGCTCCGGCACGCAGTGTGCGTGCATTTAACCCTTCAACTGCATCACACTTTTCCGCTGCTTTTAAAAACTCACTGTTATACAATCTCGATGGACGCAACCTCAGTGTTGAGGAACTCACCATTCAATTTGATAGTACTTGCACTGAGATATTGGACTGTATTGCTCCACTGAGGGAAAAGCGTTTTAAACCACATTTTAGGGGTGTGACGAGATCTCGTGCCACGAGATCTCGCGAGACTAAAACATGACGAGATTTCTCGTCGAGTGAAAAGCTGTCTCGCGATATCGCCATGACTGAGCGTGAGGGTGAGATTACCATAGAATCACTGCTATACTCACATTCGCCTAAACTATCGTTTTGCTGTTTTATAAAATAAAATAAAAACCATTATAAAATAATGTAAAAGTCTGCTCTGCTCATCCAGCACGAGTTGCCGTTGCAATCAGTGCAGGACGAATCACAGTTCACTGATCGCGTGAGGATGGGATGCGCAACATAGACTAACGTCTGATAAATGTATTGTAGAATGCACGCTCAGCACCGCTGCGCTATCACGAAAGTGAAAGTAAAACAAGCTCCCTGATGTGCATTGGGCACAAATTAGGCCACGAACATACAATAGTCCGTCTCCTAATACCCATCTCTGGACTGTTTATTTGCGGCTATGGTCTCAGTTTGCACTTCGAATATTGAGAGAGCAGTGTAATGTCGTAAGGACAACAGACAAGGGAGGCTCTGTTTCTGAACTTATAAACGGAACGCAAGAAGAATTGTAGAGACAAACACACCAGCCTCGTTTCTCTCTACTCGGCCTTTTCCGAACTCACCGCATTAACCCTATAACCGCCGGTGCAAAATAAAACAGCAATTTGAAAACAATTATAAAGAGTCTGTGTGCTAACTTTGATTATGGTTGCACTTGCACTTATTGTTTGCGCTTAATAAGACTTCAAGGAGTTCAGTTAGGAGGTCACACACAGCCTCAATCAGAAGTTCTGAAAGCTCTTAAATGTACAGTAAAGGCTGAAGAGACTAGCCTAATGTGAAATCATACAGAGAAAAGCCAGTCAATAAAAACCTTTTACAGTGCTTGTATATTGTTTTCTTTCAATGCATTTGATAATTCATACTCATAATGCATGTCATTTCAGGTCTACTTTATAAGATTATTTGTTAAACATTGCAAAATGCACCTGCATACTATTTTGTCATGCATTTTGTCATTGAGGATTTCTGAAAAATTGTGCAAAAATCTCGTCTCGTCTCGTTCTCGTGAACCCAATCTCGTGTCTCGTCTCGTCTCGTGAGATAAGCGTCTCGTCACACCCCTACCACATTTAGAACCCTGGCTGAATGACACCACCCGCTCTCTCAGACGTACCTGTAGAATAGCCGAGAGAAAGTGGAAAAAGTTTCATTCGAAATAATGCGGGACACATTATCTAAATACCAGAGAGCAGTAAAAACTGCAAAAACTAAATTTTGAGGTTCTTTTCAATGTTTTTAATTCTCTTGTTAACCCTTGCGAATCAGACTGTGTTGTGCCATCTGCAATTTTATGTGAGAACTTCCTGAAATATTTTATAGACATAATTGCTGGTCTTAGCCTTTCACCCTCTGCAACTACCACTGACCCCTCTGTACACTTTGTCAGCCCAGCTGTCTTCCCGCAGTTTGAGCAAGTCACACTCCCTCTTCTTTTTGAGATAGTCAAGAAACTACGTCCCGCAAACTGTCCCCTTGATAGTATCCCTGCACGCTTTTTGAAAGATGTTTTTAACACGGTTGGATCAAGCATTGTCGCCTTGGTTAATACATCTCTTAGCTCAGGGTCTGTTCCAGCTGCTTTCAAACATGCAGTTGTGCAGCCACGCTTAAAAAAAAGAACCTGGATACTTCAAACCTCTCTAATTTTAGACCTATCTCTAAGCTCCCTTTTTTTGTCAAAAGTCTTGGAGAGAGTGGTTTATAACCAACTTCAATCATTTCTAGATAAGTTTAGTATTTATGAAAAATTCCAGTCTGGATTTAAGCCCCGTCACAGTACCGAAACTGCACTTCTTTTAGCAGTTGATTTTGGAAACTCTGCTGTTTTATTGCTTTTAGATTTGACGGCAGCCTTTGATATGGTCAATCACTCCATTCTGTTATCCCGACTCGAACAATGTGTCGGCATTAGGGGCACAGCCCTCAAATGGCTCAAGTCATATCTGGCGGATAGAAGTTTTTCTGTTCGCCTCGGTGAATTCTCCTCATCCATTGCCCCTCTTTCCTGTGGGGTCCCCCAAGGGTCCATACTGGGCCCCATGCTATTTTCACTGTACAAGCTGCCATTGGGGTCTATTTTCAAAAAACACAAAATCTCCTTTCATTGCTTTGCAGATGACATACAAATCTATTTACCTGTAAAATCCAAAGACAAAGCTGCAAGTCAGTCCTTGCTCAACTGTCTGACAGATCTTAAAATATGGTTAAGTCAGAACTTTCTTTGTCTGAATGAAAGTAAGACAGAGGTGGTTGTATTCAGCCGACCTGGGGATTTAAGTGATTGTGTAGATGCTCTTGGTACTTTAGGAACATATAGTCGTCCACTTACCAAGAACCTAGGCGTGATCTTCGATAGTGTTTTTAAATTTGAAAAACAGATTAGTTCAGTTGTAAAAGCCAGTTTCTTTCAGCTGAGAATGTTGGCAAAAGTCAAACTATACTTGCCACGAAAAGATTTTGAAAGAGTAACACATGCATTTATAACGTCCCGCCTCGACTACTGAAACTCTTTGTATGTTGGAATTGATCAGTTGTCTCTCCATCGGTTACAGTTAGTCCAGAATGCAGCAGCTCGACTCCTAATAGGCACTAAAAACCGTGAGCATATTACCCCTGTTTTGGCATCGCTCCATTGGCTTCTTGTTCGCTTTAGGATTGATTTTTAAGATTTTACTGCTTGTTTTTAAAACTTTAAATGGGTTGGCACCTTCTTACTTGTCAGAACTCTTACATGTACACACTCCGGTTAAAGCTTTGAGGTCATCCAATCAGATGCTTCTCGATGTTCCCAAATCCAGGTTAAAAACAAAAGGTGACCGAGCCTTCTCAGTAGCTGTTCCTAATCTTTGGAATACTTTACCTGTTCAAATTAGAAATGCCCAAACTCCTGACATTTTCAAATCTTTGTTAAAGACCTATCTTTATTCATTGGCCTTCGAAAAGAGTTGAGTAGTGACATTTATCTATTTATTTATTTTATTTATCTATTTATTATATATTTTTCTCTCACTGTTGCTGTCAGGTATATTTGTTGTCTATTATGGAAAGCACTTTGGTCAACCAGTGTTGTGTTTAAATGTACTATATAAATAAACTTGAACTTGAATAGCTGGATGTCGATGGGGGATGAAATTATAACCCTATAAAAAAAGATAAGCCGTTCCACTGTTTAAGGAATATTATCCAAAGCCTGAGTTCGTCGTGGCACGCTGGAGTTAGGGAAATTAGATCTAGCGTGTGAACTGAAGACGCGAGAGAGAGATGAGAAATGAAAGGGTGGCCTTGTGGAATGATTCGCATGGCGAAGTTTAAGTGGCCGAGCACGGATAGGAGTTCTTATAAGAAAATCGTCCAGCAGGTGAATGAGGTGAGGAATTGCAAAATTGTTTGACAAAATCCAGCAAACGGCTTCAGATAGCATGTCGAAAATTTTGGGGCTGCTTTTGCATCTAAAAGTTAAGCGTGCGGCGAAATAGAATTTCCCATGCCAGCGCACTCCGAATAAGTGCCATGAATCCGGGTGGATGGGGATCACTTTGAAAGCCGAAGTGATGTAAATTTTTGCGAGCCAGGCACCCCGACCGACGATTTTTATCAGGTCGACTGCGTGATCTACGTCGTGGTATTTGAGAGAAAATTTGTCGAGTGGGATCAGGCTGTTAATGCTTGGGAACGGGGATTTATGCAAAGGTGACAGACCGACTATGAGGCGTTTCTTACCTGTAAACTTTCTCGTAGCCACTCCAATGGGGCTAATGCGAAAAACTTTGAAAGGAGGATCGTCGAAAGGGCCAATCATAAAACCTGACTCGACTTCTTTTTTGATCAGGTTGTCTACTACATCGGGCTCGGCGAGAGCCGATTGGAGATTATTGCAGATTATGTTTTTGGAGAGAGGACATACCACTCCAGGTTTAAAACCGTGTTGGAGGCCGGACAGCAGATATTCAGTGAAGTCGGAGTCCGGGTGGTGAGCTAGTTCGATAGAAAGGCGAGAAATATTGACGGGAGTCGATAAATAATTTTTTTATCTTTTATTGACATCTTTAAACACAGGGCATACTGGACGGGCATGGGCCATGCCACAGAAACTGCATATGTGCAAGTACCGACAGCGCTGCCTGGTGCACTTGCCGATGTTAAAATTGTTGCAAGGCTGTTTGCTGTCCGTAGATGCTCTGGAGCTGAAATTAGCCTCGTGGGGATTTTGGTTGATAGTTGCCGGTCTTGGCACGTAGCTGGTGGATTTGACTGGTGCTGTGTCCGTGCATGGGGGAACGGAGGGGTTGACTTGTGGGCACGATATTGTGGAATGTGCCACTGACCTGCAGACCGCACAAGAAATGTTCCTGCAGCCAAGGAACACTCTGCTGTGTAGGTCGGTGTCGAGTGCTCCCCAGTAAGGGCATTGGTTCCACTGGGAAACCCTAACAGCGCATTTTGCTGAGAAAAGTTTGTGATATGTGTAAAAGTGCCCTCCCCCATAAGACAATGCAAGCTCGGCTATAAGCGCTATGTAGTCGTTTAGTTTGCGCCACCTATGAGGGAATGCTGAGCAAATGACTTCTGTGAAGTGGCTGAAAGCGATTGAAAACTCAGAAAAAGAAAGTAAACGTGATGAATGGGTATTTTGATTTTTTAAGGTGACTGAAAAATCCCCGCAGTCTAACTGGCGGTTCGAATCGGACACGGGAAGTAGAGAAAGTAAATGAGAAAGGTCTACATCCGCACCTGCCAGAATCTGTGCTCGGATGTTGTGGGCCACTGGGGGAGGCTCCAGAGCGACAGCGTTTGGTGGAACTGGCATCGGGGTAGCTGTAAAAAGAGAATAATGTGATTTAGCATTTAAGAGACAGCTGTAAGGCATCGGTTCCCAACAGGGGGGTCGCGGCACACAAGGGGGCCTCAGCGAGCTCTATGGGGGGTCGCGTCATATTTTGAAATGTTTTGAGCAATGAGCATTAAATAAAAGTCCTTAACTTTTTTCTGTTCAAAATTTACAACATTTATATAATGAGCGAGTTCATCATGAATCCTTTTTTCAATTCGTGTTTTTGTCTTATCCTGAAGCACTATGGTACACCTATAATAGGTGTTTACATTGGGACTATTTTACACTGGTTCGGATCGCTGCCGCTGCGGAGTAGCCCAGTACCTGCGTGACTCATCATAGACGTACACAGAGAGAAGTAGTTACGGCTACAATGTTCTTCCGAAAGACGCATTATTCTCCCGTCACTTTGACAGCGAATAACTTTACATCTGAGGCGTCCAAAGACTCAATTTGTCCATTATTTATTTCTTAAGAAACGAGACAATGGATAAAAGGCTCCATTACTTTGTATCTTACGTTATGGTCCCGTAGAAGCCGTTTTTGTAAAAATAGGCTAACGATTGCGTCATAACCACGGGACGCTCTGTCGCACAGTAGATAAATTACCGTATAGACAGAAGTAGAAGCTCGTAGGCAATCGTTTACTGTCTATGAGGCAATCGGGTGGACATGGAGGCATAAAGTCAAGGGAGAAGCCCATAGATAGAGAGTTCATAAAAGCAAAGGGACAAAATATTTCAACAACAGATTTGTTTCAGATTTCAATTCAGATTTGTCTCGGCACAGCTACTAGAAGGTCAGAACGGTTGTTTAAGTGACATCTACGTCGTCAAGCTCAGTTTGAGCCTGCGCAGTGCGCTTGGCTATCAGGAAGTGAGTGCTTTTATGGGCTTCAACTTTCTCCGTTGAAATCTATGGGGTCGCTGTGTCCATTTCTTTTACTGTCTATGGTGCCTGCCTGCGCCGCTTGCGGAGGCAGCCTCACGCTAGCGTCTGCTACGGGAGCCGGAGGCCACTGCAGAGTAAATGGATTAAAAACAGCAGGAGGAAAAAGCTGAGAGGCAGAGGGTGCGCCACGGCAGGAAGCGCCGTGCTGAAAAGCTGAGCTGAAGCGGGAGGCGAGAAAGGTCTCGCAGCGGTGGAATCTGGGGCGCGGCCCAGGCTCGCAGATGGCCTGGCGCCGCGGGCTGATGTGCGCGGAAAACCGGATCTTGTACGAGATGTTGACGGAGTCGAGCGAGGCGAATTCGGGGCCTCCCGAGTTTTGCCCGGCCTGCTGGCCGCTTTGGAACCTGGGGCGGACTTAGGAGAGAGATTGGAAGATTGCAAGGTAACGTACAAGTTGTATAATTGCGCTTTGGTCATCCTGCGCGAAGGCTGAATATCGGAATTTATCAGCGCTTGTCTCAGACTCAAGACTGTCCACTTTCCAATAGGCGGAATCGTCGGTACGGCCGAACGATAGGAGGATGCCGGGGAGAGAGCAGGAGTCCTCGCCGGTGGAGGTGAGGGTAAGCCTCGGCGTCTTGGCGTGCGAGGGGTTGCTTGCGCAGACCGGCGCCCGCGAGATGAAGCGTGGGGCTCGGAGGCGGTGTCAGGCGGAGAAGAAATGGTCCTGGGGCCAGCTGATGGCGGCGGAGGAACCAGAGCATGGTTGAGCTCGTCATTGAACGGTGAGAGTTGCATTTGAGACATCGTAGCAAAACGGTAAATGCTGAAAACTGTCGAGAACTATGGGTGATTCGACTGCGTATATTTATGGGCTTTACTCATGCTGATGGAGTGGACCTGTTGATTACTGATTGCTGACAGCCGGTTGGAATGACTTGAATGTTGATCATTAGAACGTGTTCCTCCCGAACCTTGTTAATAAAACATCAATTAATATAAATTTGGTTTAATAGGGTATAAACACACACACACACACATACATGCATATGTGACCCTGGACCACAAAACCAGTCTTAAGTTGCACGGGTATATTTGTGGCAATAGCCAACAAAACACTGTATGGGTCAAAATGATCGATTTTTCTTTTATGCCAAAAATCATTAGGATATTAAGTAAAGATCATGATCCATGAAGATATTTAATAAATTTCCTACCTTAAATATATCAATTTTATTTTTGTGGATGCAGCACAATCGCCAACAGAAATGGAAACATTTTAAAGGCGATTTTCTCAATATTTAGATTTTTTTTGCACCCTCTGATTTCCGATTGCAAATAATTGTATCTCAGCCAAATATTGTCCTATCCTAACAAACCATACATCAATGGAAAGCTTATTTTTTCAGCTTTCATGTGATGTATAAATCTCAATTTAAAAAAATGGACCCATAAGACTGCTTTTGTAGTCCAGGGTCACATATATAAATGTATACCGGTATACATGAGATTCAAACAGCTGATGAATGCCAATAATCTGGTCAACAAGAAAACTGTGAGCTTCACAAAGCTAGAATCTGTTATTCAGAAAGGGTTTGCATTATAGAGATTCATGACTTGGTGTGAGGAGAACAAACCCTGGACCCCTGGGCAATGGAAAAATGTAATGTAGTCTGATGAGTCATCTATCACACGTCATGTTCTACATTCGGACAGTTGTAGCAGAATGTTAGCAGAAAGACAAAGGATGCATTCAACACAATTTTAGCAGCTGTTAAACATGGCGGGGGACTGGCAGAGATGTTATAGTGGTAAATACTAAATGTTTGAAAATGATGTGCAGAGGGTTAAGTTGGTTTTTGGAGGTGTGAAGTGTTGGAATATTCTTGCATAGATGATTTCGATCAAATACATTTCTTGTAGCTTTACTTGTTGAAAAATGGTGCAATATAGCCCCACATATAATTTAAGACATGTAGGACAGCATGTGAGGACTGATACATGAGCAATATGTTTTTTTCTGAAGACACAGTACTTGGTTATGTTTGGTTATGAAGCATATGGAGTCTTTCTGCTTGTGCAGATGGACCAATTAGTTGGTTTTGTTCTATATGAAATATTGAGGGAAAGCAATGGCATTTTAAATATGTTTGATCTGGTCTGATGAATAAGCAATACAATTCGATAGGGTTTTGAGTGAAAATGTTTTCTCAGTTCGTCAGTTCCAAATTCTATGGGGGACACATTTTATAGCATCAAACGTGCTTCCGTAGGCTGAGCCAAAAGCCATTTTAATTATATAATAGTAATAATAATACAGTCGTGGTCAGAATTATTAGCACCCTTGGTAAATGTGAACATAGAAGCCTGTGAAAATAAATCTGAATTGCTAATGCTTCTGACCTTTTATTAAAAAAAATGCACAAAAATCTAACCTTTCATTGAAGTAAAAGCATTGAATAGGGGGGAAAAATCTTATTATACATTTTTTTTCTCTAATACACATTGGCCACAATTATTGGCACCCTTTTATTCAATACTTTTTGCAACCTACATTTTGCCAAGATAACAATTCAGAGTTTTCTTCTGTAATTTCTGATGAGTTTGATCTCGTCAGATGTTTTACAGTGTCACACACTAGCTGTAGTAACACACGATAAAGATCCAAGACAGTCTTTATTAGTACTATCCACAGGTAAATCCAAACAGAGGCATGCAAGCAAACACAACCATAAAATTGACAAGATCCGACCACACTGAACTGAAACAAGGGAACTGAGTGTGAAACCAGACCAACGCTGCAGGGGGCACTGGGAACTAACGCGCTCAAGCCTCCTATACACAGGTAAAGCGTGATTTTATTTTATTTTTTTAAACCATTTCAGCGGAAATCCCGCCCTGCAGCCGATTTCATTGGTTTAGCTTACAGTGACGGGTAGGTTTAGGGATCAGTGTTTGGTGTAGGCAATCAGTACAGTGATTGACATGACCAATGAAAACTTTAGAATCAGCTGCAGGGCGGGATTTCCACTGAAGTGGTTTGGGAAAAAAAATCATGCCACAGGTAAATGAGGATATTAGAGACACACCTGAACTGAATAACAAATCACATTAGTCTCCATGATTACAGATTAGACAGTGCAAAAAGAACACAAAGTCCAAACAAAGACAATCAGAGGCCATTACTCCTTACAGAATCTCTTCAGATCCTTCAAATTCCCAGGTCCATGTTGATACACTCTCCTCAGTTTTCTATAGGGTTCAGGGAACTGGAATAGCCATGGCAGAACCTTAAAGGGTAAGTTCACCCAAAAATGAAAATTAAGTCATTAATTACTCACCCCCATGCTGTACCAACCCCGTAAGGCCTTCGTTCGTCTTCGGAACACAAATGAAGATATTTATGATTAAATCTGAGAGGTGCATGACTGCTACATAGGCTCCCTAAGGGAATGACACTTGACGGCCCAGAAAGTCATTAAAGAAAATGTTTAAATATTCCATGTCGCAACAGTGGCTCAACTATAATTTTATCAAGCAACGAGAATACTTTTTGTGCGAAAAAACAAACAAAAATAACGACTTTATTAGACTATTCCTTTTCTTCCTTGTAGGCCTGAAACGAGACTTTAAGAGATTTCCACGACGCATGCGCAAGAATTGCGATCTCCTTCAACTACTTCAGTTAAGTTCTCGCGCGTGCGCGTCGTGGAAATCTCTTGAAGTCTCGTTTCAGGCCTACAAGGAAGAAAAGGAATAGTCGAATAAAGTCGTTATTTTTGTTTGTTTTTTCGCACAAAAAGTATTCTCGTCGCTTGAT
Organism: Tiaroga cobitis; assembly: GCA_030578255.1. NCBI lineage: Eukaryota > Metazoa > Chordata > Actinopteri > Cypriniformes > Leuciscidae > Tiaroga > Tiaroga cobitis. The sequence continues at coordinate 17,802,310 of CM060597.1, forward strand.
AAACTTATAGTTGAACCACTGTTGCGACATGGAATATTTAAACATTTTCTTTAATGACTTTCTGGGCCGTCCGGTGTCATTCCCTTAGGGAGCCTATGGAGGAGTGATCAACCTCTCAGATTTAATCATAAATATCTTCATTTGTGTTCCGAAGACGAACGAAGGCCTTGCGGGGTTGGTACAGCATGGGGGTGAGTAATTAATGACTTAATTTTCATTTTTGGGTGGACTAACCCTTTAATTGTGTGCTCAGTGACTCATTTTTGTGTTGATTTTGATGTTTGTTTTGGATCATTGTCCTGATGGAAGATCCAACCATGGCCCATTATAAGATTTCTAGCAGAGGCCGTCAGGTTTTGATTTTTTGATCTGTTGGTATTTGATAGAATCCATGATGCCATGTATATGAACAAGAAGTCCAGGACCTCCAGCAGAAAAATAAGCCCACAACATTAAAGATCCAGCAGTATATTTAATCCAACGCATTCTCATCCTAGGGCGTCATATTGTGACATTTCGTCTAAATCCAACGCACATGGCACCCTTTAGCGTCAATATGAGACGCAGACAGATATGGGTAGGTTTAGGTCTGGGGTAGGGTTAGGGTTAGACCGCTAGGGGGCGCCTTCTGGCCCATATCTATCTGCGTCTCATATTGATGCTAAAGTGTGCCATGTGCGTTGGATGTAGACAAAATGTCAAAAGCGTCAGTATATGATGCCTTGGGATGAGAACGGGCTGATTTAATCATACACATGGGGTACTTTTTTATCCCTGTGTGCACCAAACTGTTCTCATGGGTTTTCTGCCAAAAAGCTCTTTTTTTAGTTTCATCTGACCATAGAACCTGGTCCTGTTTAAAGTTCCAGTAGTGTCTGACAACTGAATATGCTGGAGTGTGTTTTTAGAGAAGAGCAGAGGATTTTTTTTGAAACCCTTCAGACAACATGTAGTGATGCAGGTGCTGTTTGATATGAAGAGTCTTTGGCTACTCAAACTATCCTCAACGCCATGCATTAGGACAATATAGACTCACGTCCTCTTCCAGGCAGATTCATTTTCCTGTTCATTGGAACTTCTTTATTATTGCAATGATGGTGCAAATGTGATTTTTCAATGCTTTAGCTATTTTCTTGCAGCCACTTTCTGTTTTTTGAAGTTCAACAATATTTTGTTGCATATCAGAACTATCTTCTTTGGTTTTACCTATTGTGATGGATGAGTAAAGGAATTTGCTACCCGATCTCCCTGCACTGTGTATTTATAGCATGAGTTCATGCTTTCATTTGGCGTACTCTTTACAAGCAAACATCCACTTTTGCATGCATCTGATACGCAATATCCAGTTAAATTTAAATGCTTTTTTAAAATCAATACAGAAAAAGGAATTAGTATTAGTGTTATGATTTTGGTCGCAAAACTTTAGTTTAAGAAAATAAGTTATTTAATAACTTACTGACCACACTACACACCCGAACTTAAAGGGATACTCCACCCAAAAATGAAAATTCTGTCATCATTTACTCACCCTCAAGTTGTTGCAAACCTGTATGAGTTTCTTTCTTTCTTCTGCTGAACACAAAGGAAGATATTTTGAAGAACGATTGGAACCAAACAGTTGTTTGGCACCATTGTCTTCCATAGTAGAAAAAAAAATACTATGGAAGTCAATAGTGCCAAAGTTCCAATCGTTCTTCAAAATATCTTCCTTTGTGTTCAGCAGAAGAAAGAAACTAATACAGGTTTGCAACAACTTGAGGGTGAGTAAATGATGACAGAATTTTCATTTTTGGATGGAGTATCTCTTTAATTGTGTCTTGAAAGCTTTGTGATATTATTTCTCCTCTAGTGGAAGTCAGGTAATATTTACCTGATTTCTGTTCCCCTTTGCCACTCTCACTATAAACGAATACTGATCCGAGCAGCTTTGTATCGGATTTTGATATTTGACTTTTCACCTAGCTGCACCGTGTGAGTCAGGACTGTTGAAGTTTACAGAAGCCTATGTACAGTAGTAGATGACTTTTGTGTATATAAAGAGTGCGCCAAATGAAAGCATAAACTCATGCTATAGATACACAGAGCCAGGAGATTGGGTTGGAATTTGGCCTTTGTGTTTCCTCATTTTTATACTCCCGTGAAACAGGAAGTCATAGCTATAAACAATTTCATGTTCCTAGCCAGCCTGGTGTAGCCTGGTCCGACCAGACTCTCGTACATTTCATTTGTACATAGAGTCTGGGCTGGCATCGCTCCATTGACAAGCGTTAACTTCCTTGTAGGCAGGTACTCTGTTGAATTCCAAAACTATTGGATCTGCCCAGAGCCACTCTGGATCTGCCATAACAAATCGCTAAAGTTTGGTCGTGACGCATGACGACTCAAACTAGCGCACGACATCAACGTCATCGTTCTCAGCCACTCCCTCTGTTCGCTGATTGGCCCAGTAAAAAATTGACCGGAGAAAACCAAAGAATACAGCACAATCCCAGACGTAGTACTGAAGGAAAATGAAAATTGAGCGGAAGTACGTAGGAGGGTGGAGCCAGGCTAACCCTGGTGTGCTACAAATTGTAAATATGAAGGGGAATATACCTCAGATATATTTTACTCATAAGAATTTATAGGGATACCAATAATTGTGGCCAACGTATATTAGAGAAACATTTATTTCATAATGTGTTATTTTTATGGGCTTCTTTGATCATATTTACCAAGGGTAATAATTCTGGACTGTAATACTAATTTCATGATTTTTTAAATTATTATTTAATAGAGAAGGCAAGTCCATGATGTAATGTGACAAGCCAAAGTGTAAAAACTAAAAAAAAAACTAAAAAAATCCAAAATGGCAGATAATATATTTCAGTAAATACTGAGATGTAGCAGATACTTTTTTTTTTGTATTTAAAACTGATCATTTTAAATGCATTCTATTTTTGTTGGCTTAGCAACAGCAAACTCCATTATTATGCTTAAGTATAAAATATTTGTTTTACTGATTTTAATGAGTGTTTTAAAATGTAGTGCTTTTACACAAATACTTTTCCTCCGCCCTTTTGCAGCAAACCACATAAAATAACACAAGCTGCACTGGTTACTTGGTGACATTGATGTCTGATTTTTGTCTCAAAAAGGATGAATGAAATAAGATTTTTTTCAGATATATGGAGGAAAAGAGGCAGTTAAAAAACTGTAACTAATAAGTGCAGCACTGCACTGTATCACATTTCACATGTCAAGAGGTTTTTTGGTTTATAATAGTATGAGAAAGATGTTTGTTATTATTCATATTAATCTAAACTGTGTGTGTTCTGCTGGCACAGGAGTCACTTATTGTCACCCCTGTGAGACTTCATGGCTACCTTTACAAAATCACACCACAATGTCATTTTTTCACATTTAAACCAAATTATACAAAAGCTTGTCGAGAATAATGTAGAAGTTGTTTTCATTGGTCATGACTGCCATAAATCAATGTGACAAGTCACACTGTAGACTGCATTAAAGTACAGCATGATAGTTGACTTCAGGACAGCTCTGATTTAGTAACCTAGCGCCCACTGCTGCTTATTACTTTCAAGGTGACGCATGCTGCTGTGACGGTAATGCACAGCTGCGGATGGCAAATGTTCTTGAAAGAAAAAAAAATTCTTGGAAAATTGGATTATACATCACAGTATCCATTTATCCCATGGTGACAGCATTTATATTACATTTGTGAAGTGATTTGGATTTTTTGATTTTTTTTTTTTTGCAGTAGGGAGAGCAGGGATAATTGTAACACTTAATAACAATGTTCATGTAAAAAAAAAAAAAAAAAAATTTAACAAAATGCCTTCAGTTGGCATGAGAGATGACTGCTAATTTGGCAAATACTTTTAAAACAACTATTTAAAGTTTTATGCTAAACAGTTTTTAAATGTAACATTGTTAATACTAATACAGAAATGGCTTTTGTCTCATAGTGACATTAAAGGGATAGTTCACCCAAAAATGAAAATTCTTTCATCATTTACTCACCCTCAAGTTGTTCCAAACCTCTATGTGTTTATTTGTTCTGCTGTACACAAAGGAAGATATTTGGAAGAATGTTTTAATCAAACAGATCTCAATCCCCATTGACTTCCATAGTATGTATTTTTTCCTACTATGGAAGGGGGGATTGAGATCTGTTTGATTAAAACATTCTTCCAAATATCTTCCTTTGTGTACAGCAGAACAAATAAACACATAGAGGTTTGGAACAACTTGAGGGTGAGTAAATGATGAAAGAATTTTAATTTTTGGGTGAACTATCCCATTAAATCTTTTTTTCTTTGTGAAAACGGTTTACTATAATATCATGTACACATACATGGTGTCCCTTTGACAGACAGTCTTAACAGTGAAGAATGGGTAATTGATAGATCTTCATGAAGTTAGCTTCTCACTAACGCTCTGGCTGTGTTCGAAATGGCATACTATCATACTACTCTTACTTTTTCCAGTATGTATACTGTGCGTAGTATGCTAATTTTCTGTATGCATGGAATACCCGGATGACCTACTATATTTGCCAGCATCTGCTATATACAACTCAAGAACACAGAAATCAGTATGGACGCTGTGTTCGGAAAAGCATACTACCATACAACTCCTACTATACTATACTATGGAGTATGCAATGTGTATACTGTGAATAGTATGTGCATTTTCTGTATGCATGGAATTTCTTGACTACCTACTACATTGAAATCTGATGGATGCACTAAGGGATACTGTTTCCCACAAAGAAACGCGCGTTTCATCTTCATGAAGCTTGTGGTGTGAGTAAACCGGAGGCAGGGAATAATTATGAATGTAACACCTTATATAGTGCTTTATACATTATAGATTTCAAAGCAGCTTTACAGTGATAAACAGTAAAATAATGATTCAGTGATGCAAACAGTTCAACGCTTCAACAGAGCTCTAAAAAGATAATGGTCACATTGTTCAGCTGAAGTCTGTTTAGTGTCTATTTAAATCCGTTCAATAAAGTTCATCAATTATGAAATGAGCTCAATTCAGCAATAAACCATTAACCATCGTTGTTTAGTAGTAAGATCAATTGAGCCATTTGTAAATTAAGAGAGCCTTAGAGACCACTTAGATAATTAGACCATTACATTCGACATAAACAAATCTTTCTAATTTTTGCATTCTCATCCCAAGTTAACCAGAGGCAAAACTAAAGTGTCCCAAAATAAACTAATGGTTTATGATCTATGTATCCATAGTAGTTCATGGCCATACGTTTTAAGCAGCACAGCTATTGGCTTGGAACAGAACATTTTAATGACATATTCCCGCAGCGATTACAGGTCTTGTAATGATGTATTTTTACCTACAGTATGTATTCTACACAGTAAAAAGTGGTATGTATTACTGTAAGGAGCTATTTTGTTACCTGTCCTGAACCCTTAAAATGAGCTAACGATAATGTATTCAATTTGATTCAAACATGATAGGCTAATTATACATTTTAACTTGAGTCAAACCAGTTCATTTACATTACCACATTAAGCCCATTTTATGTCAACATTTTTCAGTGTACATTTTTTTTTGTTGAGCAAAAAAAAAAAAATTCTAAACTTTATTTAATTTCACCAAATCAACTTGACTTTACACCAACAAACATCATTTTTATGGGTTAGATTAAGACTGCTGGTGAGGACAGTTGAAAGGTAAGACATTTTCACTCAGGCTTCCACATAAAAAAATGGTCAGCACATTTATTTGTAAGGTAACAAGGACAGCTGTGCTGAATTAATGTTCAGTGTTTGTCATGTGACAATACTGTTGCATACTACTCTGAAACATTATATGTTGCAATATTGTATACTATTTCACACACTTTTCTTCAAAAAAATAGTTGGCAGTTTGCACTATGTACTGGGCAGTAAGTAGTAAGTTAGTATGCCATTTCGAACACAGCCTCTGTCTTATTGAAATTCATTAACTCGTTTTTCCAGTCAATTTTTATCATGGGTATAATGAATGAATCACTTGCTAAGTACTAAACTTTTTGACAGACACTGTGGCAATTTCGGGACTCTTTGACAGCAGATGAAAGCAGATTACAATCAATTGTTTAGTACATTCGTAGCAAAAAAATCTGCTTGATCAGATTGAGTCTATGAATTCCTAAGCAGGAAAAGGAGAAAAAAGGATGAAAAAAAAACCTCTCAGCGGTCCACCCATGGAAACAGCTTGCAGCATAAATTAAGGTCCCATTTATGGCACAAGAGCCATTGCCCTATCGTAACTTTTTTTTTTTCTTCTTTTTTTTTTTTTTGCATCCGGAAATGATTTGTTGCTTGACTAATCGATGCCCGGTTTCACAGACAGGGCTTAGATTAAGCCAGGATTAGGCCTTTGTTCACTTTTTTTAAGTAGCCATTTAAGTAGCTTTTTTAAACGTGCCTTAGAAAAAAAAAACATTACTGGTGTGCATCTTGAGACAAAACAATAACAGTGGTATTTTAAGATATGTCAGTGCAAGTTACTTTCAGTTAAAACCGCTCAAACATTCATTTTATTCTGTGACTAGGCTTGAGCCTTGTCTGTGAAACCGGGGGCAAGTGTACTATTCACTACTTCAAAAGGTTGATTTTAGCCTCTCAATCAGGTGCCAGCTGGCAGTCAGAAGCAATCGACTGCCAGAAGTCTCAAGGGTTGTAAAGGACTGAAAGTCGATGATTTTGTTCTGGCTTTCTTCCCTTTATTTTGTTTTTTTTATTATTATTATTTTCACCTACTTTAGCACCATTTAATTCCTATTTTGATTCCTATTTCTTTTCTTCTGAATGCAAATAAGTAGAGATGAATGTACTTTCAACTATTCTTTCTTTATATTTCCTTTAATATTTTCTGTATTTTACTCTATTTAATTTGTTATAATATTAAATGCAAGCTCACCTCAATAATATTCAAAATGAAGTCAAACATTTTAGCACTGTGTAAAGTCATCTGTGCTGATATGTCTCTCTGATGATTTTCCACAGGCCTTGAACATGCAGTCATTTAATAAGTGCAGTAACACATTGACAAATGTGTGATTCATCTTAACCATATATTTTAGCAGCAGCAGCAGCAGCAGCAGTCAGTGAAGGGTGGGTGGTGAGCCTGCTGTTACAGTGTTACTCTGCTTTCTCTGATGTGAAAATCTTATGAGACTGGAAAAGATACATTGGTTACTCTTGAGAAAGTCTGTTTGGAAATCTGGTAATAGCTTTAAATGCTGATGCTCATATGTTGATTTTTTTTTTATTCATATTTCACCAACTATTTTCACTTGACTTTGTTCTAGATCAAGTTATTCAGAGGTGCTTTTAAACAAAAACATGACTTCTGTGTCAAACATGGCCGTATAAATGACAGATTAAGATTTTTTCCAGACATTACATGCTCATCATTTTTTTAAGTGTCCTGTTATGAACTTTTTCCTAACTTTGTCATTGATGCACCACTTGCAACATCATAATTTTGTACACTGCGACATGCTCTTTGAAGAGCTCTGTCACAATAATCTCCGATGGAGCTCTTCATGTTCTGCGTCATCTGACATTCACCACAATGTCGTCTTAACGGCACTTAAACAAATATAGCAGCTCATGTAATGTATAGTGTCTGTAGGATTCTGCCTATCGAGTGTACTTCCTGAGGTGACATTATTTATTTTATTATTATTTCGTTTTTTGTTTGTTTTGTTTTATTTTTATTTTTTTGTTTTGTTTTAGTTCTGTTTTTTGTTTTGTTTTGTTCAGACTGAAATAAGGGTTTCCCGTACTGACATCTCACATTTTATTTTAAATGTGAAAACATTTTGTAAGATGGTTCTCTTTACCGCCAATTGTCTCTGCGAAAGCATGAAAGTGTATTTATATAGAATAGATGAATTTCACAGACCAATTTACCTGAACTCTAAAAATACTCAAAGAAAACATGCTCCCCTCTGTTTGTTTGCCAAGATACAAAGCGGTTCTGACATTTGGGATTTTACTAAGCACATTGCACCAGCACGTAGCTTGACAGTACATGAAGGGTCGGTCTAATTAAACGCTTAAGCTCTTGTTTCAAAGGTCAATTTTCGTGGCCGATCTGCCTCCCTTGGCACTGATTAGATGTCTTTTGTCTGCAAAACCTCCGCAGTAACACCCCCTTCACTGCTCTACATGTCTTGATAGGATTCTTGAAATGAGTGGTGTAGGTGGCAGTGCCATTTCATCACTGCTCTGATGATGAATCGGAGAGGTTTGAAAACTGAGGATCGGTTGCTAATTGTAATGGTTAAAAGGAGAACTGCATTCTTGGGTCTCACCAGCTCTGGCCCACACGAGGAACCCATGTGGCTTGTTGCTATGGTGAACAATCATGGTGGAGATAGGAGTTGACAGGAGGAAGCACGACTGTGGGCAATAGAACTGCTTTAGTTATTAGAATCCACTCTCAGCACAGGTGTATAAAGGGATGGATAGTGACAGCTTTATATGTGAGCTTGATGTTGCAATACTTTGTAGATATGTCATTTTTGATAGGATACATGCTTGTAAAGAGCAGACAATGTAAAGGAAATATGCAAAGTCAAGAACGCTGTTGTAAAGAGCTTTAATTATGTCAAGAGCCAAGAAAGTCTTCATAACTGCATCATTAAAATTTCACATATTTGAGTTCAGCTGTGGCAGTCATGGAAATATATACACAGTATGTATATATATATATATATATATATATATATATATATACACTCACCTAAAGGATTATTAGGAACACCTGTTCAATTTCTCATTAATGCAATTATCTAATCAACCAATCACATGGCAGTTGCTTCAATGCATTTACGGGTGTGGTCCTGGTCAAGACAATCTCCTGAACTCCAAACTGAATGTCAGAATGGGAAAGAAAGGTGATTTCAGCGATTTTGAGCGTGGCATGGTTGTTGGTGCCAGACGGGCCGGTCTGAGTATTTCACAATCTGCTCAGTTACTGGGATTTTCACGCACAACCATTTCTAGGGTTTACAAAGAATGGTGTGAAAAGGGAAAAACATCCAGTATGCGGCAGTCCTGTGGGCAAAAATGCCTTGTTGATGCTAGAGGTCAGAGGAGAATGGGCCGACTGATTCAAGCTGATAGAAGAGCAACTTTGACTGAAATAACCACTCGTTACAACCGAGGTATGCAGCAAAGCATTTGTGAAGCCACAACACGCACAACCTTGAGGCGGATGGGCTACATCAGCAGAAGACCCCACCGGGTACCACTCATCTCCACTACAAATAGGAAAAAGAGGCTACAATTTGCAAGAGCTCACCAAAATTGGACAGTTGAAGACTGGGAAAATGTTGCCTGGTCTGATGAGTCTCGATTTCTGTTGAGACATTTAGATGGTAGAGTCAGAATTTGGCGTAAACAGAATGAGAACATGGATCCATCATGCCTTGTTACCACTGTGCAGGCTGGTGGTGGTGGTGTAATGGTGTGGGGGATGTTTTTTTGGCACACTTTAGACCCCTTAGTGCCAATTGGGCATCGCTTAAATGCCACAGCCTACCTGAGCATTGTTTCTGACCATGTCCATCCCTTTATGGCCACCATGTACCCATCCTCTGATGGCTACTTCCAGCAGAATAATGCACCATGTCACAAAGCTCAAATCATTTCAAATTGGTTTCTTGAACATGACAATGAGTTCACTGTACTAAAATGGCCCCCACAGTCACCAGATCTCAACCCAATAGAGCATCTTTGGGATGTGGTGGAACGGGAGCTTCGTGCCCTGGATGTGCATCCCACAAATCTCCATCAACTGCAAGATGCTATCCTATCAATATGGGCCAACATTTCTAAAGAATGCTTTCAGCACATTGTTTAATCAATGCCACATAGAATTAAGGCAGTTCTGAAGGCGAAAGGGGGTCAAACACAGTATTAGTATGGTGTTCCTAATAATCCTTTAGGTGAGTGTGTGTATATATATATATATATATATATATATATATATATATATATATAAATAATATATAGAGCATATAATGTTGTCAGTTCCCTTATATATATATATATAGGCCTATATAGCTTATAATGTTGTCAGTTCCCTTATATATATATAGGCCTATATAGCTATGTATGTAGTCTTTGGAAAATGTTAATTTATATGTATGTATAGGCCTCTCTCTCTCTCTCTCTCTCTCTCTCTCTCTCTGTGCGGAGTGTGCGAAAGGAGTTTTTTTGAGTGAGTTTCAAACTTTTTCCCTTTTTCTCTTTCTAGATTCAAATATGTTGGTTGAGCTTATTAAAACAACAGCAGTGTGCAAATGTTTGTCAGATGAGACTGCTTCAGTGGAAGATTTAATTGCTGTTAGTAATGCAGTTGGTGTGTTGAACATCTTGTTTGCAGTGAGAATGAACAAGGCAGTTATTTTTCTGAGGGAAACATCTATGGTTTTGATTTGGTTGATCCGGTTTTGCTGCTGTCTAACCCCTCGAAAAAAGTGATCCTTTCCCTTTATCCTTTTATGGCAAGATCAAAATGCTTCTGCTTGGTTTAAAACCCCCAGAATTAAAGCATATCATATCATTCAGATGTCACACATTCGTTATTTTAAATGCTGAATTTCAAAACCTGGAAGTTGCTGTAAAACGGATATTGAATTGGAAAGATTATACAATCTTTATCACTGTTGATTCAATGAAATGCTTCACTTGTGGGAAACAGGGTCATGTGAGACAATCGTGTCCTTTGAATATGAAGGCTTGAAAAAGAAGAAGGAGGGTAATTCCGTAACAGAACAGGTGAATACTTCTCTGGATAATAATAATGCAGAAAATATTGATAGAGATGAAACCACTGCTTTACCTAACAGTGGAGAGGGTTTTTAGAACTTTTTTAGAATTCTTGGAGAGAGGAAAGATTAAATTTCCCATCTTTAAAGGGTTAGTTCACCCAAAAATGAAAATTAAGTCATTAATTACTCACCCCCATGCTGTACCAACCCCGTAAGACCTTCGTTCGTCTTCGGAACACAAATGAAGATATTTATGATTAAATCTGAGAGGTTTATGACTGCTACTAAGGGAATGACACCGGACGGCCCAGAAAGTCATTAAAGAAAATGTTTAAATATTCCATGTCACAACAGTGGCTCAACTATAAGTTTATCAAGCGACGACAATACTTTTTGTGCGAAAAAACAAACAAAAATAACGACTTTATTCGACTATTCCTTTTCTTCCTTGTAGGCCTGAAACGAGACTTCAAGAGATTTCCACGACGCATGCGCAAGAATTGCGATCTCTTTCAACTATTTCAGTTAAGTTCTCGCGCGTGCGCGTCGTGGAAATCTCTTGAAGTCTCGTTTCAGGCCTACAAGGAAGAAAAGGAATAGTCGAATAAAGTCGTTATTTTTGTTTATTTTTTCGCACAAAAAGTATTCTCGTCGCTTGATAAACTTATAGTTGAGCCACTGTTGTGACATGGAATATTTAAACATTTTCTTTAATGACTTTCTGGGCCGTCCGGTGTCATTCCCTTAGGGAGCCTATGTAGCAGTCATAAACCTCTCAGATTTAATCATAAATATCTTCATTTGTGTTCCGAAGACGAACGAAGGCCTTACGGGGTTGGTACAGCATGGGGGTGAGTAATTAATGACTTAATTTTCATTTTTGGGTGAACTAACCCTTTAAGTCAGCAGTTTACTGTACATTGCAGGGGTGCCCTAGTAGAAAAAAATGAAAGCTCTTGAACAAGAAATCTTTGGACAAAATAGTCATAGTACTACATTTTCATTCACAGTACTACTTTCAGTACTACTTTCATTTCCACTGATCCTTCTGAAATGAATATATTTCTTCTATGCAGCTTAGTGGAAGAACAAGGCAAAACAAAGTTCACCCGTCTAAATGATATGGATTCTCCTACTGCTTTTTTCTTTGGACTTGGAAAAAAAGCCAAGAGAGCGTCAACTAAAACTTCCAGATAGAAGAGAATCAACAGCACAAATGGAAATTAATGCTTTTGCTATTTTTTTTTATGAAGATTTATACCTTTTTGAGGCATATAATGGAGTAGAAGCGGATGTACTTCTGAGTGACTTGCACAATTATCTAAGGACAAGATGGATCTTGAGAGTCCTTTGACAATGGCTGAACTTTCGAGAGCTGTCCAGGAGTTGAATTCCGGAAAGTCACCTGGTTTGGATGGTCTTCCAGCTGAGTTTAATAAGGCTTTTTGGAAGTTAATTGCTCAGGACTGTATAATGTTTTGTTGGAAAGTATTCAAAGAGGGACCCTTCCTCTAACCTTCCGGGTTTTACCTTTAATCCTCTAAAAAGGAGACCTTGGCTGTTTGAAGGACTGGCGCCCCTTCTCCTTGCTTGCTGTGTGTTGATCTAAAAATCTTTTCAAAAGCCTTAACTAACAGAATGAAGGGCTGTATAGAAACTGTATAACTATCAGTCTTTAGAGACATTATTACAGTGGCAAAAAACTGGTCTTCTCTCTTTGGACCAATTAAAAGCCTTTGATAGAGTAGACTATCATTATTGATTTAAGACTCTTGAGGCTTTTGGATTTTGTGTCCTGTATTAAGCTAAGGATGACATAAGGATGATATTTATAACATATTAAGAGTAAATGGCACATTAACAAGGCCCTTTTCAGTGACGAGGAATAAGACAAGGGTGTCCTCTCTCAGGTTCACTCTATGCTATTTCCGTTGAGACTTTTTTGAAGTCTGCTGAGAAAAAGACCGTGATAATGTCCTTGGCAGCCCTAAAATTATAGCATGTCAGACGATGTAAATCTGATAATTAAGAATTCAAATGATACCGATAGTATAATTTTATGTTTTAATATTTTTCAGAAAGCACCTCTGCATTTATAAATTGGGAAAAACAACTTTTTGTTAATGGGAGACTGGCATAGCACAGGACCTCATCAGTTGCCAAAGCAGTGTAAATGGTCCGAGGATGTTTTAAAAGTTCTTGGCATTTATTTTGGAACTGACAAGTATATGGAAAAGAACTGGGAAGGAATGGTTGACCAGGTTATTGATAAAATTCAAAAGTGGAAGTGGATTCTCTCACAGCTCATATAGAGGACGATGCCTGGTAATTATTAATCTGGCAGCTTCAATGATGTGGCATAAGGTTACAGTGCTTTTAAAGGTTCAAAGAGCATTTGTTGTTGTTGTTGTTTTGGAATGGCCAACATTGGCTTCCTCCTGGGGTGCTCTATCTTCCCTTTGCAGAGTGAGGTCAAGGCCTTATACGTACATGTTGAAAAAAAATTGCAGCAATGAGACTATAAATATTGCAAAAACTATGTAGCTACTGCTGTGATTGTATGCTATGGATTGATTATTGTTTGTGCATTTTTAAAGATCTTGGAGGAACAAGATCTTCACAAAGAGTTATTTTTAATTGAGAAGCCTTATGTTGAAAATGTGTATTGTTCTCTTTTAAAATTTTATGTATCAAGTTTTTCAATCATAGAGTTGGTTCAAATTTTCAAAAGTGGGTGATGAAAATTATGATGTTCAGAACCTTTGTTTCCCCCTGAATTCACTTCATTTACCGGTGTATATATTATTCTTTAATTAATGGCTTGATATCTAAGACACTTCCTGCATTAAAAGTTGTTTTTTGTATGTATTATAAGTTTTAAGTATGGTGGTTTTAAGTTTAAGGTTTAAGTATGGTGAAGAAAGCGGCTTATCATATTTGTGTTAAATCAGCACACGATCAGTCGAAGTAAAGGATGGATACTAGGAGGACTTGCCTTTCTGTGCTAATTTGACTAATTTTAATGTAAATCCCTGATGGAGGCTGTTGTATATGCCTAAGGAATGTGGAGATCTACAGTGGAGAATACTTCAGTGTGTTGGCTACAAACATCTTTGTTTCTAAATTTAGAATTGTTTTACTCTAATATTCTTTCTGTAAGGCTTCTGACACTGTGTTTCATTTATTTTGTTAGTTCAATGCTCGTTCCACTTGTTGTACTCTTGGAAAAACGAATGATTTTCTTTTACAAATACCCTTTTTATTTTTGGTTGGAAAACAGTCGTGGAGAGAACAGTGTGTGCTTGTCAATTTTCTTTTTTTTTAAAGGGCTAAACCAAGTTAGAATTTAGGTTGCTATTAAGTGGCATATTACAAATTGATAATGTACTTTTTTTATGAATGGGTGTCCCTTAAATTGCCACACTGAAGGTGGCAACCCTAGTGACAATCCAAAACAACTTATAAGTAAAAAAGGAGCTCTTAGTTGTCAACAAATGATTTCATCAGTTATTCACTAAACGAATTGAAGGTGACTGCAAATACAAGAACTGTGTAAATGAAAGCAATAACATAGAAATTATGAAATAATGTATTCATGTTGCAGTGCATTGTTGGGAACTCAGTATTGTTATCAATTCAACAACTTCCTCTGTTCTCAAGTTCGTCAGAAACGCAGAAAACAAGTCACAGCAAAGGTGCTTACTCTGTTTAACGCACGCTGGATGGCAGCGCTTCCTAACGTATAATCTTATCACGTTTTCTCAAATTAATCTGCGCAATGAATTTAAACACCATCAGAATAAAGAATCAAACAGGAAAAAATCACATGGTGTGAAAATATAAGCAATGAACCTGCACACACCAGTTAACCCACTGTATCTACTACTTCCTCTGCTTTCTCGTAGGTATGTTCCATCCCTTATTATATTTATATTTGTTTATTTTAAATATATTTTGAGATGTGTTTTTTATTTGTAAAATTATTTAATTTCATTTATAATATTTTGCCGTATCGGATCTCCATTGATGTTTTAGCTTTTATTCACTTTGCTCAGTTCTGTCCCATATTTTGTTTACACTGATGTTGATGTATGTGATTCATGTAATGTGTATATATTATAGTATACTATAGTATATATTCATATATGAATGCAAAGTTCGGGAGGATCACGTTCAAATGATCTACCCACTCAGCACGAGACAGGGCATATCACCTATGTTCTTAAACAATTTTATCCCGACTCCTCACTCTCGGCTGGTTCTTGTCCCACTCAGGGGTGATTACTCTGGGTTCAGGCCAAATTACGACCTCTAGCCCTCCCCTCAGAGAGCACACCCAATATGCATACTCTTTTATTCTATCCGATTATTTGTGTGAAGTCGTGAAACAAAGTTCTGTGTATTTTTTTTATTTTTTTTATTTCAAGCTAAAACCATTTTAAACATGATTTTGTTAAATCTGTAGTACAATTATCATACAGTTTTTAATGACACTATGTGAATTAATTTGTCACACTACTATTTCAGTATACTGTTAGATGCTGAAAATGGGGAAAAAAAGTTACTGTTACTTGACATCTACACGCATAAGCAGTGCTTTTTAAACTTATGTCCGTTAAAGTCCTTTAAAATACAACTGGGGCGCAAAAAAAGATCGGGAAACACTGCATTAGCTTAAACCTGGTAAACCGATCTTTATGATTATCTTTTCATTCCATGTTCCGGATGTGCACCAATAAGAAACGAAATGTAAAAAATAGTGAGATTTTTTTTCCGATTCTTATGCACTCAACTACACTCACCTAAAGGATTATTAGGAACACCTGTTAAATTTCTCATTAATGCAATTATCTAATCAACCAATCACATGGCAGTTGCTTCAATGCATTTAGGGGTGTGGTCCTGGTCAAGACAATCTCCTGAACTCCAAACTGAATGTCATAATGGGAAAGAAAGGTGATTTAAGCAATTTTGAGCGTGGCATCGTTGTTGGTGCCAGACGGGCCGGTCTGAGTATTTCAAAATCTGCTCAGTTACTGGGATTTTCACGCACAACCATTTCTAGGGTTTACAAAGAATGGTGTGAAAAGGGAAAAACATCCAGTATGCGGCAGTCCTGTGGGCGAAAATGCCTTGTTGATGCTAGAGGTCAGAGGAGAATAGGCCGACTGATTCAAGCTGATAGAAGAGCAACTTTGACTGAAATAACCACTCGTTACAACCAAGGTATGCAGCAAAGCATTTGTGAAGCCACAAGACGCCACCACTCATCTCCACTACAAATAGGAAAAAGAGGCTATAATTTGTAAGAGCTCACCAAAATTGGACAGTTGAAGACTGGAAAAATGTTGCCTGGTCTGATGAGTCTTGATTTCTGTTGAGACATTCAGATGGTAGAGTCAGAATTTGGCGTAAACAGAATGAGAACATGGATCCATCATGCCTTGTTACCACTGTGCAGGCTGGTGGTGGTGGTGTAATGGTGTGGGGGATGTTTTCTTGGCACACTTTAGGCCCCTTAGTGCCAATTGGGCATCGTTTAAATGCCACGGCTAGGGCTGGGACGGTTACGGCATTACCGCAATACCGCGGTCACGTGACTCCAGCCGCGGGTCATCACCGGAAAAAAACAAAAAAACATTTGCCTGCACATGTGTGCACGTTGTGTCTTATGATATGGATTCATTGATTCTAATGACATGGATTATTTATGATAGTGTGTCTTACATGGATTCAAAACTTATCATCAAAAGATGGAGCAAATCCGACCTTTCGCGAGTTGGGGAGCGCAATGTTCCATACATAATAACATTAGGCTACATTCGTATTAGAGATGCGCGGATGGGCTATTATTATTTCATCCGCAACGGAACCGCATCACAAAACTCATCATCCTTCCGACATCCGCACCAACGTTTTTGATCAATTTTAATTTTTTTTATCAGTTTTAAGGTCTATGAGTGATGCAAGGCGCTGCTGCCGCGAGGCTAGAAAGCTCTTGGCTGTTCTAGAAAGGAGACTGCGTAAGCAGCAAAGATATTTAAAGGCTAAAGTCCCTGCTAGTATAGCCTATTGGCTATGTTGTATCCTCAGAATATCAGTAGTGAAATCCGTCTCCGATCAGCGCACAGGGATAAAAATAAATAAATAAATAAATAGCCTATAACGCACATCAGCAAACCTGACCTTACCTGACTAGGCTACTGTAGCCTAGCCTAAAATTGTATCATTTAGTTTTGAATTTTGTTTGACATTTTAAGCATTCTATTTATTTCTCATGTCTGTGTGAGGCAAGTAGCCTATACCTAGCCAATACGCAGAGTTTCGGTTCATTTATGAGACGAGCTCCAGTTCACGCGCAAGAGATCACACCGGCGCTTCCACGTCCTCCTGATTATATGTCTGCTATATTTGCTTCTCATTTATTAATTCCAGGCAATTAGTTAATGAAACCGTGATTAAAATTAAGATACAATTTATACAAAACTAAATTTAATTTAAAGAGAGGCTTTCTACAAAACAAAACTTAATAAAGTGGTCAAAATCATGTCTGACCCATCTTATGATCCTATCTTACTCATGCTGTTCACTTTTCATATAATCGACATAGATTTAATAAAAAATAACATTATATTATGTTAACATAAATATATGGTAGTTGAATATGCAATACGGCCATTGAAAGCTGAGGTAATTTGCTTGGTTTTTGAACAGACCCTGTGGTGCTATTTGAAGCACTGGCCCTCTAGACTAGTCTCTTATTTAGAGATCCATACTGAGTTAAGAGAATATGCTTCGTGACACTACATGCACCTTTAGAGGATTTAAGAGTAGATTTGCAACAAAGAAACCCATCATGTATGTTTACAGGAAATGGAGACTCTGAGGACAGAGTTTCACATACAGTAGATTACTTGTACTTTCTGTAAGTGCAGAGCAGCTTATAGACCGGCACACATCCCCATGAATATAAATGAAGGACCTCCACAGGTGCTGTATGGTGTAAAGCTTTGTGCATGCATTGTGTGAAAGCATGGAAGAGTGATTAATGAATGTTGTTTTAGTAAAGCTGTAGGCTGTAAGTGGGTTAGCAGCCTTTCTGATTAAATAAACGGACACAATTTATATGAACTACAAACTATAACCTTTTCTATCTGTTAAGTTGTTCTGACATTATGTATACAAATTGTGTTTGGTTCAGATTGTGGCTGATTCAATTATTTTTGTTCTTTGAGGTCTAAGATTGTACTAAAATAAATATTATATATGATGTTGTTGTTGTTGCCTATAGCCTACATCTGTATATCAGAATGAAAAGATGGATACATTAGATGTTTTTATACGAGCGTGTTACACTGGTGAAACTGCTGAGACTTTTATTCAAGACTAGTACTCCATCTTGTGGCTATATACAGTAGCTTAAACCAAAAGGCCAGTGTTTGGCTGGTTAGCATGTTTGCTATTTTTTTTTTTTTTTTAAGCAACATTTAAATATCCAATTTCTTTATATTGTTGTAAACCTTTTTTTCAGTGAGTGACTGTTTTTTGACGGCTCTTAAAAGCATGAAAATGACTTAGCCATCTGCTGCCTGCCACTTCACAGCTCAGCATTGTCACTTGGGATTGTGTGCAGTCTTGTCGTGCGATCAATGAATCAGCATTGTCAGCATGTCAGGAAATCATTTTCCTGCAGCCAATGAGCAAAAATGGCAGAATTAAAATGACACACTGTAGCCTACTCATATCCAGGGTAATGGACAACAGCCTTTGAGGTGAATGGAAATGCTAACTGTTATTGCTAGGTATTGGCATAAACACATGGGTTATGTAAGTTTAATTGGTATATTAAGAAGACTCTCATTCTTTTGTTTTATCACCATATAACTTAAATGTTTGATATTGATTTATCTATCTATCTATCTATCTATCTATCTATCTATCTATCTATCTATCTATCTATCTATCTATCTATCTATCTATCTATCTATCTATCTATCTATCTATCTATCTATCTATCTACAGTGACATTAATAAGAAATGTTTCATGAGCAGCAAATCAGCATATTGAATGACTTCTGAAGGATCATGTGACACAGAAGACTCATTCTAATTCAATAATTCAGAAAATTCAGCTTTGCCATCACAGGAATAAATGGCAATTTAAAATATAGCCTATTAAAATAGAAAACTGTTATTTTAAATTGTAGGAATATTTCACAATATTATGTTTTTTACTGTACTTTTAATTCAATAAATGTAGCCTTGGTGAGCATAAGAGACTTCTTTTGCAAACATTAAAAAAATATTACCAACCCCAAACTTTTGAAAGGTAATGTATATAGCTATTTTTCACATACATAAATTTCAGTGTCTTTGAATTTATATGTCTGAAATTGAATTCCATGGTACAATGTTAAAGGGGTGGTTGATTATGATTTAACTTTTTTAACTTTAGTTAGTGTGTAATGTTGCTGTTGGAGCATAAACAACATCTACGAAGTTACAACGCTCAAAGTTCAAAGCAGGAAGGAAGACATTTTCTTGTAAAGAAATTGCTTTTTAAGGACTACAACAAACGGCTGGTAGGGACTACACGAGATTCCTCCCGGGTTAGTGACATCACTAACCCTAAAATTTACATAAACCCCGCCCCTGGGAACACGATTTATAGATAATCATGACAGAATATGCTAATCAATGACACGCTACATACATTCATCAACTAACCATTCAGAAATGTTGTCTACATGTTGTCACTTCTTATTGAGTCTCTCCATCTTTGTCTGACACAAAAGGCTAAAAGTTTTAAAATTTTCAGGACACAAGCTCTTGAACCTCCGCCCCCTTTTTTGGAAGCAGCAGCTCATTTGCATTTAAAGGGTCAGACACAAAAACAGTGTGTTTTTGCTCACCCTCAAAAAGTGACAATTTTAAAATGCTATATAAAAATATCTGTGGGGTATTTTTAGCTAAAACTTCACACACACACACTCTGGGAACATCAGAGACTTATTTCACATCTTGTGAAAAGGGCATTATACCACCCCTTTAATTTAGCAGAATACAAGACAAAAACTGATGATCCAGGAGGTCATTTCATATTTTCCACTAGATGTCAGTGTAAATCCGTTCATTGAACTCCATAGCATGTGGCTTGTTGAATTAATGAATACCAACTGGATGCTTTCCAAAATTGATCTGTTTTATATCTATGATTGGTTGTATTTTTTCTATCTGGAAGTATAATGTATAGATTGTAAATACAGACAGGTTTATATCAGCATGGGCAGTTAATAAAGTCATGTTGCTCTGCATGGCTCTTCTCTCTGTTGTCGTGTTACCTCTCTGCAGTGTAGTGATAAGGCATCTGCTTTCATAGCTCATCGGCGTATGCGAGTACGACTACAAAAGCAGAGCTGAGGGCTGCACTGCACATGATGTGCTTTCTTAGGCTGACATTGTGTTCCTTTTTGTTCTGGCTTTTTTTGGCAGTAATTAGTCTCTTGTTGCTATGGTTGTGGGCTACAGTGTTGCAGTGCTTGTGTTAGATGAAGCAGCCAGACGTTGAAAAGACGTCATGTCATTAGTAGCAGTCGCGACCGTGTGAAACGCAGACACACTCACAGACAAGCGTGCGTAATCACAGAAATGTCATAAAGTAACCTGTAATATTGGAACGGTGTAATACTTGGGATTCTTTGGTCCTCATTCAGTGTTATTTGGATTAGATGTGGTATTTTGGTCCTGTAATTAAACGTGCCACCAGAAGCAGCGTGTTTATGGGGGGGAAAAAAATGAATTTAGACGTATTAATTATCTCGCAAAACCGGACGGGCGAACAGATTTTAACCAATCTTCAATCAAAGGGTGGACATGTCCTGCTCATTTATAATGGCAATTTGTAATGGTTCATTTATGAACAATTTTTGGTAACTGAAATAAAAATGCAATCATATAGAAATATTAGATGATATACTTAAACTTAAACTAAATGATAAAGGCTGCCTCTGTAATTAACTGAAATAAAATAAGTTTGAGATGAAATGCTAACATTACTAAAACTGAAAACAAAAATAAAATGAAAACTGAAAATTTTAATATACAAGAATTGATTTCTTGTATATGAGAGTGTATATTCAAAATATAATAAAATACTATAATATTATATAAGATAATACTAAAATAACTGTGGCATGTCAGTATTGTTTCAGTGAAGTTGGGCTGTAACAGACTTTACTGTCCACCATGGGATGCTAGAAATATTTTCACATTAAGACAGGAGAGTGTTTGTGAAGATGACAAACTTAATTTTAAAATACCGTCTTTAACTTTATCTACTTATAGTGATAATGTAATCATGGTAAAAAAGAAAAATAATCTTTAAAATAATCTTTAACATGACCTTCATACTTAGTAGTTCAGTCAAATAATCTGCTTCACTGAATCGTCATTCTTTTTTAAATGTTCACAATATTACAATAATTGAATCTTCTTAGAGCAGTGGTTCCCAACCTTTTTTGTCTGAGACCCCCTTTTTCTCAAGAAAATATTTTAGGGCCCCCCTTCACATTTAATGATATTATCGCTCTTGTAAGCGTGCAGCAAGGATGACAAAATATGTTGTTTTCAAACAAACGGTATGTTTACTATAACCAGATATGCTTATCAGTGTTTCCGCTACATTCATTCTGCCGTGGCGGGCCGCCACACCTAAAATCATCCCGCCACGGCTGCAGCTTCTCAGTGAGCTCTGATATTGTGCATAGGCTACTATTGTGTTATTGTAAAGCTAAAGGCATAAAAAAAAACATTGTACAGCACCATAAAGTTTTCGCACTATATTCCAACACTTCTAAAGTCATTCAATAGCATAATGTGAGGTAAAAATTAATATTTAAGTCTTTAAGTAAAAGTTAATGGAAACTCATCTCTCCTCAGTCATTCTCCATTCAGCATTCAAACACCGCGTCGCGTTCGGTTACGACAGTAACACGACGACTATGAAGGTAAAATGATGTCATAATGAATTGCATGCGCAGGGTAAGATTTGTGAAAGTGTGCATAAGGTTGCAAGCGTAAATTAAATTTGCATGCGCAAGGGAAGATTTGTAATGGTGTAAATTGTGTTTCAAGCGTAAGAAAAAAAAAACTGCAACATTTTGCTGATTTTCGTAAGTGTAATTAATGTATTGTGAAACTGCAGCTTCACGTTAACGCAAAATAAACATGATCTGTAGAGGTCGACCGATAGTGGATTTTACCGATACCGATACCGATATCTAGGTTTGACCGTACATGCCGATAACCGATAATTCAACCGATATTTTTTTTAATGGATACTGGATTAAAAACAAACATCATACTCACAATAAAACAGTGATGAACTGAAATGTGCTCAATTAAATAAATATATAAATATGAATATATTAAAACTTTATACAGAAAATAATTTAAACATTAAAATATTACAGGTTTCGTTAGCTATAACCTAGAAACATACACATTTCATAGGTAACACTTTGCAAGTCCCATTTGTAAACAAGGATGTATTAACTAGCTTTCATGAACTATATGCATAATGCAATATACCTTTTTACTGCATGTATTAATATGAGCAATACAATTGTACCTTTAACATTCATGTTAGTTCATTCATAGTACATTAACTAAGGTAATAAAAGATAAAATAAGAATTAAAACTCCATTTCAAATGCGTTAGTAAATGTTGAAATTAACAAACTACCGTAACAATGAATAATTCTTCTAGAACTTGTATTAACCTTAGTTAATGCTAAAAATGGAATGGTATTGTAAAGTGTTACCATTTCATATGATTCCAAAGAGTCGTGCTTAAAGATGGCCATTAAAATGTAATAAAGACCTTATGTATACGTAATATAGCCTATAGTCTCTCACTTTATTTGCTTCTATATTTTAGAACACTTGATAATTAGGCTATCTAATCAAAATAACAAGATCTATTGTAGTGATTAAAAAGATCTTAAATCGAATGCGTTTCTGATTAGTTTACGTTTCTGTCGGCTGCATGAACATAATGTTGAGAAAGAAATCACGTCACTAGTTTTAAATATGCAACTTCGTCGGCTAATGAATGCATACAAGTGACCAGCCGGATAAAAATAATGCAAATAGATGGTAACAATTGTGCCATAAAACATTTGGGTCAGGTCTGCGTGTGTTTTTGTCACATTGCATTAACGGTTGACTGAGGTAATTTTAGAGTCCTCACAGCCTCGACGGCAAACTACTGTTCTTTCTCTGCTGATGCAGCATCTAGTCAACAAATTAATTACTTTATAATGATATGGCAATATGTACTTTAGTGTATTGTATTCATACCGTTTCGCTGTCGGTGTTTTAAATGCGCGTCTGAAGTGTCAGCGCTCTCTATGCTGCGTGTTCTCTCCGTGCTGCGCGCTGCCTCACGTGTTAACGTAAACAACTCAGCCAGTGATAGTTTGTTATTTGTCCTCTAGAGGCCGCTCTCGCTCTGTATAATGCCAGCAGTCTCTTCTGTTCTGAGCGCTCTCCTGCTGTGTAATGACCGCGCGCACTTCTCAGTCGCTCCAGCAACGGACGCAACCCGGAAAAACTATCGTGTGGATTTTTGCCGATAACGATAGTTCCACCAAACAACTATCGGTGCCGATTAATTGGCAAAACCGATGAATCGGTCGACCTCTAATGATCTGTACTCTTCTGACTTCCATTTTTCCGCGCTTACACTTTTGGCACGGTTTTTGCGCACAAATGCGGCCAAAAGCATTGCAAGCCTGTGAACAGCTATTTGCAACCGAAAACAACAGAGTCAGGGACTGCAAAACAGATTGATCGCGTAAAATCAAACTTTGTGTAAATAAATCAACTGTTGCAAATTTCTAAATGACTTATTGTGTACATGCGGCAAAAAAGTTCCCGAAATAACCCGATTTGTACAGTTGCGTCTTTCTTTTACCCGCGCTTCCAATTTTGGCACGATTCTCTCACTGAATGAGTTTTGCAAGCGCGAAGAGGAGGGCGGGTCCACCTTCATTATGCAGCCAATCAGATGAGCTTCTCGCTGACACTCGATTTACTCTTATCTGATTGGTTCAATAAACACGTCAGTCTTCAGAACGCATATTTATCTTCATTTGGCTCATTCTCGTTACTTTTAATGCAAACATACATGTTAAATAAATACATAAATCATGATTGTTTAATAACCTGTGCACCATTAGGTGGATTATTATGATTTTAATATTAATATTAAGATAAATATGCGTTCTGAAGACTGACGTGTTTATTGAACCAATCAGATAAGAGTAAATCGAGTGTCAGCGAGAAGCTCATCTGATTGGCTGCATAATGAAGGTGGACCCTCTTCGCGCTTGCAAAACTCATTCAGTGAGAGAATCGTGCCAAAATTGGAAGCGCGGGTAGAAGAAAGACGCAACTGTACAAATCGGGTTATTTCGGGAACTTTTTTGCCGCATGTACACAATAAGTCATTTAGACATTTGCAACAGTTGATTTATTTACACAAAGTTTGATTTTACGCGATCAATCTGTTTTGCAGTCCCTGACTCTGTTGTTTTCGCTTGCAAATAGCTGTTCACAGGCTTGCAATGCTTTTGGCCGCATTTGTGCGCAAAAACCGTGCCAAAAGTGTAAGCGCGGAAAAATGGAAGTCAGAAGAATACAGATCCTATTTATTTTGCGTTAGCATGAAGCTGCAGTTTCACAATACATGTATTACACTTACCAATAACAGTAAAATGCTGCAAATATTTTTTTCTTACACTTGATATGCGATTTACACGCTTACAAATCTTCTCTTGCACACGCAAATTTAATTTACGCTTGCAATCTTATGTACACTTTTACAAATCTTACCCTGCGCACGCGATTCTTTTAGGCATCATTTTACCTTCATAGACGACACTCTCTTCAAGATCAATGTTCCCATTATTATTCTTTATTTGTAGATAAAGGTCTATGGTTTGCACTTTGCATAAAATGACTTTATCTTGCTGGAGTTTATAGCGCTTTCTAAATCATATTCCTTTCTCCCGGGTGTCTGCTAGATTACAGCAGTGGAGTTGAGAGCACTATGAATTGTTCTTCATGCACACTGTAACTGAAATTTAAAACTGTTAAAAGAAAAGGCTCGATAAACTGTTGCATAGATATAATACATTAAGCATAGATGGATATAATCTCTTCGCTTTGTGCTTTGAACTTTTCAATGCGAAGTGCTGTGCGCTGTGACTTCGCGTTGCTTCAAGTGCATCATTCTGCGCACGGGATGCGCATAATCGCTTTGCCACTCTCATTGGAGACTTTCATATTATAATACTTAGGGGATGTTTGAACACCTGTGACAAGGGGGCGTGGCCAATTGGAATATCACTCATGGCCACGCCCCCTGGGGAAATGGGCCTGCCACCACGGCTGGAAAAAATCCTAGAGGAAACACTGCTGCTTATGCACAAATAATTGCATATAATATTGAAAATACAATGACAAAAACATCAGTAGGCCCTTTGTAATTAAAAAACGTAAGCCTTGGAGAAGCCTATATATGGGCCCTATCTGAAATCCAAAAACAAAAATATTCACAGTGGTGTGTAGGGAAAAAAAAAAAAAGAAAGAATATAGGTTATTACTAAATGACTGCTGTCTGGGGCCTCAATACTTGCAAGTTATTTCTGAGGCTTTATCAAAGCGAGGCTTTATTTTTTTACGCTTTTTGCGCTATAGCGGGCGATAATAAACCTGCATTTATTAACAGAATAATGCATCTTTCGGAAGAACATTGTAGCCGGAACTACTTCTCTCTGTGTACGTCTATGACGAGTCACGCAGGTACTGGGCTACTCCGCAGCGGCAGCGATCCGAACCAGTGTAAAATAGTCCCAATGTAAACACCTATTATAGGTGTACCATAGTGGTTCAGGATAAGACAAACACACGGATAGATGGATTCATGATGAACTCGGTCATTATATAATTTTTTAACAGAAAAAAGTTAAGGACTTTTATTTAATGCTCATTGTTCAAAACTTTTCAAAATATGACGCGACCCCCCACAGAGCTCGCTGAGGCCCCCTTGTGGGCCGCGACCCCCCTGTTGGGAACCGATGTCTTAGAGTACCTTTTGTTTGTCATCACCTCTTTGACGTAATGACATTACCTTGACAACCATGCACACATAGATGTTACCATGGTAACTAAAATTAGCGGCATCTTGGAGTGGCTCTTCTTTGTACTTGCCAAGTCAAAAAAAAAAAAAAGATTAGGTTCACAAGGCAAGCAAGGGCAACGTTGTATGTTTCCATGTATATTTTCAGAATTAATCACGTCACCTTTCGCCGCTTCTCTCCTTTCAGGTAGCAGGTTTCTGCCTGATCTTCATCTCAACCAGACACCTCCATCTGTCACCATCGACTGTATCTTCCTTCTCTAAGCCACACCACTCCATATCTGTCTTGATGGTGTCTTTCCAGCGGTGCTTCAGCCTTCCCCTCGTTCTCTTTCCTCCTACCTGCGTCTCCACGGCTCTCCTTATGTCCGCCTCTTCGTCTCTCCGGCACACTTGTCCAAACCACTGTAGCCTTCTTTTCCTCATCAGATCTTGTATTGGCATTACTTGTGTTTGCGTCCTTATCTCTTCATTAGTTTGCTGTTCCTCTAGATTTATTCCAAGACAGTACATCAGCATCCACATCTCACAGGATCCTATCTTGTCTGCCAAGTTTCCTGTTATGGGCCATGTCTCACTTCCGTATAATAGGGTCGGTCTTATAGCTGTCCTATGAATGAGTGTTTTTAACTTTGTTGGTATTTTCTTATTGCACAGAACTCCTGTCAGCTCCCTCCGTCTATTCCATGCTTTGCTTATCCTCAACTCTACCTGTTTCCCGCAGCCTCCATATTGGTGGATGGTGGTTATTGGAAGGCTATTTGTTGGGGAAGATTTGCATGCTTTGTGCTGTCATACTCTCTCAATCTTATACTCTCTTCTCTTTCAGTAGGTGGCAGGTGTTTGGTCTTGCTTCTGCTTAGCTTCAGTCCAGCTCCTTCTAGTTTTTCCCTCCATATCTCCAGTCTCCTCTCTAATTCCTCTCTATCCTCATCACTTATAATAACGTCATCCGCAAACAGCATCGCCCAGGGTGTCTCCTCTCGTATATCTTCCGTGATCACATCCATAATTATTATGAATAGTAGTGGGCTGAGTGCTGAACCTTGGTGCAGTCCTATCTCAATATCCATCTCCTCTCTCCAACATTGGTAATAACCTGCGTCATGCAGTTCTTGTACATATCTTTGATGATATCAATGTATATCTCTGGGACCTGTCTTAACCTGATGCAGTGCCAAATCAGGTCTCTTGGTATAGTGTCGTATGCTTTTTACAGGTCTATGAACACCATGTGTAGCTCCTTGTTAAATTCTCTATATTTCTCTCCTGTAGCATCCTCAGGCAGAGCTTATGGTTGCTCGATGGTCGATTTTATTTTCTGGAATCCATATTGGTTGTCGCTGATCCGGACTATGCGTCTTATTCTCGCTTTTATCACCCTCTCCCATAACTTGAGAGAGTGGCTGAGGAGCTTAATTCCTCTGTAATTTCCACTTTCCTTTAATTCAGAATTAATCACATAATCTTTGATAATTGGATACTGTCCCAGTGGATTATTGATAAGGAGAACTTTTCATTCATCACATGGTCTCATATTGACATTTTGATAGTTTGGTATTCGTCCATTGCTTTGAGCAAAGATGTTTGATTGATTGAGCACTACCAGAGACAAATAACTGTCCTCCTTTGGATTTTGACTTGGACATTTTGAGTATAGGTTATTAAGGTCACTGGTCGTCACCTCACTACTACTTGTCACTATATCGTTCACTAATGGCGCTTTTCCACTACACAGTACCAGCTCGACTCGACTCGACTCGGCTCGGCTTGGCTCGCCTTTGTTTGGTTTTCCACTGTGTAAAAGTTGTACCTGTACTTGCTTTCGGGTACTTTTTTTTGTATCACCTCCGGCGAGGTTCTGAGCGAGCTAAGGCGAGCTAAGGTGATACTAAAATGTCACGTGAAAACAATGCTGACTGCTGATTGGTCAGAGTGAATCGTCACCATTCACTGCGTCATCATTACACGCGCCAGATGGAGTATCCAGAATAACCCCGCCATTTTTAAATAGTTTGGCCAGAGATAGTTACTAAACTTACTACTATTATTATGGCAACTCGGAAGAATACGCCGTGGTCAAACGAGGAGGTGCAGACTTTCCTTTGTTTGGTTGCCGAAGAGAGCATCCAGCGAGAGCTTGATAGGGCAACGAGGAACGAAAGGCGTCGCTATGACGACCGGGTACTATTTGTGGCGGTACTGTCTGCAATGGAAAACGGAGCGAAAAGCAAGCTGAGTCGAGCCGAGCTGAGGCGAGCCGAGTCGAGTCGAGCTGGTACTGGTAATGGAAAAGCGCCATAATAAGACTCTTTATTAGGTTTAAAGTCTTAAATCATCTAAAAAGGCCTCAAATTAAATCCCACTGCCTGTGTGGATTGCACTGACAGTGAAAAATGAAGGTAATTTTTAGTGGTCGACCTATATATCGCCACGGCCGATATATCGGCCGATATTTGTTTTTTTTTAAATATCGGCATCGGCCGATAAGTTTTTTTGATTGGCCGATGTGTTGGAAGCAGGACTTTTATTTTGACGGGCAGCGCTGAGAACACCAGCACCTGAGAGAACGCAGCGCCTGATCACACAGCGCTCACGCTCACTCACATTCTCCGTCATCATTAGTTTACGATCTCTGTCAGTCATCTAATAATTTGTTAGACAGAACCGGTGGCTACAGAACTAGTAATCAAAGAAAGTAAATGGTATGCGAAAAAGTAATGCGTTTGCTTTTATATTATTTGTAACCGAAAAGGCAAACAATCAGGGTTCATTTACCATCAACATTCAGCAAATGCGCATCTACATAATTTAAACAAATCTCTGAATATCTAATAAACATTTAATTTCACAAACCTTGCAGATTTATTCGAATCCAGCTGTGATATCTTGTGAAATGTGCATGTGTAGCCTGCATAAACGTGTTCCTGCAAGTGACGGTCCGTGTGAAGTGAGTGAATGCAAACAGAAGATCAGCTTCACAGAAGACTCGATCGAAAAACTTTAAATCCTTCATTTTAAATATGCTGTGCTATATCCAGTGTCCCACTGTGTCATATTCATGTCGTTTTCACTGTGTGCTGTATTTAAAATGAGCGTTACCTTGTCAAAAGTCAAAGTAAAAAAAAGTCTTTATTTGAAAAAATATGATTATCAGTGCGCATGAAATTACCAGATTACCGAGTGCCCTTAGTGTTTACTTCCTTTTATTCATACATTTTTAAACAACTACTTTATTTGTGAAAAATACTGTAATAGGATTGCAGATTCAAGAAGTTGCCATTAAAAGTATAGGGCCTAAGCATGTTTATTTTAAAGATTTTTAAATATTTATTAAATGTATCTAATTTCTTAAATATTGATTTATATAAATATAAAGTGTGTGTGTGTGTGTGTGTGTGTGTGTATATATATACACTCACCTAAAGGATTATTAGGAACACCATACTAATACTGTGTTTGACCCCCTTTCGCCTTCAGAACTGCCTTAATTCTACGTGGCATTGATTCAAAAAGGTGCTGAAAGCATTCTTTAGAAATGTTGGCCCGTATTGATAGGATAGCATCTTGCAGTTGATGGAGATTTGTGGGATGCACATCCAGGGCATGAAGCTCCCGTTCCACCACATCCCAAAGATGCTCTATTGGGTTGAGATCTGGTGACTGTGGGGGCCATTTTAGTACAGTGAACTCATTGTCATGTTCAAGAAACCAATTTGAAATGATTCGAGCTTTGGGGCATGGTGCATTATCCTGCTGGAAGTAGCCATCAGAGGATGGGTACATGGTGGCCATTAAGGGATGGACATGGTCAGAAACAATGCTCAGGTAGGCCGTGGCATTTAAACGATGCCCAATTGGCACTAAGGGGCCTAAAGTGTGCCAAGAAAACATCCCTCACACCATTACACCACTCTTCCATCTGAATGTCTCAACTGAAATCAAGACTCATCAGACCAGGCAACATTTTTCCAGTCTTCAACTGTCCAATTTTGGTGAGCTCTTGCAAATTGTAGCCTCTTTTTCCTATTTGTAGTGGAGATGAGTGGTACCCGGTGGGGTCTTCTGCTGATGTAGCCCATCCGCCTCAAGGTTGTGTGTGTTGTGGCTTCACAAATGCTTTTCTGCGTACCTCGGTTGTAACGAGTGGTTATTTCAGTCAAAGTTGCTCTTCTATCAGCTTGAATCAGTCGGCCCATTCTCCTCTGACCTCCAGCATCAACGAGGCATTTTCGCCCGCAGGACTGCCGCATACTGGATGTTTTTCCCTTTTCACACCATTCTTTGTAAACCCTAGAAATGGTTGTGCATGAAAATCCCAGTAACTGAGCGGACTGTGAAATACTCAGGCCGGCCCGTCTGGCACCAACAACATGTATATATATCGGCTTTATATCGGCCATCGGCCACCCTGCTCTCTAAGATATCGGCATCGGCATCGGCCATCAAAAAACCCATATCGGTCGACCACTAGTAATTTTAGCTGTGGCATTTCGGAGAGCTGTGTGGTTGTCAGATGATATCACTGAGGTAGATTCAGATTCAAAGCATTTTTTGATGTTTTCCTACACTAAAGAGGAATGATGCATGACAAAGTGCTCATCACTCACCCCTGCAAACACATTTACTAGCTGTGTATCTAGAACGCGGAATTATTGTAATTCTGAACGTGTTTTAGTTTTCTGTTTATTATTTTATTTAACCACCAGTACGTCATTTAGCCACTGCAGATCCTTCATGAAAATCAAGACACATTGGGATCCACATTGTTTAGTCATTTTTTGCTACAGTTATCAGAATGACAGATGGGATCTCTCCAGGTCTATTGCACCAGTGGCTTGACCATGCTGACGTTTTCAACCTCGGATCACTCTCGATGTATGTGCATGTTTCAGCATGGTGCTGGAGTGGAGCTGGGGAATTGTGGACCGCAGTGAGGCTGAGTTGCTTAAAAGTGTGGAGAGTAGTGTTGCATCACCTTGTGCCTTCTGGTTCATGCACCTGCGCTTTGCATGACTGCCACAGCTGCTGTGTGTTACGCTGCTCTTTTGATGAAATGGAAATTAACTTTCATTTAAAATTCTGAGCGTTCTGGACACTGGAATGAGAGAAGAAAGCCAAGTACTGTTACAGCTTCAGTTGACTTGTTATTTTTTTCAGCTGCTAGAAATAGTATGTTAGGTGTGACAAAAATAAATTGAATCGGAAAACTATTATTGCATTCATACCTCAGGAGACTTGATTGAGTCTCGGTTGTATGTTTCTTTTACTGTAAGTATCAGCTTTGTCTCTGATGTTTCTCATGATATTTCTTTGGAGAAATGAAAATAAACACATGAGACAATTGTTGACATCATACCGAAAGAGTATAGCATAGAACTTATCATTTTTATTGGACTATTTTGGTGAGAAATAATTATATTGAATTGTATTCTATAATTGCAAACTTTGATATCTTTGCAAATTTTAACATGGTTTGGGGCATTCTTGTGAAACTCTACAGCAGGTGTGTTCAAAAGGGCTGCAAATATATATATATATATATTTTCACACTTTTACTATTTAATTCTAAGGACTGGTGTGTTTACATAACTATCAGTCTACATTGTGAAATGCAACCCCATTTGGAGCACTAGTCATCCAGATTTGGTAATCTGAAAAAGTGTGTATCTGGATCAGGGTGATCCAATCATAGACATAACAAATACATAGACGCCCTATTGGCCGCTTTGGAACGTTGCTGCGATACGTCAACGAGTCCGCCATTTTGCGGAGGGCAAGACTGCACTGTAATCTAATGCAAGTAAACGGTGAGCTGCGTTTTTTCTGGATAAAAACAAAAACTGTTTTTACATTTATCAACCGATTTCAGTGGTTTGTATGTGGTGTACAAAAAGTTCCATCATTTAAAATCTCGATAGTTAGACTTGTAAAATATTTTTTTTTAATAAAGAATGGTCAAAGCTCAGGCTTGTCATGCATCTGGCTTTTTATTCTTGGATAAGAATTGTGAAGACCCTCATACTGAGATATAATTTAAGTTTTCTTATTGTGGAAAAAGCATTTTCTGTGATTGACCAGATTTTAGCAATAACAAAGATAACTGATGGATCCTTTATGATAATACATATATTATGCTACAACTAAAGTGCAGTGCAAATAGTAAATATAACATAAAATGAGAAGTAATAATAACCAGTTCAGTCAATAAAATAAACAAATAGTATACAGCAAATAAAATGGTAATGAATTGTATAATTATAAAATATCATAAGTACAATAATACAATCATAAAAATATTGATAATAGCATATAGTTTATTAATAATACTATAATAATAGCAATAGAATAATAAATATCAATGACAGAATATACTCAATAAAAAATAGGCCTAAGTTAAATAGTGACTTATATTTAATATTCAACTCTTTTTGTTAAATTTCAGTTTTATTGATCAGTAATAGCCATTATAACAGAAGTAACAGAAGGATACAACGTTAAAATAGCCTAAATATAAAGTTATGAAACTTCACTTTGCCCTCAGCCAAAACGATTTACCAGGGAACCATTTATAGATTAATGAGACCAAAGATCGCCCGTTAGATATACACAAGACGAATTATATCTCACGTTTAACCACTAGACTAGAGACATCCGAGCCAGCGGCAAACGTCATAAGCACTAGCCGGGGTACGGCTGTTCCAGGCAGGATGCAGAGCGCTGGGCGCCCGGTGAACGGATCTCACAACTCCGAAAACGTCAGATCACATTTTTAAACAGGCGCTATCTTTATAAACAAACCACATATTTGAGCTTCAAACAACTACATTGTCAACTGAAAATCTATTAAAACTACATTTCGTGACACAATAACAGTAGTATTTTTTTATTTATCCTCTGAACGTTACTATTACTAATTAAATCATGACCAAATACAACCAAAAACAAACGTTCAGTCTTGCTTGTGAAAGGTAATTCCTCGAAAGCTGTTTTCAATGGGCTCTATGCACGGCGGTATTTCCGGTGAAGGTCTAAGGATGCTCGATAACTTCCGCCGATCGTAGAGCCCAATGCAATACCGAGAATTTATAGTGAATTTTATACTCCATGGTTATACTAAAGAAACGTTAGTCACAAAAACAGACTAAACAGACTAAACACCCCTCGTTGTGTTTATGCTTTTTAAAATTATATTAAATAAACATAACTATATATAAAATTACATCTAAACGTATGAAAGTTTCGTTTCAAAGACGGGAGGACAGTAAATTTCGAAGACTCTGCCATAATCCCGTTTTCCTCGGTTTTCCTTAATCTCCCCAACCGGAAACTGAAGAGCATCCTTGCATCAAATGCGGAACTTATGCGTGCATATAGCCCATTGTGTGGCTATTTGTACAGCCCCAAGCAGCGCACGAAACAGGCATTTTTCTCAATTCCCGGTATGAGAGGTATGGGAAAGTTGCCATCCCCAATATGGCGGCGCCGTTGAAAAACAAATTATACTTTTTTTCGGCAAGGATGCATTAAATTGATCACGTAATTAAGCAAACAAAAAATTTATTAAGCAGCACACCACAAGTTCAATAATATTAATATTTTATAATATTAATAATATTAAGAAATGTTTCTCGAGCACTAAATCAGCATTATAGAAGGGTTATTTCTGCTTCACCCTTAAATTAGCATGAATGGATGTCCAGCCATAAGAGTTGGCATGGCATCATACTGGCCTTCAAGCATAAATACTCATTCATACACATTACATAAGTTCTGTTGCAGAATTAGGGCGAGTGCTTGTGCGTAGTCATTAACCCTGAGGTTCCAGACATCCTTGTGTGTCTCTTCCTCTTGTCTGAACTACTGCACTAAAGTATTTGTTTGTGAATGTTCATTTTACTTGCCTGGGAGTGTCAAGTACTGCTTTAGCTTGGCATCCATTTCATTGCAACTTCTGCCCCTGTACATCACCTGAAAACTCCATGACCTTCTCTGAAAATTAGTTCGCTCAGAACAAATGGCACCAATGATGATCCTATTCAAAGCATCCCATTTCGATCTCTTATGCTAAAAAACATTCATCTTAATTATCCCAAATTGATGTCAAACGGCTTTTGAATGTCAATCATGACCATCACAACGGAGTAATTTGCAGAAAAGCAAATTAGATATGAGAGTGAGAGCTACAGTGTAAGGGAAGTTTATTGGTCATACGAATTTGGAACCACATGACGGTCAGTGAATGATGACAGAACATACATGATTTAAAAAAAATGCAATAGTGAATAGTCTGTTCATACTCACTTCCCTAAGGAACATCTCTGGCTTCGTAGCCATGTCATAGTGCTCTCCAGAGCTGAAACATGTTTCTAATCTGGGCATATTAACCTGAAGCTCTGCTCCACTAAATGAAATGAATGAGGGAGCATGCGATTTGGGATAAAGACTTGGCCTCGTTAAGAGAGCTAATGTAGACCCTTTGTTGAATTGTCACCATTCAGACAGAACATCTTACAGTGTTCACAAAATAACCATATTATGCACTTATTAAATGCAGTGGCAGTTACTTAAAATTCTAAAACTAAAAATGTAAAAACTATAAATGTCACAGAGCATTTGCAAACTTGAACTGGTAGCATGAAGGCTGACTTTGATGTTACATTGATTTTTATTTAATTATCGTATAAATATCTGACTGTGTGTTGTAAAGAAAGTAATGGCAGAGCTTTGAAGCCATATAAAAGAGAAAATTAATCTTGTCTGTTAGGGAAACATTTCAGTCTTAGGTTTTAGTATATCATCAAGTATTTGTTGCCATTATGGAAGTAAAATAATGTCAAATGTTTTTGAAACAAAAAGCATGTTGAATTGCACCAATTGAAAAAAAATATGTATTGCGTTAACCATGCTTGCATTTTAATCCATTGTATTTTTAAGGCTTGCATTTTTATGGGCTGAAATTCAACATGGTTGAATATTTAAGCTGTGAATATTTCAATTAAAAACATTTCAAACACATTTTCAATATTAAAAATTCAATAATCCATATTCACCTTTCATATTTCACTTCCAAAATTTTCAAACTGTTTAAAAATACAACCTATAATATTCAACAGGCAAATTTCGGTCCATTTTATTTCGCCTTGAAAATTCGCTTCCACAAATTCAGTGGTTCAAATTCGACAGTAAATTCAACGTCGACATCCAGGAACTGCAGGAAAAGCAGTAGATTACCGATCATAATCTCCATCTGCTGTATTCGGCTTTACCAGCAGGGGGTGCACGCGCGTGTTGACAAGCACCAAAGCAACAGGAGAGGCCTTCACAAAACGTCATTTGCTGAAATGGACAGAGCGATGAGTACGAGTTATAATTTATATGTGTATGGAAAAGGTTGATTAAGACACAAAACACACGAGCGTTTACTCAAGTGTCTTATGAGACTTATTTTTACCCCCGTGCAAAGTAAGGTCTTTGTCCACTGCAAAACTAAATTCTCTCGCCGTTGGCATTGATATTAAGTTTTAGTAAAACAACTGTAATACACTGAGACAGAGTGAATTGTTTGTTTTAGTCACTATGACGGAATACTAAATTGATGGCTGGGTTTTGGCAAAGGCAATTTTATTTAAATATAGCATCATTAAATACAACCAAATTACAATTATAAATTAAATTCAGCAATTAAAAATTACATCTCTACCATGATATCTGGTCATCTCTGTGTTATAACGTGAATTGTCTCAGCCATTATCCAGGGCTGCGTAGGCTACAGTAGGGGTATTTGTCATCTTATTTTATATCTTTTTTGTCCATTTGGAGCGCGTGTCACGTCACCTATTAGCGTCGCGCCTGCCACAAGATCTCTCACTGTTTACATGAACCAGACACTCCGATGAGAGCACATAAAGTGCAAACCATCTCTTATTTACCATTTTTTCATCTTATCGTATATTTTATTCGCTCATTTGCCCGTATTGGAGCGCGTCTCGTGGCTCTTACTAGCGTCGGGCCAGCCACATGATCTCACTGTTTTAATGTACCAGACACTCCGATTGATGCACATGTGCAAACAGACAGTGCAATCCTGACCTGCTCTTATGTAGCCTATATATTTTTCATCTTATTTTATTCGCTCTTTTTGTCCATAATGGAGCGCGCGTCGTATTGGAGCCATCTTCGCAGTAGTGAACGCGCCGAGAGAAATGCTCATTTCATACGGATTACATTATCTGAGAGTAGTCTATTTATTTTCGTTTTGAATTGTTTCGTTTAAAAGTAGGCTAGACATTTCTACCTTGATGTATTTATCATGCCTGTGAGAAATGTGCAATGCAAAAATTTCATGATTTTATTGCTATGCCTATGCCTATATGTCTGCTTTGCTTCTTAACATTCCAGGGAAAATCCAGGGAATTGGTTGATCAAACATTGATTGAAATTAGGATACAATTTATTAAAAACGAAATTCACTTTAAAGAAAGGCTTTATAAA
Source organism: Tiaroga cobitis (assembly GCA_030578255.1). NCBI lineage: Eukaryota > Metazoa > Chordata > Actinopteri > Cypriniformes > Leuciscidae > Tiaroga > Tiaroga cobitis. The sequence goes on from CM060597.1 coordinate 17,838,819, forward strand.
AAAACAAAACGTAATGGAGTGGAGTGGTCAAAATCATTCTCCTTCAGAATGTCAATTGGAGAATCAGGCAACTGTAATAGGGAGAGATCTTGTGGCTGGCGCGCCACGAAACGCACTCTATGGGACAAACGAGCAAATAAAATATAAGATAAGATGGCAGAAGGGTAACTTAGAGCAGGATTACATTGGCTTTGTGTTTTCGTGCATCAATCGGAGTGTCTGGTAGATTAAACAGTGAGAGATCGTGTGGCTGGCCCGACGCTAGTAAGAGCCACGAGACGCGCTCCAATACGGCCAAAGGAGGGAATAAAATATACGATAAGATGAAAAAATGGTAGAGATGGATTGCACTTTATGTGCTCTCATCGGAGTGTCTGGTTCATGTAAACAGTGAGAGATCTTGTGGCAGGCGCGACGCTAATAGGTGACGTGACGCACGCTCCAAATGGACAAAAAGATAAGATGAAATATAAAGATAAAGATAAAATAAGATGACAAATACCCCTACTGTACGCAGCCCTGGATAATAGCGGAGACAATTCACGTTATAACACAGAGATTACCAGATATCATGGTAGAGATGTAATTTTTAATTTATAATTGCTGAATTTAATTTATAATTGTAATTTGGTTGTATTTAATGATGCTATATTTAAATAAAATTGCCTTTGCCATCATGTAAAACCCAGCCATCAATTTAGTATTCCGTCATAGTGACTAAAACAAACAATTCACTCTGTCTCAGTGTATTACAGTTGTTTTACTAAAACTTAATATCAATGCCAACTAGGGCTGTCAATCTTCCTCTATAATACTATTCGAATTCCATTCATTATTTTATTTAATATTCGAATAATATTCGAATATTAAATGTTCAAATTCATCCTATTATTAATATTTACGACATTACTCAGGCTTATGGATCGCCAATGCCACTATAGCATGTGGTTGTTGTTACACGTTCTGTCCACTAGAGGGACATCTAACATTACAATAAACATTTTATTCGTGCTGAATATGGTTGAAGCGCTATCGATGGTTTTCGGCTAATATCTCCGCTAAAACACTACCAAAAAACCTGAAACTTATATCGTTCTTTTCAGTTCGACTAGACGGTTCCAATGAGCTCGCCAAATCCGTTGAGTTTTCACCGAGATATTTGCGCTTCACGGGCGTTTTTTTACGTTGTTAAACATTTACCAATTTTGACAGTATTGTTATGATGATACAGCGTGGATAACGTGCACAACTGTGTTATGATTCAAAAACTTTATTGTACATCAGACGAAACTAAAGCATTTCATTTTCACATGTGTGTAAGCCAAGGTGGCGAGAAAGGCAAGATTGCATACCCGTAAAACTTCAAATAGTAGCCCGGGCTTTTATTTTCCCAAATTGTCGAACTGCACCGGCTTGTATTTGAGACAGGCGTCTATATAAGACTTATAATTTAGTGTTGAGATGTTGTTCATTGAGTGTAGGCCTAGAGTCTCTAATCTCTAAAAATTTCCAAATGCTCCACGTGAAACTTCCGACCTTTTACTATCGTGTCAATTGATTTTGATTAATATGCGCGAGGGAGAGAGAGCAAGACAGCGCTCGTGTTTGATGACGCTCTCTCTCTCTCTCTCTCTCTCTCTCTCTCTCTCTCTCTCTCTCTCTCTCTCTCTGCTCGTTATGCGCCCTGTCAGGCGCAGCAGTCATTCTAGTCTACATCACTCACCGATCAAAAAAGGCTTTGGCGGGACAAACATTTGCGTTGGCGGCCGCCAAAAAACGATCTGACGGCTTTTAGAAGATTAAATACAACCCGAAACTAAAAAACAGACCCGGCCTCTATTTGAGACCGGCCTTTATACCCAAACCTGTCGCCACACCAGGCGTGTAAACGAGACAGGCGTCTATTTGGGACTCGGCTATTATTTAAAGTTTTACGGTATAAAAAAAATAAAAAATATACATAAAAAAAACAATATTCGAATAGTAACTTCAGCATTCGAATAGTATTGATTTTTAATATTCGAATTATATTCGAATTTCGGAATTCGTTCCAACAGCCCTAATGCCAACGGCGAGAGAATTTAGTTTTGCAGTGGACAAAGACCTTACTTTGCACGGGGGTAAAAATAAGTCTCATAAGACACTTGCGTAAACGCTCGTGTGTTTTGTGTCTTAATCAACCTTTTCCACACACATAAATTATAACTCGTACTCATCGCTCTGTCCATTTCAGCAAATGACGTTTTGTGAAGGCCTCTCCTGTTGCTTTGGTGCTTGTCAACACGCGCGTGCACCCCCTGCTGGTAAAGCCGAATACAGCAGATGGAGATTATGATCGGTAATCTACTGCTTTTCCTGCAGTTCCTGGATGTCGACGTTGAATTTACTGTCGAATTTGAACCACTGAATTTGTGGAAGCGAATTTTCAAGGCGAAATAAAATGGACCGAAATTTGCCTGTTGAATATTATAGGTTGTATTTTTAAACAGTTTGAAAATTTTGGAAGTGAAATATGAAAGGTGAATATGGATTATTGAATTTTTAATATCGAAAATGTGTTTGAAATGTTTTTAATTGAAATATTCACAGCTTAAATATTCAACCATGTTGAATTTCAGCCCATAAAAATGCAAGCCTTAAAAATACAATGGATTAAAATGCAAGCATGGTTAACGCAATACATATTTTTTTTCAATTGGTGCAATTCAACATGCTTTTTGTTTCAAAAACATTTGACATTATTTTACTTCCATATGCCATTCTCATTCATTTTTTATTAAATATTCAATATTTTTAATGGTAGCTGCATTGCTGTTATTAATTTTAATGGTAAAAAAAATAGTAAATGGTATTACAGATACAATTATTTTGATTCAAGCTAAACCTAATGCATTTTCTGTTGGATAAGTATAATTGTATGATGATCAAATTCCACTAATAATACATTTTTAAATTAAATTAAGTCGCTTTGGAGAAGGCTTTGTAGTACTGTAGCATGTAGAAAATTAATTGTTGACAAAAAGGAATTTGAGATTTACACACGAAACTTGACCTAGAACTCCTATACGTGAACATGTTTTTGATCCTGAGCTGTAATGTAAAAGTGGACAGACAGGGAAAAATACACACAGTCCACAGCCCTGTTAAAACAAATCAGGTACTGGTGAAAATATCTACTATATAACAAAATATTTCCTTGCGAAATGTTTGATTTCAGCAGAAGACATGGATACTTTTGAATATTTGTGAATGCAGAAAGATGCTTTCTGCTGCCAGACTATGTAGTTATCAGCAGAAGCTAATGCAGCCATGCTAAACAAACCATTACCTTGTGGACAGAATTGGAAATGCTGAAGTACTTTCTGGTTTTGTATTTTTCAATACTTACACCTCCAGTGTCTGTCTCTTTTATCATGCGTGATCTGTGAATGAGATCTAAATGTCACCCTATAGACGAGACTGCAGACCATCAGCCAACATTTCTCGTACTTCCTCTTTGCCTTTCCCCATCTCTCGCCACTCTTCACCACATAAAGATTTACTCCTCCGTTTGGAATAAAGACTCCTCTGTTTGCATAGACCCTCCTTTACAAACTGCACAGCTGCCCATTTGGGATTTCCATTCACTGCCAATGCAATCTCAATTAGATGTCAGTAAATATTTATCCTCACAATTATAGCAGTAATGACAAAAGGTCATTGAGAACCGCTGCCGTCTGACTGTTTTTTAATGAAGAGGTCATTAGATTGTTTTAGATTAGAACTGATGGGCTTGAAATCGCTTGTGGTTCTGTGATCCAGTTTCTGCTTAAATCTGTGAGCCATTTACATAAAACGAGGAGAGAGAAAGCCTTGACGAGTATCATGGAGGTTTAGTTTAAGGCCGTGTGTCCACCAAAGCGTTTTTAGCCAGCTGAAAACGCTAGACGCTCTGCTGAAGACGCCTAGCTTTGGGCGCTTGAGAGCGTTTTGACAGTGCAGCGTTTTTTCCGTTGAGACGTTTCGTTGCTATGATACAGAATATCCACAGCACAGTTTACTTGTAACTGATTTCGCAGATAATTTGTTTCATACTAAAAATTTATTTTTCATCCATTTTATTCGGTTAGCTCTGCTGGTTGATGTCCTTGTACAGAAAGAATGTTGTGACAGTTGGTCAGTGTGGTATTAGCCCCGCCCCTCCTCCACTGATTGGATGGCTGTGTAAAAAGTGACAGTGATGAGCGCAGCGTTTTACCCAAAGTTGAACATTTTTTCAACTCTCGGCGACCAGTAAAAAACGCCGGGCGCTCAGCGCTTGAGCGTTAAATACACGCTCAGCGCCTCGTTACGCTCATGGCATTTAAAAAACGCGGCGCTCCCATTGAAAACAATTGGAATTTTACGGCAGCTGCGTGAAAAAACCGCTTTGGTGGACACACGGCCTAAAGGTGCAGTGTGTGACTTTTGGTGACATCTAGTGGTTCGGTTGCGAGTTTGCACTAAGGGCTCAGCCCACCGCTCACCCCTCCCTTTCGAAGAAGCTACGGTGGCTAAAACGGGACAAACATCGTCGTCTGAGACAGCAGAGAATAGCCAGAGTAAACCAAGGTTCTGTACCACAGTCCATTATAAACCACATCATGGATAAAGTTTACAAAGCCATAGTCAGGTGAGGATCAAGGGTCTTAATACATAATATAATAATAGTAATCAGCTGATTGTCTCACGAACGTAACCAGCACATTTCTCCCCACATAGCAAACCCATAATACAGCGAGGGAGAAAAACCACATGAAACTATGCAACTATATATTTTTTCTAACAGGGTAGTAAAAGTTTAGCTGGCTAATATGAGCTGTTACTGTGGCTGAGCTGGTTAAAGCGTTAAGCCTTGTTTATACTCGATGCGTCCGCATGAGCCCAAAGGTGCGTGCGGCAAAAATGACGTGATTGTAACAACGCGCACGTCTCCGCATCCCCTAGACACCACTAACTACACACAATAGGCTTTTTTTCTCTGATTTTGGTAACTCGATCGACTTAAAATGCTTCCAAGATCGACGGGTTGGTGATTCCTGTAACTGTTTTACGGTCAATGACAAGAGTAGCCTACTAATCAGCTGTCTCACGAACGTAACCAGCCCATTTATCCCCACATAGCAAAGCCATAACACAGCAAGGGAGAAGAATTAAGTTACATGAAACAATCCAACTACAAATTTACACCACTGTCAAGGGAAAATTCACTACTCACGGTGTTAATGGCTAGCTTCTTCTAGCTTTCTGCGGCTTCTCTTTCAAGGTAGTGACGAAAAGTGCTCTGTAACCCTGTTTGTTCGCTGTCGGCTACGGTAGAAACATGACGTCACAATGTCGACCTTCATAGAAGGGGATTCCCGCGCCTATGTAGATATAAATGCCTCATTCTAAGGTAATAAAAACATTACGGTTAGGGATGCACGATATTGGATTTTGGACGATATTCGATATGGCGATATTTTCAAACTAATTTTGCCCGATACCGACACCGATACCGATATATTTGTATTTTTTTTTTGTGCAAAAAAAGCTTATTAAAGCTTCTATTAAAGTTCTCAGTCAAGAGCAGTGAGTGATTTCCTCTGTGTTTTGTTGTTTTATTAACATTAACGGGATAGTTCTCCCAAAAATTTAAATTGTCATCATTTACTCTCTCAAGTTTCTTTCTTCTGTTGAAAATAAAAGTTATTTGGAAGAATGTGGCTAACCAAACAGTTCCTGTACTCCAGTGACTTCCATAGTATATTCAAGCACAAGAAAGAAATGAATACAGGTTTGGAACAACATTAGAGTGAGTAAATAATGACAGAATTTGTATTTCTGGGTGCAGTATCTCTTTAAGGACAAGCGGCAGCATATTATTACTGTCTCTTTAAGAGCTGCACGCGACGCGTCTAATATAGACGCATTTGACAAGCAGATTTTCTCTGTTTGCTTTCACTTTAGACATAACCAACTTTATGTAAACCTTGTGTGTATTTGACAGCATCAGCGCAATAAGACTCGAAAGATTAGTCCAGTATGCAGGCGCTGTGACTAGAGGTAGACCGATTAATCGGCACCGATAGTTGATTGGTGGAACTATCGTTATCGGCAAAAATCCACACCGATAGTTTTTCTGGGTTGTGTCCGTTGCTGGAGCGGCTGAGAAGTGCGCGCTGTCATTACACAGCACGAGAGTATGGAAAGCCGTTAGGGCCAAAAACACGCGAATTTTAACGCGTATTTCACGCGTATTTCACGTGTAAAATACGCGTATTTTACACGTGAAATACGCGTGAAATACGAGTGACATAATCAACGCGTATTTCACGTGTAAAATACGCGTATTTCACGTGTATTTTACACGTAAAATACGCGTGAAATACGCGTTAAAAATCAGTATGAACGGGTCCGTGTCATTGGCTGCTGAAGACTTGGGTCTAACCATTTGTGTGAGCTTAGAGGGGTGTACCTTTCATAGACTAGGCTACCACCAGTTAACATTCTAGATCAGCTTATTCAGGTTTTTTTGTATAACCTATATGAATAATATATTTAAATAGCAGTTTTATGACAATTTAGATACAAATAAAATTAACTTGTTTTTCTCCACTCATGCCTTTTTGTAAATAAACACATTAGTGGACATTCTAGCTTTAACATCAAAGCATTAACGTGTGTGGGGAAATCAGTTACAGTGGAGGTAACCAATGCAGGTTTATGATCACTGCAGGTTTCAGATACAGACCACTGTAATCAATATCTGTCTTTGGAAAACAACGTGAGCTTTTGTTGTGCTTACATTTACAGCTATAGCAAGCAGGGGGCGCTTTTTCAAACCTTTTTGTTCTGAAATTGGGCACTCAGACAAACTGTAATTAGGTATACAGGTGATATTATCAATTTAAAGGAATTTAATGACTTAAAGTATTTAAATATGTTATTTAAGGCTTTCAGGATTAGAATGAGAGCTTGTGCTCAGGTCAGGACAGGTATAAGAACTTGATTTGGCTTTCCTGACAGAAGTATTTTACTGCTACCAAAATTAAATATCCTCCTATTTCTTTTCCTATTTATTTTCTTTTTCTTCGTTTTCTTGTGTAGCCCAAAGAAAATAGATAGATTGTATAGATAGTATTTTACAGGTCACCTTGGTAATTGGTATTAAAGCAATTTATCTGTAAAAATTATTAGACACTTTGGTAAAACACCATATAACATTTAAGTAAACATATAAACATAAAAATCAGTGACGTAACTTTGTTTTAAAAAGTGGGTGGAACAGGTGGGGTGGGGGTTACTAATAAAATGCTAAATCAGATTTATGCTACAATAACATTACGACGTCCAGCAGTCGATTTAAATAGTAGGCTACATGGGGTTTAATTTGTTGTTTAATGAGATGAAGTATAATGTATAATGTATGTTGTCAGTGCCGTGTTGTCTCTAATATTTAATGTTAGAATATTTACTCTGCATTTTCTGTTTCTATAGAAAACCACACACTAATACACCCACAACTAAGTACCATTCAATCCTTGTTAATAACTGAGTTGTTGTGGTGACAAATAAACAGGTTACTCTCAAATTTCCAACATATTTTCACCAAGTCTCGTACGGACACCATGTGGCATATTTCATAACCAGCAGTTTACTGAAATAAGACTGCTATAAAGCCAACTCGTTTTTTTTTTTTTCAGTTCCCCACTTACTTTACCTTCCTCAAGCACTGACAGAACACATCCAAGCTTGTGATCATAAATTCATACAAATCATCTGCATGATAAAAGGCACAGTGGGTCAGTTTGTTTTACATATGCATTACTATTTTAAATCAGAATTGATTTCACTGAAAATTTATTACATTTAGAAAAAATGAAATGAAGCTGAACTCTGCAGGGCAGAGGGCATTGACCCTTGAGGACCGTGTTTGCCCATTGCATTCGGAGCATTCCAAGTGAACCCTGCTGATGTAAAAAAAAAAAAAAAAAGTGTAAAGGGTTAAATTAGCAATTTAAAAGGGTAGTCATTGCAGTGTCACCTGTCAATCTATCTTTGTTATCATGGGCGTCAGTTTGGTTTGAAATGTGCTGGGGACAGAGACGCATTTGGAAGTGCATTTTCAGAAGTGCTGGGTACAATGACGTATTAATTTTTTCTCTCTCTTTCGCGCAGGTTATGTTTTTAAAGACGATGTCCTGTAGCTCAGGCATGGCCCCACTTTTCAACAGGCCCACCCAAAACTTTCACACACACAAAAAAAACCTTTTACTATATTCTAATTTTGTCAATAATTATTAAAAAAAAATTGCCAAAAGCTCATAATTTGTGCTCAAGCGCACGACCGCACGCATAAAGCTTGCCACAAAGAACCGTTAAAAGTAATGATTATAAATGCGTCTAAATACGCTGTGAATGTGAATGTGCATTATACGCCGAGTTTCGGTTAATTTATGAGACGAACTCCAATTCACTCGCCGGCGCCTCCATGTCGTGATTCTGCTATATTTATTAAATAAATCCAGACAATTGGTTCATGAAACATTGATTAAAATTAAGATATAATTAATATAAAACGAAAATAAATGTAAAGAAAGGCAGCTGTTCTGTTTGAGGTCTCTGTGAAAGTTTTAAAGAAGTCGTTTAGTGCCGCTTTCAGAACGCTCACGTCCGTAAACGAGAACTGACACGTTGTTTTTTCCCTCATAAATGCGAACAGAAAAATCAATAAAAAATGTATTATAGTGGTTTTTTTTTTGCTGGGTCAGACAATGATTGCCAAATTTCTCTCTCACATTGCTCCTCATAACCACTGAATATAATAGATATAATTTATTGATCCCAGGTTTAAATTGGTCATGTCACCATTGCTCACATTTAAGAAAAGAAATAAAAGCGTATGTGAAATCTTAAAAATTAAGATTACTTGTACATATACTCTACTTATGAAACTAAACAGTAGAAAATATAGATTTGAGTATTGCACAGTTTAATTTATTGCATTTGTATTATTGTACTATTAAAGCATTGTATGTTTAAAGATATAAAGGATATGGAGCTAAGATAAAAGGATATTAAGCTGCTGACAAGTCTGAGGTAAGTACAAATTTCCCTGAATATTAGTTAATAATATATGACACTGAGGGAGGACTTGAAATTATGACCTGGAATGGTTTCCTGAGGCTGTATTGCAGAAACAACTTCAGTCAGAGTAATATCTTGTCTTAAGTAACCACTGTGATTTCATTTTGGAACCAATTTAAAACACTGAACTTGTCAGATTATAACTTGGGGCTTAAAGGGATAGTTCACCCATTTACACCCTTATGTTGTTCCAAAGTTTCTTTCTGGAACTTCCATACTATGGAAAAAAATATTATGGAAGTCAATGGGGACCAGCAATGTTTGGTTACCAATAATCTTCAAATATTAGTAACCAAACATTCAAAGAGGCTCATGCATGTTTGAAACAACATGAGGGTGAGTTAATGAAGACAGAATTTTAAATTGAGTGAACAATACCTTTAAGATAGGACGTTTCTGTAATTTGGTCCCTGCAAGCAAGGTTATGTTGTTTTAACAGATATTCATTACAATTGCATTGATCAAGAACCACAGCTGTAAACTTTTCCACAATCAAATGTTAACTTTTAATATTAGAAATCTTGAGTTGGGTTGATTTGTTTTACAGATAAATTCCTACTTTTCCTGTAGCTCAAACAGTAGAATGTTAGCGCTTGCAAAATTCATGCAAGGGTTCGATTCCCAGGGAAAGCAAGAACTGATAAGAACGTAAATGTGTACATTGAAATGCAATGTAAGGCACTTAGGATAAAAGCATTTGCCAAATGCCAGGGACTGCAGATGAAATTTAGCTCTGTAGCTAATTCTGGGACAGTTCTTTACTGTCCATTGTCCCTGTTATAATAATAATAATATGTAAATGTACTAATATGCAAAAGGGGGCAATCTTGGTAAAAATATTTGTTCATAAAAATGCAATCTATCTATTTTCTTTGGGCTACACAAGAAAACGAAGAAAAAGAAAATAAATAGGAAAAGAAATAGGAGGATATTTAATTTTGGTAGCAGTAAAATACTTCTGTCAGGAAAGCCAAATCAAGTTCTTATACCGGTCCTGACCTGAGCACAAGCTCTCATTCTAATCCTGAAAGCCTTAAATAACATATTTAAATACTTTAAGTCATTAAATTCCTTTAAATTGATAATATCACCTGTATACCTAATTACAGTTTGTCTGGGTGCCCAATTTCAGAACAAAAAGGTTTGAAAAAGCGCCCCCTGCTTGCTATAGCTGTAAATGTAAGCACAACAAAAGCTCACGTTGTTTTCCAAAGACAGATATTGATTACAGTGGTCTGTATCTGAAACCTGCAGTGATCATAAACCTGCATTGGTTACCTCCACTGTAACTGATTTCCCCACACACGTTAATGCTTTGATGTTAAAGCTAGAATGTCCACTAATGTGTTTATTTACAAAAAGGCATGAGTGGAGAAAAACAAGTTAATTTTATTTTTATCTAAATTGTCATAAAACTGCTATTTAAATATATTATTCATATAGGTTATACAAAAAAACCTGAATAAGCTGATCTAGAATGTTAACTGGTGGTAGCCTAGTCTATGAAAGGTACACCCCTCTAAGCTCACACAAATGGTTAGACCCAAGTCTTCAGCAGCCAATGACACGGACCCGTTCATACTGATTTTTAACGCGTATTTCACGCGTATTTTACGTGTAAAATACACGTGAAATACGCATATTTTACACGTGAAATACGCGTTGATTATGTCACTCGTATTTCACGCGTATTTCACGTGTAAAATACGCGTGAAATACGAGTGACATAATCAACGCGTATTTCACGTGTAAAATACGCGTATTTTACACGTGAAATACGCGTGAAATACGCGTGAAATACGCGTTAAAATTCGCGTGTTTTTGGCCCTAACGGCTTTCCATACGAGAGCGCTGGGAAGAGACTGCTGGCATTATACAGAGTGAGAGCGGCCTCTAGAGGACAAATAACAAACTATCACTGGCTGAGTTGTTTACTTAACACTAGGGATGGGCGATACCACACTTTTAGGATTCGATACGATACCGATACTTTTTCTTGCATTTTCATCGATATCGATACCGATACCGTTCGTTTCATATTGACAATTTTTGTCATTAAAAATATTATTACATTTAAGACAAATCACAAGACAAATACAGACCATTTAAACTAAATTTATTATGGTCAATACATAATCAAATCAAATTTTAAATAACATAAATATGAATTAAATAAACTAAATGAAATATGAATAATACACATTTCTTATTTCTCAAAAAAAAAAAAAAAAAATACCAATCTTGGTAGAAAAAGCTAAAAGGGGGAAAAAATGGAAAACAAAAACTAATACATCAACACCACGCTTCGTTTTTTGTCTGCCATAATATTATACTCTTGTAACTGTTCTTTCCCTCCGACTCCCGCTTTCGTACTGGACTCTGTATGTGTGTGTGTGTGTGTCTAATCGTCGGCTGGGTGTCGCTCATTCTCCTGTCATGTGACATGGGCCAGCTCATACGCCGCCAGGTACAGCCGGGGGTGTCGCGGCACATAGTAATTTAAGGAAGTAATCTAAAACAACTGCGAAAGTGATACATACACCCCCAATTATATATATATTTTTTTAGTTTATATCGATATTTTTTTAAGGAAATCGATGCCAAATGAGTAGCGTGAGCATATCGATCTATCGATACCACAGGATCGATCCGCCCATCCCTACTTAACACGTGAGGCAGCGCGCAGCACGGAGAGAACACGCAGCACAGAGAGCGCTGACACTTCAGACGCACATTTAAAACACCGACAGCGAAACGGTATGAATACAGAACACTAAAGTACATATTGCCATATCATTATAAAGTAATTCATTTGTTGACTAGATGCTGCATCAGCAGAGAAAGAACAGTAGTTTGCCGTCGAGGCTGTGAGGACTGTAACATTATACCTCAGTCAAGCGGTTTAAACAATTGTGACAAAAACACACGCAGACCTGACCCAAATGTTTTATGGCGCAATTGTTACTATCTATTTGCATTATTTTATATCCGGCTGGTCACTTTTATGCATTCATTAGCCGACGAAATTGCATATTTAAAACTAGTGACGTGATTGCTTTCTCAACATTGATATGTTCATGCAGCCGACAGAAACGAAAACTAATCAGAAACGCGTTCGATTTAAGATCTTCTTAATCACTACAATACATCTTGTTATTTTGATTAGATTATCATCAAGTGTTCTAAAATAGAAGCAAATAAAGTGAGAGACTATATTACATATAGGCCTACGTAATACAGGTCTTTATTACATTTTAATGGCCATCTTTAAGCACGACTCTTTGTAATTATTTGAAATGGTAACACTTTACAATAAGATTCCCTTTTTAGCATTAACTAAGGTTAATACAAGTTGTAGAAGTATTATTCATTGTTAGTTTGTTAATTTCAACATTTACTAATGCATTTAAAATGGAGTTTTAATTCTAATTTGATCTGTTATTACCTTAGTTAATGTACTATGAACTAACATGAATGATAAAGGTACAATTGTATTGCTCATATTAATACATACAGTAAAAACGTATATTGCATAATGCATAGTTCATGAAAGCTAGCTAATACATCCTTGTTTACAAATGGGACTTGCAAAGTGTTACCTATGAAATGTATGTATGTTTCTAGGTTATAGCTAACGAAACCTGTAATATTTTAGTGTTTAAATTATTTTCTGTATAGAGTTTTAATATATTCATATTTATATATTTATTTAATTTAGCACATTTCAGTTCAACACTGTTTTATTGTGAGTGTTATGTTTGTTTTTAATCCAGTATCCATTAAAAAAAAATATCGGTTGAATTATCGGTTATCGGCATGTACGGTCAAACGTAGATATCGGTATCGGTAAAATCCACTATCGGTCGACCTCTAGCTGTGACGGGCTTTTAGTTCCTGTGAGCGTCGGGTGTAACGCGCTCAGAAAAGCGGATGTTAGAACAGCGCATCAGCACGTGAATGATATGTTTACCTAGCAAGACTTTGACGCACATGCAAATAATGAACTTTTGTGAATTGCGGTGTCCCGTGAGTGTAACTCTACCTCTGCGTTTACATGTGATGTGATGTGAATGTACGTCGCGTTGTACAGTATGTTGAGATGAAGGCGCCAGAATTGAACTGATAGAATACACGATACTATGATTTTTCTTCAAAAGCAGATCGTGGAGACATTTTAATCGTCCATGATCAAAAACCGTGAGACGCACACCCCTAGTTGGAAGTTTAAGTTGCTGGCGCTCATGCTTTGTTCGCGGTCGTCACGTGCGCTTAGGAAACACGCCACCCTATCGGCAAGGCTCATCGGCAGAAATATTCATATCGGCCGATGCCGATGATGGCCATTTTAAGCTTTTATCGGACGATTCCGATGTTGTCGCGATATCATCGTGCATCCCTAATTACGGTTTATTAAGTAAGTTCTTTATACACCACTGAACACATAGTTATGGATGTCATATTGCATTTCTGTTAATAGATACTCAAATTTTTTACACATTGCACCTTTAACTTTGTATTGATTCCTGTAATTTCATTAAAAAAACACAACCTAGGAGCGAATGGAACATCAATTGATCCTCCAATTAAAATGAAAATCCTTGGGATTGGTTTAAGGTAGTGTGCAGAAGCAGGAATATATAATGTAATCAAAGGGGATGTCAGGATGTGTCGTCAGATGTGCTGCCTGCAAAATCACTTCACTAGCACTCAAGATGAGAGTGATAAAGACTCTTCACTTCCCTATATATCATCTGTCCTTCTGCACAGTAACCATCTTATTTCAAATCATTGGTCTGCAGATCCAAGAAAACCACAGAACCCCATGACATTATTATTATTATTATTATTATTATTATTATTATTTAATTCTACTGATAATAATAATACAAAATAATAATGATTTGCAAATGTTTATAATATAATAATATTATTATTACATTATAGTTTCTTTTCAATTTTGAATAAAAAATAAGCAACATCTTAATATAAATCCTAAATTTAACTGGTAGCCAATGCTTAGAGGCCAGAATATGTGAAAGTGTTTTTTTTTCATTGCAATTTGACAGTCAAAAAAGCATTAAAAAAAAACTATTTTGCTACACACATACTCACTTCATTTGTGTCATTTGATCACATACTCGCCCACACACAAAGCGGTGTAGATTTATGTTCATTCATCGGCGACCGTTGGCACCTCGTGACCTGCATGGCTAATGGAGTCTCTGCATTATTAACAAAGCTCTTCATACTGTGGCTCTGCAGCTGCCCGCACGCCGCCGTTGGCAATGCTAGCTAGCCCCATGCTACACAGAGACCCCCTGTCATATCTTCTCAGCACTGAAGCGCTACAGTGCATCAAAAAAGCCAATAAGTACTTAGCATTTGTGCCAGTGTCACACTTTATTGACTTCCTTTTGGACTTGGCCAATCGAGTTAGCGGCGTGTGCTTGCTGTTAGCTCAGCTTGATGGGGGGCTACATAATTTTAGGCACGGTGGCCGCAGGTTTCACTAATGGATCTGCCCAAGCGACGAGCTCGGTAAAGTGTGACTTCAAATAGCTTGCAATAGCATCAAATATTTACTAGCCATGCTGCTTTTCCACCTGCTCTCCCTCTGCTGGAGCGTAGCGGAGTGCGTGTGATCCAGCAACATACCACCGTGTTCGCTGTTTTTGACCGCTGCTAGGAAGAGTGTTGACCTCGGTTCCCGGGCAGGGACGGTTTGCTGGTCTCTGATGAACAACTTTGGCCACAGAATATGTGGCGTGATGTGATAGTATCAGTTTCTTTTTTGAGCACCAGTTGAGAACAGGGCAGATGTTCTGCTGGTCTTTGGCTTCAGTTCTTTTGTCTGAAAGCAAAATAGCTGTGACTTCCTTTCAGAGAGATATAATAAAATGGTGTAATGTGGCCCAGGTAAATGTTTGAAATCAGATGTATTTGGCGCAGTGGATAAGACACATGCCTGTGGCGTGAGAGACCCGGGTTCGAATCCACTGCGAGACACCAATGTGTCCCTGAGCAAGACACTTAACCCCTAGTTGCTCCAGAGGCGTGCGATCCAAAGCGACTTATATAGCACGACTTATATTGTAATTTGCTGACGCTTTGGATAAAAACGTCAGCTAAATGAATAAATGTAAATGTATAAGTGTCGATGGTCTCATTCTCCGATAACAAGAAATACAAAGCTGCAAAGCTGCCTTTGGGAAATTGATGTTTCTTAGAGCGGTCAGAGCTCCTTCTGAGAAGTAAACCTAATGTATATAAAATGCTGTCAATGGTACTCAATTCAGGAACTAAGTAAATGGCTCTCTTTGTGAATAGGCAATTGAATCATTGGTTCTACCGATTGATTCACTCAAAACGTGGATTCATTCAGAAATTAAACGCAACAGTTCTGCTCTCGCTTTATAGGTAATATTTTCGTTGGCAAAACTGAACAAAAGCAGACAATATTGTGTCTAAAATAAAACACAATATTAACTTCTTATTTATTGAACTATTGTAATAAATCAATATCACATTTGCACTGCTATTCGGGACAAAATATCACTTGAGTGATATTGCACTTGTTACTCGTGTGATACTTAACTACATCATGATATAAATATGAGACAGAGAAACTCATAAAGGGGCATTTTTGCCCTGTTATCTTGAATTTTAAGGGCATTCTAACTGCATTCGAGATGCTACATCATGCCGTGGGTTGTTGCTCTGCTTCATGTTCGTCACCAATCATTTTATCAGAGAGAAGTCACCTGAAGATCCAGTTATGACATTTTGATTAAAGGTGAACTAAGTAACTTTTTTACCTTAACTGAACAGCTTTGGAGTCATTGTAATGTTTATATTACTGATTTCGTGTTGAATGGTGGTCGTCTCGCACCCCCCTGGTGCCTGTGAGCCGCAAAACCACCCTTGCAACTTTGGGCCGGCGGGCCGCCGGCCTCAGTGTTAGGAAGTATCGTGTGATATCAGGTCTCGCGAGGTAACGAATTGCTTTACGGCAAAAAACAGATCTGATAAAATTATGATAAAATGAGCATCAAACAGAAATAACCCGGCACCGTATACATGTGATGTTGGGCGCACGCAGCTCTTAAAGGGGCCACACCTTATTTCCACTCGTTACAGCGGCAATCCTACTGAACAGGTACCGGTGTACAGGGGGAGGGGATCCGGCCGTGAGTGCGAGCCAACTCTGCGTGAGTGCTATTCACGACAGTACAAGTACTCCACAGCGACTCTAGGGGTCGCCGTTTGACAAAAACGGAATTCCTACTGAGTGCTGCTTTAAACATTATGATTAAACATTAGGACATCACAAAAATTTTGAAAATTAAACGTATATTCACAATACAATCAATAGCATGCATTTAAAAAAATAGATAGGGTTGAATTTTCATTTCATTCCAATGTCTCTACTTAATTTCAGCTGTTTTCTGACATGCTTTTTATTCAATATTTTTTTTGTCCACGGCAGTTTATCAATTTCAGCCGCCACTTTGCATTGCATAAAATGTACCCTAAACAAATTGTGATTGATTGCTTTACATGTCATACATCATACTCTTCCTGTCTGAGCAGGCCAGAATAAGTTACGATATGGACCAGACCTTTTGCCTGTTTGTCAAATGTGCTGCTACATGAGACTTGTGTATAAGCGTGGTTCTTTCCTGAAATAATGTGCTCTAGTTTTACTTGTTTCCTTGTTGATTTTACTTATATTCTGATTTATTTTAACAGCAAAAACAACATGCACACAAAGCACCAGGAGCATTTTATTGGTCAAGGAAGAGTGCGCCTGAGCCATGAGCTAAATCAGCATGACTAAGTGTGACACTGAGGAAGATGAGGGAGTCCAGAGGAAAGATGAGAAAGCTGATATACTGTAAAACAGAATACGCTTCAGGCTGCTTGAGGATATTACAAAACACGAAGGCTCGCAGGAGTGCGCTTGAGACAAATACGGAAGGACAAATAACCATAGGAAGCTGAAGAAAATCTTTTTTTTATTTAGGAACCACTTAAATGGTTTGCTTAAATCCAGCAGAAATATTGCAGCAGAAGTCATGTAGCGTTCTTGAGCTCTGAATATCATTTTTACATTTTAGCATTAAAATTCAACATCCACAAAAGTGATGAGTTAATTTACCTTTGTTCTTGGCGGCAGCTAATGAAGGCCGTTGCGTGATAATGCTGATATTAAAATATGTACATGAAGTCATACCCTCATTTAGCTGAGTGAAGTACCAAGGGTACTAAAAAAAAAGCGCAAAGCCAATAAACAAAGACAAAATGGTGTGCTGAGTTTGGATTCAGCATGTTAAATCAAAGACAATTACAACTGCGCTGCTCTGTCCCATGTTAATGAGCCCAGCTCTGAATAAAGGGATGAATAAATCATGGTTCAGAAAACACATTTGAGGCTCCCGCTTTTCAGAGCCTTGTGTGTGTGTGTTTGTTGATAGACCAGCGGAGCATCGCGACAAACATCAAAGCAGCTAGACAAAAGGGATTCACTCTTATATGTTCTCCAATTCTTAGGGCCGTGTGTGTTATAATGACAGTGGTCTGAAAGAGAGATAGAGAGAGCGCAAACGAGAGAGAGAGAGAGAGAGAGAGAGAGAGAGAGAGAGAGAGAAAAGGGAGGGAATAAAGCAGTCGGTACAAGGCGCAGTTGAGGAGAGCAAGAGCCACTGTATACAGAGCAGCATATAAGACGATGACGAGAGACACGCACTGAAGGTGAACGGAAGAATAAAACACGAGGGATTGTGAACAAGCAGAAAAAAAAAAACGGTGCATGACGAGGGAACTGGATTCACTGCAAGGCAGCTGAGCCCGGCTCATTATGAAAAGGATCCGATGCAGACTGCAGGCAGGGTTGTGTGAATGGAAGAGACACTAGATGTGTAGATAGCGGAGACAGAAGTGTAGGGGATGGTTGGGCTGCATGGGCTCTGTTGTTGGCATCACTGCTGCTGTCCTACACCGCTACACTCGAAACCCTTTCAACACCCTCAGATATGAGCTCCAAACACTCATCGGACTGGATCCCTTACAGGTACATCTGTTTATCGGTGAGCTTGCATGTGTTTGGTTGGAGAAGATATATGTAATAGGGGATCGAGGATGATGAATGGATAATGCTGGCAGGGCTGCAAAGGTGACAAAGGTGATTCTCTCGTCCTTGTACTCTTGGGTTTCTCATGCAGCACGCAGAGCTACATAGTATGTGAGTGTCCAGTTGTGTAGTTGCTGCTGAGTTTTTTGTTTATATCAGCTGGTCTGATATAATATCTATTACAGGACTATAACGATAAAGATGGACCGATGGCTACCGGAGCCAGTTGACGCTACTTTGAAACAATTTTGAGACTAAAATGCTATTTAACTGGCTAGCATAGATACAATTTTGTTGAGATTGTGAGAATTTGAAGTATAAGTTAGAATGGGTAACGTTTTAGTTATGTTTTGTATTATTGTGGTATATTTTCCAAAAAGGTGTGAATTTATAGTTTTTATAATAAATATAGCTGCTGCATTTATTTGATCAAAATACATTAAAACAGTAATATTGTAACAATCTATATAACTCTTTTCTATTTTAATATATTTTAAAATGAAACTATCCATCACTTCAGTCTTCAGTGTTACATGATTCTTCAGAAATCAGTATAATATGCTGATTTGGTGCTCAATAAATATTTATTTTTTATCAATGTTGAAAACAGTTGTGCCGCTTAATATTTTTGTGAAAACTGGATTATGTGATGAATAGAAAATTCAAAAGAACAGCATTTATTTAACAGCACTGTAAACGTATTTACTGTCGCTTTTTAATGCACGCTTGCTGAATATTATTAATATATTTAAAGAAAAATCTTTTAAACGGTAGTGTTAATATGTATTATTTTAATTCCATATTTTCCCTAATATGGCTAATATCTCATCATTAAAAATTCTGCTTTATATTTTGCTTTATATTTTTACTGACTTGTATTTCCATCTGGTTTGGTGGTCAGTGATTATCACATGCTTTTGGTTTATGTTTGCTGTTGGAGGCAGTCTTGCTGCTGCCTCATTGTCATGGCTGCACTGCCTCCTCTTCTCTCTCATTGGCTCTTGGTTGCTATAAGTTACAAGCCTACTTTCCTCCACTCTTTCTTTGAAAGATTACATTAGGGAGCACTTGCCGCTTGTTGCAGGGAGCTAAAGGTACCGCTCAACCTACCCTGGAGGGTCTAAGGCTGTCTCTATGTGTTTTGTTTGTGAAGATCTGCCCTCTCCCACACCCCAGTTTCCTGTGTGTGAGGTCTGTGATTGTGACCTGAATGGATTTGAGAAATCTAACGAGCTTTGGCTCTGGAGGAGCTCAAGGACACCGTAACGGAAATTCTTGTTTTGAGAGATGCATACATGAGTCATTTGTTTTATCTGAACCCGGAAATAAAAAAAACCCATCAAATGATACAGTTGCTCTTACTTATTTGTCATAGACATTAGTGGGATTAAAAGGAGGGGGATTTAAACCTTTTGAAAATACTGTCCTTTAGTCACTCTCATGTCTCTCCACACTTTCTTTCTTCTAAGGAACACAGAACAAGATGTTTGGACCCCATTAACAACATATACTTTTTGGTCTCATTTGTATCTATTTTAATTATAGAAACATAACTGACAACTCCATTAAAGCAGGGTAGGTGATTTGTTCCAGAATTTCTTTTGTTATGCTGGTCTTTACATCTTGATAACAATCACTAAGTTAAGTGGTCTAATTGTACTGTATTTATATATATATGTCGTATGTGGAAGGCGTAGGACCATAAAATGTTTGTCCAATTATTGCATTACTGTCTGAGTGCAATGATGTCAGCGAATGTATTTCCATACCTCCGCACACCCTGCTCACGCAGACATCACACGTCATCGGCGCGTTTCATGCTATGAGTTAGACAGATGTCAGTCACAGAGCACCACAACCGAAACAGCAGCCACCTTTAACAGCTCCTCCTGAACCAAAACAACGAGCTTATGCTGCATTCGCACCATAACTACTGTAATTTGGAAGAAATTGAAACCCGTGATGTTATACTCTGAGCGGTTCGTGACTCGAATTTATGCTAAATAGTTAGGAATCAGGAACAGATTAGCTTTGCAAGTCAGGTCACCTTCATTTATTCTAGCACTTTATTTCAAATTTATTATAATGCTTCATTTTTTTGTTTCAAAGCAGCTTAATAAACAGAAAAATAACTGAATCAGTGATGCAAACTATCAAATATGTGACGCATTCAAATTCTGCTGAAAAGCAGCTCTAAAATGACACTACTGTCATTTATTCAGATCAATTCAGTTCAAGTTTTGTTCTCATCTGATAGTATCAGTGTAGTCAAATCAATAATATTATTGAATATTATTTTAAATATTCTTTTAAACACAGACTAAGCAAGCCAAAGGCGAGAGTGGCAAGGAACCCAAGCTCCATCAGGTGACAGAAATGGCGAAAAAAAACCTTGGAGCTCAGTCGGTGGTCCAGTTCTCCTCTTGCCAAATGAGTAACAAGGTGATCTCATAGATTAACTGTGTGTCTTCCATATTGTACATTAGAGTTGTGGTTAGCTGCAAAGTAACATTTGAATTAATCATATGTGAATTTCAGGCAATGATTTCCATCCAAAAAAGAAAGTGGGTCAATAGAGGAGCAGCAGTAGGGCGATCTGCTATTAAGTGGCTTGCTTACAGGCAGATTGGTTATGCAGCAAGATCTGGATCTTATTCTTTGTGGTAGCAGTGAGCACAGGCAGCAAATGTGTCCTTCTCTTATCTCTCCCTCAGTCAGCAGGGCCGTTGGGCCCTTCATGGTATTTTTTTCCTGGTGTGATGAACATCTCCTCCCCTGCAGATGGGGCTTGCGATGAAAAATGTATGGAGCTTAAAGATCGTGCTGGCAGAGCTGAGGTTGCCTCAGCTAGATCATATGCATCACACGCACTAATTTCACAGCCTTTTCCAGTTTATTTGAGGGCCAGTCTGCTCTGTTAGGTCACAGGCCCTACACATGGACACACACACATACTGTACATACACAGAGCTCACTGGAGGTTAATAAGGACCTTGTTATCCACAAGCATGGAAAGATAAGTACTATTGCCTGTTTTCAATTTTGAGTGCTGTCATGCTAGTGTGCTCGTACATAAAGAACACATGCATTTTTAAAGAGTCCTTACAATGTCCACATACTGCTACAGTCGAAGAATTTTGGCCAGATCAGAAAAATGTTCTCCAAACAACAGCAGCATTTTTTTAATTATATTAGATAGATGGATAGATTTTTTTCTGTTTTACTGTTTTAAACTGTTTTAAGTGTTTCCTCCGTCAAAATGTCCTTGTAAAGACTGAAAAAAATAACAGTCTGAGGCAATTGTCCAGAGCCTTAAATTGATCAATGTAGAGTTTTAAATTTTTTGTTGTTCTATGATGCACTTAGTAAATAGCAGCAGATAGTTGTGAAAAGAGAGGATCAAAATAAGAGTCTCATTGCAGAAAAAAACGATGCAGAAAGATGTGGTGCTGAGATGAAAAAAAACTTGCATAAAGAAAGTCTTTAAAACTACCTTGAAGGTTTAATTGACCTTCTTCGTAAATGAACTGTGCAGTAGTGCTGTGTAAATGCATCCACACTCCTTAAATGTATTCACCCGGTAGAAAATATATACATCAATAATTATTCATACTTACAAGTTGTGATTCTGAGGAGCAAGGTGGTGCAAATAAACTGGGTACGGCCCATCTTTCACGAGCAAGTGTTTTGCGAATCCCAAGTTGTTTGCAGGCGGGCACACGCAGCACAACAGACTATATACTAAATTAAATCGCAGCCTTTGGTATGATAATCACACGAAGCTATATCACTAATTTACATTAGGGGCCCTGCTGTAGTGCATTTGTACTTTGTTTTGTTTGAGAATTAACAGGCAAAAGTAAAGAATACAAATTGGCTAACATTACTTTCTGATTCCAATACACACATACAGTGAAACACCCACATGCATATACCCACACAAAGACACACAAAGTGAATTGTCACTGTCATCAGTGAAGCTTGATGGTGAGGGAGAGAAATTCTCCCGCACATTGCAGGCAGCTGTCAGCACATATCAATTTATCTCTCATCCCTTGTTGACCCTCATTAGAAGCGCTCTGTTTATGTCATTATCTGCCAATCTGATGGGAACTGACACCCTTGACTGCTGACATTAGGCACTATGCTTTGTGCATGTATTTTAGCTTTAGGAGGGGGGTCATGAATGTGTGCAAGTACGCATTGCTATTTCTGGATCCTGCGGTTTGTGTCAGTTTGTGAGTGCACTGAATAATAGGTGTCTGTATTTCTGAATGAGTGTGTGCTCGTGGGCATGAATTTTGTGCCCATGTGCATGTGTGATAGAAATGGTGTCGTGTTGGCAGTCTATAAAGAGTGAAATTTCTCAGGTTTAAATAGAAAAGTAGAGACTTATAGTTGGGCGCTGGAAGATCCTTCTGAGCGAGAGAAGGAGAAAGAGATAATCCTCTTGAAAAGACAAGCTTAAAGCAACATGAATTTCCATGCTGGTTGGCATGCTACTGGTTTGAAAGTAGCCAACATAGCCATACTGTTTTCCAAAATGTCTGCCTATCTGTCTGTCTGTCTATCTATCTTTCCATCAATCTATCGATCTATCGATCTATCTATCTGCACTGTCAATCTCCTTCTATCATTCTGTTGTTCTATCTATGGTTCTGTCTATTGTTGTACCTATCATTCTGCCATTCTATCTATCGTTCTGTCGTTTTATCTATAGTTCTAACTATTTTTGTATCTTTCTGTTTCTCTCCCTGTCTGTCGCTCATTCTGTCTAGTTTGTCTGTTTGTCATTCTAGCTATCTACTGTATTGTTCTAAATGTTATTCATTGTCCTCTCAAAAACACAATATAATATGTTTTTTGTACTAAATGTAACCTACTATTATTATCTACTGTTATTAAATACCATTTATGTTACTTGGGGTGAAAATAACAACTGCCCCAATATACAGTACAATAATTCAAATAAAAAAATCTGCATTAAATAAACTAGCTGTCAAAGACCTTAGAGTTTTCATATTCTTCAAATTTATTATAGTGAAAATAAAAATAAGAGCATCTACTTAGCATGTTTGTGTGTGTTTTATAATGTCAACAAGAAAATGAGTAAAATGCCTGTGGTGTTCTGAACCCAAACTGTAAATCTTTTTATAATTGTTTTGTATTGTCTGATGACATCCAGAGGGAAGCCAAATCAAAACGGATAAAAAAGATAGCAGAATTCTTGATTTCTAAACAGTATTTGTACATGTGCAGCTCTTTATTCTGATTATAAAATATGTTCCTACCACATGTTGAAAGCTACACCCTGGTTGTGCATTACAGATTACAGAACACAAATCCTTTTCCACACCACCGTTGATCTGTCACACTTCTTCTCTCCGCATGACCCACCACAGCCACAGAGGAAGCCCTCCATTGCCATTTAATTAACACAGATTTTGGCTCAGCAATAACAGGCAGCAGAAATGCATAATGGGATCTGGAGTGAATGTGTCATAGCTGATTAAAGGGAACGAGAGGAGGGACAGGCAGAGCACAAAGGTCTCACCAGAGACCTCCCTCCTCACAGGACCTGAAAGAGCACAATGAGTCATAGGCATGATCAACACAGCAGCGCACTGTCTGTCCTTTGAAAAAATGATGTTCATACGCACCATTTACATACTGTTCTTCTGCCCATATTCTAGGTTTAATGGCCAGTAAATTGAGAC
The DNA here is from genome assembly GCA_030578255.1 of Tiaroga cobitis. Lineage (NCBI taxonomy): Eukaryota > Metazoa > Chordata > Actinopteri > Cypriniformes > Leuciscidae > Tiaroga > Tiaroga cobitis. The sequence goes on from CM060597.1 coordinate 17,862,813, forward strand.
CAAATCGCTGATTTATTTATATGATTATATTGGAGTCGCTAGTCTTTTAATGATGTATGAGATAAGATAAGTTATACTGAATACTGATGCCATGTTTTATGCTGCAGACTTTAGTGAAGGACATGAACAGCAGGGAATTGTATCAGTAAATGTATTCTCTTGATAGTGGACTGGATTTTTGTGTACACAAAAGCTTGTTTGAATCGTATCTCTGTGCTACTCTTGCTGTGGCACATCTTTTTTGTGAGCTTTCCCCATTGAATCTTGTTTTTGTCCTTCTGCAGTACCTTGGATGATGAGGGGACGACCCTGCGACAACAGAAGCTGGACAGACAGGTGAGTCTTCCTTTGGTTTATTTTCAGCACTGTGGACAGAAGGCTCTGCTCAAAGGAAATGAGATCAATTGAAAAGAATGAGCAATAGAAAAAAACAGGCAGAAGTAGAACAATGAGAGAGAAACCATTCATTGAGGAATCACATCACAGAAACATATTCTCAAGACATTTTAAAGAAAATGCCTTTGATAAGATTACATATGCCATCCCTCCCTTTGTATTACATTATGTGTTGTTACTTCAGTAGACTTGCCCCAGATAGCTTTGAAAACTTATGCCAAAATTGCTATTCCTACAGTTAGAAAGCGTTCATTAGCCTTGTGGTTTGTATTCTGATAATCTGATAATCCTTTGTCATTAAACACACTGGATTCTAAGGGCAACAGGTCGGTTCCCTGGGAAGCTTCACAAGTTTTTGGACAGTACATGTTAGTTAATCATTACTGCTAGTTATTCTTTGCCACAAGCATATTTGCCACACATTTGTTCAGAAAGGCATAAGGCATAATTTTATAAGTTGAAAGTATTTTAAAGTCTTAACTTCAGTGTCACATGATCCTTCAGAAATCATTCTAATATGCTGATTTGATGCTAAAAAAAACTAAAAAAAAAAAACTTTTCTTATTACTGATATTATCAATGTTGTAAATGGTTGTTGTTCAAAAGAACAGCATTTAATTTTAAAACGTTTTGTCACAATATAAATGTCTCACTCTCACTTTTGGTCAATTTAATGTGTCCTTGTTAAATGTTACTGGCCCCAAATTTTTAACTGGTAGCATATACATTCAAATGAATATGAACATCCTTCAAGGCCATTTTTACTACAGTCTGTTGCTACCCATTTTACAGGAATTTAATTTCATAATGTAACATAATTATCATGAGATGTAGTTCATAATTCAACATTATTTAAAAACTTGTGACTGTTACCATTATGTTCGGTTAGTGTCATTATCATGAACTTTTAGTTTGTTTTCATTCTCTACATGTGTTCCTCTGTTCAGGTTTCCTGCTCCTCATTTGTGTTCTTGTGTTCTATTAATTATACTCGTTTGTGTGTTGCTACAGTATATAAGTTGATCCCGACCCTCACATTCATTCTCTGTTTGGTCTACGTTACATTTAGTGTGTGTTGCCCTGCCTGTCTGGGTATTATTTGTATTACCCTCATTAAACTCTCATAAATCTTCATCTTCGTCTGCCTTCCTGCAACCACCCGCGACAGTGACATACAGTGGAATGCTTGCAACTAGCAATATTGAAATCAGGGTTATTCACACAGATTTAGTGGGTTTACTCTAAAATCCAGACAGATATAGAAAGATTCAGTGAAGCATTCCCAGAGTATCAGAACTACAGAGCTGGGACAGATTTAGGGTGTTAGAGGAGACAGAAAGAGCATCCGCCTCAACCTTAATTTTTTCCAGAGAAAACTGACAGCTCAGAATTCTTTGTCTAAGTCCTTGCTCTCTTCAGCTGTCCAAAATATCTAGAGGTGGACTGTAGATGGAAGATAGGATTTTAATGAGCCGCGAATATTAGGAAAGCAAGCCTTAATGTTCCGTGCAGTGAGGGAGTTTGGAGGTTATCTCCTGGAGGGTACTTTGCATCGGTTTGTCTGCTATTGTGCTGTAAACACCAGTGGTTCCTTCAGCTGGATAGGGAGACAAGGATAATTTGCTCAATTTCGACTCAAGCCAATAGCTTTAGCCCACAGTACTCGGCTGCTCTTTAATGAACCTCCTACTCTCATCACAAGACCATGAGACCAAATTACCATGTTGATTGCCTGTCTGCTTTACATAATAACCTTGAAGGAGCCAAGCCTGAAATTGTTGAACATCACCTTAGCCAGCCTCTTTGTGCTCTCTATAGCTTCAGGAGTCTTTGACCACTGCGTTTCAATGAATTTTAAGGTGCTGTGTGAGCACATATTCCGAGTGATCTGTTTCAATGATACTGAAAATGCTTATTTGGCACCACATCAGTTCTAAAAACAGAGGAGGGCACAGACGGCGAACGTGTTTAGGCAATGTGTATGCAGATAAACAACTTTTTATTAGAACATCAATATGGAGATCTGTGCGCGTTGTGCAAAGGCATGTTTCCTCAAGCAACAAGGTACCGCCAATAGAACGAGCTTTGTATAGAAACCCCTGAGGGAGACGCAATCTTAGAGGAACACGAAGCATTATTAAAAACGAATGAATTCACTGTGTCTCTCTCTATGTGAAGATGACACATTTTAAAGCTTAACAAAAGCACTGGGTGTGTCAAATCAAATGATTCTAAATCTCCTGTTTTAATGCTATCTCTATGATACAATGAAAAGTAGGGTATTGACATATAGGGCTGGGTATTAACATCGTTTCTGATTCACAAGCTCTTGATTCGATTTGATTTTCATTCTATTCAATATCGATTTGTTTGGATATATATCAGGTACAGTGCATGTCAAGTGCATATTTGTTTTGGGAAAACAATCTCTCATTTAATGCTGTGCATTAGTGTTGTCAAAAAACTCGGTACTTCGGTACCAAGTCGGTACTAAAAAAATTAAACGGTTACGGTCCCAGCTTTTCTAGGTACCGAGTACCGGGTTAATCCGGTTCTTGATGCGCTGTCGGAAAGATGCAGAGGTGCGTACACTTCATAAAAAAACTCTGAGACACGGCGACCGGTGTTACGGTTTATCTGGTGACCGTGTTGTTAACTGGTGACCAACTTCCTGTTCAAGTCATCCGCTGCAGATGTGTGAGCAGATTCGTCGATTCTGACAGCACAAACTGACGCGATATTAAGCTGTCTAATAAACGCAGACTTACTTGTTACTTGCCTTTCGCGTTCTTGTAAAGATGACAAAGTATTGCTATGATGTAAAACAAAAAAAAACAAACAAACAAACAAAAAAAGAAGGGAAAAAAATCATCTTTCCACAGGTTTCGAACGCGCGCAGAAAAGATATCACTACGTGAGAACACCGTGTTTACATGTTGAGATAACTCACTATACTACCTGTTACTTAAAGAACATTGGAACGATTTTAACAAGAATGCATCTCCTAAATGATTAGTAGCCTACCCTGGCAATTATTAGACAGCTGATTTGAAGACAAGCAACTTGTCAAGGTTTGCTAGGCCTTTTTGAGCAAACAACCACTTTTTGTAGGATTGTAACATGTCATTGAAGTGTAATAAAGCAGTCAGATTTAATGATATCCTGACAGAGGATTTAATCAAATGTTGAAACCCAGGGATGTGGTTGCCATATAAGTGTGTAACATAGGCTTTATAAAATTTGTAGTGAACATAGACACCACTACAAACAACAAATTAGATTATGCAACATTTCTCTTGCAGTAATAATGTGTAATAATAATAGGTTGCAGCACTTTTCACTACAGTATACTGTACTTTGTATAAATTGTTTCTATGGTTGTGAATATAATATATTTTATTGGTCCTCAATATGTCTTTGTCAGTGTCTCACATTTCTCATTACAGATTTACATGCTAAGAACATCATCGTTTTTAATAAAACCAGAACCCAAATGCCCAATTCCCATTACAACCATTGAAGGTCATGACAATGTTGTTTTCCTTAATGTGTCAGCAGCATTTTGATTGTTCATATGAAATATATTTGGATAAATTAATTACATATTTTAGTTATAACATATTGCAGAAGTGAACACAGGCACATTGCCTTGAAAGTGCTAAATGTCTTCCCAGATTTATAGCACCTGTGAACAATGATTTAACTGGGAATTTGTTGGCCAGTGCTTGCTTTACCAAAAAATTGTACTGCCACCAATGTTATAATGCAATCACCTGTAAAATGAAAAACAGCTGTAGCCTATATATTTTCTTATAGCAAAATTCTCAAAAATGCATAAACCATTTTAAGTGGTTTAAAGGGTTGCTTGGGGAAAAACTCCCACGAGACGTGTCACTTACTCACAATTATTAGACATTTTTCATGGCTTTTAAAGTTGTTTTTAATGGGCTTTATAACATACAATTGGAACCCTTATAGTGTCAAACATTTGCATTATACATGTAGTATTGGATACAAACTAACATGTAACATGTAATGTTACATCACAACATATAGCCTAGACTTACTGGTTATTATGGGGCGTCCTTCCTTACATTACCACTGTTTCATTACTGTCCACAGTGTGTCTTTTTTGTATGTATGATCAAACCATATGATCCTTTAACCTAGTCATTTACATTTTTTCAAGGGCTACCACCCTTAACACAGTTAATGTTGTTTTGACCGAAAATTCAGTGGATTCACAAGTTTCTAAAAGGCTAAAATTGTCTTTTCACACAATTACAAATGCTTAAACACAGCATGTCAGAAATTAATGCATATGTTTAAGACTGTAAATATAGTATAAAGCCTCTACTTCAGCAACAACAGTAGTTCAGAAGAACTGAAAATAAAAATGCTTAAAATTTTGAGACACCTGATAACCAGTTTTAGATAACAGATCAGTGAAATATTGAGAAATAGCTGATCCCACTCTCAGTCGGAGACATAGTCAGGTGTTGAAGTTCTTTACATTACTTGGACATACACACACACAGAAAAAACAGTGTTTGGATTGCTTTTGGTAAGCGTTCCTATTTTATATCTCACATTCTGCCTTTTGTCTGGTGTTTTTCTTTCAGCAGAGAGAAAAAGTCTGAATTTCTAGATAAAACTCACAATTACTCATTTCTTATTAATGGTTGGACATAGCTTCCATAGTAACCAAAGGCCATGTTAGATTTGTTGTTGATCAAAGGCAGCAATGTTATGTTTTCATTTAAATCAAAGCTTGATGTAAAGCTTTTACTACACCGACTCCAGTACCACTTTTCCCATATGCAGAATATGCGGTCTGTGTAGGGCACTAACTAAGGGGGCACCATCAACACCCATATGGGCCCTATCAACACTCCAACACCCCCAAAAAGCAGGTTCGGACTGTACATTCAGGTAATGACTCATTCACTTTTAGATGTTGTAAAGCTGCACACATGAAATAGCCAACAAACAATTTAGAGAGGCTTAAAGTAGAGGGTGAAAAGAAAGGGGAAAACTAAACTATGGATTTCGTATTGTCTGCAGGTAGAAGTGAAACATGACAAATAATGCAGTTTTCATAATGCCATAAATTGCTTTTTATTTTGACACACATTGCGCTTTCATTGAGTCATGATCAATTGGAAACTTGTGTTTTGACAGACTGATTCAATTTTGAGTGGGGGTTTGCTATATTTTGATAGTTAGCTTACATAATAGTCCCCCCCCCCCCCCCCCCCCCCCTTTATTTAACAAACTAAATAATTGTTTTGGCTGGATAAAATAAGATTGTGCTAACTGTAATGCAGGTGTGTTCGTGTAAAGAAACAAAAGTAGGCTGTTTGACCTAAATGGAGTGTATAAGAAAATGTACTTTAATTAATAAACGCTTTTTATCAATTGTACAACATTTTTTATTGTTTACTAACAGTAATAACAAGTAGTACTTTGACCTGAGAATAAATTAGACATTCCAAAACCTGCTATAATCACATGACATAGCTGACAAGTTAACTCACATTTACAATGTGATCTTTAATAAGCATCTACAATGTGACGTTTACATTTCATTCAGTATTACAACGACAAAGTAAACGAAGTCACATATGTTTCTAAATTAATTTTAGGCTAAAATAACGTGGAAAGCAACATGTAACGTTATTATATTCATCACCTGACACATCAGCTAGTCTGACGACACAGATATGTTTTCATTATTAACCAGTTTAACCATAGCAGTTGTTATACAACTGTAGTAGCCACAAATGTACCATGGTCTGACAACAGAGTGCATGTAATATGCTTTGAAATCATAAACCATGCAGTCTACATTTTCTGAAATAACGCCATGGTGAGTTTTTGTAATAGGATACACAGAGGTCACAAGTTAACACAGGCACATTGTTTTGATTCAGACAGCTGCATAACGTGACACAGAGAATGAAATCGTGAATTGAGTCCAACGTTCTTTAAGTAACAGGTAGTGTAGTGAGTTAGCTCAACATGTAAACACGGTGTTCTTCTCACGGAGTGAGAATCTTTTCTGCGCGCGTTCGAAACCTGTGGAAGGATGTTTTTTTCCCTTCTTTTTTTGTTTTACATCATAGCAATACTTTGTCATCTTTACAAGAACGCGAAAGGCAAGTAACAAGCAAGTCTGCGTTTATTAGACAGCTTAATATCGCGTCAGTTTGTGCTGTCAGAATCGACGAATCTGCTCACACATCTGCAGCGGATGACTTGAACAGGAAGTTGGTCACCAGTTAACACGGTCACCAGATAAACCGTAACGCCGGCGCTGCTAAAGCCTTGTTTATACTCGACGCGTCCGCACGAGCGCGAGTCTCCGCTGACTGCGCGCGCACCTCTCCAAACGGACGAGGCGTTTATACTTGACGCGCTCGCCGTTGTGCTATTCTGTGAAACGACAGGGGGCGACTCCGAGTAATTCTCCTCTAAAACACCAGGAATCAGCAGTGAAGAAGTAGTTTGCCGTTTATTAGTAGTTTATTAATTGCTGATTCATATAAAAAGAGTAATAAATGCAGTAGGTTTATTGTACGTTCACTGCATGTAAACTAGTTAAACAACTGAAGCCTTATTGAAGAGTGTTTAAACCTTAATTTCATCAGCAGGGCTTACTTCTGCTATTGTAGGCTTATTTTTTTTTAAATATAGGCAGTTCAGACAAGTGCAAACTGGGTGCTTAATGCAAGTGTGTTCCTATTCACAAAATGAGAGGCTTTTATGGTCGCCCATCAATGCAAATGTCTCTGTGTATAGAAGGATCATAAACATGGTGGTACAGACGTACCAGTTCGGCCAGATTCGGCTCGAAGTCGTTCATCTTCGGATGCGGCGCCGCGCGCGATGTTACAAAAAGTGCCGTGCACACCGCCAGGCGAAATGGGGTCTTGCGCACCCAACGCGCACGACCGCCCACACCGCAATGACGTCATTTTTGCCGCGCGCAGCTCGCGCTCTTGCGGACGCGTCGAGTATAAACAAGGCTTAATGCGGTGGCTCTGAATCCACTTGTTGACAAGGAGGAAAGAGCCGCATATGGAAATATTTTGAATTAGGCTAATGTCACGTTGCCATAAAGGGCCGTTCACACGTTTATATAGCGCGTTTTTTTTGCGCGTGCAAATTTCAAATGTTGGCTCGTATGAAGGTGCAAATTTCAAATGTTGGCTCGTATGAAGGTAAATTACGCGGCAAGCGCGCTCATAATAGAAGAGACGTGCGAGCTCGTCTTTCCAGGCTCGCCGCTGTTCATGGTTGCATAGCGGAGACACGGGAAAGCAAGCGCCTGTGGAAAGGAGAAAGCGGTGCGATGCGCTCTCCATGATGACGAGGAAGTATCAGAATTAATTGATTTCTAGCCCTTGCATTAGAAATCAGCTACAGGGTTCTCAAGCTTTGAAGACAGGCAAGAGTGACATTTTTGGATTAAATAAAAGTACAGTTAAGTCAAATAAAACATGTTTTATCTCCTGTATAGTTTGGTAACACTACAATAAGACACCATTAATTAATATTACTTAATGCAACATCAACACATTGAGTGAACAATATATTTTTACAACATTAATTAATGTTTGTGAATGTTATTTAATACAAACACTTGATTGTTCATGTTTGTTCACTTCATTCATTGTGCATTAAATAATGTTAACAGATAAAACTTTTGATTTTAAAAATATATTAGTACATTTTTAAGTTAACCCCATGGAGAATAATTGCTACAGTATGTTGTTTATTGTTAGGTAATTTTATCTAATGTTATCTAACAAATAGAATCTTATTGTAAATTGTTTTTAATACTACAGTTTCCATCTTTGTAACCGTGATATACACTTTAATATGTGTAAATTTAATCTAAATTAAGCTTTGGTACCGAAATTGGTACAGAGAACCGTGGATTTTCACTGGTATTGGTACCGAATACTGAGATTTTGGTACCGTGACAACACTACTGTGCATTACTATAATATTAAAGGGGTGGTATAATGCCCTTTCTCAAGATGTAAAATAAGTCTTTGATGTCCCCAGAGTATGTATGTGAAGTTTTAGCTCAAAATACCCCACATATATATTTTATATATCTTGTTAAAATTGTCACTTTTTGAGGGTGAGCAAAAACGCATAGTTTTTGTGTCTGACCCCTTTAATGCAAATAAGCTTCAAGAGTTTGTGTCCTTTTACCTCACACAGACACGTATGAAAATTTAAAAACCTTTTAGCCTTTTATGTTCAAACCGAAGTCAGACAAAGATGGAGAGACTCAAGAAGAAGTGACAAAATGTAGACAACATTTCTGAATGGTTAGTTGATGATTTTATGTAGTTTATGTGTAGAGCATATTCTGTCATGATAATCCACAAATCGCGTTCCCGGGGGCAGGGTTTATGTCGTGTGTAGTCCCTACCAGCCCTTTGTTGTAGTCCTTAAAAAGTAATTTCTTTAAAAGAAAATATCTCCCTTTGCTTTGAACTTAGAGCGTTGTGCAGATGTTGTTTATGCTCAAACAGCAACATTACACACTAACTAAAGTTAGAAAAGTGAAATCATATTCAACCACCCCTTTAAAGGTGCATTGTGTAATATTTAGGAGGATAAACAATATACTGTAGTATAACTATGTTTTCAATGTATAAAGACCTTACTTTATGAACCGTTATGTTTTTATTACCTTAGACTGAACCATTTCTATCTACATAGACTGCGGGTCCCCTTACATTGAAATAGCCATTTTGCGCCGACATGTTTCTACAGTAGTGTTGTTTTTGGCGGCCTATTTTAAATTTAGTTTTAGTCTAGTCTTTGTGTCAAGCTGTCATTTTAGTTTTTATTAGTTTTAGTCACGTTCATACTCTTTTTAGTCTAGTCTAGTTTTAGTCGACGAAAACTGATGACGTTTTAGTCTAGTTTTAGTCAATGAAAATGGCATTTTAGTCTCTTTTTAGTAATGCAATTCTATTTAACCCAGTCAATATAGTATAAGTACCTAGTAGTATAGACGAAACCAAAATTTTCTTTTAGCCAAACCCATTTCAAACAATCTTATCTTCTTATAGTTATCTTATTATATTATTGTTACCTTATAGACTCAAGAATGCATCCATTCAAGACACGGAAGACGCTCTGATTTGAATTTACAACATATTTATTTTACCAACCAAACATGTTAGAAGTAGCCTATGCACATGATGAAATGAAAGTTTTTCCAAATGTCATTTCTTCTTTTTCTCCCAAAGACGAATCCCTTTCTCTGTGTCAGAATTAACTTTGTTTGTTGTCGTTTATGCTACCGCCTGCTTCACATGTTTTTCCCCGCACCCATGTTAATAGGTTAGAGCGCTCACACCGCACGCGGATGCGTCCGGCAATGCGCTCCAGGAGCGTGCGTGCATAACAGCAGAGCAGAGATCTACACAGTACCTCAACAACGCGACATAATGGATGTAGGCTAAAAATATTGATTTGAAATAAAAAAAATAGAGAATGTTGTGATTGCGGTACAGCCGTAGATCAGTTGCGCACTGCAAACGCAGCACACGTTAAAGCACAATAGCGCGTGCTGCTCCTGCATACACACCGCAACACGCACTGCATAGGCCTACGCACTACACACGGAGTGTGTGTGAAACAGCCGTAACTCACGCAGCTGCATCTTCTAAATAATGCCGCGAGTGGGGCTTGAGGATGTGAAGGCGCCTGCGTCTGCGCAGTGCGATCTAATGCAGCCCCTGAAGTGACACAGGAAACAGAAATGCTGCATAGTAGGTCTAATGCAAGTAAACGACACGAAATAACGTTAAATAACATTTCGTCTCGTCTCGTTTTGGTCAACGAAAATGAAGAGACATTTTAGCATAGTTTTTATTTTGTAAACCACATTTAGTCTCGTTTTTATTCGTCAACGATATTGCATTATACATTTAATTATAGTCATCGTCACATGACCAGCATTTTCGTTGCGTCTCGTCTCGTTTTCGTCACGTGATAAAGGTTCGTTGACGAAGATATTTAGTCATAATTTTCGTTGACGAAAGCAACACTATTCTACAGTAGCCCTAAACGGACAAGCGCGTTTCGTCACTATGTTGTTCTTCATGCAATAAAGCAAGCTAAAGTCAGCGACTAAAACACTGACACAATGATATTCGCAATAATATATCTGTTTACTGAATAATAAAGTAAACATAATTTCTTAATTTATCTTTGTAAAGAAACCTCATTGCTTAACTGGCCACTCTTTGCTGTCTCAGATGATGACATCATCTCCTGTCGGCCACCATAACTTTTGATGGTTGCAACGGTTGCAATGCAACCTCACCACTAGATGCCGCTAAAAATCACACACTTCACCTTTAAATGTTAAAATGAAGAAAATGTATTCAAATTCGAGAAAGCTCTTAGATTCTTCAAGAACATCTTCATTTGTGTTCTGAAGATGAACAAACTTATGGGTTTGAAACTACATGAGGGGAAGTAATTAATGACAGAGTTCACATTTTTGGGAGAACTAACCCTTTAACTTCTTAATGATATAATTACGTTTCTACATTCCAGAATGCACAACATTTTAAAGGTGTCAACTTATTTTTCATGACAGATTTATTCGAACATATATACAATAAATAAGACATCTGTCACGTACTAGAAAGGAAGCGCACGACAGGAATAATCCAAGTAAACAGTCTGTCATCCAAAAATACACAGGAACAATCAGGGAAACAGACTTCACAAGCACTTTAACACTGACAACACAGAACAAAGAACTGAATAAACACAGGACTTAAATACACAGAGGTACTAATGTGTAAATTAATTGGACAACAGGTGAACTGAGTCATTAATTAAGGGAACGCACTGGCACACATAGGAAACTGGGTCACACAGGCAAGCAGGCACAGGGAAAACAGAACCAAAACACAATGAAAACGAAATCAAAGCAAAGCATACACGTTACAGCATCATTAACAGTAAAAATATAATGAATATATAATATAGTGCATATATTTATCAAAATGCACCTCTATAGAGTTGTTTTTTCTTGTTGAATAACGAGCTCTAGACATTGAATGGCTTTCCTGAAGTAAATGCAACATTACGTGACATTGTTTACAAGCTGTTTTATTGACATCCTTCCACGGTTGAAACACTGATTGAGCGATTACATGAGACCTGATACATTGTTAGTTGTACTGTTTCTTTCAAAAAACCTTCTGATGCTCATTCATGTTTATTTAATGAAATAACTAGTAAATAACTAGAGATGATCGTTCACTCGCGCTCCACGCTCCTGCTTGAACTGAGGCGCAACAGTGATTTGTCACACCACATTAAAGAGTGTCAAAACCTGTTTACATTTTGTGCTAAAATTGAAAGAATGAGAAAGCTAAACAAAACTACAAAGCATAAAGGTTATTGTGAATATTGGACAGTAGGCACCCTACAACTAATGTTTAGTGAAGTATAATGCTTTTTTTCACACATCAACAGAAAACAGCACAGACTAAAAAAATCTATTTTGGAATTTAAGAATCAATATTGGTTCATCAAAATTAAGCTCTAATTCATTAGCTCTAATAAAACGTAAGAAAAGGCTTTTTTTTATTTATGGATTTTTATAGCAGCTAATGGCATTTTTCTGCTTGCATAATCTGTGATAATAGGTTCCTTTCTCATTTGCACACCACCCACCAGCACAGGGGAGGGTGTCTTTTCTGCCTGACTGGACAGACCTGGTCTCAAGCCCACTATTCGCTCATGGATTCCTTTAATGTTTAATAGACTCCAGCGCTGGGATCTCCCCAGAACTCTTGGCGATAGCTTTACATAATGTCAGGTTGCTGCGGAAGTGAAGAATGTTGTGTGGTGAAACCCATGCTGAGTTGAACATGCAGTCATGTCTGAAGAGAAGGCGTGTTGTAGTGGCTGGTTTTAGCTCTATGACTAAAGAGACTAAAGTTATTCTTTGTGTGGCATGTTCCATTGTTGTCAAAACTCAAAAGTTTCATATTATCATCAGGGTCGTCTTATATTCGGAACAATATGATAATTAATTACAAAAACATATACATTTTTTAGGTTTTCAGAAAACACAGCAGATGCATTTCACATCCGTGCACAGCGGTATCCTTTTGTGAAAGTGAGTTTTTGATATTGAAAGATCTGCATTATTTATGTAGAAAGATTACAACAGAAAAATGCATCCCTTAGGTTAAACATGCAGTGGATCCGGTCCTCAGCTCCAGCTCTATTTTTCCACACACAAAAAAAACTTTTAGAAGATGGAAATAAGCGGAATAAAATTGGCAGAAGTACAGAAGCAGTGCTATGTACTATGAAACCCCTTTAATAATACAAATACTTGCTGTAATACTGCAGTAATTTTAAGCAACTTTTTGTTTTTTGGTGGAAAAATTAGAATTAATTATTCACTTGCAACTACAAGTGAGTGGCAGTTCTCTCCGAAATAAATATATTTTGTTTCAGTTATTTGTGCTCACATTTCATTTCAATATTTCTTCATATTTTTTATGCCCCAATACCTCCAATCGTTCCCCGGGTGCCACAGCAAAAGTGGCTGCCCACTGCAGTGTGTGTGTGTGTGTGTTCACTACTCCTAGTGTGTGCACTAACTTGGATGGGTTAAATGCAGGGGACAAATTCCGAGTATGGGTTACCAATACTCGGCCTTCACATGTCACTTTCACTATTAGAGGGCAGCCCTAGACGTTACATGTAGTCATTGATTGGTTTTCTCTTCAGACTGCATCTTTTTAAGTGAAGCGATACATTTGTTATTCCATTGCAGTTTTTGAACATCATTATGTTCTTTATGATTATATTTTGCGTGGAGTATCATATAGCACAAGTACTGTAACTAAAATCTCAAAACTGTTTTGACCTATTGTACTGTATTGTGTGTCTGTAATGTGTGTTTGTAGCGAGCTTTACTGGAACAGAAGCAGAAAAAGAAACGTCAGGAGCCCCTGATGGTGCAGTCTAATCTGGACGGGCGGTCTCGGGTGCGCAGGACCCGGCAGTCGGAGGAACAGGCTCCCCTCGTGGAGAGCTACCTCAGCGGCAACAGCAGCACCATCTACCACGGTACACATTGCCACAGCTAAAAAACACTTTCATAAAATATCACATAACCATAGTGCCACAGAGACTCAAGATTCAGGTTCAATCTCGAGGGCATGAGATGTTATTCCAAGCTGTCTTTACACTGACATGCCAATATCGACCCAAGCTGCTCAAACAGAGTGGCCCACAAAGGCCGGTGATTGAAAATGGAAATGCTTGTTTGCTGATTGTTCGGCAAACAATGCTGCCATTCTTCGCACTGCCAGCGGTACTGGCTTGAGTTACTCTATTGATCTCTGTCCCAGACTGCTCAGTGTTAGATAAACCCTTCCTACAAGGTCACTGCAGACCTCAATCAGCTATATTAAAACATCTGTTTGGTATTATGGCTCTACACAATGAAATGGCCTATTCTGGAGAAAATGGCAGAGTAACACGAGTAATAAACAACTGTGATGTGTGTTATAGATCTACATTATAGAGTTTAACAATATATTTAACAACATCTTATATATTTTGTTTGTTTAAAGCCATGTGCACCAGTGTTATTTTAGAATTATTTCTATATTTCACAATATTTTGAAATAAAATTGGTTGGTAACACTTTAGTTTAGGGTCCAATTCTCACTATTAACTAGTTGTTAGCATGCATATTACTAGGATATTGGCTTTTTATAAGCACATATTAATGCCTTATTCGGCATGATCATATTCTATATCCCTTAATCCTACCCAATACCTAATCTTACAACCACCTTACTACCTATTAATAAGCAGTAATTATGAATTTATTGAGGCAAAAGTTGTAGTTAACAGTAGTACACTGTAAACCCTAACACTCAAAATAATTAATTGGTTTGAGTAGAGCCAACTCAAATTATACAAATTAGTTCCATCAAATTAACTTTTATGAGTGTTTAGAACTTTCTTTTTCTATTGAGTTCACAAAACTGACACATTTTAAGTAAGTTTAATTGTTGAATTGTTTTGAGTTTTGTAAACTTTTTCTTTTAATTTAGAAAAACTTAACTGAAACAGGGGCTAGGATTTCTATATCCCAGCATGCTTTGCGATGAAACTCAAAAGGGAGAGTAAATGCTAAAATTAAGTGTTATATAATGCTTTTTGTGCCAGATTGTTAAGTGGGAGGTTTAGTACCATCACATCACAGTACCATCAGACCATCATTGGTTTGAGAACAGTGTATGTTAAATGTTTTATATTGCTGTACTCATTCAGCAAGTGCTATGCTATCAAAGCATTGTGTTACCGTGTGTGGACCCGTGAGTCAGTCCTAGAGCTCCTTCTGTCCGATTTTAGTGGAAAATCGGGTCCATCGGAGACGTCCAATAGATTTCTTAGTTATTCTGTTAATAGTGAGAATTGGACCATAAACTAAAGTGTGACCAATTTCTTTTTAAATTTTCAGCTATTTATATGGTTTAAATCATTTGATTATGTGCTTTTTCTATTTTATTAGTATTTCTATTTAGTTTTTTTAAAACTATATTTTTATTTTTAGTACTTCAACTTAAAAATGTTTTATTTCAGTTGCCAAGGCAACATTTCTGTTCTAATTTTCATGTAAGTTTTTAAGTTTTGGTTTTTCATCTAATGTTTATATTTGATTTTATACAATTACTGCAAACGTTTAATAGTATTAATTTTAGTTCACAGTAACATCACGTCCGTGCACACTGTAAGCAGTCTTTAAATGCTTGTTTTGATATGCCAATGCCTCTGATGAAGTTCTGACCGTGTCAGAAGTTTGTGGTCACATTCCTGGATGTGACTCTGCTCCTATGACATTTGTCTAATGAAGAACCAGAAGGAGTTTTTCGTTTATTTATTTTTTTACAAGCTGAGGGACTAGATCGTTTTTAGTTGACATGATGCCACAGATACTGTCGATAGAGTTGAACTTGTACTGAGTCCAAGACATTCCAGTAAATCAGTTGATACTGATCACCTGTACTTTGGGACTATAATAATCCTCACAAGCTTGTGTTGTGTTATGAAAGAGAGGAATGTCTGTTGATAGCGATTTACAGTATTATGAATAATTTACTGTGTTTCCCTCAGTGTTGTGCTGTCTCATCAAAGATAGAGCACCTTTGGATCTCATCCAGCCTGAGCTTCAGTGAATTGTAAAACTATAATCGATTATGCTTTGCATATTATTTCCTTCTTTGTACATTTGTGTTTGTCAGCGCTATTTGGATGTTTTCAATGTTTTCAATTTATTATGCCATCTTTACACTGTAAAGGCAACACAGATGCTGCATCTGAAGTGGCATATATACCTCAACAAGGTGCATTTGCACATACAATTTAGCTGCACAAAGGGGCATCAATGCAGAAGTAATGTTATTGCATAAAATGATATATGAAATTTGTAGGCAAATTGATTCTAATGTTTTAACCGCAATTGAAGGCATAGTTTTGTTGTATTCAGTTCCAAGGAAGCTAAATAACAGGCCTTTGTGTAATTATTAGGCTTGGTTATTTGTGTGGATGACACTCATTTCATGGAAAATGCAAACACAATATGATCATTTATAATGTAATGATAAACTATTATTTTGGTATTAATTAATCAACTTTCTAATACTTTATAATCTTACATGTGTAAAAATCTTGCCCTCAACCAGTGTTTGCTTTAATATTTCTTTGCATGATTTTATTTCACCCCTTAAGCTTTGATAATGATTAAATTACATGTATATTTTGAAATGACAGCAAAAACATTTGAGGGTTTGGTTGTCACCGAAGCAAAGCAGCATCAGAGCCATTTAGGGACTAGGGTGGGTCAAAGCTGCATATTTTTGCAGCATTGCATCTTTACAGAATTGAATTCAGACAAGTGAAGCCTGAGTAGTGAAGAGTTTTACTCACCTGTGAATTGATGCCTTCTGTCTCTCAAAGCATGAGTAAGAAAAAATAACTTCATTCTTTCCTTATGAGTCACTTCCTCTTTTAAAAATAGCAACATCTTTGTTGTTTCTTTCCATAATTAAACCATTGATCACTTTATCTCACTCTGTCTGACAGGCTTGTCTTTTTAAGGATTTCAGTGTTAGTGATGTATTCCATCTATCGACAAGCTTCGAACTGACATATGCACTTTCGTGAGTATTGTCAGGGGGCACAGACTCAGAGGAACCCTTCTGATCCGTTGCTTAAGGAAACCGCAGGAGTTCACAGCCTTGAGGGACAGTTAAAAGGAACTTTTAAACATTTGCCTCAATGCTTTGATTTCACAGTTGGCTCTGACAGCACACTTCATATGCACTTATGGTCTTGTGGACTTACAATGGCCTCTGCGTGCGTGTGTCTGTTAAGTCCATGAGACCATAAGGTGTCCCATTTTGTCATTTTAGCTGTCAGAAGGGTGCCCGCGAGTGCCCCCCTTTTCCGTCGATATGCACCCTCAATGCGCCCTTTTGCGAACGATGCAGAATTCTTTCCGACAGTCAAAGTGGCGTTATGTCATTAAAATCGCAGACTCGTAGGAAGACCGCAAGTGTTTAGTGTGCCATTTGGGAAATGACCTATGGAGCTAGATCAGTCTCGTTAACATTTCACGCAAAAAAACATGATGCACACATGCGTAGCGAATTTCACATGCATGAAACCTAATTCACGTGCATTTGTAATTGAATCTGAATGTGCAAATCATCATTTTGAGACTTTCCTGGCAGCGCTCTGCTCCCACCTGGGTCAGTCATACTGTTTAGCCAATCAGATTTATGCTTAGCCAATCAGATTTATGCTTATCAATCAACCAATTATAATCACGCGAGGGCGTGCCTACCTGGATGTTACACCATCAGCTTCCTACCACAGTTCAAGTCATGGCTATGCAGAGGTATGTGCAGTCGATCGGTTCTGTCACGCTCGGTTGCAGAACACACAATCAAGCAGAAGAATAGGTTCAGAATGTCTTTAATAATCCACAAGAGACAACTCAATTACAACCAGGCAAACAAACACAACTCGGGCATTAACGAGACCGGACAAAGAACACTGAAATCACAGGAACTTATATACTGATGATAATAAGGTGAACACAGCTGAACAGAATGACAAATCATATTAGTAAGATGACAAACGAGTGGTGGGAACAGAACGAAGGAAAACAGAAACCAAAGAATAGGCTACTAACTAAAAGTATGTGAAAGTGAAACTAAGATGACACAGGCAGGCTATGTGTGACAGGTTCATTTCTGTGTGTTTACTTAAAGTCCCCCTGTGGTGAAAATCCAGCTTTTAATGTTGTTTATGTGTCTGTGTTGTTTTTTAAAATTATTTAAGACAAACCATGTGCAAATTCATAAATCAACACCATTGCTGAGTATTTTCTCCTTAAAGGGGTGGTTTGGAATTTTGGACATCGGGCCTCATTTACAAGTGAGCCTTAGTGTTATTTATCAGTAGAGACATTTTCTTTAAAAAATCATCCAGTCGTCCCAGTTGCGTAGTTGGCCGGTGCTAGGCTAGCGCAAATCAATGGTACCAGTTTTAGCCTGCCATTAAAACAGTTTTACCCACTCCACAGTACACTAAAAGCACATCAGTTATAACGCCAGACTATCGATGTAAATGTCTGTTGAGAGAATAATGTTAGAAATCAAACTACCCTTTCATCGCATTGCAATAGTTATACTTTGTTCCCTGTATTTATCAGCATAGTCTACAGCAGCGGCGGAGTGAAATGTTACCTTGGCAACCGAGAGAGCCAGCAGAGTCCTGCACGGGTCCATTTTTGGAGACCCGCCCCCGCCCGTACCCACAAAGTTCAGCACCAGATCCGACCCGTCACCCGTGATAATATCAAAATTAAATCCGCACCCGCCCAGACCCGTTAATATTTGGTCCGTTACCCGACCCGTGCCCGCGATAAATCACACACGCTGAAATCATTCCAATTAAAGTGCTTTATTTTTTATCTCGCACCTCACTTAACATCACAATAGCCTCATGAATAAACTAATGAACCAGGCTAAAGTGCGCTTTGTTTTGCGCCATTCAAGTAGCCTACATCGGCACCTAAATAGGCTATGGAACCTGATAACGCAAATAGACCTATTAATGGGGGAAAAAAAAGAACAAGAAAAAATAAAACCTATAGAGCCTGTCGCTCACAAACAATAGCCTATAGGCCTATGCCTAAGCATTTACTTTCCCTTAAGGTTACTGTGCAGGAAAAGGATATCGTCCACAGTCCCAGGTTTAAGTTGCGTTCTCCGTTCTTGAATTACAAATCCAGCTGTGGAAAAGTCTCTCTCACTCGATGCTGGGATGGAGAGAACATTCCGCGCAATCATTGCCAGGTTGGGAAATGTTTTCGCATGCTCCTTCCACCACAACAAAACATCGAAAGGATCCCCCTTGGGTGGCTTGAACTCGATGTATGCAGAGACCTCGTCCTCGGGCAGCACAGTGTCATCGCTGGAGTCCTCTACGTCTGACAAACAATCAACTGTTGAAACCAAACGAACTCTCTTCGCAGCCCGAGATGCTGCGGCCTGGTAGCAGATCTTCGCGTTTCTCCTCGAGTTCTATTTAAAATAAATAGACACATGGATGTATATATTTCAAATTATTAATTTGCCCATTGACAATAATTGTTCATTAATAAAGACAAGTAGCGGTAACACTTTATATTACGACCCGCAAACAACTGCGTAAGTAAAGCTAAATTACGGTGTACGTTTCTGTAATTATAGTGTACCTCCATGTAGGTATAAGGGAACAATATGTTAAGTTTTGGATAATAAAGAAAATAAGCTGCTACCTATATATATATATATATATATATATATATATATATATATATACACACACACACACGTTTAATTTACAACCCACAGATGTCAAAATTACCCTGTAACTATATTGCACAAGAACATATTTTGCCAGAAATGTGATGATAACTTTTATATACAACAGAGTTAGACGTACCATTTTTGCCTGGAATATATTAACAGAATAGGTACCTGTTAGTTTTAAAATAATTACATTATAAATAATTTGGTTGTATATCTGGTTGTACCCCTTTATTACCCAAAGCTTAACATATTGTTCCCTTATACCTACAAGGAAGTACACTATAATTACAGAAACGTACACCGTAATTTAGGTTTACTTACGCAGTTGTTTGTGGGTCGTAATATAAATTGTTACCCAAGTAGAATATATTAGTTTGTGATTGAATAGCTTACCTTTCACAAGACGCCGTGCTTCGCTATGAACTCCCATAATTTCACCATGGTCTGCCAGCAGCTTCAGGCTTTTCAACTTTGGATGCAAGAACATTGCCAGCTTGTGCAAGAGATGCAGCTCAAATTTCTCAGTTAAAATCTTGAGGCATTTTTCTTTAAGCGATGACAATGTCAGACTGTCGGTAGAAGACGGCTGAAGGTGACGTTTAAGGCGCTCCAACCACACAGCTGTCAAGTGAATGGTCGGAGTTTTGGATGCTTCCAGGGCTTTGGTGGCTTCTTTGAATCGTGCCAAAAAATTCACAATGTCATGCAAAGTCTCCTTGCTCATGCAGTTTAAACGGTGTTCTTCATCACGTTCCTCCAGAAGAGTACGGATGGCCTCGTACTGGCTGCTAATGGAGTCCAGCATCGTGTGAAGCGAGTTCCATCGAGTCTCCACGGATGCTTTCAGTGTTTTTTGCAGGCGATTCTGGAGATGTGACTGCTTAAAGTAAGTCACAAGCGACTTAGCGGACTCAATGACACCAGATACCTCTTCGCCAAACAAATCGTCCCCAGCAGGTTTCCCAAGTGTGGTATGCAATACTGTGTTCAGGATATGTGCTGCGCAACTCAATCTAGTGGCTGTGCGGAGGGCCGCAACAATGTTTGCACCTCTGTCAGTTACGTACACTAGTTTGGGAAAGAACTCATCCAAATTTGTCCAAATTTGCGGAGTGCTTGGACGATGGCTGGCCTGAGATTGTCCGCTGTTTTACGTAAATTGCTGTCCCATTCAGCTGTGCAGAGCACTCGCTCCTGCAGTTCCCAATTGCTTTTAATGTAATGTAATGTCACACAGAGATATCCAATTTTTCGGAAATCATCCGTCCACAAATCCAGCGTCACAGCCCCGTTGCTCTCGGTCAATTGTTCCCTCAGCTCCGGAATTATGCCTTGTCTTTTATCCTCGGCATATTTAATAATCCTACGGGAGACAGTAGTTGGATCAGGCAGAAGCTGACGCGCGTCCACAAGGCCAGCTCGTGCCCCAGTGTCAATTAAGCCCTGTGCCAGTTCCAAAAATCCATCGCCGCACACAGTCTCAAATGATCTAATGTCTCGGCACACAAATTGCACAGCCAATTGTGTTATCGCCTCCTTGTCTTCCCCTCTTGGAGTTTTGTAGCCTTTGGCAAAGTACCTGTCAATTGTCGCACTGGCAACCCCTGCTGTGCTCCTGCAAGTCTCGACATGCTTCCTAAGAGAAGACGTGCCCAGCTTCCGGCTATCAAACGCCAAAACTTTATGGCATGTTTTGCAAGCCGCAAAGCCGCTTATGATGTTATTTTCCTGATCACGTATTACACCACATTTTCTCCACACATCCGATTTTGCCTTTAAAGACTCGTTGTCAACAATTTTATATACTCCACTCGCCAACTTTAATTTTACTTCATCCATAGCTACTCCTGCAACGCTCCAACTAGCCTACGAGAAGCATCAACGAAAGTCGCACTGTCGCAGTGGTGACGTGATGGGTCCAAAGGTCATATCGTTGTTGCGTATGTGTAATGGCAATTTAGACACAAATATTGCACATATTTTTCATCTGCTACCTGCCCGCAAGGAGTTCATTATTCGCCCGCATGCCCGCCCGTGAATTTTAGGAATGTCAAACAATCCACCCGTTTTAGCCACTTTTATGCGGGCACCCGCGGGTACCCGACCCGTTGCAGGACTCTGAGAGCCGGTCCACATGACAATCACGCAAGTGTATTTACCTGCCGCTGACACTCGTCATCACTACAGAAACAGAGTTTATTTCAAGAATAAAGCAACAAGACATATAATTATGGCCACGTTTGAGAGCCATGACAATGTTTCGGACTTTGAAGACGATGAAGATGAGGAATGTGTGTTATTCAACGAACCATACATGTATGAGCCGGAATACACAGATGAAGAACTAATCGAGATGGATGCTAAAAGGTCAGAAAGAGAAAAAAAATCTGTAGAGACAGCAGCCCCTGGAGATGGCGTAGAAAACCGGGACAGAACATCAGGAGACTGGTGGTGTCAATGCAGAAAATGTATACAAATGCCGACGGAAGATGAGTGTTTTTGCTGCAGGGAGTGGGACTTAGTTATCCCACAGATAACAGAACTGGAGCTAGACACTAGTTTACAAGATTTAGATGTGTCTGGGCACAGCGCCTCCCGAGACAGACCAATGTGCATTACGGAGCACCCGGACTTTCCACCCCTTCTAACTCGAGGAGTACTCGAAACATTCTTCTCCTTCGATAAAATAAATTGGAAAAAAAGACCCGGACCTGCTGGACCCAACGGACAGTTGTCAATGTTGTAAGTGTAAGCTGTCCAATCCAAACAAAAATGTAATTAATTGTTGACTAGTTCTTATTTATGGATTTTTTTGAATGTGTATATAGCGCCTCAAAACTGTATTTTTCTATTTTGATTAGATTTATTTTGGCCATTATTTTTATGTGGGCCATTACCCTTGTGTACATGATTGGTCTTTGGTAAGAAAGTTGACTGCTCCAAAAAGCTAATTTTTTACCCTTTTTTTTAGGCAGTACCGATTGGTGGCTTATAGAATTGTTCTAGAGTGGGTGTTGAAAGGAAGACAGCTGGGAAGAGGCAACCGACATGTTCTTCCATCCTGTGTAGTGACCAGCATCCGAAATAAATACCCTTCAGACACCGGGCGATATGTTGGATTTAGGGAAGCACAAGATGCTCTGCGATTGTTCTGAACACATAACTACAGTAGACAGCTAGAAAACATTTGCTACTGCACCTCATCTTTTCAATAAATCAAATCCTTTATATCAAAAAGAAATAACACATACATGCACATACATGTGGTTACAGATGAAACAATACGATTTTGATGTTACTTTCTTTAATTTTACTTTGTAATATAAACAATTACAACCTAAGAGTGGATTTAGACAAATTGTTGTAATGTTGACAGTAATTAAATTACAATAAAATCAATGGTTCAATAAAAAGAAGTGTGATGATGACCTTGTGTTTTTACAAATGCTGGCACAGTATTTTGGACCACAATAGGGTACAGTTATGCTTTTATTTGCTGCTTGTATTTGAAAATCGGGAGACATGCTGTGATATAATTTCATCTTTGTCCGGTCTTGGAGTGTAGGCTATGTTTTTGTATATGGTGTCTGGTTGCTGGATATAAGAAGTAGGATCTGCAAACTTCACGGTAGGATCCTGGCACCTTTGCAGGACCCGCTCCACAAGATCCTTCCTGAATGTCTGCCTGGTTGTCTCGTATCTCTTCCTGGCAAACCATCTTTTTGTTTGTTTCGGAAAGACCAAATCATATCTTGGAGTTCCTTGAGGTAGTAATGCACAGCAATATAAACATACCAAGGATTGGCTAGTAAATTTACAATGTACTTGGTACATAATCAAGTACTGATGACTTAGAGTTTTGCAGTTATGTATTATGTGTAGACTTACCATCAGTGGTTTTTGCTTGCTGACGGCCAACATTCTCGTTGTGGTCCATCACAGAGAGTAGGGTACGTGCCTTCATAGAGTTGTAGCTGAAGTGTAGCCTCTTCTGAGTGTACTTCAGCATTGCACTGTGGTAAACTTCCAGGTCTCCTGCAGTTTTTATCAGATGGTTAGTACCTTGTGAATGTAATTCAAAATGTTGATATTTAGAAAATTTGTAAAAAGACGTTAGACATTTATTTTATGCCTTCATTGTTTGTATCACAAACATTTACACAGTAGAAACTTTCAATGGGAGCTGTGCAATTCTCTAAAGAACGGATATCAGCATGTTGTTTTAGGTAAAGCACTAAAAATAATCTTTAATTTAAAAACAAATTTGTGTAAATGATCAACTACATGGTAGCAGCATACATACAGTACCTGTATGTTTGAAGAGAGTCATGTGTTTGAGGTCTTTCAACAGGTTCTTGTTGAGTACGTGGTCTGACAGTGCCTTGAATGCAGCAGAGTCTGTTTGCAGCCATTTCTTTCTTCTCTGCTGATCTTCAGTGAGTTCTTGGTGGTAGCAAGTCCTCTCCTGTCCATCTTCCTCCCACCGATGGATGCCACAAATGTGATGCAGAATTGACGTCCAGCGACGTTTCAACTCCTGCCAAAGCATATGCGTTTTAGGGCAACACAACAAATAATGCTTTTTGCTTAGTACAGAAAAAAATAAATACATCTCATCAACTTACCTCAGCATCACCACCACATGACTGACAACACCACCAAAAGTGATTATTAATTGCCTTGATCCAAGGAAGCAGATCATTGTTTTTCTTATTTTTAGCAGCCGGCCAGCCGCAGTCAACTTCTTCAGTCCTAATTAATAAAATCACAATGAGGGAAGGGTTGAGAGAGGAGGGGGTGGGGGATGTTTCAACATAGTCTGATTGCAATTAGTAGAAAGCTTACCTTTGGCAACATGCCATGGGTCAAACTGATGCTGGATGTCAGAGTAGGTCTCTCTCATAAGCTTCCTGATAGAAGGAGAGTGGTCTGTGGTGATGGTATTTACTACAACTCCTGCCTGAAGCAAACGCTCCAGACACCTCCGAAATCCCAATATCTCCATGGCTGGTGAACTGGTTGCCTCTGTTACCTTTATAATAACAATCAGTATAAATGCTTACACATGCACTGAGAGTACAAGCAGTATATACATTGCTGGGTTTTTACCTGAACTAACTCAACCATGATGATTTCCTTTGTTTCATCACTCATGAAACTGTATGTAGTGTACTTGGCACTAAATCCAGGTGAATCAGAACGACCATCACCGCAGATTGAAATCCCTCCACCAATTGTCTGTAGTTTTCTCATTATCTCTTTGTGATGGTCTTTGTATGCATACTCAATCACTGGTATGAGGTAAGTAGACTGCAGGGAGTAAAATGTTGTCTTCTTTGGAATTTGGAGATTCAGTAGCTCAGCCCAATCAAAGATTTCTGTATAAGTTGAACCTGTGAACAGGATGGATGAGGCAAACAGCAGGTTGTTTTCTGGCATTCCACGCAGTTGAGGACATGACTCCCATTCCCCTGTGTGTCCATTTAAACAGCTCCACTTGATGTGTATACGTGTCCCAGCAGTGGTCACTTTCTTGTATTCCTCTTCAATTAAAATACCACACTGGTGGCATGTTGTGAAGAGCTGCATTAGCCTGGACTCGTTGACAATCCATTTATTTTCTGACCAGTTCTTGGCTCCTTCTGCCGAGGATATGTCAGATTTGGAGGAGCTAGAGGTGCTGCTCAGTGGAACAAAGGAGCAGTCAACTGGGTGACTTGATGGGGCTTCAACTGATATCATACTCAGGTCCAGTGGGTTGTCATCTTCAGCTGTAGCTTTCTTTTCCTTTATAAACAACAAAATTAAAAAAACATTTTTTAAAAGTCGGTGAGCCTGAGAGAAGAGAGACTGTATTGAAAGTAACTGTGATCCTGATTTTTTTTTAACACTATCCAGAATAGTAATTTTTAAATATTATTGAAAGATACTGCAATGTCATTTTATAAAAGCGTATAATTCTTGTCATCAGTGTAATCAAAGTATGTAAAGCTTTTACTTGTACTAATGCTGAACTATTGTTTCTTCTATACAACATACATGAACGTCATTATAATACAATTGTTGGCAAAGATTACAATATGACTGAAACACTTCTATAAATTCAAACAAATACCTCACTTTGGCTCAAATGTCTGAGAGGACGGAAGGCAAAATAGAACCCTGATGAAGAACGCCGTTTCCGAGACCGTGGTGCTGCCTGTTTTGGAGTGCTTATGAAAAACTTCAGTGCACCAGAACACTGAGTTGACTCCTTGTGTGATTCTGGTCCAGAGGAGTCCTTTTTAGGGGTGGACTGTGGTACAGTGAAGATCTCCTGTATTTTCTTTGCAGATAACAACAACAATAACATATATTTAAATATAATGTATTGCTACACATTACATAAAGACAAATAAACAACTTTAGTGGATTGTAAAGACAATAGCCCTACAATGTTTGACAGACTGTTGGACCAATTCATAAAATAACTAACGTTATACCGTTAGTAACACTATAGTGTTACTCTCCACAATGCATTGAACTGTAACGTTATCTCCACAAACGTTGTCAGTGTCGATCTATCAGTTATGAAAGACTAGCTTCATTAGCTAGAGGTTAGAGTAGCCTAACAAAAGTTGTTAACTTACCTGTTCATCTGTAGCTGTTGGTGCATCGGGAAAGACGGCTGGAACTGCATTCAAACTCAGTGATTTTTTATCGTTTCGATCACTTTGTACAAAGTCGTCTGATCTAAAATGATCGCTACAAATTCGGGCCTTTAGTAGTGTCTCTGTCGGTGTCTCCTTATCCAAGCCAGCAGCAAGAAGCCACAGTTGGTTCCTTTCTGGATCTCTTACTGGAAATCTGTGGAAACTTTTTGTTGACCATCTTTTTTTTTTATTTGTACAATTTTTAAAAATACAGTGAATACCCATTTTGCCAATTCTTTCAATTCTGATCGAATGTTTCAAAATCGAGGCTACTACTAGCTAACTTGGCGTTCCGACTGTACCGTAGTGCGATTCTGTTGTGTTTACCTTCCGGCACAGTACTACTCCCGGAGCAAAGTAAAATTCCGCCGCTGCTGAGAAACTAGTTCCTGTAAATGTAATGCGATCATTGGAATATATTTTGATATGTCAAACTACATTGAGTAGTTTGATTTCTAACATTATTCTCTCAACAGACATTTACATCGATAGTCTGGCGTTATAACTGATGTGCTTTTAGTGTACTGTGGAGTGGGTAAAACTGTTTTAATGGCAGGCTAAAACGTACTCGGTTACTAACGTAACCTCGGTTCTCTCTAGAGAGGGAACGAGTACTGCGTAATAGCTTACGCTATCGGGAAAACCTCTTTTCCACGAGATATTGAAGCCAAAAATTATCCTTAATTTTTTATTAATGTAAAACGCTTTGCAGCAGCAAGCAGACATAGGCGAAACAGCTCGCGCGCCTATTGGCTGCTCTTGCGGCAAATGCAGCAGCCTATCGAGAGAGGCGTTGCGTGACACATATCCAATGGGGGCATTTCGCGCCCATTTCGTCACGTCCCGCCAGAAAGGGCGTGGTCTCGCCCTATAAATATAGCTCGATAAGGCTGGTACACTGGTTTTCATCGCCGAAGCGAACCAGCGCTGTTGTATGCACGGCAAGATACGCAGTACTCGTTCCCTCTCTAGAGAGAACCGAGGTTACGTTAGTAACCGAGTACGTTCTCTTACGAGAGTATCTCTCGTACTGCGTAATAGCTTACGCTATGGGGAACACAATGCAACACGCCGTGCGTACAGGGATCCAACACCAAAGTCCCCGGGGCCGAAGCCCAGGGGCCCAAATAGTGCATAATCACCATAAACTCACATAGAGTGGAGGAAGAGAGTCTGGAAGCGTCATTCCTAATAAAATAGCACCCAGAGGGGCTAATCATGTGACAATTAAACGCGCAGCCAGGGTGAAAGCTTTCAGCCTGATCTGGGTGCCCATACATGTGTCAATACTCATGGGGCTGAAGTAAACTCAGTATCTGGGCCGCACAGCGGGGCAGATAGCACTGAATTCTAGACCGCCAAAAGCTTAGCCTGCAAGGCGGGTACGTCCAGGTTATAATACTTTATAAATGTAGACGGCGAGGCCCAGCCCGCGGCCGTACAGATATCTTGCAGGGTAACCCCGCTAGACCATGCCCACGAAGAGGCCACGCCTCTCGTGGAGTGCGCTCTGACACCCAAGGGGCACTGCAGGCCCTTTGCAGCGTAAGCGAGCGCAATGGCATCCACTATCTATCTGGATAGGCTCTGCTTTGAGGCGGCAAGTCCCTTGGAACGCCCGCCAAACAAAACGAAAAGCTGCTCAGTCTGTCTGAAACCAGACGAGCGCGACACATAAGCTCTTAATGCCCTGACAGGGCAAAGGAGACTCGCGTCTTTCTCCTCATTGAGAACCGGAAGGGCAGACAGGGAAATTACCTGGGCCCTAAACGGTGTATTGAGGGATTTTGGCACATACCCGTGCTTCGTTTGAGAATGACTTTCGAGTCATTAGGCCCAAACTCCATACATGAAGCGCTTACTGAAAACGCCTGCAAGTCCCCTATGCGCTTCACTGAAGCGAGAGCCGTGAGAAACGCTGTTTTGAACGACAGGTGTTTCATGTCCGACAGTTGGATTGGCTCGAACGGGGCGCCTTTCATGGCCTCCAGGACCATGGAAAGGTCCCACGTCGGGACTGAAGGGGGCCTGGGAGGGTTTAGCCTTCGAGCTCCCCTAAGGAAACGCACGACTAAGTCGTTCTTCCCCAGCGGCTGGCCAGGCACCTGTTTTGCAAACGTTGCTATGACCGCCACGTATACTTTGAGCGTGGATGGGGTCCTGCCCCTATCCAGTAGCTCTTGAAGGAAGGAAAGCACTTCCGAAACCCCGCAGTCCACAGGTGAAAAGCTCTGGGCTTGACACCACGCAGAGAACACCGACCATTTTGAGGAATAGAGCCGCCTGGTAGACGGCGCTCTAGCCTGCGCGATCGTGTTTAACACTCCCTCTGGGAAGTTAGCGGGTACCCGTTGATGGCCCATGCGTGCAGGGACCACAGCTCCGGGCGAGGATGCCAGATCGAGCCCTCCGCCTGAGAGAGGAGGTCTCTCCTCAATGGTACAGGCCATGGGGCAGTGCTGGTCAACTGCATCAGGGCAGGGAACCACGTCTGGTTCGTCCAGAGCGGAGCTACGAGCAGCACTGGGCATCTGTTTTCCCTGATTCGTTCCAACACTTGAGGCAGGAGCGAGACAGGAGGAAAAGCGTATAGGGGACAGCGGGGCCAAACATGAGCCAGCGCGTCCTTGCTTTTCGAGAAAAACTTCGGGCAATGAGCGTTTTCGTGGGACGCGAATAGGTCCACCTTTGCTCTGCCGAACGTTTTCCACAGCAGCTGGACCGTCTGCGGGTGCAGCGACCATTCCCCTGCTGGGACATTGTTCCTGGACAGTCTGTCTGGTCCCACATTCAGGTGACCAGGCACGTGCGCTGCTCTTAGTGAGAGCAGGTTGTGCTGAGCCCAGACCAGGAGGCGTTCCGTCAGCCTGTGAAGGTTTCGTGACCTAACGCCTCCCTGGCGATTTATGTATGCCACCACTGACATGTTGTCCGACCGGACCAAGATGTGGTGGCCAGTTACCTGGGGACAGAAGTGCCGTAGCGCTTTGTCGACTGCTATCATTTCCAAGCAGTTTATGTGAAGGAGCTTTTCCCGTTCTGACCACAGGTCAGCTAGCGGTCTGCCCTCGAGCAGCGCTCCCCACCCCGAGGTGGAGGCATCCGTAGACACCACCTTCACACTCGAAGCGGTCCCCAGACTCACACCTGACTGATACCAGTCGGTTATTTTCCAAGGTTCCAGAGCTGAAACGCACTGTAGGTCGACCCTGAGGCGAAACAGACCCGCTGTCCATGCCCTGGGTGGAACCCGCGCTTTCAGCCACATCTGCAGTGGGCGCATGCGAAGCAGACCCAACTGGAGTACAGAGGCTGCTGAGGCCATCAGACCATCAGCCATCAGCATTTTCTGAAACCTTTTGAGCGGAACTATCGAGCCGTGGCGGAAGGATTTCGCGACGTGTTGAATATTTAGTCCGCGCTCCGGTGACAGGCGTGCCATCATGGATAGCGAGTCTAACACTGTTCCCAGAAAGGAAATTTTCTGACTGGGAGACAGTGAGCTTTTCGCCCAATTGACTGTGAGGCCCAGCTTCTCGAAGTGCTCGAGTAATGCGGCCCTGTGTTCTATGAGCTCCGATCGTGATCGAGCTAGAATCAGCCAATCGTCCAAGTAGTTCAGGACTCGCATGCCCTGAAGTCTCAGGGGTGCGAGCGCCGCGTCCATGCACTTCGTGAATGTACGAGGTGCTAGAGACAGGCCGAACGGCAGGACTGTGTATTGATATGCCTGGCCCTCGAAGGCGAATCTCAAGAATCGCCTGTGATGGGACGCTGTTTGTATTTGGAAATAGGCGTCTTTCAGATCTATTGACATAAACCAGTCCCCGTGGCGCACTTGCACGAGGATTTTCCTGGTCGTAAGCATTCTGAACTGGCGCTTCACAAGCGCTCTGTTCAGCTGTCGCAGATCTAAAATGGGTCTGAGACCCCCATCTTTTTTCGGTACCAGAAAATATCTGCTGTATAGGCCCCCTTCGCTCTGAGCCTGAGATAAAGGTTCTATAGCCCCTTTGCTCAGTAGTTTCGCTATCTCGGCACGAAGTAGATGAGACACTTAGTTTTTTCACCGCAGTTTCGACACGCGCCGTATAACGGCGAGGGTGTCGAGCGAATTGTAGCGAATAGCCTCTTTATAGTGTTCAGCACCCATTCTGATACCCCGGGAAGCTTTGACCACGCATCTGCGTGAATAGCTAGAGGTAGAATGAAATCCGGGCTCTGGCCGCGGCGAAACGGCAGCTCGAGAGCCCTGGTATACTGGGAACACAACACCGTGTTTACAGCGTTCGAGGCGGGGGGCGCGCTGATCACAGCGGGCAGCCTGGCCGCGCTCAGCTTCTCTATGGCAGATCGTGCAGAGAAAGTGAGTGGGGCGGATCCCGTAGGATTCGGTGTGTTTGTGAGAGACTGTGGGCGCGGGACTGCGGGCACATCTACACTAAAAACACTGTCGGTTAGAGCCGACTGAATGTGTGTTGGTTTCGTTTTTACAGAAACCAAGGGACACGCAGCGTCCAGCGTAAGCGGGCATTGTGACATGGGCGCGTTCACTACATTGTCTGCACAATCGACCTGAATCGATTTTATTTGTGCTAGCCCTGCACCGTGGCGGGCCGTGTCTGGGTGTGGGAATGGGCACTGGGGGGTGGGCATTCTTACAACACTCATAACACCATCGGCCGTGGCCGGAACACCAGGAAATGCACTCTTTATTGGATTTATCTGGGTAGCCATAAAAACGGCTTTTGTGCGCAGGCAAGCGGGCTGAGACACCGGCTGGCTCACTGCGAAATACACTGGGACAGTCACAATGCTTGGAACTGAACGAGCGAGAAGTTTTGGTGGAGTCTGGCCGCGGCGAGACTTAAACACCGTCGGTTTTAGCTGACTGTATGTGTGTTGGTTTCGTTTTACAGAAAACGTGGCACATGCAGTGTGTAGCGTTTGTGGGCACTGGGTTGTGGGCACATTCACTACATTTAATGCACAATGACATGAGTCGATCTCATTTGTGCGTGCCCTGCACTGTGGTGGGCTGCGTTTGTGTGTAGAAATGAACACTGGGCTGTGGGCATTTTTATTACACGCAGGAATACCAGAAAATACACTGCTTATATGATTTTCCTGGGTCGCCGTGGAAACGGCATTTTTGTGCAGGCAAGCGGGCCATTGTACCGGCTTGTTTACTGCAAAATACACGGGAACAGTCGCATTTTCTTGGAACTGAACGAGCGAAAAATTTCGGTGCAAGTCTGGCCGCAGCAAGACTAAATTTTTTATCTGCTGCGAGACCTGGGATCGAACACGGGTCTCCTGTGCGAAGGCTTTGGGTTTCGCCGCTGAGCCACAGGGGGAGACGACAAAAACTTAAAATAGCTCGAGCAGATAAGAGAGCGTCATCACAGTTTGTGTGTGTTGGCGTTTGTTTGCAGACGTGCGTGTTATACAACAGGCTCATTGCTGCAATATTGACATTTTCAGCCGCTCAAACTAAGAGGAGCAGAGAAATGTTTGAGAAATGGAGATTAGTCCGGCCTCGGCGGGACTAAAAACAAACTCTTTCCTCATTTCGCCGGTGACGCATGCCCACGGGGGGGGGGGGGGTGGGGGCGGGGTAGCTTTCTTATAACGTAAATAAAGCTAGCCGCGGTTGCGCGGGCGCCTCCCAGTCGAGGCCGATGTTTTCCACGGCTTGAGAGAGCAGACGCATCAGCTCAGACTCAATGCCGGCTCTCTTCCCAGTGGTTTGGCGGGAAACGCTAGCGGAGGGGAGATCCACGGAGCTCGCCCAATCCTCGCTATCAGACGGCAGAAGAGAACACGCCTCGGTGGGTTCGTCGAACTCGTGGACGGATGCGGCGGCAGACGGCGGCCGTTGTCCGTCAGTGAGCGACTCGAGCGAAGCCGGCGAAGCTGGCGGGTGAACCGGCGAGCTTTGGCGGGCTGGAGAGAGCTCGGGAGCACGCTGGGCGCGGCGCTTCTTGCGGCGCGGCGTCACGGCTGGCTATGGTGAAGGCTCAGAGAATGATGCCAGGCGAGTCCTCAGAGTCACCATGGGCAGAAGCTCGCAATGAGGGCATCCGCCGTCAGCGAGCGCGATAGCCGCGTGATCCTCACCCAGACAGGACACGCAGATGACATGACGGTCCCCGTCGCTGAGTGGGGCACGGCACGAGCCACCGGATGGCATCTTTAAAAAGACGCAGCTCTTTTGTGATGAGAGGTGTAAGTCGCGTCACGTAAGCGAGCTAACACTCTCAGCAGAGTAAGGATAAAAAGGATACTTAGAACGCCGGAAAGCGCAGCAGGTACGGCAGTTGAAGGCGGCGAGGCCAGCGACTCCAGGAGCTCGTCCCGCTGAAGGCTTGCGTCGACGGCGCGGCTTCTCACTCCGGATCCAGCGATGCGTGTGCTTCGCTGAAGAGATGAAAATCAGTGTACCAGCCTTATCGAGCTATATTTATAGGGCGAGACCACGCCCTTTCTGGCGGGACGTGACGAAATGGGCGCGAAATGCCCCCATTGGATATGTGTCACGCAACGCCTCTCTCGATAGGCTGCTGCATTTGCCGCAAGAGCAGCCAATAGGCGCGCGAGCTGTTTCGCCTATGTCTGCTTGCTGCTGCAAAGCGTTTTACATTAATAAAAAATTAAGGATAATTTTTGGCTTCAATATATCGTGGAAAATAGGTTTTCCCGATAGCATAAGCTATTACGCAGTACGAGAGATACTCTCGTAAGAGAACTGGTAACGTTACCATTGATTCGCTCTAGCCTAGCACCGGCCAACTACGCAACTGGGACGACTGGATGATTTTTTTTTTTAAATGTCTCTACTGATAAATAACACTTAGCCTCACTTGTAAATGAGGCCCGATGTCCAAAATTCCGAACCACCCCTTTAAAACTGCAGTGAACCAAAGACAGTCTCAAAAACGTGGTTTGAAATCGCTGGTGTTTCTGATGTCACAAACTACCTTGTAACCAATCACTTAAACCTGTAATCGTCAACGAGTGGATCTCTGAGCTGGTGTGAGTGTGTGGATGCGGAGCTAATTTCTATATTCATAGAACCGCGTATAGCCTAATAAATGAGGCAAAGGTGTAGAGTTCCTACAAGCTATTTTAAGGCATGATGAATTTTTTTTCAAGGAAAAAACTTTTAAATATGTCATTTTGGTGATAAAAGATAAGTTTTAATGGATACAATTATTGACTACAGGGGGACTTTAAGTTAAAGTTAGAGATCAGTTAAAACAATAGTAACTTTAGTTCACATGTGAACTAGAGGTCTGCACGGGCTTAAACTTAAGCCCGAACCCAGCCCGTACCCGAAATCATTTAACCCGACCCGACCCGAACATTACGGTTATATTTTAAGCCTGAGCCCGACCCGAACCCGAGTCCTTTTCTCATAGTAAATAGCCTTTTTTTCTTTTTTTTTTCTTTTTTTTTATGATTGCTTGCTTGCCACGATAATTACAAAAATAGGCTATTTACAAACACCGTTTCACCAAGGCACAGCGGCCCCCTCATCAGTCAGCACACAAGAAAAAAAGAGAAAAAGCACAGACTTACTAATTACGAAACTTTGATGTGGTTGAACAGGTGAAACAGTCACATATTCCCCTGGAACTCAAACATTAAACTTCAAAACAAAGTTTGCGCAGTTGCACAACTATTTACACAAATATAGCCTATCCTTCTCAGTACGAGTTATGAAGGAAGAGAACAGCATCGACAGTTGATGGTTTCAGTGCCGTCCTCTGATGGCGGTGTTGTGACTGAAATAGCGAGCGGGAGCACGCGCAAAAAAGTTTTGTAAAATGATATATGATAAAATAAAAATTATTCATATATCATTTTACAAAACTGTTTTGCGCATGTGCCCCCCGAACCCGAGGCTATTCATTAAACATTAACCCGAACCCGACCCGAAACCTGTGAGTTCTTCGGGATCCGTCGGGCTCGGGTCGGGTAGTAGCAGACCTCTAATGTGAACATCAACATTTATTTTAAGTATTGATGGATTCTTATTTTTTACTTCATAAATAATTTTTATTCATGTGCATACCATACAACGTTAGGATTTTAGATTCATAAACTCCACAGAAAGCATAACAATGTTTTGACTGATGAGACATGAGAAATGTTTTATATAAATAGACGATTAAGAAAATTTTTCACGCTGTCTCTTGATGTTTTATTTAATGAAGATAGGAAAGAGCGGTCACAGCAGTGTATTTGTGCCTGCATGTCGCGTCCTTTCCACTGCACATTCAACGGATATGTAGCTATGTAATGATGTGCATACATTGGAGACCATTTACGTTTCCTTTATGTTTAGTTTTAAGCTACATTATGTAGCTTTATTGTTTCAGATTTCTGAGACAGATGATGGAAAAAGTTGCAGACAACCAGTACCGTGACCTTACCATTCCTACTGTAATTTAATAGTCATGTAACATGTTGCAAGCCATCCATTTTGACAGTTGTTTTAACAAGAGGTTGAAAGTCATGCATTGTTACTTTATTCATTTGTATTTTGCTGACTATATGTACATGCTCAAGGAATAAAGCCCTGCCTTATTAAATGTTCTTTTAAATTATTGAATGTTCCTTTGTAAAAAGACATTTGTTACATTAGTTTTAATTTGAACGTTTCTGAATCCTTTGTGAATAAAATCTATGTAAAATCACTTGGCCATGATTAATTGTATTGTTCCTGTTACATACGAAGATCATGAACTGACAGTCTTAAGTATGAAGGAGTCTTTTCCATAGTTATGAGATTGGCTGACTAACAGTTTGAAGCTGGGCGACAAGTTCTTCAGTCAAAGGCCATTCTACTGGGGAACCACAATTCCATTACATTCCATCTTCTTTTCTTTTAAAGTAGAACCATGTTTATGGCCAAATGATAAATATAAGTGCAATACATCATGAAAAGTTAACGAATGAAATGTGTTAAATCCAGTCATCACCGGACCTCTCTCTTTCTCTGTCAGGACTTATCAGATTTGGTCTAATATTTAAAGCAGTAAACACCTAGTACAAGAGGTGCAGACAGAGGAAGAGCAGGAAACAGGAGATTAAGTGATGGTAAAATAATTGAATGGAGTTTACAGAGTAATCTTAGTTGCATGATCTTAATTGCATCTCGATGATCAGTAAGCCTTTGTCTGTTCAGCATAAAACTGCTTTTTTACCAGGCAAAGTCAAATGAATGTTTCACAACATTGTCCTGTGACATAAACAATTCTGAGATGACAATACAGCACAGAACATTAGTAAATGCATATTAAATATATTAAGACATTAATACATAAAGATAAAGTATAAGAGAGAATAAAGAAACAACATGAATTACGATGTTTGTAACTGCTGTCCAGGTGTCAGCCCAAAGGTGTTTAATCCTGAAAAAATGCAAGGAAACAATAATAATTTACCACTGCATACTGTTGCACAAATGGCTTGTACAAATATTGTCATTACTAAACATTGAGTGCTCATAAAAATAGGTATATTCACTATTTAGGCCAGGGTCAGCACTAAGAGGGAGATGATGTTTTGCTCACCCTATAGCATTTGAGTGATTTTAAGTGAGGTAGCTGTCTGAGGGGCTTTGCCGCTAAAATACAACAAAAATGCATAATTTCTAAAAGTATGGGACATCTCGGACATCTGATTCCCACAGCAGTTGCTTACATCTGTTAAACGCTTTAACTGATCTCTAACTTTCTAACACAGACATTGACTTATCAACTGCACATACCTCTGCTTAGCCATGACTTTAACTGTGGTCAAAAGCTGATGACTTAACATCCAAGTAGGCATGCCCTCACATGATTATGATTGGTCGATTGATAAGCTTAAATCTGATTGGCTAAAGAGTACGACTGGCCCAAGTGGGAGGAGAGCGCTGCCAGGAAAGTCTCAAAAATACACGTACACACAAATCCATGGCGATTCACATGCGAATGATGATTTGCACATTCAGATTCAAGGATAAACTCATACATTTTAATCATTTAAAACTTTTTGTGCACAGTTGTAAATCTATGAATTGTGTTTTGCATTTGTGAAATATATTTTATGAATATATCATTTTATTTTGCGCACGTGAATAGCTTTTTGTAGGAAAAAAATGTCCCGCACGTGAATTAGGTTTCATGCGTGTGAAACTGGCTACGCATGTGGGCTTCATGTTTTTTGCGTGAAATAATAATGAGACTGATCTATCTCCATATACGAAAGCAGTGGGATGTATAGCGTTTTTTTGTGCTTGCAGCCATCTCCTGTGTGTACGCTGAATACGTAAGCTTAGTTTTTGCTTTGTGTCTTTGCTAACTCTCTTTCCTCTCATTCATTTTAACCCTTTTCTTTATTTCTTCCCTTTTTTGTATTCTCTCACACTATCTTATCTGCTCCTGCTGGCTCCTCCTGCACCTCCTCGTTTAGTACAAGAAGCGGAACAGGAAGAAGTTAAAGCCATAGCAGAGGTTCAGGCCCCTCGCTCGGCTAAAAAAACCAAGCCGCCTACCTCCACTCCTCAGACTGGCAGCGCCAAGAAGGAGAAAAAGGGCAAGCACAAAGGTCAGCTGAGCAGCCCACTAACCGTCAGGCCCAGCATGTGCACGCAAATCTGTGTGTGTGTGTGCGCTTGTGTCTGAGTGTGTAAAGGACATTTGTGTCATCCAGTGATTCAATTTGTGTCACGATCAGCATTACCTGCACTGTACAGAAATAAAAAAATAATTGATTGAGGATGATCACATGCATCATGACCGCATTGTTTGCTCCTTATGTACACTACCATTCAAAAGATTTAGGCCAGTAAGATTTTTTTTTTTTTTATAGAAATACTTTTATTCAGCAAAGATGCATTAAATTGATCAAAAGTGACAGTAAAGGCATTTATAATGTTACAAAAAAAAATCTGTTTCAAATTAATGCTGTTCTTTTGAATTTTTTATCAATTCACTAGTTCGCCTGCCCATTCAGCCTTAAAGGTTAATAGTAAACTAACTTGGCTTGCTGTCCTTGGAGGAGGCTCGAACCCGAGGCTCGGCTTAACCCCCCCCCATGATGAAATTGCGCATAAGAGGATAGAGATAATTTACTGGAGGAGAAGGGGAGGAGGAGGGCTATAAGGAAGAATTTGTCAATGAGATGACGTGGTGTCTGCTGCTTATATAGTATGCTTGTAATGATGATTGACCGGACTGAATGTTTATGCCCCTCCCGAACCTACGTTTTGAACTTCATTTAATCCTCAAAAAATGTATTATGGTTTCCACCAAAAAAGCATTTTTTTTCAACATTGACAAAATAAATGTTTCTTGAGTTTCAAATCAGCACATTACAGTGATTTCTGAAGGATTATGAGACACTAAAGACTGGAGTAATGACTGCTTTAATATTTAGATTTGCCATCACAAGAATAAATTACATTTAAACATATTAAAAAAGAAAACAGTTATTTTTTAATTGTAATAATATGACTGTTTTTACTGTAATTGGGATCAAATGAACGATTTGTTGAGCATAAGAGATTTCTTTCAAAAAGACAGAAAAAATCTTACTGACCCCAAACACTTAAGCAGTATTAATCTATTCATTTATTTGTTGTGGTTTTCACATCGATTTCAACACTCAGTTTCACATCAATTTCAACACTGCCCTTTTGCCATGCACGTAAAGGTTGTGTGTTTCTTACCCTTTGTCTGTTGACATGTAAAACAGTAATGCCAGTTAGCATTTCTATTGTTTTGAGCTTGTATGACTCTTCCTTCTGTGAAACACAAAAGAAGATATTATTGAAAAATTTCTTTGTGTTTTTTTGTTTTTCTATATTTTTTATAGCTGACAATGTACCCCATTGACTTTCAAAATATGTTCTTCTTCTGTTCCACAGAAGAAAGAAAGCCAAGAAATGATGGAACAGTGTTAGTTTGCTTCCTAATTGGAAAAAGTTTACATTTAAAAAGCACATCATTCCAGTCAAACAGCAGATACTGTAATTTGCAATCTCTCATGTGGTGTGTTTGCTTAAACTATACCTCAGCTCTATACAATCTTCTCATGTCTTTATGTTCTCCATACTGTTATTTTTTATTTCCCCTCATCTCCTTGTGAGGGTGTTGAGTTTTTTTTTTTTTTACTGCTTTCTCAAATGACAATGACAGCATAGCACACAACGTTAATGAACGTACCCCTGGAGATAGACCAAACCGCTGCTCTACTGCCAATCCTTCCTCAAGGAATAACAAAATCCCCTCTAATACTGTTTGTACTGTAGGAGCAGCTGCTGTCCGCCTGCCATGACCCACTGCAGCCTTTATCAATACAAGACACAAACATTCATGAAACAGACAAATGCTGTCTCTCTATAATGCACTGGATATTAGACGCATGGGCTCGA
Source organism: Tiaroga cobitis (assembly GCA_030578255.1). Classification (NCBI taxonomy): domain Eukaryota; kingdom Metazoa; phylum Chordata; class Actinopteri; order Cypriniformes; family Leuciscidae; genus Tiaroga; species Tiaroga cobitis. The sequence continues at coordinate 17,901,281 of CM060597.1, forward strand.
TCCATCAAGCGGCAGCAGTGGTGATTTTTTAGCTCAACGTCAGCAGCATTATGACTCACACAAGGCATTTGGATTTCTTTCTGGGGGCGAATGTATTTTTTGCTTTTTAGTCACTGAAGGTGTGACTTTTATTTGAGCAGCTGACATGGCTATAAACAAGCCTACAATTCAATAATGAGTAAAGTCGAGTTTGCTGCAGGAATAATATTTTTGTAGGTCAACCCAGAAGTTAGCACTTCTCTTAGCAAAAAAAAGCCAATAGGATTTGTCCATTGGCTTTTGGATTATTTCAGAAAATAAGCTCTGACTGTGACAAACAAAAGTTTAGTACATTTTGTCCATCAAGATAATCCTCACAAATTAACATAATGCATTTTGACACCAAATACAATCTCCAAAAGCTAACGTTAGGCTATAAACAAAAGTTAGGCTTTTGCTTCTTGTCTGAACACAGCCATTTCACCTTTTTCTCTTTTATTACAATTCTGCTAGTCGTCTTCTGAGACTGCGACAGCTAAACCATCACTCATGTAACAAACCTCGACACAGATCATGGTGGTTTATAGGTGACATAACCAACACAAACAGATCTGTGACTCACAAATGATGATATCAAATCAAACATGCTATTTCTGGACCCCAAGCTTTGAAAGAATAAGCTGATACACATGTCTTGTTCATGCTATGAAGACTATTCTTGTCTTGGTTGATTAAGATACTCTCTGTCTCTCTGGCTCTTTCTTTGATGATTACTCGCCTTGTTAAAGAGCCTCATCACAGGTCACTTTAACCTCAATGACAATCCTAGTCTAAATGCAATAGTTATTATTGTGCAACCACGAGCACTAATGCCTCTCGGCCATCTAGTCAGAGCTAATTCCCTGACATTGTTCAGCAGACGAATCCCTGAAGGGGGGTGAAGGGTTTCTGTAGCTAATGACTTGATTTGGCCTGGCTGGATGCATGGATGGATGGATAGATGAATGGGAGCTGTGGGCAGTTGCATGTTGCTGTGTTTGACATAGGACAATATGTTCTTCCCCTGATAGTGACTAATTGGATGAAATACAAAACCCAGACTGACATAAGAGCATCTATAAATAGATGATAGCAAATTCTTGAAACCCCAAGGGCACTTAAAAGCGTCAGCACATGTTCAGTGAGAAGGTTTTATATTGCATACACTATTGTTCAAAAGTTTGGAATAATGAAGATTTGTTTAATGTTTTTGAAAGAAGTCTCTTATGCTCAAGGCTGCATGTATTTGATAAAAAATAAACAAAAACAGTAATATTTTTAAATATTTTTAAAGTTTAAAATGTATTCCTTTATTAATACAGTGTAGTTTATTCTTGTGGTGACGAAGCTGGATTTTCAGCAGTTATTACTCATCAGTGTCACATGATCCATTTTCATTTTTGTGATTTTAACATGTAAACAAAATGTTCTGGTGCACCCTGACAAGAAAATAAAGGGAAAATGCAATATTTGCTTAAAACAACCCCAACAATCTCTCTCAATTAATGCTATAAACTATTCAGAAAACCCCAGATATAAAGGTTAAAATTAACGATAACACTTTACAATAAGGTTGGATTAGTTAACTTTTTACTTATCATGAACTGAGAATGAACAATACTTCTACAGTATTTATTAATCTTAGTTAATGTTAATTTCAACATTTACTAATACATTATTAAAATCAAATGTTGTATTTGTTAATATTAGTTAATGCTCTGTGAACTAACATGAACAAACAATGAACGACTGTATTTTATTAACTAGCATTAACAAAGATAAATGATTAATTATTTTTTTATTTTTAAATAATAAATTATTATTGATTATTTATTATTGATTAATTAGCTAATTTTCTATTCTTGTGAGGTTTATTGCGCCTCAAATATTTCACAATATTAGTGTATTTTTGACCAAATAAATGCAGCCTTGGTGAGCTTACGAGACTTCTTTTAAAAGCATTTAAAAAAAAAATCTTAATTAGATATGACTTTTGACTGGTAGTGCATGTGTCACAAAGTAATTCTATATGCAGAGGGATTCATTTATTAAGATTTGAATGTCTGTCTCCATATTTCCATAAACACCATTATTTTGTGACAGCAAACTGGAAACGGGATGGTTGATATAGTCGAGTTAACGGTGTTACTGTGTTATGGTGGTCCCAAAGGAATTGATGGGCCCGCTGCCTTCCAGGATGAGGGTCGGGAGCTGGGCAACCAGATTCAGATCCTGACAGTGGGCCACTCACCTGCCCAGGAGAGCGAGGCAGAGGGCCAGGGTGAGGCAGTGGGCAACACACAGTCACAGGGCAAACAGGACCTACGGGTCACCATGCTGAAGAAAGGTACACCAGCGATAGTTCTCGGAGTAACACAAACGAGAGTGGAGAGAGAGACAGATGGAGAGGGCACTATGATCATGATGACTAAGGCATGCACATTCACTGATTGTTCTTCAGTTTTACTGATCTCCTAACATGCAAAAAAACATGTTCTTGTAATATCATCATATGGCGACTAACACTTTAAGATCTACTTACATGCTATAGCATTTATATTCAGTGTCTGCCTCTCTCTCCTCCTTCTATGACATTTTTAGATTAGATCATGTATTTACTATCTGCATGACTTTTTAGAGCTGGTTTGAGTCGAACTGGACTGTGGAAAATCATTTGCATCTCTTTTTCTGCTAATTTGTTGAACAGAAAAAAGGTGAATAGGTTTTTAAAAATTTTTTTTTTTTTTTAAATGTACTCCGTTTGTTGCGTCTACTGAATTTCATGCCATATGCTTTTTTGGCATAAGAGTGCAGTTATTTACAGTGTTGTTTGCAGTGCATAATGCCTCCATGTTTGCTTTATGCCTGCTGCTGTTCTCTCCTCATGTTCTGTTATCGCATTATTTGATTAGCACCTCAAAAAAAAATTTCTTGTTCGAAGGAATCTCCAGTAGCATGAACTTCGATGAAGAGGAGGATGAAGATGATTTGGTCAGCTCAAGTTCATCTCAGCTCAACAGCAACACAAGACCTGGCTCTGCCACCAGCAAAAAGTCCAGCAAGGTAACATTTCTCTGCTTATTTAGAAGTGTTCATTAATGACTTCAATAAATTAAGTTGATTTTTCAGTTTTACACAATGTGAACTATAGATGCAGACTGCAAGGAGGCATGGAGGGAAACAAATCATGCTTACCATAGTTACCAATTAATTGCTCTGAGGTGAATAAAGAGAAATATTTATGTCCACTGAAGGCAAATTTGAAGAACCCCAGGGCCGGCGGATTTATGCATATAGGCATTCTAGGCACTTTCCTATGCTCGCACGTTCAGGATGGCCCAATTACAATGAAGACAAATAACATTTTTTATTATTATTATTATTATTGTTTCATTCTAATGCTAAAACTCTGTAAGACAATTACTTTGAAAAAAAAAAAATTTTTAAATATCGTCACTGTCTGGGAGAAACTTTGTATCTCCACATTTACACATGAGACTTGGGCAAAACCACTGGAAGGCAAGCCTGCAACCTTTAGCCAAAAAAGCTTAATGGCTAATGTTAACACTGCAGCTTTGGTGGCACACAGCGAAAGAGACAAGAGACTGTTTTTTTACGAGAAGGCAGAGGAATGTGACAGCTAGGACTCATATATGGCATTACCACAAGCAAATGTGTTGTAGTATTTAATAATAGGCGTTGTGTAATATCACTGTAACATTTTCAACTTAAAAAGTTTTCATGCTGCCTTAATTTTACGTCTAGTCAACTTGTATGTGAAGTTGTACTGAGTGACAACTTGGATATTTGAGTTGACTAAACTTAACATTTTAAGGTGGCACGAACACTTACATTTTTAAGTTCAATCATGTTTTTACAGTGTTTAGTGATATTGTTTCAGTGTTTTCTTTCTTTAGCTTTCAGGTTTTTTTTCAGTTATATGACTTGAATGACTATTAGTTCCATGCACTATTTTTTGTTCACATTTTAATGAATAAATAGAAAATGAACAATTTAATTATAAATATTGTATTATATTGTTGTTTAATGAAAAAAATAAATAAAATAATGTGTTCTCTTTATGGCTTCAAGGTTTCAACAAATGATTTAGACTTGAATTGTAATGATTTATGACTGCTGTGTATGCCTAATAATGATATAACACTTTATATTGAATGAAGGTAACAAAATGCAAAGACTTTAATTTACGGCTTTCTGTGGCTTTCAGATTTCCACAATTAAATTACAATTACATTTTTAGTGACTAGTATCACTGCTATGTATGCCCAATAAAGCTGTTTTTTAATGAACAGATACAAATTTAATCTTAAATGTGGTTTAATGCACACTGCAGTGACCAGTAATCTGCAGCTAATAGAGCAGTTTTTTCTTTTTTTTTTCGCAGTAAAGCACATTTCACAAACATTGCAGTCCTACTGTACATTTACTAGAGATATAACAACAAATATAGAACATTATTCACAAGACAAATGCCCTAATACACAAAAAAACTGTGTGTAATGTAAACTGGAACTGACTATCATAAAACTCTGAACGCTGGCCACTGACATCAATGCCATTATATGATAGGATGAGGTGCCTACAACGTGATCCAAGTTAGCCGTTACACTTTTTCTAATGGTAAGAGCCACAGACCCTCATATCTCCATATAATAAGACAATCTCTGGACTAGGAAAGCACAAGACATGGGCAATGTCCAAAAACTTTAACCAAAAACCTTATGAGGCAATGACTCACTGTAGCAGGCAGCGTTTGCGCACGAAGGTACCTCGCGAAACTGACTTCTGAGGCATCGTAACGGTTTAATGATCTACAGCAAAATAGAGAGAGCTTTGGTGAAAATTAAGCAAATATTGAATTACTACAAATTACAATAGTAATTTTTCACTTGAAATGATATCAAAAGTGAAAAACGTTTACACACAAACTGACCACCAACCTTAACTTTCAGACGCCATCTTTATTTTTCATGATCAACGGTTACAGAATGTGACCAATTCAATACTCCACAGTACTCCATACTGTTAACTCCACAGTAAGTAAATCCACTTCAACAGCTAATTAGTCTTTGTCAGCGATGCCATCGAAAATATACAGAGAGCTACATCGAAAACGGAAGGTCAAAGACAAAATTCTATAAAAATGGCTGCCTGTTTTTTTCTCTGGCGCATAAGGTCTATAACCAAGTCATGATAGGCCATGCTCAATATGCAGCACTAAATTTTTTTAACAAGGTGAAGGTCACTGCTTGTTCATTCCTGTCTTTTCTGAGATATTTCAATTGAAGGTTGCCTGTTATTTTAAGCAGTCTCTGTGCGTTAGCTCCAAATGTGAACTCCTCAGTTGTGTTACATGTACAGTGCTGACACAAGCGGGCTGTGTTTTGTCATGCTAGGATATATTCTCTTGTGTCTATCTTGGCACAAAGCCTGCAATGCTGGAAATGGAGGGGTCATAGTCCTGTTGTTTCCTATGGCAACAGTGAAATGATTACTTTCTTAAAATAACTTGATGGAAAACATGCCTGTTTGAAACCCCTTTTCTTGCCAATGTCTCATTGGTGATTTCTCTGTAGTCTGTACGGTGTTTTATAGAAATGTACAATAATTATTGCTATAGTTGTATATAGTTTATTAATTAAACACATTTCCCCCCAGTTTCAAAGACGAGGCTTAAGCTAGTCCCAGACGAAAATGCATGTTTGAGATATTTTAACTGAAAGCAACTTGCACTGACAAATTTAAAAATATGTCAGTGCCATTGTTTTGTTTCAAGATGCACACGAGTAATGTTTTTGTTCTAAGCCACATTTATAAAAGCTACTTAAATGCCCTTACTGAACTGTGAATAAGGCCTAATTCTGGCTTAATCTAAACCATGGCTGTGAAACCAGGCCATTATGTATTTTATCTCGATTTTCATGGGGAATCATCATGTAGGCCCTATCCATGTATTTGTAGATAAGCCAGATGGGGAGAATACCTGTGGTGTTGTGCAGTGTGATTTTGAAGAATATTTGTTTTCTAATTTGTGTATAATTATTATATATAGATCGTTTATGCTTTTATTAATTGTGAGACTACACGGACTGTCAGGTGCAGGCTTGACTTGATAATCCAGATTCAAGAGGCTTGATGCAGATGAATGACGAAATAACATTTAGGAACAATGAGAAACACCAGCATGAAACGTTAACACAAGACAATGAACAGAGAATAGGCTTGTTTGAGATGAGCAAAATCTGCGCAGAACCGATCACAAGTGATCACCGCGAGATGCATGCCGGTTAGAAATGTATCCGAGTGCGGTCCGACTTGATCTGATGTCATGCTGACGTATGTCAAAAAACTCTCGCAATCGCAAGGCGCACGTGCCGGATTCTGCAGTCGCGTGCAGTTGCTCTCCACCGACTGCGCTGATCAAAAGCACGATGGGAAACGACTTGCTGACGACACAGCTGAATGCTCATTGGTTTAAACGACCGTGATGTAGGCCCAGTGGCATGCACAGACCTCCTCAGGGGCAGGGGCAGAGGGACCAAAAAGGGCACTAAACAATTTTTTCTTTCTTTCCTTAGCATTCTAAGAAAATATGTTGATACAATTAGAATGCATAACACATCAAATGAAAATAGGGAAATGATGATAATATTACTAAATATTATTTACTTTACCAAACAAAACAGTGAGAATCAAGAAGGTAATTATGGAAAATTCATTTTTAGTTTTGTTGATGTTGTAAATTTAATCTATGTATGAAAGTGTTAGCTATCGTGAATCAGTAACACTTTACAATAAGGTTACATTAGTTAAAGAAGTTAACATTAACTAATAATGAACTGCACTTCTACAGCATTTATTAATCTTAGTTAATATTAATTTCAGCATTTACTAAAACATTAAAATCAAAAGTTGTATTTGTTATCAGTTAAAGGTGCTCTAAGCGATGCCACTTCTTGTTGACGTTTAAAGTATTGTCAAACAAAACGGAGGCTAGCTAGACCCTCCCTCCTCCTCATCCGCGCACTAACCCCTCAAACCCCACCCCCAAGTCCTTCTTGTCGGTTATTGGCTGGAACAGTTTGTTATGTTTCGTGGAGCAGGTTGCCGGAGTTTGTTTTTGTTGCCGTTTGTGGAGCCTGGGGTGTCTTCAGAGACCGTGTTTTTTTTACAGTGTTTTCAGGGGACAGGCAGCTAGTGGATAGTGAGGAGATGGTTGCTGTATGTGACAAAAAATGTTTTGCCCTAAAAAAACGCTTGACATCGCTTAGAGCACCTTTAATGTACTGACTGTGACATAACATGAATAAACAATTAACAGTTGTATTAACTAAAATTAACAAACACAGTAACAAATGTGTTGCTCATGGTTAGTTCATGTTAGTTCATACATGAAAAATGAACAAGTGAACCTTATTGTAAAGCTTTACTATGAAATCAAAGATATAAATTCCTTACAATTTAGAGTTGGACATGGACTTAAGATTTCATTTAACTAGATGTATTTCCACAAGCTAATAACACTTGCTATGGCCTTGGATAAAAACGAATTACATTGTCACTCAGAATGCGTCTGAAATCGAGTTATACTTGTATTATCTTGCAGTCGGCAAGTCTGGCAGATTGAGTGGACTTAGGCAAAAATTGTAATGTTTACAACTCTCATGCCCCTCCCCCACTATCAACGAATACCCTCCCACAGAGTTTGTTTCTCAAGTGCGTGTGCACCAGATTTTCTGTGAACGCCCATCTCATCGGCATCCATCAACACCATGGAGTATTTGGAGGTATGCTGCCCTGGCTAATCTACCGATAGATTGCAATTGCTAACGTCATTTATACTCTAAATGAGCTTACTTGATTTGTTAGTGTTCTGCCATCACTCTTCGTTACTGCGCGAACATCCGGCTTGTGCATGTGATTGTAACATGCGCGAGGGGTGGCGTGTGCCCGATCTGTGAGATCTCACACCCCCCTGCACTGATTGGACCCGATGATCCGGGAGCGGTGGATTTTTGCAAAACAAATAACACGCTCCAGGTGGAGTTAGAAGCTCGGGTTTTTTCTAAAACCACTTTATTTATGTTGTTCTGTCGGATTATAGTGTCGATTTCACTGAATATGGTCAAAAATTATTTAACGTATTTTACGTATTAGCTTTAACGTTACCTGCTGCTCGTGTAGTTTGAAGACTCCAGAACCGTTAAATGCGTACGAGGCGCTGCAAAGGAAACTCCGCCTACCACTTCTCCGCCAATTATTTTTTTATATAATATTTGTTTGTATTATTATTGTTAGTGGCAAGGCTGTGTAAGTGTATTGTTATTTATTATAATATTTATAATAATAATTATTATTATTTACAATTATTAGAAAAGGACACAATACATTTTGAGACAAAAGGGGCAGGGGCTTGAGCCCCCCCCCAAACTCTCTGACAGTGCGATCTCTATATGGGTTATGTGATGTCATTTTTATACAAAAATAATAATATAAAAAACACGTGTCTGTATTAAAGAAAGAAAGATTGATAAACACGTATTTGGAATGTAATTAAATAACAAGTACTTTGGGTGTCTTGTTCATTATATTTATTTTTATATAAAAGCAACAGAACTTAAATTACATCCAGTTTATTAGCAACACCGTGCAGGGGCGTGAATCCCGCGATATCAGTCTTTGATCTTACAGGTGTCAGATCCACAGATCCAAGAGATCTGTCCGGCTTGCCTGCGCTTTTTTCGCTCCTCCTCTCACTGCAGTCGCATACATTTCAGGCGAGGCAAGGCGCATCTCAAACAAGCCTAATGACTGAGGGTTTAAATACACTAGAATGATGACAAGAGGCTAAATGAAGGACAGGTGTAGGTGATTAGTTAACATGGTACAAACCAGGCAACCTATGGAAACCAACAAGATAACAAATGAGACATGGGTAACAGGAACTAAAAACACAGGAACTGAACATAGGCACAACAAGACAAAAGAAACTCAAAAAAGTGAAAACAGAAACAAGGTAATCGTGACAGACTATTTGCACTTTTAAAAATGTATTTCTAAAAAATGTTCCTGCAGTGTGACAAATAAAGAGATGCATAAAAACAAATATTGTTAACACAGTAAACTTGAAAGACATAGTGATCACTAATGTTTTTTTTTTACTTTTGCATATACATACATTTTAACCTGCAATATTAATGTTGAGGAACCTTCTGAGCATGTTATTTGTCAGCTCTCCCAAGATATTCCAGTAAACTTTTGTCATCAAGTCTAAATGTGTCTGCTATTTATTTGAGTGTAGTGGCTCATCCATATCTCCTCCTGGGCCTGACCTTGCTGCTGCTTTGTTGATCTTTAACATTTCAGTTTTAATCCCAGCTGCACTGCTTACATTTCAGACCACAGGGACATTTGATTCATTTACAATGGGGTCCAAACATCTGAGTGCACTAATGAAAATACCTCTGTTATACATTTTTATAATTTATTAAAAGCACGCATATCTGGAGTTCACATACTTAGTGTGAAACATTTGATTAGAAAAAAAGCAGAAGCTTAAATTTGTTCCCTTTTTTTTTTCTTTTGACAATTTATTTATTTTTACATTTTATATTTTACTTACATTTTGTCCTTATTTTACATCAACTTTATTTTACATGTTTATGGGTTATATATATATATATATATCCAGGATTATATATATATATAAATATGTATATATATATATATATATATATATATATATTTTTTTTTTTTTTTTTTTTTTTTTTTTTGAATGTTTATAAATAAAAATGGTTGTGTATTTGTAATAATCAACAAATGTACATTTCTTTCAACTATAATTAATCTATAATTAACCGGGAACGATTTCTTTCTGCTTGATCGATGCAAAAGGAGGCAACCTCAGCTTCCACCCCATTGGCCAATGAGCCATCCATTGACGTGGATGACCTGGAGGAGTTCATTCTCAGACCCGCCCCCCAAGGGGTGACTGTGAAATGCAGGATCACGCGAGATAAGAAGGGCATGGACAGGGGCATGTACCCCACATACTACCTCCATCTGGAGAGGGAGGACGGCAAGAAGGTCAGACACACCGAAACACTGATTATTCCCAATTTTTCGAAAGAGTTTTGGCTTATTTGTAATTCATCATTGTTGTGCACCAGCAATCAAGACCAATCAGTGATACTCCATTCCTCCAATTTGCCGAAGTGCATGACATGATTGATTCTGATGAAAGGAACCAAATTTAGCCCACAGGGATATTTAGCAGCTATATATGACAATTAAGCATAATATTGCTTCCCTGGGCAAATGTTTATCTTAAAAGTATCATGGCTAATCGTAAATCACATAAAAACAATGTGTTCTATGCATCTTATTTACCAAAAAGAATGAATATATATATATATATATATATATATATATATATATATATATATATATATATATATATAGGTTATATATGTGTTATACACACACACACACACACAGCTGTATGTGTATTAGTTGTGTATGCCATTCCTCAAAATACGGAAACGCTTTCTCAGAATGTTTATATAATGTCTCTTTCTCTGATGGATCTTTTGATGTCAGTTTTGTGTTGCTGTTCGGTGCCCAATTCAATTCTGTCACACTTTAGGTTTTCCTTTTAGCCGGGAGGAAGAGAAAGAAGAGCAAAACATCCAATTACCTCATCTCCATCGACCCAACTGACCTATCACGAGGTGGCGAGAGCTTTATTGGCAAACTCAGGTATAGTTAAAGATGACTCATCGTGTCGTGTGATTCATAAGGTAGCGTAACCTAAATCTATGCTGTTCTTGTAGAGAAACGCGTCTCTTTCTAAACATTCGAGAGGGAGCTTTAATGAGTTCATTTGCATGTGTGCACTGCTGAACCTATTTAAAACTGTAATTGGGTTCATTGCTGGTGTTCTGGAGTGTCCTCATTCATATGAGCAGAGAGCAACTTCATGCATGTTGATGTCTGCGTCTCAACACGGCATTTTTTAAAACAAACTTAATATGAAATGTTAAAATGCCAGAATTCTTATTAGTACAAAAATTGCTTTCATTTTTTTTTTCTTTTGATTTGGGGGTGAAATATGGATAGACATAGTCTTGGCAGTCTTTGGTAGACTCACCCTTTTTCTGTGACACGATGCAGTCTTTATTGTAAGAGTTTCTTCAATAAGCGCAATGTCATCCCCACAGATCAAACCTTATGGGTACCAAGTTTACAGTATATGACAGCGGTTTGAACCCAGTCAAGACCACCTCCAGCCTAGAAGCAGGGAATCTACGACAGGAGCTTGCAGCAATCTGCTATGTGAGTTTGTGAGCATGGTGTTGGTCAGTGGCCAGCAGAGAGCCATCACCCAGCCCTAAGGGGACAGTGGCCACTAGATCTTAAAGCCACGAGCAATGATGAGCCAAGTCTGACCTCTGCTGGTTGGTTTTGTGCATATAAATACCACTGATAAAGGGAAAACGGGTTAAAATAATTTATTATTATTTAAATTTGATAAATGATAATTATGTAAACATGCTGGCTAATTTAGATGTGAATGATTGTTTGTCTTCTGTTCTACAGGAAACTAATGTTTTAGGGTTCAAGGGGCCTCGAAAGATGAGTGTCATTATTCCTGGAATGAACATGGACCATGAAAGAGTCTCCATCAGGCCTCGAAATGTGAGTGCAGGGCTGTTTAGAATGCCTTTGTGTGTATAAATATGAAAAATAAACATGAAACATGAAGTTGTGGTAGTCTTTTAGTCCCCGTCATGATGGATATCTGAGTGAAACGGCTCGGAAAAGAAAAATCTAGGGCAGGACTTGATTTTGTCCATCGGTAATTAATTATTAGGGCACATGAATAATAATAAAAAAAGATGTTTACAGATAAATCATTTATAATAAATAATGCAATATATTTTATTAAAAAAATAGGAACTGTCAATTTTGATTTGGACTTTAATGAGCCAGAATCTCAAAAGGGTAAATGTATGTCAAAATATGGTGACATTCACTTAATTCTAGTAATGAAAAAGATTTCAACAATATATTTTGTTCAATTTGCCAGGTGCTTAAAAAATATATTGTACCTATCTGGCAAAATACTTGTATGACATGCGTTTGTTTGTTTGTTTGTTTGTTTGTTTGTTTGTTTGTTTGTTTGTTTGTTTGCTTATTCATTCACTCAGCATTAGTACTACATCTACCGAGTGCAAAAAAGTAATTTTGTATAATATGAATAACATAAAAAGAATGTTTGATTGGTGTCATCAATGTGAAATGACTAGCACTATGAAAATACAAAAACCTTCGGAGGAAGAAGGAGAGGGCGTTCAAATGTGCACTTGGTAATATCATTGAAGACATTATTAATTCGCATTTTACTTAAATAATTTACAGTATTTATGTATCATTTATGTTACATGAGCAGTAAAATACTATGTAATGTCTGTTTTGGGCCAGTGCAGAACAATAGTCATAGGAAACCAATAAACGTTGACCTATATTTTATATATAGATGTTAGTATTAGCAGCAAAGTTACATGCTCTAATGGAAAGCAAATCCTCCCCCACATCTGTCTATCACAGGACCATGAGTCTCTACTGGCTCGATGGCAGAACAAAAGCACTGAGAGTGTGATAGAGCTCCACAACAAGACGCCTGTGTGGAACGATGATACTCAATCATATGTGCTCAACTTCCATGGCAGAGTTACACAAGCATCTGTCAAAAACTTTCAGATCATTCATGACAATGACCGTGAGTGAAACAAAAGCTCATCTTTTCTTTTTTTTTTTTTGAAAGATCAATTCTACTATATATATGGAGATATGTATACACCATATACTCTAGAGATGGATTTTATTTGTTCTTTACTGTACCGAAGAATAGCAGTTCATTTTTCTGTATTCTCGCTCTTTTCTGTATACAGCGGATTACATTGTGATGCAGTTTGGTCGCGTAGCAGAGGATGTCTTCACAATGGATTACAACTACCCCATGTGTGCCCTGCAGGCATTTGCTATTGCTCTGTCCAGCTTTGACAGCAAGCTAGCCTGTGAGTAGCCATGTCTCTCTGCCAGCCACAACCACGAAAGAACCCAGCCAGACTGCTTTACAAGCTGAATCACTGAGTCAAGGGCTGCGGTGAACTCCAAGGCAGCAGATTCCCTCTCAAGATCCTCCTTTGAAGGCATGAATGTGTATAGAGTTTGTGTCTTTGTGTGAATGTGTGTGTGTGTGTGTGTGTGTGTGTGTGTGTGTGTGTGTGTGTGTGTGTGTGTGTGTGTGTGTGTGTGTGTGTGTGAGAGAGCGATGTTTCTGCTTTTTTCTTTAAAAAAAAAAAAAAAAAAAGGGCATCACAGTTGGAGGAAAGCACAAAGACTTCACAGTTCAAGAGATTATCGGAATATGGTGCATTCATTTAAATCGACAGTCAAAAATCTACTAGTCGCTTTCTTTATTTAACCGACAAGGTAACACTAACATTTTGCTAATGTGAAAATAAGGATATTTTACAGTAGTACTTTTGTCCCTAAGATTAAAATCATACGTCATTTTGCCATGGTCGTGATTCTAAAAAAAATTTATATTCACTAACAGTTTGGATATTTTATTTAATGAACTTTTGTCAAATGATTTTCAAATGTGACATTTCTTCAGTTATACATGTCACGTGTGTCATACGTGCCATTTAATGTATCGATTCATGCTTCCCAAGGACTCCAAAGCCAATATGAAGTATGACAGACTAACATATTTATCCACTATTTATGTATTTATAGATTTCCATTCCATCTTCTGCTTGTGTCTTACCCCATGTCCATAATTCACTGTGCTTCAAGCACAAAACTTGACCAGGGCGCCTTCACATCTGAGCTTTTGGTGCGGATTCATTACAATTCAACTGATGAATGTGTGACACTTTTCAACAAAATAGATGTAATCATTATCAGTTCATGTCCTTCTGGACTTAAACTGCCTCAATTATGCTATTTTAAAGATTCCTAATTTTGTTTTGGAGGTCTCCTGCAATAGGTTTACATACATCCAGGGTTAAAAAAAAAAAAAAAACACTTTCATTTTCTCATAATATGCATTGCAGCATCGCCTCATTTCTCACAGTGTCTTAAATGGATCAATAAAGGATTCGCCCAACAAAACGCTCGTTACCATATTTGAATTTCAGCTCCAGAGGCTTCTTCAGCACTTGTATACACGGTGATATGAATAGTAGGCTAATGATGGCGTCAGTGTTCGCAGGCAGCCAATGAAGACCCTAGACTTGGATAGATGTCGATTATGAAACAAATTTGGTTCAAACTTTCGAAGGTTCGTGCAGAAAGAAAGATTGGAATTACTGACGACTCATTTCAGGCGGTTCAGAATCAGTTCTTTCTTTTGGGAGACAACTCCATTTATCGTGCATTTTAATCTTTGGAACTTTGTAGACCTATTACATTTACAAACAGCTATATGACATACTACTGCACATGAAAGGAAACATACGAAAAAGCATAATGGGGCACTTTAAAACAGTTTATCTACAGTGTCAGTGTTTGAGTGGACATGAGATCCTAAATCAGTTGTAATGTCATTAGAAGCAACCAAAATGAATGGTTCACCAGTAGCTCAAGTATGAAAGACCCGAATAGTGGCAGAAGTGTGTAGTAAATGTATTTTATGTGAGGGTCAATATCAGGGTAAGTACATTATCATCTCATACTGACCCACTACATCTGTAGGGGAATGTACTGAATGGAGCACTTTATTCAGAGATTAATGGTGGAAAGCTGTAAATATTGTGCCTTTTGACGAGACACTTGTGACGCTTGAAGTTGGTGAGATGATACATTGTTTTCATGAGACAGTGTTGTTTATCATGCAGCTACTTATAAGCTTCTGTTGTTGTTCTTGAGAACAACCTGTATATTTGCAGTATACTGGGCTGTACATTTCCAAAAAGATCAGGTTTAGTTGCCTGCTTGTGGAGTAGATGATTATCCAGAACAGAGAAACTACTTATTTGACACAGTGAGACGAGTACTGTATGTTTACATGCACTTTAAAAGTTCGATTTCTGTAGGCCTAAAATGATGATTCGCCATGTAAACACTTTAGTCCAATTGAAATTACACTAGTCGGATTTTTGCAAAGTCCTTGATAACGTGATTGTAGCTGGATTATGACTGTGCATGTAAACATGCTTAGAGACATTTTGTTCAAGTCATCTATAAAATGTCCTGCTGCAAGAAGATACAGTAGTTGTGAAATATGTGGCTGAACAAAGTGTCTCAAATCATCCCCCTTAATTGTACTATAGCTTGTACAGTTCTGTGTCTTTGCTAAACAATGCAGATGAATGAAGAAGGGAAATTGAATGAAGTTGTATTATCAGTGTGGCAATTTAACCAACAAAATCAAAAAACTGCTGTACCAATTGCCCTTGGAGCCAAATTATAAAGCATTGTAGAAGTCTTCATATGGCCACGCTGATTTACTAGCTCTGCTCCATAACGCATTAGCGTGCCTTGAAGTTGATTTTTATCATGCCATTTTTCATTCCAGTTGAATGTCACAACAGAGTCTTGGAAATTGGATAAATCAAAAAATGTTGGTCATTGAGTAAAATTAATGTTTTCAAGAAATTCAATAATCCTAATTTTATTCTCTGCCGAGTGCCCTTTCGAGTTTGTTGTCCATCAAACGGGGAAAAAAACTTCTTAATTTCACAGTGCAGTGCATTTTTTTATTTAAAAATCATCTACTAATATTTAGAATGTTTGTATGTCTTATCAATCCAAGATAAATGCAAGAAATGTGCTGCAAATGGCATACCTTTTTTGTTACTATTCTCTTTGGTCATAAATAATGTTGTGGCTTCAGACATCACATTTTGAAATATATATCTTTCCCTCCAGAAAAGTATTTTTACGGTTACTTTTTTAGATAAGAATATAAAGTGCATATTAAATTCTTTGGCAAATTGCAAAGAAATATGTGTAAGTTATTAAAGTTTGTTTTTTAACTGCCTCGTGATACCATTCCAGCACTTTCTATACTTTATGTAATGCTCTAACAGTTTTAGGTTTGCTCTGTTTAAAAACACTGAAAATGTATGTGTTTTTCTGCTATTTTTTATATGTTTGAAAAAATCTCACCACTCTTGTGTTAAAGTGATAACGTATAACTGTTATGTCACACTGTTTTGTAAAATGTGTACATTGGTCAATATACAGTGTTTGTACTCAAGATATGAAAAAAATAAATAAATCTGAACGTGAATTTTTGCATCTCAAATATTTAGGATTAAATCGTTTTATTTGCTGTACTTCAATGCTCATGAAATAATGTCCATGCAAGCCATTTTGTTCAAATTTTTTATTGGCAAAGATTTTCTTTGGAAAAAAAAAGAGCTTAAGTGTTTATTATAACATAACATACACTGAAAAATTTTCTCTCTGATGTTCTTTGAAACATTTAAAAAAAAAACTTTAATTTTATTTTACTAGACAAGCCTAAATGATTACAGAGAAACTCAAAAGTAATAGTTCACTTAAAAATACAATAATTCTATCATCATTTACTCACCCTCAAGTTGTTTCAAACCTGTATGAATTTCTTTCTTCTGCTGAACACAAAAGAAGATATTTTGAAGAATGTCGGTAAACAAAAAGTTGATGGACCCCATTGACTTGTATAGTATTTTTTTTTCTTACTATGGAAGTCAATGTGGTCCATCAACTGTCTGGTTACAGATAAATGACAGAAATGTATCTTTACATTTTCATTTTTAAGCAAACTATTCCTTTAAGCCTCCTTAAGCAAAGTGAGAAAGATTCACAGAAAGGTATGTTTATATAGAGGTCTAGAGGGTAATTAAACAGAACACCATTGTTTTATTCTGACAGACGGTTCACTTCTTCACCTTTTGTCTCTTGTGACGCATTCTAAGAGTCCCAGAGGTTTGATCTTCGGGAGACTCTGACCTATTGGAGATGACGGTTACCTCAGGTTGGTATGATTGTAGGAAGTCAAGGAGGTCTACCTCCTGTTCCTCGGGATCACATTCCACATCATCATTAAATCCCAGGCTCTCGGCTTCCATCAGTGGGTCCTCCTCCTTCTCTTCCGTCTCACCCTGCCTTTCTTCATTACGTTGATCCCCCTCCTCTTCATCACCATTTTCTTCCTCTTCACAGTCTTCCTCACCAGTTTCTTCTTCCTCTTCTTCTCTTTCATGTTCTTCTTCCTCCTCTTTCTCATATTTGCAGCCAACAGCACTACCCTTTGGATAATGGAAAACGTGTCTGTGATCACTGAAAGTGATTTGTCGCCTTCTGCTTGGTTTCTGTTCCTCTTCTCCTTCGCTTGGGTACTCTAATCTGTCATCATCCTCATCGATTTCTTTAGGAAGGCAGGGCTGGTCCTCTCTAACATCTTCCTCATCTTCATCATCTTCCTCTTCGTCTTCCTCTTTGTCGTCGTCTTCTTTTTCTCCTTCATTACTCTCCATGTTCACCTCCTCGTTACTACGTGCATCATCAGCAAGCTCATCCTCCTCTTCTTTCTCCATTCTCTCAGCAAGCTCCTCAGCTGTGGGTATGGCTTGGTCTGGTTCTTCTAGTATAACACTAGGAAATCTGCGCCTGCGGGAGGTCATGTCAAACTCTGGGTAGGTCTCATCTGGATATCCTTGGGAAGCAATGAATAAAATTAGACGCAAAATTCAAGTAACGATCAATTGAAACCGCAGTGGACCCAACAAAAACCTTGAGGTATACCTTCCCAGTCTGCAGTATAGGGCGCCTCCTCAGCCTCCTCCTCCGGCGTGGCTCCCTCTCGCAACTGTCTCTCCTTCATCATTTGAGTGATCTCTTTCAACTGTTTGAGATTTCTCTCCTCACGCCTCCGTGTGCCCCGGCGTGACCTGAAATCAAAACAAGTCAGAGACTACATTAAAACAACTAATAAAAATCACAACCACTGCTAAAACACAGCCACATCTCAATGATAATCATGAAGCAAAATTGTACTTTATCGGATCTAAAATGAGCAAGAAGTATGTTCTGTGAATATACAAACACTTATTTACATTTATGCATTTGGTAGATGCTTTTATCCAAAGCGACTTTGCATTCAAGGTACACATTTTATAAGTAGGCTATGTGCATTCCCTGCTAGCGTTGCTAGCATCAAGCTCTACTGACTGAGCTACAATAAGGGTTTTTTTGTAGAAAAAAAGTATATAATATTTTCATTTAAAGGGTCATGAAACCCTAAACCAAATTTTCTGAGATTTTATCAGAGGTATGTGTGTTGAACACCATTGAAGACAATGTTAGCATCTGTTAGATTTAATAGTAGGGTGAAAATGGTTAAATTTTAGTTCTCTTACGAGAGTATCTCTCGTACTGCGTAATATCTTACGCTACGGGGAAAACCTCTTTTCCACGAGATATTGAAGCCAAAACTTATCCTTAATTTTGAATTAATGTAAAACGCTGTGCAGCAGCATGCAGACATAGGCAGGACAGCTCGCGCGCCTATTGGCTGCCCTGCGGCAACAGCAGCAGCCTATCGAGAGAGGCGCTGCGTGACATATCCAATAGGGGCATTTCGCGCCCATTTCGTCACGTCCCGCCAGAAAGGGCGTGGTCTAGCCCTATAAATATAGCTCGATAAGGCTGGTACACTGATTTTCATCTCTTCAGCGAAGCATCACGCATCGCTGGATCCGGAGTGAGAAGCCACGCCGTCTGAGGAAAAGCACACAGCGGGACGAGCCATTGAGTCTGAAGTCGCTGGCATCGCCGCCTTTAGCCGCCGTCGTACCTGCTACGCTTTCCGGCGTTATATCCTTTTCAAACTGTGTGTGTGTGTGTTCGCCGCTGCGACACACATTTTTTCACTGTCTCTCTCTCTGCTAAAAGAGCTGCGTCTTTTTCTAGATGCAAAGATCCTGCAGCGCGTGCTGAGCCACACTCAGCGACGGGGACCATCATGTCATCTGCGTTCCCTGCCTGGGAGAGGATCATGCGGCTCTCACTCTAGTCGACGGCGGATGCCCTCACTGTGAGCTACTGCCTATGGTGACTCTGAGGACTCGCCTAGCATCTTTCTCAGAGCCTGCACTTCAGCCCGCTGTAGCGCCGCGCCGTAAAAGCGCCGTGCCCAGCGCGGCCCCGAGCCTTCTCCTGCCCGCCAAAGCTCGCCGGTTCGCCCGCCAGCTTCGCCGGCATCGCTCGAGTCCCTCACCGACGGACAGCGGCCGCCGTCTGCCGCCGCTTCCGCCATTGAGGTCGACAAAACAGCCCCGAGCCTTCTCCAGCCCGTGATAGCTCGCCGGTTCGCCCGCCAGCGAAACCCAAAGCCTTCGCACGGGAGTCCCGTGTTCGATCCCAGGTCTTGCAGCAGATAAAAATCGCCGCGGCCAGACTTGCACCGAAACTTTTCGCTCGTTCAGTTCCAAGAAAATGCGACTGTTCCAGTGTATTTTGCAGTAAATAAGCCGGTACCATGGCCCGCTTGCCTGCACAAAAATGCCGTTTCCACGACGACCCAGAAAAATCATATAAGCAGTGTATTTTCTGGTATTCCGGCCACAGCCGATGGTGTTATGAGTGTAATAAAAATGCCCACAGCCCAGTGTTCATTTCTACACACAAACGCAGCCCGCCACAGTGCAGGGCACGTACAAATGAGATCGACTCATGTCATTGTGCATTAAATGTAGTGAATGTGCCCACAACCCAGTGCCCACAAACACTACACGTGCCACGTTTTCTATAAAACGAAACCAACACACATACAGTCAGCTAAAACCCACGGTGTTTAAGTCTCGCCGCGGCCAGACTCCACCAAAACTTCTCGCTCGTTCAGTTCCAAACAATGTGACTGTTCCAGTGTATTTCGCAGTAAACAAGCCGGCACCACAGCCCGCTTGCCTGCACACAAATGCCATTTTTACGGCGACCCAGATAAATCCCAAAAGAGTGTATTTTCTGGTATTCCGGCCACGGCCGATGGTGTTATGAGTGTTGTAAGAATGCCCACGTCTCAGTGCCCATTCCCACACACAGACACAGCCCGCCACAGTTCAGGGCTAGCACAAATAAAATCGACTCATGGCGATTGTGAAAAAATGTAGTGAATGTGCCCACGACACAGTGCCCACAAACACTACACGATGCGTGTCCCTCGTTTTCTGTAAAAATGGAACCGACACACATTCAGTCAGCACAAGCCGACGGTGTTCTCAGTGCAGTGAATGTGCCCGCCGTCCCGCGCCCACATTCCTTCACAGACACGCTCAACCCCCCTCGCTCTCTCTCCACAACCTGTCATAGAGAATTTGAGCGCGACCAGGCTGCCCGCCGTGATCGGCGCGCCTCCCGCCTCGCACACTATAAACACAGTGTTTATGTCTCAGCACACCGAAGCTCTGCAGCCGCCGCTATGCCGCGGCCAGAGCCCGGATTTCATTCTACCCCTAGCTATTCACGCAGATGCGTGGGCAAAGCTTCCCAGGGTATCAGAATGGGTGTTGAACACTATAAAAAGAGGCTATTCGCTACAGTTCGCTCGACGTCCCTGCCGTTATACGGCGCGAGTCGATACCACGGTAAACAATGAAGTATCACATCTACTTCGAGCCGAAATAGCGAAACTGCTGAGCAAAGGGGCCATAGAACCTTTATCTCAGGCTCAGAGCGAAGGGGGGCTATACAGCAGATATTTTCTGGTACCGAAAAAAGACGGGGGTCTCAGACCCATTCTAGATCTGCGACAGCTGAACAGAGTGCTTAAGAAGCGCCAGTTCAGAATGCTGACAACCAGGAAAATCCTCGCGCAAGTGCGCCAGGGAGACTGGTTTATGTCAATAGATCTGAAAGACGCCTATTTCCGAATACAAATAGCGTCACGTCACAGGCGATTCTTGAGATTCGCCTTCGAGGGCCAGGCATATCAATACACAGTCCTACCGTTCGGCCTATCCCTAGCACCCCGTACATTTACGAAGTGCATGGACGCGGCCCTCGCAGCCCTGAGACTTCAGGGCATGCGAGTTTTGAACTACTTGGACGATTGGCTGATTCTAGCTCAATCACATTCAGAGCTCACAGAACCACATTACTCGAGCATCTCGAGAATCTGGGTCTCACAGTCAATTGGGCGAAGAGTTCGCTGTTCCCCAGCCAGAAAATCTCTTTTCTGGGAACAGTACTGGACTCGCTGTCTATGACAGCACGTCTGTCGCCAGAGTGAGAACTGGACATTCAGCGCGCCGCGAAATCCTTTTCGCCACGGCTTTATAGTCCCGCTCAAAGATTTCAGAAAATGCTGGGCCACATTTCCTCGGCATCTTCAGTACTCCAGCTGGGCCTGCTTCGCATACGCCCACTGCAGTTATGGCTGAAAGTGCGAGTTCCACCCCGGGCATGGACCTCTGGTCTGTTTCGCCTCAGGGTCGACATGAAATGCGTTTCGGCTCTGGAACCTTGGAAAATAGCTGACTGGTATCAGTCAGGCGTGGGTCTGGGGACTCCCTCGAGTGTGACGGTGGTGTCCACGGACGCCTCCACCTCGGGATGGGGAGCGCTGCTCGAGGGCAGACCGTTCTTCGGCCAGTGGTCAGAACTGGAAAAGCTCCTACGCAAATGCTGGCAGTCGACAACGCGCTATGGCGTTTTTGTCCCCAGATAAAAGGCCGCCACGTCTTAGTCCGGTCGGACAACATGTCAGTGGTGG
Source organism: Tiaroga cobitis (assembly GCA_030578255.1). Lineage (NCBI taxonomy): Eukaryota > Metazoa > Chordata > Actinopteri > Cypriniformes > Leuciscidae > Tiaroga > Tiaroga cobitis. The sequence continues at coordinate 17,923,092 of CM060597.1, forward strand.
CATACATAAATCACCAGGGTGGCGTCAGGTCCCGAAACCTTACAGGCTGACGGAACGCCTCCTGGTCTGGGCTCAGCACAACCTGCTTTCACTGAAAGCAGCGCATGTGCTGGGTCGCCTGAATCTGGGACCAGACCGTCTGTTCAGACACAATGTCCCAGCAGGGGAATGGTCGCTGCACCTGCAGACGATCCAACTGCTGTGGGAGCCATTCGGCAGAGCGCAGGTGGACCTGTTCGCGCCCCAAGAAAACGCTCACTGTCCGAACCTTTTTCTCCAAAAGCAGGGATGCGCTGGCCCACGTATGGCCCCGCTGCCCCCTCTATGCTTTTCCCCCCGTCTCACTCCAGCCTCAAGTGCTGGAACGAATCAGGGAAATTGGATGCCCAGTGCTACTCGTGGCTCCACTCTGGACAAACCAGAATTGGTTCCCAGTCCTAATGCGGCGGACCAGCACTGCCCCGTGGCCGATACCTGTGAGGAGAGACCTCCTCTCTCAGGCAAAGGGCTCGATTTGGCATCCTCGCCCGGAATTATGGTCCCTACATGCATGGGCCATCAACGGGTACCCGCTAACCTCCCAGAGGGAGTGTTAAATACAATCACGCAGGCTAGAGCCCCGTCTACTAGACGGCTCTATTCCTCAAAGTGTTCTCTGCCTGGTGTCAAGCTCAGGGCTTTTCACCCGCAGACTGCGGGGTTACGGAAGTGCTCTCCTTCCTTCAGGAGCTGCTGGATAAGGGCAGAACCCCATCCACGCTCAAAGTATACGTGGCGGCCATAGCGGCGTTTGCAAAACCGACGTCTGGCCAGTCACTGGGGAAAACGACCTGGTCGTGCGATTCCTCAGGGGAGCTCGGAGGCTGAATCCTCCCAGACCCCCCTTAGTCCCTGTGTGGGACCTTTCTACGGTTTTGGAAGCCATGAAAGATGCCCCATTCGACCCAATCCATTTGTCAGACATGAAACATCTGTCTCTCAAAACGGTATTCCTTATGGCTCTCGCTTCAGTGAAGCGAGTAGGGGACTTGCAAGCGCTTTCGGTAAGCACGTCATGCATGGAGTTTGGGCCTAATGACTCAGAAGTCATACTCAAACCAAGGCACAGGTACGTGCCCAAATCCCTCAACACACCGTTCAGGGCCCAGGTTATTTCCCTTTGCGCTCTCTCGGTTCATAACGAGGAGGAGGATGCGAGTCTCCTTTTGCCCTGTCAGGGCACTGAGAGCTTATGTGTCCCACTCGTCTGCCTTCAAACAGACCGAGCAGCTCTTCGTTTTGTTTGGCAGACGATCCAAGGGACTGGCCGCATCAAAACAGAGCCTATCCAGATGGATAGTCGACGCCATAGCACTGGCTTACACTTCTAAGGGCCTGCAGTGTCCTTTGGGTGTCAGAGCGCACTCCACGAGAGGCGTGGCCTCGTCGTGGGCGTGGTATAGGGGGGTTACCTTGCAAGATATCTGTACGGCCGCGGGCTGGGCCTCGCCGTCTACATTTATAAGGTTTTATAACCTAGAGGTTCCCGCCTTACAACCCAAGCTTCTGTCGGTATAGAATCCAGTACTATCTGCCCCGCTGTGCCGGCCCAGATGCTGAGTTTTGCTTGTGCATCGCTCACCGGGCGATAACACGGCTCCATGGGTGTTGAATAACCTGTACTATTACCCAGTTCAGGCTGAACACGTTCACCCTGTCTGTGTGAAACACTATTAACATAACTAGCTCCTATAGGATGCTATTTCATGGGGAATGATGCTTGCAGCCTCTCTTCTCCGACTCTCTGTGAGTCTATGGTGATTATGCACTACATGAGCCCCGGGCTACTGCCCTTGGGACTTTGGTGTCGGATCTCAGTACGCACGGCGTTTTGTATTGTGTTCCCCATAGCGTAAGATATTACGCAGTACGAGAGATACTCTCGTAAGAGAACGTACTCGGTTACTAACGTAACCTCGGTTCTCTCTAGAAAGGGAACAAGTACTGCGTATCTTGCCGTGCATACAACAGCGCTGGTTTGCTTCGGCGATGAAAACCAGTGTACCAGCCTTATCGAGCTATATTTATAGGGCGAGACCACACCCTTTCTGGCGGGACGTGACGAAATGGGCGCGAAATGCCCCCATTGGATATGTGTCACGCAGCGCCTCTCTCGAAAGGCTGCTGCTGTTGCCGCAGGGCAGCCAATAGGCGCGCGAGCTGTCCTGCCTATGTCTGCATGCTGCTGCACAGCGTTTTACATTAATTCAAAATTAAGGATAATTTTTGGCTTCAATATCTCGTGGAAAATACGTAGTGTAAGATATTACGCAGTACTCGTTCCCTCTCTAGAGAGAACCGAGGTTACGTTAGTAACCGAGTACGTTTCTTTCCTCTATTTTCGTCTTCCGGGTTTAAAATCTTCATCGCAGCCTGTGACGTGGCAGAGCACAGTATAGTGCGTTGATGACTCATCAGTGTCTCATAATTATTAATGAGACTGAGTTTTCATATCCTATGAGAAGACATATGTCTCTTAATTATTCATGACACCATGTGGATCTTTCCAGAGACAGACATGTCAAACTGTGATATCGCGTAGTAGATGAGAGAGGCAATCATGGGACGCACGCAAGTGTTTGTTTTCGTGGTGCAAAAGTCCAATTGGGTTGAATATGTTTCCCCGCGATGCTGCCCGGGCTAGACTCTGGCTCCGGGCAGTTGGTTTTCCATCAACCATGGACACATCTAAACGTGTGTCCCGCAAACATTTTTGAGCTTCGAGAATTGGAGAATGGTGGACTTCGCCTTGTTGACAACCAATGCAGGTTGCGTCTTGCGAGTGATGCGGTACCAAGTCCCGAGGACTTTTCTATCCCTTCAGAGGTGTGTGTGTGTGTGTGTCTAAAATGAGAAGTCATTCACCTCCACAGAGCCCTCTTTATTATGGGGGTTCAGGGGGCGCGTAGATCTAGGCTATGCACGGAACGTTTTTTTTAAGCGGAAATTTAATCATTTTCAAATATATGTATAGTGTCTATAAACAACTATATATTTTATAATGACATTATAATTATACATGTAGCCTACATTAATATGTTCTCAATAGAATTACGATTACTGTAGGCTTACTAGGCTAATAATATAGCAGGGCATTCAGTTACTTTTGAAAGGACAATAATAAAGTGTCGTATTTCATAAGACTAACTTTGCCAGCTAAAAAAAAAATCTAGCATTTCCTCACGTTTTACCACTGCTTTTAGTGACAGTCGATATGCATGGCATACTGGCGATGATAGTGATGGCCTTACCACACCCCTTCTCACAGCCATCCACGCCTATTTAAGTTGCAGTTTTTAAAAAGATTGTGAGCTAGACTTGAGCTGAAAGAGGGGGGTTTCATGACCCTTTAATTTAAAAGATGGTATCAGCTACAGCTAAAACAGCAGCTGAAGGATAATCACAGACGAATAAGGCTGTGAATTTGCTCTTTTCCTTTTCAAAGGATTCCATTTCAGAGTGTCATGCAGATCATGTCAGTGCAATGTCAGCTCTTTGATCAAAAAGATGGTGGAAGGAGAGAAATATGATCTGTATACCTGGCAGATGGGTGGACAACTTTAGATATTCTCTTTTCTCTGACTTTTTCACTCATTCTGGCCTGCAGCTGCACCAGCTGACAAGTAGCTGTCAGGGAGACAATTGAATTAGGTTTAGAATAATGTTAGATACAGAGATTCACTCAAACGTGGCCGCCACACTCTGCAGTCTCATTGTGGCATGTGCCAAAAACTGGGATGCATGAGAATGAGAAATATTTTACACAAACTTTAAAAGGAAACTTTTTTTCTAGACTCCACAGAATTAATAAGAATAGTTTAATCATTTTATACACATGCTGGTACAGGGAGTGAGTGCTGTGCTGATGCTCTATCGGTTACTCCCTCCACCCCTTGGCATCCATTTTATGAATAGAGCTAAACCTCTTACTACTGATCCAAAAGACATGCAGTTAATTGGTGTTAGGAACTGCTAGGCTTATAAAACATTACTTCTGATTGCTAATCCGGGTCGAATAAAAGGGAGAGAACAAAGCTTAGACAGGATCTTAATCTACCTTATCTGGAGTTGCATGTCGTTTAGCTACTGATATGCTTAGAATGCATGTAAAGAATAAACAGACATGTGGTTTAAAAAGGGTCACAACTTGACAATATATGGTGCTATTAAGATGATCTAGTATCTTTGTTAGGTATGTAAAGTTGTCCAACTAGAGTTGATGTATATGCAAACTCACGCATCTCTTCAAATGTGCATTCTGACTGCAGCATAGGGAATCTGCACTCTTGTTGATGAGGTTTGTCCTTAGAGGTCAGCTGTTGAAAGATCAAGGTAAATGACACTGATTTTTCTACTAACCACATTGAAAAATAATGGCAAAAAATGTATCATGGTTTCCACAAAAAAATTAAGCAGCACAACAGTTTTCAGCACTGATGATAATAAGAAAGATTTCTGAAGGATCATGTTACACTGAAGACTGGGGTAATGGCTGCTGAAAATTCAGCGTGGCCATCACAGAAATAAATTTCATGTTAAAATTTATTAACGGTGCCGTATTGGAGAGAGTTGTTTCCCCCACCTCTTCAGACTCGATGCTCACGCTGGTTGCCATATTGAGAAAAAGCAACAGGAATGAGCGCATGCGACAATGGTAGGCAACAAGCCTTACACTGTAAGTTGATTGTTTTTTTAGTTGCCTCTGGTCACAGAGCTTTTTAGATGGATGCCGAGGCTTTTTAGGTCACGTACAATATGCGATCTCTGACCAAGTTAATTAGCAAGATTCAATGGCTGCAAAATGCTGTGTTTTCCACCAACTGGCAACCCATGGTGTCAAAATACTATTGGATAAATTGGCAATGGGTGAGATCACACAGACCAAAACAAAAACAGACATCCCGACACACATTTAAAATTTCCGATTACACCACCACTACCATTCAAAAGAGCAGAGCAGAGCTGCACATATGGTAGTGTGTACTGTGTATATCAAAGCACCTGTTAGATCTTTATTTCAGGGGAAGTATTATTACAGGATAGCTGCTGAACACCGCAGATGTCCAAATAGCTTCTGATAAGACTCACCTTGAAGAACAGGTAGATGATATAAAGGAAAATTCCAAAGCCATAGACAGGGATGACCTGGCCCAGCAGATTCGGCTTGCGAACACCCTTGACTCTGGCAATTGCCTCAGGATTGTAATGCTTGATGTAATGAGAGTCAGTGTCCCAGTGATCATGATCTTCAGGGAATGGATGTCTGTGTCGTGAGGGAGGAAAATGCCCTGGCCCAACTTCAAAGCAAAAATAAAAGAAAAAATAAATAAATATATTAATTTACAGAGACTGCACTCAAAAAGAGCAATTTCTAGTCAGCGAAACATTATTTAAAATTTTAACATGCAGTATAGTAATTTATATATTTTGTTCAGGCATTGAAAGTCACAATTTAAAAAAATCCATGACTGTAGGAACCATGATTAATCAATGTCCTTCCAGTACAAACATTTACCATTGTGACTACAGTAAAAATAAATAAATAAACCGAAATTAAACAAATTGACAAAGATTCAGACAGCTTTAAAGACATTAAATTTTATCATATTTAACGATTTAACTATGGTTACCGTGCTACAAAGATGTCATAAGGAATACATTAGGTTAGATTTGTTGTGGAAATGACATTGGGAAAGTGATCCTCACATTATGAATCCACACGGGGAGGAGGTTGAGGTTAACGGGTCCTGAGCACAGAGATCACAGGGATGGTCAAATCAGCGCTGAAATTACTGAAACAGTCAATGAGGGGCGACGGATTATATTTATGTCTCATGATCATAATCTTACCATTCGACTGCACTGTTTCTTTCTTCACTCTGGGCAAAAATAATTTGGGTAGGAATAAAGACATGCAGAGGACGATGCAAGAGACGAAGGTGATCTTCTGACATGTTGAAACAGCCATATCGATACGTGAGAGGAAAAAGATGATATAGAACAAATGGTGACAAGCGTCAACATCACGACATCACTTCTACGAAATTTCCTGTTGATTCGCTGAAGCGGAAATGACTGAAAACATTAATCCGACATCCGGTTGAGATTAGACTGACGACTCATTAAATCAGCTCACTCATAATGAGTCGCATTCGTGACCTGTTATTAACCTGTTTTTTTATGACACGATTTAGTCTTTCTAATTGTATGTGTTTTTTCCCCGCTGTCTTTACATGAATACAGGGGACCTGTCCGTACAAATATTTCAAAATTAAATTTCACAAAATGTAATGTTGTTCGTGTTCTTCTTGTTGTTATTCACTTGTTTGTCCGGCAGATGGCAGTACTGTAATGATTTTAGCGCTCATGAGGACTCCTCAAAACTATCTCCCTATGACATACATTCTAGTTTGTAATTCAATAAATAATAAAACAATTCATTTTAATTTGTATAAAATTAAAATGTATTTCCTAAAGTGTAACAGAAAACATTAAATGTCACAACATATTATTGTGCTAAAAATGATCTACTGATGCATTTCTGCCACATCATAAGAAAAATCTGATAATCAGACCATTTCAGCATACAGTAATATCAACAGTTTTACTGACTTAACCCATATATATATATATATATATATATATATATATATATATATATATATATATATATATTTATCTAAATTAATTAGATGTATTAATAAGATATGTAAAATATTATAAGTATCTAATCCTACCCTAGTTTTTTCCCCTGCTATTTATGTAGAACCAGTCATGAAAAGGCTACACAGTCATTTCCATTTTATGTTAATTTCTGTGTTTTTAAAATAATCCGTTCATGGCGTTCTCTAATACCTTTGAGCGCATAACATGCTCCACCTTAATGTGAAAATACCTTGTTGCTAAGCTAAATAAATATTCATAATTCATTTACATTTTCAATAATTCCTAATTAAAGTTTTGAGTTTTACCACATGCAGCTTTAATGAGCTCGTGGAAAAAGCATTTCCAGTTTTCAAAGGAACAGAGGAAATTGGAAAAGTGGATTGGTCCTTAAGTTTGGCATGGGGATGTAATGTGGGTTTGTGTGTGAGTGTGTGTGTGCTGATATTTCCTGCATGCAGAGCTCAAACTCTTCCTCCAGGCCAGCTCATCTTTTATCTGTTTACTGAGCTGCTCTGTTATCAACGTTTTAACAACCTAATTATTCTTCATTAGGCTCAATTTAAGAACCACAGATGCACTGCCACATAAGTCGCACTGTGTCTGACACCTCACACGAGGCCTGTGCATAGTTATTTTTTTTCAAAATAAATATAATGGTTTTGTCTGCTTTTCTATGAAAGTCTTAGTCCTCATATTGTTTATGCTAACAGAAAAATATGCCATTGACTCTTATGAAATGCTTGTGCCCCTTCCTGTCGTGTGAGCAATAGATTCACATACATGGCAATCAACACACCTTCACCAAACAAAATTGCTTTCAGAAATAGCAATCGTTTTCTTTCTCTATATTCATGCAAGTGATTTGTTGTGCAATGTCACCTTACTCAGTGGTGGCGGACCAGGTTCGCATCGAACCCCTTTTCGCTCTCTCTCTCTCTCTTTCTGGCTTTGTCTAAATCAGTCAATTTATTTCCAAATTGCAAGTTGAGTGCGGTAGAAAGGGCTTCTTTCACTGCTGGGGTGAAATATTAAATCAATGCACACTCCCACATGTCGAGTGGGCTTTAATTTTTTTATTTAATATTGATGGGAATGAAGCTGGCTTTGAGTGTCATGAAGGACATTCTGTTGCAAATCCAGGGGCCTTTATATTCATGAAGGAGAGACAGTGATGGTGAGTGAATGTGCTGGATTAATGCGGACCTGTGAGGAAGCTTGGCGGCGTGGGCCAGGCCTTGAGACGCTGGCCAGTTGTCATCCTTCATTTATTATCATGAGGAGAGCAGGGCCGCAAATATGAGGCTTTGAATAATCTGGAGCGGTTCTGGAACTGATATATTGTCAGATGAATGTTCAAAAGACGATGAAGAATCTGAGTTAAAATGCTTGCCAGACCTTCGACCGGTCTTCTTATTGTGGAATGGGGAAGCGTGTGAGTGTTTAAGTGTAAAACATAATTGGACAGTACTGCAAACGTGCTGATGATGTACAGTATTATGCGGTGAAGAGAGGAAGCAGATGGGGATCCTGATTAAGGCTGAAACACAGTGTAAATAGTAATCTGATCTGTAGTGTCGTGCCTGTGGGAAAGCAGCTTGGGTTTTGGCCAGAGAGCACTGATGTCCTAAACCAGCACAAGACGTCACATTACTCGCTGCTGCACCCCTGACTTAGACAGAGGGTGAAGGGTCAAAGGTCAATTGTTAGCAAGCATTTTGTACTGTATTTTGTCCAGTATTTGAATATTGTTTTGTGAATTGTATCCTCCAATGATCATAAAATATTTTTAAAGCACTCGAGTAAAGAAGAGATCAGTCCGGGTTCATTTATATGATGATGTTAATGGAAGGTGGAAATGTGTTCTCATGACAATATTGATTTTATTTTAAATGTTGTCATTTTATACATTAATCACAATATTTGTATTATTTTGTGCTTAAATGTTTTTTTGTTTATACTGTTTGGGGTAAGTAAAAACAGTAAAATATATAGTGTTAAAAACAGTACTATTGTGAAATATTATTGCAATTTAAAATAACTGTTTTATATATATATATATATTTTTTAACATGAAATTTATTCTTGTGATGGCAAAGCTGAATTCTCAGCATCATTACCTCAGTCTTAGGTGTCACATGACCCTCCAGAAATCATTCTTATGCAAGATTTGGTCCCCAATAAACCTTTTTTTATGATTATCACAGTTAAAAACAGTTGTTCTGCTTAATATTTGTGTGGAAATGTGATTTATTCCCCCCAGCATACTTTCATGAATAGAAATTTCAAAAGAACAACATTCCTTTGAAATAGAAACATTTGTAAGATTATAAATGTCTTTACAGTCACTTTTGATTAATTTAATGCTAAACAAAATTAATTTCTTCAAAAAAAAGGTAGTGTATATAAGACTTCATTTCATTTTCAAAAATTCACTGGAATAAAAATTGTGACATTGATCTAGCCACGGTCTCCCATTATTGCCCCAGTGGAATTCAGATATTTGCGAGTGCCTGCATACACTACAAACATTATTCAAGGAGGAAAAGAAATATACTAATTACCACAGCTAGTGGTGCATTTGCATTGAAATTGCTGTTTATGAAGCAGTGTCAGTTTTCATTAAACTGCTTAGTGAAAACTACATACAGTATATGGCACAAATGTCAGTGTATTAAAACAGTGATGCAAATTCCTCCCAGCAAGGTAATTATGTGCCCGGCCTATCGTTTTAAAGGTAAGCCATAACAGATCGTGTTTTCACACAGGAAACAAGCAATTGATTGGCTTTGTTTGACATCTAGAGTTGTTTGCCAGTGCGCTGCATCTCTGTTGTGGACGCTGTATGTGGTGGAAAGAGTGTGGGCAGGCGGAGAGGGGCACTGTGAGGGTGGAAAAGGTGCAGAGGTTCAGCTGATAGAAGCTTTGATCTCAAACAGCAGGGGGGAAATGACATTATTTAAGGTGCCTCACCAGCACGACACTGCAGCACAGCGAGAGATGCGCTGTGAAATTGCAGGTTCAGTTGCACATGGTTGAAATGCCGGACACACACACACTTGTGCATAAACACACAGACAAGCATATTAGCAGAAAAGCCAGCCACAGGCGAGTCGGCATCACAGGCGCACACATGCCTCACTGTGAGGAATGTAAATGCTTCAAATACATGTGGACCCTTCAAGTGTGACAGAGAGCAGTTTGTTTTTACATGGGCTCACTCAGAGTGGATGCCTGGCCATGAATTCAGAAGATTAGGACAGACGAAAGAGAATTCATACTTGGAAAAAGTTTAGATTGGATATTTATTTAGTTTGCCACTGTAATGACAATCATAACATCAGCATAATATATTCATCTAGTACATGTAACAATGTCCAACCCCAGGTGCATGTATGAATCCAGGAACTTAAACAAACGAAATGATCTTGCATGGAATGGTATTTTCATATCCCATGATTCCCATTATAGGTCTAATGGATAAAATATCCATTTTAGGCAAGCAATCGATAGTTTTCCCTGTGTAGTACTCAGGTCCTTGATCAAATCATTTCTGATAGAAATATAACAGCACAATCATCAGTAGCCTAAGTATTACAGATTTTTTTTTTTCAAATATATTTGCTGGTTCGTCCTGCTCTTAAATGGAGCAATGTTAAATAAAATGACAGAAATTGGTATTATAACGCCAAAAGATGATTAAACACAAAACCACACACATCGTGGAGCAAAGAGGACACTGACAACGCACAGGTAGACAAGACAGAGCAGGTTACTTTGGATATTAAACAAAGTCTCCATTTTCAAATTTTGTCCGAAATTCAATCTCATTTCGTCTGTAAACACTTGCGTTACCAAGGCAACGACTGACGCTTTTGTATTACATTCTAGAGCGGCCTGGCCTGGCACGGGAAGAGAACCGCTCAGCCCGACGGTGGAAAAGCGGCTTTTGGATAAACAAAGTCCCCGTTTTCAAATTTTGTCAGTTTTATTACGAAATTCAAACAATAACGGGTTTCCCACGGAATTGGGCTTCTTTTACACTGTTGTCAATGACTCAATGTCGTGAGTTTTTGTCCCCTCTGAACGCGATGTGTAAGTTAGGCTAACGTTACCCTCCGGAAAGAGACTTTTACTGGGGGACACGACCCTCCCAGAACGCGTGTGGACCAGTTTTGTGTGCTAGTTTTGATTAGCAATTGGACGGCTTTTGTTGTGCAGCAGACCCGAGTACCTCCGTGACAGATCTCTAGTGCCTCAGCTCAAGCCACGTGGATGGATCATCCTCTGCATCTTCATCTTCATCTTCTAGTTACAGCACGAATGAACATCTGAAGGTATGTTATAAGAAACGGTACAACTTACTGAAATTGATCATGTAGCTCAATCAATGTAGCTCAATCAATGTTTCAACTGAGGAAAGTCGTCAATAAAACAGCTTATGTCACAAGGTTACATTTACCCAAGTCAGGACCATGGCATTTTGCAAAAATTACAATTATAATCATTACAATCATTATATTTTTACTTTTACCATTAAAAAGTAATTATTATAACATTATTATAAAAATGGCCTTATATGCAATTGTATACATCGAGTTGTTAATTTGAACCTTTATGTAATGTAGGCTACCATCTGACAGTGTTCCCATAGTTCACAGCAAGACAGACTAATAAATATTAATAAATAGAACAGGACATACTGGTAATTGCTTTGGCATTAAAAGTTTACAACGTACATAGAAAGTGAATTTCTGCATCAGATGAGCGTGTGATTCACATACTAAACATACTGAACAATCAAATGTATTTAAACCATAAAAGTAAAAGAATCACATTTTGTTTTTGTTTAAAATAGATCTCACGATTCTCCCATGAATCCGAACAGACATCTGAACAAAATAACACAAAATAATACAAAAATAATATAAAAACAATTAATAATAATAAAAAATATTTAATTACATTTTTCGCCAACTTCTGGTGGAATGATGTAATGATACAACCTTTATTTTCAGTGTCAAGTACTTTGAAAAGGCGGTACTCTATTTTGTTCGCTACTCTATATCTGTGTTTATATCCGAACTATAAACTTTTATCCCAGTACTTCCATGATAATTTGAATTGTTGTAATAGAGAAATAATGATACTGTGGTTGAAAAGACTGTTTGTGAAGCTGTTTCATACATTAAAACTGCTCTCTCTGGGTCAGCGGCAGGCAGGACCAATGCAGATTTGAATGTTCGCTGTGATCGTACTTGTCAAAAGTTTAATAGACATAGCCGAATCATTGTCATTTAGGAATAAGATCACGTGGGTGGTTGAATCGAGATCAAGATCTTTTTAACGATTAATCGTGCAGCACTAGTATATGATGTGGTTCAGTTGTCACACACCTCTGATTTGCTTCAGTACCTGATGGATCTCAGTCATCCGAGCCCTTATTTTGAAAGTGACAGAACAGAAAATCATCGGTGTGTACCTCGTGTACGGCAGGCACCTTGAATGGCCTTAACCAGCTTTAATAGGTGATAATGATTAGTGCTTCTCAAAAAAGAGAGAACGAAATAGCGGATAAAAAAGAGAGAGAGAAAGAAGGAGAGAACGCTTCTTCATGCAATTATTAACAAGTTAACTTTGTAGTGGAGACACTTTATCCCCGAGGACAAACAACCCAAATGTTTGCAAAATATAATTAAGCCGAGGCATCTTTAAATGTCATTGCAGCCTGTGCCATGTTTCAAATTGTTCTGCATCAACAGAATTTAACGAGATGGCGAAGGAATCCATTCCCTGCAAGCATGTGATAAGCCACACATACAGTGGAGCACTTTCATTGATTGCCAAAATAAAGCATTTTGTATGCAAATGGGGGAATGGAGTGGGTAAGCTGATTCAGCCTCATGGACACCAAATAATGGCCTTTACAATTAATACTCTCGCATGCTATCCATTGAAACTTTCATCTCCCGTTTAATGGCTCTGAAACATTTACACATGCCCATCCACCCCCATCCACCCGCCCCCCTCCAAAAAAAAAAAAGAAAAGAAAAAATGGTGTGTTGTTCCAATGGATTATTATGAAAGCCAACAAATAAATAAAGTCCAAACACCCTGTGCCTCCACATGAGCCCCCTCCGATTCTTGGCCCGTTCCTGCTTTTTTTTTTTTTTTTTTTTTTTTGCTGTGTTTCAGGCACATTTTGGATTAACTGATAATCTTTGAACATGAAGGAAGGTCTGGGATCCCGCAGGGGCATGTGCTGGGGAGAGTGAGCTTGACAGGGGGATTGGGGCTGATGTGGCATTGTTTGAATGTAATGTGCTTGTTTTTGTACTTGTAAACACGGTTCTCTTTGTTTTAGTAATGCCACCCCCTTCCTGTGTAGATTTTTCTGCTGGAGCAGCACAGGTTTGTACACACGGAGGCGTGATGGGCTAACCGTGATATTTTATTGCAAGACCTGATCAGATTGCCTGAGAGGAAAGCCTAAAGCTAGCAGACAATGGAAGTCGAAGTAGAGCATCAGGCAATCTTCTGTCCTCCATTAAATGAGAGGCTAGTGATGATATCATTAACTACATATAGAGTCATGCTACTAACATGTCCTGTTTAATGTGATACCATGGTACTTTAATTTTTAGAAACATTGTACTACCTGATATGAATACCATGATACTTGAATATGGTGATTATTCAATATAAAATGTTGGGCCTTTTGCAAAATTCAGCAGTGGCCCTCTCAAGCGCTTTTCATTCATAATTAAAAATCCCCAGTTTGTTGATTGGTTATATTAAAGTGCTATACAGAGTGTAAATCTTTCAGATGAGTTGAGTGTATTTGAAGAGATAACAGATAAGTGATTGTGAGAGCCCGGTTTATATAATGTAACAAAGTTCAAGGAAGAAGGAGGTGGAACCGGCGAACAGTGAACGTAAACTTAAATAATAAAATAAACAACAGAACGAAAGTAAAGCGGCAGTCCCTCACAGACGACTGCCGCATAAACTAAAACAAAACAACAACATAAAGTCCAGGCCTGGTCCTGTCTACTCCTTCACTGTCATCACTCCTCCTTTTATCCTTCTGGAGCTCCTCCGTGGGACTCGAGACCGGTGTGGTGCGCAGGTGACACTCATTAACACTCGCGCCACTAGGGGTGCAACGGATAAAAAAACTCACGGTTCGGATTGTTTCTCGGATCAGAGTCACGGATCGGATCATTTTTCGGATCAGCAAAAAAGACAAGACAAATAAACATAAGTTTTGTCTTTTTGTTTTTTAACACTTTTAAATTATTAAATTAAAATATATAAAATCAACTTAAAGTGCACAAGGCATAATATCTTATTTTTTAGAGATATTAGGGGGGTTGACTTACCGAAACAGGCCACGAAACAGGCCTCTGGTTTTTACATGCGCACACATGCAAGGTCTCTCGCTCTCTTGCTCTCTGCCGTGTGCGCGCTACACGGTTTGGAGCACAGTATGTTCTGTCTCGCATGCGCGCTCTAGATTCCGGGAGATTTTAACTAATTTGCAGGCATCAGGGAGCCGCTATCAATATGCAGAATTTTTATGAGTAATTTTTTTTTAGGCCAATTCAGCGCAACTCCGGACTGTCCGGCCAAAATCCTGATGTATGGGCACCCTACTACACACACCGTCACGGTTTTATCCACTAACCTCTTTCCTTCATCATTATATTTGACAGGGAAGCCAAAATGCTCCCATACAGGGGATTTAAATGACGCGGGGCGTTCAAGCTCCTCCGTTCCTCCTCTCGCCATGACCACGCTGTGGAGATATGTGTGGACTGAACATGCGTACAATTTTAATTTTTTCATAAATCAATCTGCGGATCATGTGTGTGCCGAACCGAAGATATTGATCCGAATGGATCACGGATCAATGATGATCCGTTGCACCACTACGCGCCACCGTCCTCGTTCTGTTCTCATGGCTCTCGGCCCTGCCTTGCTTGCCACATATATTATAGAAAATATTAAAGGGTTAGTTCACCCAAAATTGAAAATTCTGTAAGTAATTACTCACCCTCATGTTGCTCCAAACTTTCGTTCATCTTCGGAACACAAATTAAGATATTTTTTATTAAATCTGAGAGCTGTCTCACTCCTCCATAGGCTTCTATGTAATTTAAACTTGCCGGCCCAGAAAAGTTAGTAAAAACATCGTTAAAATAGTCCAAGTGACTACAGTGGCTCAATCTTAAGTTTATCAAGCGACAAGAATACTTTTTGTGAGCAAAAATCAAACAAAAATAACGGCTTCATCCAACTATTCATTTTCTTCTCTGTGGCCCTCTGAGTGAGTTCACGTAGTGTAACAGCGCAGCGCTTCTGTGTTGTACGTCAGAATGTTGGCTCACTATTGGCTGGCGCTGGTCATGTGTGTGATACGTGTGACTATTTTAACTATGTTTTTACTAACTTTTCTGGGGGGGGGGTATATGTGTATATCCTTCTCACCTTTTTTACTTTTATGCAGCATTACTCCAGTCTTTACTGTACACAATCACATGTGATTTTGTGTAAATTGAGAAAAGAAATTAAGGAAGAAAATTTTCTTCCAAGATTGTTTGACAAATAGAAAGTCCAAAAGGACAGCTTTGATTTGAAATAGAAATCATTGTTACATTCTGTTACCGTCAGGATTCCACCAGAATCACTCACTCCTCCCACACGTTCACTGTCTGCTTTGAAACAATCCATTGTGCTGCTTTGAAACAATCCATTGTTAAAAGCGCTATATAAATGAAGATGACTTGACTTGACTGTCTCCAGAGTTCTAATCATCATCACCTGCACCTCATCAGTTCACCTCCCTTTATATTCGACACCCCTTCACTCGCTCATTGGCCCTGTCCCAATATCCGCACTTGCGCCCTTGTGCCCCTCAATGCGCGTTCTCGCTAAGGGGTGCAAGACTGTAGGGTGTCCCGATCCTCTAATAGTGTTCTCCAGGGGTGATCATAAGGGCACCTAATGCACCCCTTTCGCAAGTGCGCATCAGACCTCACTTTGCCATGGGATTAGGGCTGGGCGATATGGCCTAAAAAAAATATCACGATAATTTTTTTTATATCAGTCGATATCGATAATTATCACGATAAATGTCAAATCTTTATTTCTTTCAAGTTTAAAGGCAGATTTTTGCTCCTAAGTAAAAGTTGTAGAAACCAGAGCGTTAATTGTGGTTTTAAACTACTCTTTATTGTCAGAACATATCATGACAAACACTTGCCAAACATATATTTCTTAGTTTCTGCATGTGCTAATGGGGGATGTTGTTTCAAGTCTTGAAACAGGTTTCTGTTGCCTGACTTTGGCACGTATCTTCAGCAGTTTACAGTGCAGGCTGCAATATTAATATTACATGTTTTATCTCGAAATGCATATTTGACAGTGAGTTGACAGTAAATCTGCATCCTAACTCAAGCTAATACTGCTATGTTAAATTTATGTTAATTCTATTCTATCATTACGCTCATCTATTTAAAAAAAATTAACAACCACATTTTTATTTGGTAAATGTAACATTCTGACTGTTTGAGTTTTATTCAAATTAACCATTGGTTATCCAGTATCATGCATTTAGATCATGATAACCACAGATAAAACAAAGCATAGCCTATAGCACCTCACTATCATGGCAATATGTAACTTTATGGTTTCTATGGTATTTGTATGAAAAACTGTCGCCTAAATACATTATTAAATACTGTAATTATATTCCATTAGTTCTTTAATACATTGTCTACATTAATAATATAATACAATTCAATAGCCTACTATATCCCACATTTCATGGTGCAGTTAATATTACTAGGCTAACGTTACAGTAAATCCATGGTAAATGGATTCAGTATCAATTCAGATTCTGACTGTATCGTTGCGTACAGTGTTTCTCCTGTTTGTCAGCGCTGTTCCATTTGCCTTTAAACTGGTTTAAATCACTGAGTCATTAGTGTTCTTCGCTGAATTCAAGCACTTCTCACTGGATGTCGTGACCGAAGCCGATCAGAGTAAACGCATCTGCTGCAGTGAGCTCGCGCGCGCTGCCGTTTGGACTTTGAGCCTAACGGATAAACAGTCCGTGAGGCGTGCGCGGTTCAAATGAGTTTCGTTCCGCTTTTGGCGCATAAACATTATCGAACATTTATCGAACTCTTGATATCGTTTTATCGAGAAAAATTATATCGCGATAATTATCGTTATCGTTTTATCGCCCAGCCCTACATGGGATATTACCCAGAATCCTTGTAGTGTTGTGACGTTTCGAACAGCTAACCAATGGGGGAGAACGGTTGCTATGGTGCTGTTCGGGAGCGGAAACTCCGAAGATAAAGGAAGCCGGTGTGGTGAAGTGTTTTTCAAGGCTGCGAAATTTAAAAATATTAGTGTTATTGTGTCACGAAATGTAGTTTTAAGAGTTTTTCAGTAGAGAATATAGTTGTTTAAAGCTCAAATCTGTGGTTTATTTCTAAAGATAGCGCCTATTTAAAAATTTGATCTGACGTTTTCGGAGTTCCAGGAGTTCCGGGCGCTCAGCGCTCATGTACCCCGCCTGGAACAGCCTTACCTCGGCTAGTCATTCTGACGTTTCCCGCGGGCTCTGTGTCTAGTGGTTAAACATGAGCTATAAATCGGCTTTTGTATATCTAATGGGCGATTTTTGGTCTCATTAATCTATGATATTCTATATCTATAGATATTTAGGCAATTTAACAGTAACGTTGTAACGTTAGCCTGGTGACTTATGTTTGACTGAATCTTTTAACTTGCTTTATTTCTTGACTTATATAGCTTCTTATACTTTTTAGGCTACTTATACTTTAATAATGGCTATTATTGATCAATAAAACTGTAAAATTGATCAAGAGACAGTGTTGTGTCATTTTATTTCATATAGCCTATGTAAGACTATTTTAATATATAGCCTATATATAATATATCACCAACACGTCATGTATTTTTTCATGTATGGGATGGGAAGAATTTCATATATCAATTTCCATAATAACATAATTAAAATTGCATTTCGAATCGCTGTGAATACGGTAAGGCAGTATAAGCTCAGGTAAACCTCAATCACAATTTATCTTATCACAATTTATCTTAGCCAAAACTGTTTTAATATTAATAACATTAACAGAAAGGTTGGTAGCTAAGAGTAAAAAAAATATATTATTTTTTCATTCAAAGGATTGTGTCATGTTACAGCTATTATAAGCAGCACACGCATTAGCCAAATGAACGGTGTTTGCTCCCCTGATCACAACAGAAGTGACGTAGATTGTGACGTGTGCAAAACTCTCCACAGCTTTGGGCCCTTGCGCACTTACTCCGCTAAGTGCACTTTCAACAAGTGTCCACTTCGAGGAAGACCTTAGGGCGCAGTGTGGGTATTGGGACAGGGCCATTGTCTGGTCTCGTCTCTACATGACACACAGACTCACCCATGCTATCAACCTGCTACTTATCTGCTACTTACCTGATATCCATTGGACTATCTTCATCACCCCTACCATCGTATGCCTTCTTTAGTCACTCTTCAACCATCCGTCTTCAACCCTTCCATGTGACTCTCCATCTGCATTTGAAACAGAGACTCTAATTATCCTGCAGCTAAGTTCCCATCTGATTATCAACTGTTTGAATACTCACCATATCTCCGTCTGCTTCTGCAATCCTGTAAATAAACACTATTTCACTTACAGTTACTTACTGACCACAAAAGTTTGAATTGTAGTCTAGGATTTATATATTTTTTGACTTCAATTAACTTCAAAAATATTGATTTGGATGTTCCCACATGAAGCACATTTTTAGGTTAACATTTTTACAGTGAAGGTAGCCACTGAAAACTTGCTAGCATCTGCCTGACCTTTAGAAACAGAGATTTTAATCCATCTTTTGATCCTATATATTTACCTTATTTCACAAACTGTGATTCTCCAGACTACCAGTCTCTCTATACCATGTTTTCTATCTCATTCACTCTCAATCTGATGTTTTAAAATGAAGCGGTGATTGACATGCTCAATTGATGTAACAGCCCTCATTCTGATGTGTTCTGCCATAAAAATCACCTGTACTCTCTGATTATAGTCATTCCCAAAGTAATAACACTAGATCCCCATGTATCCCTTTTCTGCCATTCGTTCTGTCTGATATCACCTTTTCATTTTTGACGTCTCTGTCCTTCAACTCCTTCAGCATCTGCAAGTCGTGTGAAAGTCAAGGCCGGCTGTAAAAGTGTTGACAGCAGTGTTTGACGGCTCAGGACCACCACACTAGCAGGAGAAGGTGAAGTCTGTGTATATGTGAGTGTGTGTTTGAGAAGGAGTGCTGGTGCTGGTGATGGAGATGACCTCTGATAGGCCGAAGTGTGCTGTGAGGAGAATGGGATCTCTACACTGCTGCCCAGGCTGGAATTTGTGCTTGGGAAGTGTAACTTTCTCAAATCCCAATAGCACTCAGCAGGAGGGGGTCTCCTTTTTTGCCTACAGCTCTGCTCTCTAGGTTGCCCTTGTGTCTGGATCCTAAATGTGTGTGTATGTTAGGGGTTGGAGCACTAGAGGATTGATTGGATAATGGCTCTGCTGTCAGAGAGGTGAAAGTGAGCTAGGACATGAAGAGAAACTGAAAACACAGCTTTAATGATCCTTAAGCTCAAGGAAACTTAGAGGTGCTCGGGTAATGACGGAAGGATTGGCTCTGTGTCTTATTCAACAGTTATGTATATTTTCAGCCTTAAACCGGAGTGGGAAATATTGTATTGAGTTCTGAGCACATGAATTGCCAAGCAAAGTTGTATAGGCAACTTGTAAAATAGGACACGCAGCCCGCAGCCCGCGCCGCGCAGCTCCTCTGAGGAGAATGTCGCCTGAGCGAGAGAGAATGAAACGTACTCGGTTACTAACGTAACCTCGGTTCTCTCTAGAGAGGGAACGAGTACTGCGTAATAGCTTACGCTATGGGGAAAACCTCTTTTCCACGAGATATTGAAGCCAAAAATTATCCTTAATTTTTTATTAATGTAAAACGCTTTGCAGCAGCAAGCAGACATAGGCGAAACAGCTCGCGCGCCTATTGGCTGCTCTTGCGGCAAATGCAGCAGCCTATCGAGAGACTCTGCGTGAAAGGGCGTGGTCTCGTCCTATAAATAAGCTCGGTAGGCTGGTACAAGCTGGTTTTCATCGCCGAAGCGAACCAGAGCGTATTCCAAGCACGGCAAGATACGCAGTACTCGTTCCCTCTCTAGAGAGAACCCAGGTTACGTTAGTAACCGAGTACGTTCTCTTACGAGAGTATCTCTCGTACTGCGTAATAGCTTACGCTATGGGGAACACAATGCAACACGCCGTGCGTACAGGGATCCAACACCAAAGTCCCCGGGGCCGAAGCCCAGGGGCCCATATAGTACCCAGAGGGGCTAATCATGTGACAATTAAACGCGCAGCCAGGGTGAAAGCTTTCAGCTTGATCTGGGTGGCCATACATGTGTCAATACTCATGGGGCTGAAGTAAACTCAGTATCTGGGCCGCACAGCGGGGCAGATAGCACTGAATTCTAGACCGCCAAAAGCTTAGCCTGCAAGGCGGGTACCTCCAGGTTATAATACTTTATAAATGTAGACGGCGAGGCCTAGCCCGCGGCCGTACAGATATCTTGCAGGGTAACCCCGCTAGACCATGCCCACGAAGAGGCCACGCCTCTCGTGGAGTGCGCTCTGACACCCAAGGGGCACTGCAGGCCCTTTGCAGCGTAAGCGAGCGCAATGGCATCCACTATCCATCTGGATAGGCTCTGCTTTGAGGCGGCAAGTCCCTTGGAACGCCCGCCAAACAAAACGAAAAGCTGCTCAGTCTGTCTGAAACCAGACGAGCGCGACACATAAGCTCTTAATGCCCTGACAGGGCAAAGGAGACTCGCGTCTTTCTCCTCATTGAGAACCGGAAGGGCAGACCCCTGTTTGCCAGAAATTACCTGGGCCCTAAACGGTGTATTGAGGGATTTTGGCACATACCCGTGCTTCGGTTTGAAAATGACTTTCGAGTCATTAGGCCCAAACTCCATACATGAAGCGCTTACTGAAAGCGCCTGCAAGTCCCCTATGCGCTTCACTGAAGCGAGAGCCGTGAGAAACACTGTTTTGAACGACAGGTGTTTCATGTCCGACAGTTGGATTGGGTCGAACGGAGCGCCTTTCATGGCCTCCAGGACCGTGGAAAGGTCCTACGTCAGGATTGAAGGGGGCCTGGGAGGATTTAGCCTCCGAGCTCCCCTAAGGAAACGCACGACTAAGTCGTTCTTCCCCAGCGGCTGGCCAGGCACCTGTTTTGCAAACGTTCCTATGGCCGCCACGTATACTTTGAGCGTGGATGGGGTCCTGCCCCTATCCAGTAGCTCTTGAAGGAAGGAAAGCACTTCCAAAACCCCGCAGTCCACAGGTGAAAAGCTCTGGGCTTGACACCACGCAGAGAACACCGACCATTTCGAGGAATAGAGCCGCCTGGTAGACGGCGCTCTAGCCTGCGCGATCGTGTTTAACACTCCCTCTGGGAGGTTAGCGGGTACCCGTTGATGGCCCATGCGTGCAGGGACCACAGCTCCGGGCGAGGATGCCAGATCGAGCCCTCCGCCTGAGAGAGGAGGTCTCTCCTCAATGGTAGAGGCCATGGGGCAGCGCTGGTCAGCTGCATCAGGGCAGGGAACCACGTCTGGTTCGTCCAGAGCGGAGCTACGAGCAGCACTGGGCATCCGTTTTCCCTGATTCGTTCCAACACTTGAGGCAGGAGCGAGACAGGAGGAAAAGCATATAGGGGACAGCGGGGCCAAACATGAGCCAGCGCGTCCTTGCTTTTTGAGAAAAACTTCGGGCAATGAGCGTTTTCGTGGGACGCGAATAGGTCCACCTTTGCTCTGCCGAACGTTTTCCACAGCAGCTGGACCGTCTGCGGGTGCAGCGACCATTCCCCTGCTGGGACATTGTTCCTGGACAGTCTGTCTGGTCCCACATTCAGGTGACCAGGCACGTGCGCTGCTCTTAGTGAGAGCAGGTTGTGCTGAGCCCAGAGTCTGGAAGCCTGGGTTGTGAATGAGTACACTGGAGTCATAGATTTCAGATCTTAGTGTGTGTATTCAGTAAAAAATAAGAAAACAAACAACATGAACAAAATGTCGTCAATGACACATACAAAACACAATACTACTTAAAGTTCAGTTCAATGGCAGGATGATATGCTGCCGACGAATAGGGAGAAAAAAACAGAAAGGAGAGGGGAAAAATAAAAATAAAACTGCAATGTGTATCACGGTCGAGACAGAGTCCGGTCAGAAGTCAGTTAAGGCAGTTAAGTTAAGTCAGGCAAGCGGGCTGAGACACCGGCTGGCTCATTGCGAAACACACTGGGACAGTCACAATGCTTGGAACTGAACGAGCGAGAAGTTTTGGTGGAAATCCGGCCGCAGCGGGATCTGAACACCGTCACTTTCCTAGAGTGGCTAGGAAGGTTTTGAGGCCTCGGGCTTGATCTCAATCCTCGGCCAGGGCCCGCGCTGAGGGGGGCGGCATCCAGCAGAGCGAGAGCGCAGTCTCTGGTCTCGGGCGTGGCGGCGCTGTGAAGCGGCGGCGGCGGGCGGTGCAGGTTGCGGCTGAGAGCTGCGAGCAGACGGCTGTTTTGAGCGGCCTGCAGCAGAGCTCGAGCGCTTCGGAAGGAAGTGCTTCATAGCCTGCAAAGTTTTCTGCACCTCCACGAATCTGTCCGCGAAATCCTTGACGGCAGATCCGAAGAGGCCCGCTGGCGAAATGGGCGCGTCGAGGAACACAGAGCGCTCGGCTTCCGTCATCTCAGACAGCGTCAGCCATAAGTGTCTCTCTGCCACGGTGAGAGAGGCCATATTCCGTCCTATGGCCTGTGCGGCGGCTTTAGCAGCGCGTAGAGCGAGGTCTGTAGCGCTGCTCAGGTCCGCCACGCAGATCGCTCCGGGTCCTTCCTCGTCCAGTTTAAGGAGAAGGTCGGCCTGGAAGATTTGCAGGATAGCCATAGTGTGCAGCGCTGAAACTGCTTGCCCGGCGGCGGTGTAAGGGTGCCCGTGCATGGCTGACGTCATTTGGCAGGCTTTAGATGGGAGCGTTGTCTGAGCGCTCCCGCTACCGCTGGTTCCACAGGAGGACCGGAGAGGTACCCTCTGTCCTTCGCACCATCCATCGTGGAGAATGCGGCAGAGGCAGAGGTACGCAGCCTGGCGGAGAAGGGGGCGTTCCACGACTTAGTCACTTCCTCGTGTAACTCAGGGAGGAAGGGTGCGGGCCTTGACTTTGATGGGGCTTCGTCTTTCCCGAGAAAGCGTCCGTCCAGTCTGTTGCGCGGCGGTTGCGCAGGCGCCTCCCAGTCGAGGCCGATGTTTTCGACGGCTTGAGAGAGCAGACGCATCAGCTCAGACTCAATGCCGGCTCTCTTCCCAGTGGTTTGGCGGGAAACGCTAGCGGAGGGGAGATTCACGGAGCTCGCCCAATCCTCGCTATCAGACGCCAGAAGAGAACACGCCTCGGTGGGTTCGTCGAACTCGTGGACGGATGCGGCGGCAGACGGCGGCCGTTGTCCGTCAGTGAGCGACTCGAGCGAAGCCGGCGAAGCTGGCGGGCGAACCGGCGAGCTTTGGCGGGCTGGAGAGAGCTCGGAAGCGCGCTGGGCGCGGCGCTTCTTGCGGCGCGGCGTCACGGCTGGCTATGGTGAAGGCTCCTCAGAGTCACCATGGGCAGAAGCTCGCAATGAGGGCATCCACCGTCAGCGAGCGCGATAGCAGCGTGATCCTCACCCAGGCAGGACACGCAGTTGACATGACGGTCCCCGTCGCTGAGTGGGGCGCGGCACGAGCCACAGGATGGCATCTTTAAAAAGACGCAGCTCTTACTTACTCCTAACTTTACTTTTATGAGTGTTTGCAGAGCGGTAAAGAGAGGCGGGGGCGTAGCTGCTCTTTTTAAAGATGTCTATCAATGTAAGCAAATATCATTTGGGAATTACCCGTCTTTCGAATATCTGGGTATTGTGTTAAAAGGTGCTCCACGTATTTTACTTATCATTATTTACAGGCCTCCAAAATACTCTCCAGCTTTTGCTGAGGAATTTACAGAACTGTTATCAACAATTTCCTCTGAGTTTGACTGTTTTGCCATTGCTGGAGATTTTAACATTCACATAGATAATGCAGAAACCAATATGGCAAAAGAAATCAAAACTGTTTTCAAAACTTTTGATCTGACTCAGCATGTACATGGACCCACACATAATCGTGGACACACTCTAGATTTACTTATCAGTAAGGGTCTAAACATCTCATCGATTGTTATCAAGGATGTAGCACTGTCTGATCATTTCTGTATTTTCTTTGATATACTGATCTCTCCTGCCATTGAAGCTAGATCTGTGTCTGTCAAGAAGAGATGCTTAAATGAGAACATTAGTGTCCTATTTATGAAGGCTATATCTTTAAAACCAAGCATATCTGCTGACTCTGTTGATTTTCTCCTTGAATCTTTTAACTCAAAAATTAAAAGTGTAATTGATGATATTGCTCCTGTGAAAGTCAGGAAGAGTGGTAGACAAAAAGCACCTTGGAGAAACTCAACAGCTGTGCAAAACATGAAAAGACAATGCAGAAGAGCAGAGCGTATGTGGCGGAAGACAAAACTTGTAGTCCATTATAACATCTACAAAGACAGCATCCATGCTTTTAATATGAAACTAGGCAAAGCTAGACAGACTTTCTTCTTGAATATTATAAACAGCAACTTAAACAACACACGCACTCTTTTTGCTACTGTAGAGAGACTGACAAACCCCCCAAGCCAGATTCCCAGTGAAATGCTCTCAGACATCAAGTGCAGTGAGTTTGCTTCTTTCTTCTCTGAGAAAATCAATTATATCAGAAAGGTGATCAGCTCATCCTTGAGTTGCGCTGGGGTCAAACAGATCAGACCACTACCTGAGAAAGTAGTTACTATGTCTGTTTTCGAAGAAATTGATGGCAAAATTTTGGAAGAAACCGTACAGCACCTTAAAACATCAACCTGCGCCCTTGACACACTTCCCACATCTTTTTTTAAAAGTGTGTTAAACAGCTTAGAAGCAGATCTCCTAGAAGTGGTAAATGCCTCACTTCTTTCTGGGAGTTTTCCAAACTCCCTGAAAACTGCAGTTGTCAAGCCCCTCCTGAAAAAGAGCAATCTGGATAAGACCATCTTAAGCAATTATAGACCGATCTCAAATCTTCCTTTCATAGGCAAGATCATTGAAAAAGTTGTCTTCAATCAGCTGAACAAATTCCTAAGCTTGAATGGATACTTTGACAATTTTCAATCTGGTTTCCGATCGCATCACAGCACAGAGACAGCTCTCATAAAGATAATAAACGATATTCGCTTAAATACTGATACAGGCAAATTATCAGTGCTGGTACTACTCGACCTCAGTGCTGCATTTGACACTGTCGATCACAACATACTTCTTGACAGGCTGGAAAACTGGGTGGGGCTTTCTGGGATAGTCCTAAAATGGTTCAGGTCATACTTAGAAGGGAGAGGTTATTATGTGAGTATAGGAGACCATAAGTCTGAGTGGACTCCCATGACATGCGGAGTCCCTCAAGGCTCAATTCTTGCACCACTCCTATTCAACCTGTACATGCTCCCAATGAGCCAAATAATGAGAAAGAACCGAATCTCTTACCACAGCTATGCAGACGACACACAGCTCTACTTAGCCCTATCGCCTAAGGACTACAGCCCCATTGACTCCCTGTGCCAATGCATTGATGAAGTAAACGGTTGGATGTGCCAAAACTTTCTTCAGTTAAACAAAGACAAAACTGAAGTCATTGCGTTTGGAAACAAAGATGAAGTTCTCAAGGTAAATGCATACCTTGACGCTAGGGGTCTAACAACTAAAAATCAAGTCAGGAATCTTGGTGTGTCTCTAGAGTCAGACCTTAGTTTCAGTAGTCATTTCAAAGCAATAACTAAATCAGCATACTATCATTTGAAAAATATTGCAAGAATTAGATGCTTTGTTTCCAGTCAAGACTTAGAGAAACTTGTGCATGCTTTTATCACCAGCAGGGTGGATTATTGTAATGGACTCCTCACTGGCCTTCCTAAAAAGACCATAAGACAGTTGCAGCTCATACAGAACGCTGCTGCCAGGATTCTGAGCAGAACCAGAAAATTTGAACATATCACACCAGTCCTCAGGTCTTTACACTGGCTCCCAGTTACATTTAGGATTGATTTTAAAGTATTATTACTGGTATATAAATCATTCAATGGGCTAGGACCTCAATATATTGCAGATATGCTCACTGAATATAAACCCAACAGATCACTCAGATCATTAGGATCACATCAGTTAGAAATACCAAGGGTTCACTCTAAGCAAGGAGAGTCTGCTTTTAGCTATTATGCCAGCCGCAGCTGGAACCAGCTTCCAGAGGAGATCAGATGTGCTCCTACAGTAGTCACATTCAAATCCAGACTCAAAACACATCTGTTTAGCTATGCATTTACTGAATGAGCACTGTGTCAATGTTCGTCCGACTGTTTTTACTGTACTTTATTTTATTTTTTATTCTAAACTGTTTTAATTATTTCCTCCTATGTAAAGCACTTTGAATTACCATTGTGTATGAAATGTGCTATATAAATAAACTTGCCTTGCCTTGCCTTGCCTTTTGTGATGAGAGGCTAACACTCTCAGCAGAGTAAGCATAAAAGGATACTTAACGCCGGAAAGCGCAGCAGGTACGCCAGTTGAAGGCGGCGAGGCCAGCGACTCCAGGAGCTCGTCCCGCTGAAAGGCTTGCGTCGACGGCGCGGCTTCTCACTCCGGATCCAGCAATGCGTGTGCTTCGCTGAAGAGATGAAAATCAGCTTGTACCAGCCTACCGAGCTTATTTATAGGACGAGACCACGCCCTTTCTGGCGGGACTTGACGATATGGGCGCGAATTGCCCCCATTGGTCATTACGTCACCCAGAGTCTCTCGATAGGCTGCTGCATTTGCCGCAAGAGCAGCCAATAGGCGCGCGAGCTGTTTCGCCTATGTCTGCTTGCTGCTGCAAAGCGTTTTACATTAAGGGAGACATGGCAGGAAAAAACATCGTTTTTTTTTCACTGGTCAATTTTGAGATTGTGGGCTATTTGTCTTCAATAACATGTCTTCTTTCAGACTTGTGGTGAAAAAAATTCCAAAATACACATTTAGGTCTTTATTTTACTACGCTTTGCCTGTTTGCGTCTGTAGATTTCTCCTAAATTCAACAAAATGTTGTCGTTCTAAATCATCACACGCACCGTTGGAAAGAGCTCTCTCTCCTCTACATTGTTGTCGTATCCAAATATGGTCATTTCCTTTTAATCAGCAACCAATCGTGAAAGTACAATGGGCATTTAACTCTAAAACCGAAATCTCATTGGCTGATGTCAATTTCTGACAACGTAATTCGTTCAGATGCATCACGTGACGTGCTCTGGCATTTAGATGTGTGTTTTTGACTGTTTTTCTGTTCATTTGAAGGCCATAAATGCTGTGTTATAAGTTGTAATGTGATTTAGGTGGTTTGTATTGTTGTTGCTAATGATTTGATAAGATATTGTGTCTGTAAATAGTTGTTTCACTAAAAAAAGTATGAATTTTTACATTACAAATCTTTAAATGCTGTTTTCTCAAACTGAGTTTTTTGTCATTCTCCAGTAGAAACTTTTCAGCCTGTGTAACACCTATGTACACCAAACTTTCCAGTTATACACTTAGCAGTATTCTGAAGATATTTTCAGAGGGATTTGTTTATAAATCATTCCTGGCCTGATTTATGTGACATTTTAATAAATAAAAATATGGCGAGAATTGATTTTTTTAAGGCTATGGACAGTATATTTTGATTTTCTAGGTAATGAAAGCATATATCCTTAAATCCCTCTGAAATTCTTTTTTCATCTTGTGTGTAAACAAAATGAAAAAATGATTTTGCACCTGGCTTTATCATATGGTCAGATCTATCTACCGAAAATATATGCAAAACTGTGCATATTTAATGAGATAATGCCTAATTTGAATAATTAAACATACAAATTTCAAAAACTTGTAATACATTTTTTTATATACTTGTGTAAGTAATCAACTGAGAAAGTTTCATGGTGATATATATTATTTTAAAAATTTACCCTATTCACCTGTAGTGTCTCGCCTTAATAAAAAATTAAGGATAATTTTTGGCTTCAATATCTCGTGGAAAAGAGGTTTTCCCCATAGCGTAAGCTATTACGCAGTACAAGAGATACTCTCGTAAGAGAACACTGTTCACACCCGAAAAAAGTAAGCTCGCCTGTATGGGAGTTCTTCGGCTCAAAAGAAAACAGCACTTTAAAGGGAGTCGCACACCGGACGAGAAGCGCAGCGCCACGTCTTTAAAATTTGAACACATTTTCTCTTCGAGTGTACACACACTGGTTGTGCCATTCGGCGTCTGTCCACGGCGCCCAGCAACGGCTCTTGTTCAAAATCCTGCCGCGACACAGAGCGCCATTTACATAGTTTTATATTAAATTGACATTATATTTGTCGCAAATCATTGTAAATGACTTCACCCTGTGCTGCAATGTACATTTAGTTTTACATTAATTTACAGAAATCAGCTGCTTGAATGAAAATTGCTGATGTTATCGGATTTTCAGGTGATATTCTCAATTCATTCAGTTAATGGATGCTCTGAGGTAAAGTGTTCAGATCACAGACTCAGCAACTATTGTATTTAATTGTACAGTACAATCATAACATAGTACAGACATTATCTTAATTTCATTATCTCCTTAAACATAAGAATACTGCTGGCCATAAACTGAGAAAGTGCGCGTCCGGTGTGCGATACCTCGAGTTGTCCTACACGCGACACGGCGCTGCAGAATGAATTTTTTAGAGGTTCATTTTGAAGCAAAAACTCTAGGCGACAACGTCCATTAGTCAAAAGTCTTAATGTGGACACATATTTAGAATGTTTTTTGTGTCCTTATTTCAAAAACTTTATTTTTTAGTTTTTTCAATAACCACGCATAAACAATATTCTCTCAAAAATACAAACATGTACATACATGTTGCTCACACATTATGGTAGCCCTGTTTGTGCTAAATAGAGTGAAATTTCACCTGTGCCATTAATATGTTTATAAGCAACTGAAAAAAGCACAAATGTCAGAGCATGTCAAAACATCTCAAGGACCCCAAAAACACCTTGGTCCCTAGAGGGTTAAAGCATTAACACACAAACCACTGTTAATTTAACATAAAAGCAAGCAGACTACTGCGTGTATGGTTTGGTATGACTGAATGCGCGCAAAGAGCGCTCCCTTAATAATTCCTAAAAAGCTGACTGTTCATCTCTGTTATTATAAATGAAGCTGACTGCACAATGAATCTTTCATAATATTCACACTTTGTTTGTTATAATGAGAGGATTTGCCAGCATACAGAATTCAGCACTGAACAAAAAGTCAGTTTTTAGCTGTGAGGGGAGTCTATCTTAAATGCTTCTGATTGGCCATTGGATTCAAGACATCAACACATATGTCTGTGATTGGCTACATTGCTCAACGCTGCAAACATGTTATGAATAGAAACTGTAAATCGTTTCTATTTTGTTTTAGTTGTTCTTGTTGCTTTTCTGCAACAGATGAATAAGAATCTATTAGTTTTTATGTTTTATTCATAGATATTTCTAGTTTGCGGGAGTCCCGTTTTATTTTCCCTCAAACTGCACACACAGAGTGAGTGCATTACCGCCCGCGCTCGCACTCGGCCATCAAATCTAGTGCCGCGCCGCACTCTATTGCATTGGGAGTGCACGTCTCTAGATCAAGGGCCCAGCCCGAGGATAGTGTCGGGCCGGGTCGGGTCTAGTTCGGGCTCGGGCAGAGAATCTAAGCTCTAGTTCACGCTAAGGAAACGAGAGTTGTCATCTAGTCTCTTTGGTAGAGAGAGAGAGAGAGAGAGAGAGAGAGAGACGAGGAAAACAAACAAGCATGCGAATGGAAATTATCGCGTCAGGAAAAATTATCGAACTAATTTTTTTATCGTGCGATTAATTGATTTATCGACTATCGTGACAGGCCTAGTGTCACGTTTGACTGCATGTTAGAAATATGTGAAAAGAATGGTCCAAAAGGTTAAGAGAAGATTTCATCGCCCTTCACAAACAAGGAACTTTTCGCCAAATAAAGAAAAAAAAACATGGTGCAAGTTCTATGTTCTCTCTGTCAGTGAAGTCCATTCTGAAACGCGTCCGAAAATTAACTGTAACTCAGCGTATACTTAGTCACACAGGAATACAGGCACACAGGCATGAAGCTTGAATTCGCATCTTTTAAATGAAGTAATTTATATAAAAAACAAATATTCTCAGTTTATGTAATCTGTATGAAAAGAGAGATGCCAGTCGTTTTCTTTTCAGCTCATTATAGCTCATTAAGTTTTAATCTGACCACGCCCACGGACAGCGCACGCTATTCAAACGCAAATAATCTGAGGCAAGCCACGCAAACGTGTCAACGCCCACAACAGCTGGATAAAACACATCAAGTTTAATAAGAAGCATTTACTTTATGTCGTCTTGCTACGCTGTGAGGAATAACACTATCTAATAATCCTGGAAAAACTTACCTCAGAAATGGAAGCGTCAGCGTAAGTTCTACCAGAAAGACTCTATTGCCACGTCACTAATTGGTAATTTCGCGTCACCAATCACAGTTCAACATCAAATATAAAAGATTGACCTTACCTTCCCCTTTCGTTGCTTTAGGTGTCGTAGAAAAGTTTTTGCTTGTTACGCGCATCTTTCACGCAGCTTAATATGTCCCACTTACAGATTGTGGATTTCGATTCCTCCAAATCAGACGACAATCTCATACCACCTTCTCCTCAGTCAGTGCGTAGAAGCAGCCGCATCCAAACTCGGGATTCCCCATGGGCTCAATTGCCCTCCGAGAGAATCATTACTCTCCTCCTGGAAGGAAGCGGGGTGCCGGTCAGCAACGACCTCTCACGTAATGATTGAATTATTTTGGCTTCAAACACTCTGGGCACCTCCGCTGCCCCACCCGACGAGGATACTCTAGCCAGCTCGGCTCCAGCCCCTCAACCCAAACCAGCAGGTAGAAAGCGCACTGCTAAGTCTTCCCCACCAGCCCAAGCCAAAAGGGCAAAATCATCTGCACCAATGCCATTTCCTTCACCTAGATCAGGATCAGAAGGATTCAACACGCAGCTCTTAAATTCCATCCAAGGTCTTACGGAAACAGTCAAAGGATTTGAATCAAGGCTAGGAGTATTCGAAGCTGCTTTCGCCTCGAAAAATACCGGATTAACCATGCCATCAACATCTTCAGGATTATTCTCTGCTTTCCCCACTCTTCCTGGTATGGCCGATCAGGCTCCGGGTCCCGCCACGTCAGCAGCTTCGGCCTTTTCCTCATCAAATCGACCACCATTTCTGAACGCTGCCACGTCAGCATCTACACCGGTCTTCAGCCTCTCCACGGCTACTCCAGCTCAAAACTTCGGTAGGCGTTTTGTCCCTCCCGCTGCAGTCACTGTGTCTTCAAAAATGAGATCCGACATCATCTTAGGCAAGGATATTAATTTAGCTGCCTTACTGCTACCATCGCCTGCAGCCGATCGCCAAATGGTTGACTGCGGTGACGTGGCAGTCTTCCTGAAATCTTCTGATCCCAGATTGCAATGCAACCTATCATTCGGTAAATTCGTCATAGTGTTTGGAATCTTCAGAGACATATTATGCCAAGCTTTTCCCGATCGCAGGGAAGAATTAGATCTTTACCTCGCCATGTTGGCCGATTTCAATCAAAGATATGGAGGCACGCTCTTTTACGAGTATCACAAATCTTTTTCTGCGAAATCGCCCTCTTTCACCACCCTGTTCAACACTAGACTGGACTGGTCCGTTGCCGATTCCGAACTGTTGGTTCGTCATTTCGGAGGTCAACGAGCTCTGGCTTGCGTTGTGTGCAGCTCGCACGGTCACTCAGCTGCTTTTTGCCCCAAAGGACTCGCTACACGAAAGTCAGCCACTCTCCATGGTGCTGATCCTGCACACGCGACTTTTGACGTAAAAGGCAGACCTATAATCGCCTTCAATGGCAACCCTCTATGCAATAACTTTAATGAATCTGTGTGTAATTATGCTAAGTGTAAATTTTCGCATATTTGCAGCTTCTGCAAAGACCCGCATCCAAAATCTGTCTGCCCACGACGCCTCAGAAAAAATTCTAAATGGTCACCCCTCTACTCCTATCAACATCGCTACTCTCTCCAGCTACCTTTCTTCCCATCCCGATTACTCTTTTGTTGACTACTTAATCACTGGAATTTCTCAAGGATTCCGGGTCGGCGTCTGTTCTCCCCTCTCCACCTCTTACGTCGCAAAAAATCTTCAGTCTGCTTTAGCAGAACCTGAGACAGTTTCAAGCCTGTTAGACAAGGAGCTAAATAAAGGCTATTTAATCGGCCCTTTTAGTGCATCTCCCTTTTCCCTGTATCATATTAATTCCATAGGCATAGCTACACGCAAATATTCGGGGAAAAAGCGTCTGATCTTCGACATGTCTTCTCCACATTCTAATAGCGTAGCGAGCGTTAACGAATGCATTCCTTCAGAGCCATTTTCTCTGTACTACGCTTCAGTCGACGGCGCTATCCATCTAATCAAACTAGCAGGTTACGGTGCTTGGCTAGCCAAAGCAGACATTACCGACGCTTTCAAGACCATGCCTATCCACCCCTCCGACGGGCATCTTTTCGGTGTCAAATGGGAATCTCTGTTCTATTTCGCTGTAAGACTCACGTTCGGCTGTAGAAGTAGTCCAAATATTTTTAATTTTTAATCCGAGGCTTTGTGCTGGATCTTGCAAGCTCCTATTCGTCTTACATTTACTCTACGATTTTTTATTAATAGATTTTCCCTCACCACAGAGCTCAATACTAGATTCGCTCAAATCATTATTCAGCGATGTAGGCGTGCCCCTTTCAATCGAGAAAACCATGGGCCCCGCTACTTCCCTCGAATTTCTGGGTATCGTTCTCGACTCGGTTCTGATGCAAGCCTCTCTCCCTGACGACAAACTTTCCAGAATAAGAGCGGTTCTGGAATCTTTTCTCGCAGCCCGCACGGCTTCTAAACGCGACATGCTCTCCTTACTCGGGCATCTCAATTTCGCCTTGAGAATTATTCCCCAAGGTCGTTCCTTCTTTTCTCGCCTCCTTACGCTCGCTCATTCCGTCGACCGCCTGCAAGACGTGATCTTCCTAGATGACGGGTGCCGATCAGACCTTAGGTTTTGGTCACACCTGCTTAACAATTGGAACAGCATCTCTTTTTTTTATAATGATGTTCACAAATCATCCGTCGCGCTCGAGCTATTTACGGACGCAGCCCCTTCTAAAGGTTTTGGGGTTTTTTTCAAGGGCAATGGTTCTCAGAAAAATGGTCGGACGTTTTTCATTTATTTAGTGCGAAATCGTCCTCAATTGCTCTTCAAGAATTATGCCCCATCGTCATAGCGTGCATCCTCTGGGGCTCCGTTTGGTCCCGCAAACGCATAGAAATGCATTGCGACAACCAAGCTACAGTCGATATAATTAATAAAGGGCGTTCAAAATGCCTGTCAATTATGTCTCTACTTCGTCGCCTGACTTGGCAAGCTATCACACACAACTTCATCCTTAAAGCCGTACACATTCCAGGACAATCTAACATCATTGCTGATGCTCTCTCTCGCTCTCGTTTGCAGGCTTTCAGACGTCTTTGTCCAGAAGCAAACCAGAATCCCACACTATGTCCGGACCTAGCCGAGCTGATCCTAGACTAAACTCTCAATTCGATAACCTATTAAATTCCGCCAGGTTCTATATCTCTAAAGGAGTATCACCATTAACTCTTAAATCATATAATTATGCTTGGTCCCGGTTTATCATTTTTTGTTTAAAATAATTTTAATTCGGCTCGTGGCTTGGCTATTTCAGATTTACGCCTTTATCCTACATTTTTTTTTATCTATTTCTTAAGTTTTCGAAAACAGACTCTTCCGGATCGGGCGTTAGCATTTCTGTTTCTAAAATCAATAACTCCTATTGCCCCTATTCTTCTATGGTTAGATATCTCAAAGGACGCCCGCGCCTTCCAACAAACTCACCTTTATTTATTTTACTGAACGGGCTTCCAATGACAAAGCTCTGGTTCAGAACTCATCTAGCTTCTGTCCTAAAGCAATGCGGACTTCCTCTACGGCTATACACCGGGCATTCCTTTCGCATCGGAGCAGCAACAACGGCAGCTGAATGCGGAGTCCCCGACTCCACTATCCAAATGCTGGGCTGATGGTCTTCCACGGCCTACAAGACTTACATCAGATCCGAGGTGTATGTCCTTCTAAATGCTCAACAAGCCCTCTCAACCTACCTTCAAGGTAACTTTATTCGCTAGCTACTGGTAGTGGTCAATGCATTAGAACATCTAGACCGATAATAACTCTGATTTCGCTGATAACTAATCAAGTCTTCATACGTCGTAAATTAAGCTCCCTTTATTTGTTCAGTTATTATTAACTGAACGGTTCAATAATAGCTCATATAAATATTTCTTAACACTTAGTTTATTTTAATCCACAGCTGATTGCGTCCACTGTGTTTTTATAGCTACGCAATATTCAATTTCCAGCCTCCGCGGCTTCTATTTTCGATATCAATTTATTAAGATATCGAAGCTATGACGAGCAAATACTGCCTATCGAGGCCCCATCGAACGAATTAATCGAATTGCAAATTCGTCCCGGCAGCAGTCCCAACATCATAAACGTAAGGTTATCTCGAACCTATTCCATCACATCCACAGTGGTTCGCGGCTTATCGTAGCCATTGCAGTAATGCTATCGAGCTTCTGTTCTCGTTTATACATGAAAATCCGGCCGTCGCCGAGGCATTAATATTAAGTGAGTCTCCATGTAACTCTATAAAAACAATACTTCACGCTGATCACGGGCATCAGTCACAAAGTATTTTTAGCTTTTTAAGAAATAACAATATTCAATCTCCCATCCCTGCTTATCGAAGCACCCGGGAAAGGCACTTTGACAGCATGTTAGTCACTTTTAAACAGAAGGTCATCACGGACCTAATTTTAACTTTCCCATTTATGGTTTATATTTTCATAGCCAATCTCAGGCTAAGATATTAATTCTTATGCATGATCTCGGCCTATCGAGGTATCGTAATCTGTTGAGATTCACGATTTAAGCAAAGCAAGGTTCTGAGGCCAACCGTGGCCGCCGATGATAACGCATATCAAAGATTCCATGATTACCATTTTCCAATTTCGTAGGCATCTATTCGAACCTATCGAGGTTTCGATTATAATCTTCACTTTCTTTTTCCAGTCGTAGCTTTGGTTCTTATTTAGGAGTCGTAACATACCTAACCTAACTTGAAGTCGTTTATCAGCTTTCACATGTCGTTTAACTTCCCTGCATACTTACAGAATCCTCTTAGGTACTTAAGGAATTTATCACATATTCCTTAATCTTTTGGGGGTATAGGCTCCGCCCAGCCCAGACCATCAGGCAGGACCTACCGTCTAACTCGCAGACCCAGACGGAGGACGGAGCCCACGCTAATGAACTGAGACGGAGCTTGTCGAGCATCTACTTTATTCCATCTGTATTCTTTCACAAAATAAATCTATTTCATTCAATAATTCTCCTGAGTCTTTTTGGTAGAAATGGAAGCGTCAGCGTAAGTTCTACCAGAAAGACTCTATTGCCTCGTCACTAATTGGTAATTTCGCGTCACCAATCACAGTTCAACATCAAATATAAAAGATTGACCTTACCTTCCCCTTTCGTTGCTGTAGGTGTCGTACAAAAGTTTTCCCCCATCCTCCCCACCACCACCAGGTAGGCTCCTGTCCAACCGTCAGGGGGTATAGGCTCCGCCCAGCCCAGACCATCAGGCAGGACCTACCGGCTAACTCGCAGACCCAGATGGAGGACGGAGCCCACGCCAATGAACTGAGATGGAGCTTGTCGAGCGTCTACTTTATTTCGTCTGTATTCTTTTACAAAATAAATCTATTTCATTCAATAATTCTCCTGAGTCTCTTTGGTAGAAGTGCTGGTAGTTTCATTTCGAGGAGAAACGAACAAGCTGATGTGATAATAACTTACTAAGAACTAAGAATAAATAACTTACTAAGTGCTTTCTTCTAATCGCGATATGCAATAGTGTCTGTAAACCGCAAAAGACTGTTTAAATATGAATCGCGTGTCTGTGTGAATGAATGAACGGCAGAGGCGCGTGCTGTTGTATATTACAGCTGTACAGCGCGCGCGTCTGTGCCGTTCATTCACACTCGACCAAGCTTTGACCAAACTATATTGCTATAGCCTACTGAGATGAGTAAAAATAGACTGAAATATGTTGAAATAAAATGTCTTTGTGTAAGCAACAAACTGCAAATTAACATTAATTTGCTATATCATACACACGAAATGTTACAGACTAAATATGAATGTTTAGACAAGATTTCGTTGATTAGTTTTTGGATAGATTATAAAGTTTTTACTGTAAAAAAAAAACTACTGCCACATCAAATAAGCTTTTGTTCAACAATTTCTGCTCATATGTTAAATATATGGGATGTTTTGTCAAAAATATCAACTAAAATGTTATTATAGTGTTTGTTCCAATATTCAAACTAATGAATCCGTACCTTTGAAATGTGTATGATAAAATATATACTTTTTACAAAGAAAGATTACACTTGAAATATTAGTAAAATTGCAATGGTTGTTGTAATTGTAACTACTTTTTTAGTGTTTTATTAGTGACAATTTTGGGGAGAGGAAACCTATTACAAAACTTTCTGAAAATACAGTATGAGAATTAACTACACAATTACTAGAAATGTTTACCTTGGATATTATACAATTTGCATGCACACAAAGTTTGTGAAAAAAAAAAAAAAAAAATTCAAGACGTTTCCAACTCGAGCTTTGAGTTATATAACAATATATATATATATTCTACAGAATTGGTTAAAAGTTCGATTTTGAAACATCTTGAAAAAATGTGTATTTTTCCACTGGGTACCACAAAAAAGAATGTGAGGACAAAGAAATATATATATATATATATATATATATATATATATATATATATATATATATATATATATATATATATATATATGTGTGTGTAATATACATACTTCTTTTGTCTTCGCATTCTTTGGTACCCAGTGACACACCTGTGTGAAAGGCTCATTATGCAGCTCATTATGCGGCTCATTATGCAGGTCATTGTCTTCTCAGGTGTGAATCAGGGCATTATTCAGGATCCTCACAATCATTCACATAATACATGTTGCTCACATATTATGGTAGCCCTGTTTGTGCTAAATACACCTTTGCCATTAATATGTTTATAAGCAAATGAAAAAAGCACAAATGTCAGTGCATGTCACAACATCTCAAGGACCCCAGAAACACCTTAGACCCCAGAGGGTTACAGGAGCAGTGACTACTTGGACGGGGCAGAAAAATGCTGCTATCAATGGCTGTAACCAGATTTCTGAGAAGGCAGGTTCAGAAAAACCCTATAGTGACTGCAAAAGACCTGCAGCAAGACTTGGTGGCCACAGGCACTGAGGTTTTCAGCTGCACAGTAAGGCACGTACTAAACGCATGCCAAAACTCCTAGACTACACCACTACTGACCCAAAAGCACAAGAAAATTCGGCTCCTATTTGCTCAAAATCATATAAATATGCCACAGAAGTGTTCGGATTCTGTTTTGTGGAGCGATGAATCACAACTGGAACTATTCGGCCCTATGGATCAGCGGTATGTCTGGAGGAAGAAGAATTAAGCATATTCTGAAAAGAACACTGTCTACAGTTCAGCATTGTGGTGCTCAGTGATGCTCTGCGGCTGCTTTGCATCCTTCCTTCAATAAATCCAGGAAGGCAGGATGGATTTATTGAAGTATCAGGAAATCCTAGAAAAAAAACACCATGCCATCAGTGTGGAAGCTGAAGCTTGGGCGTCATTGGACCTTCCAACAGGACAATGATCCCAAGCATTCCTCAGATTCCACCAAGGCTTCATTTCAGAAGAAGTCATGGAATATTCCACAGTGGCCATTACAGTCACTTGGCTTGAACCCCATAGAAAATCTCTGGTGGGGTTTGTTGAAGGCGGTTGCAGCACGCAAACCCAAGAATATTACTGAACTGGAGTAGGGGTGTGACGGTTATTATATAACCGTAAGACCGGCGGTTATAGTTGAACACCGTCATTAGAACTCTATAACCGCCAAAACCGTGTTATTAAAATATCTTGCAGATAAGGTTATATAGGCTACTAATATCAGTGTTGGGGAGTAACGGAATACATGTACCGTTCTTATGTATTCAGAATACAAATTATGAGTAGCCTCACTGTAGTCTCCACAGAACATAAAATATGAATTTTATTTCGCATTTATGTTCGCATTTCGTGTTCGCATTTATGAGGAAAAAACAATGTTACGGACGTGACAGTTCTCCGTTACGGACGTGACCACTCTGAAAGCATTAAAACTTTTCACAGAGACATCAAACAGAAAGCACAAAACCTTTCTTTAAAGTGAATTTCGTTTTGTATTAATTGTATCTTAATTTTAATAAACCAATTGCCTGGATTTAATAAATAAGAAGTAAATATAGCAGACGATGGATAATCACGAAACAGAGGCGCCGGCTCGTGAACTGGAGCTCGTCTCATAAATGAACCGAAACTCAGCATATAAGGTAGCCTACTTGCCTCACAGTCACAGACATGTCTACTTGTAAACAATTCAAAACTAAAGAAAACAGACTATAGACTGCTCTCTACTTATGCAATCCGTATGAAATGTGCATTTCTCTCTGGCGCGTTCACTACTGCGAAGATCGCGAGTCAGCATCGTCAACATCATCTTTGGCCGACACTGACAAAGAAAACACTTGTTTATTAATAAACAATTAAAATATCTCCTTGCTATATTTTACATATTCATAATCATTACTTTTGCCAGTTCTTTGTGACAGCTTTTAGGTGCTTCATTGGCAGCACCACCCTTACATGTTACATGAACGAGTCACCACCAAATCACCGCACCCACCAGAATAGGCCTTTTTTTTTTGTTAAGGATTTGTTTACTGTGTGTTATTAATTTAATGGAAAACACATTCACTGCTAGTTGTCTTGCTGTTAATTTTAAATAAATGTAGAGCATGTAGCTAATCAGTGTCTGCTCGTTTATTCAAACTAAGTTGTCCTATAACAGACGAACGTTGGAACGCCCCCTCCCCCGACGACGTTTATTTTTCGAACCGTCACATTTGACTCACTTCATAACCGTCATCAACAATTCTGGAACCGGCACACCCCTAAACTGGAGGCCATTGCTCATGAGGAATGGGCTAAGATTCCTCAGAAACGCTGCCACAAGCTGGTGTCTGGTTATACATCTCGTTTGCAGCAGGTCATAACAGCAAAAGGGTGTTCTACCAAGTACTGAAGATTCTGACCATGAAGGGGTTGAATAATTTTGAAACTGCAGAAGTCATTAAAAG
Organism: Tiaroga cobitis; assembly: GCA_030578255.1. Lineage (NCBI taxonomy): Eukaryota > Metazoa > Chordata > Actinopteri > Cypriniformes > Leuciscidae > Tiaroga > Tiaroga cobitis. The sequence goes on from CM060597.1 coordinate 17,962,537, forward strand.
TTGAATTTTCAGTTGAATTTGGGGAAACCACTTGAAACATTTGTTGTGTTGAGCTATTTTAATTACTTTTGTTTGATTTGTTCATTGCAAATAGCTGAAAGTGTACATTTTGCCAATAAACCTGATTTGCAGGTTGAATAATTTCGATTGCAACTGTATATATTTTTCAGAATATTACTTTGGCTTGTGAAAGACTTTTCCTATTTTAAATCCACTGGACCGAGTAAATATGTTTTTTTTTTCAATGCTAACACTAGATCGAACACATAGTGTGTGAGCGATATCTCGCTATCATATCTGAGTTATAAATGGCAGGCCACTTCAATCTTCCTCAGAGAAGCTTCGGCATTACTGGTCACTGCCATGCCCACTGACTCCCTGTTGTTGTTTTTGTATTTCATTTCACTAAGCTGCCTGAGCAAAAGGGTGAGCGAAAATCTCCACTAAGTCCTTCACCTTCTGCGCAACCCTCATAGATATTCTCCACAGAGATAAAGCAAAGTAAAATTGAAATTTTACAAACGACTAAAAAGATAACACAGTTTGAAATAATCTTACTGTGCATGCTGAACGGTGTCAATAAACAAGCATGCTTAGAACAAAATGCTCCCGCTTTTATCTCGGTGAAAAATCCATAAAGTCTTTACTTCAAGCTGAGACAGAGGTAAAGTGGTTGTTGCTTTTATGTTTCACCTTGTTTTTCTCAAAAGTGAGACCCCATTTGGGATTTGGTAGGCATGCCTTCTTATGGTTGACATTTATCTTGCACATGTGAGGGATGGAGGAAAGAGAAAGTTAATAGAGAGTAAGCGACATGCTAATCTTACAGAGCAGACAGTTTATTCACTCGGCAGGTCAACTATAATCTCGTGGCAGGAATGGATGCCCATTTATGTATTTAGCTTATAATTAAGAGCATTAAATGCTTTTTATTTTTTTAATTTAGGTACACTTAAAAAAGACGAAGCAAAAAAAGTCCAGAAGTTCATATATTATTTATATTTCGAGTTTAATTTGATTCAGGTCAGTTTTACTTTTAATAATGTTCCTAATGACTTGTAAGGGGAAACATAGGTGCTTTCATTTTTTGCATGAATTTATTGTGTTATTCATCTGTTAAAAATCATTGTTATTCCATTCCGATCACCACTCCCGACCCTCATTTCATTTCAAACATTTTAATTAAAAAGGTAAACATATAGGAAACTTTTCCATTTAAAACAGCCAAATTAAAGGGTTAGTTCACCCAAAAATGAAAATTAAGTCATTAATTACTCAACCCCATGCTGTACCAACCCCGTAAGACCTTCGTTCGTCTTCGGAACACAAATGAAGATATTTATGATTAAATCTGAGAGCTGGATCACTGCTACATAGGCTGCCTAAGGGAATGAATCCTGACGGCCCAGAAAGTCAATGAAGAAAATGTTTAAATATTCCATGTGACAACAGTGGCTCAACTATAAGTTTATCAAGCGACGAGAATACTTTTTGTGCGGAAATAAAACAAAAATAATGACTTTATTCAACTAATCCTTTCTTCCTTGTAGGCCTGAAACGAGACTTCAAGAGATTTCCACGACGCATGCGCGAGAATTGCGATCTCCTTCAACTACTTCAGTTAAGTTCTCGCGGGTGCGTGGTGGAAATCTCTTGAAGTCTCGTTTCAGGCCTACAAGGAAGAAAAGGAATAGTCAAATAAAGTTGTTATTTTTGTTTGTTTTTTCGCACAAAAAGTATTCTCGTCGCTTGATAAATTTATAGTTGAGCCACTGTTGCGACATGGAATATTTAAACATTTTCTTCATTGACTTTCTGAGCCGTCAGGTACAGCATGGGGGTGAGTAATTAATGACTTAATTTTCATTTTTGGGTGAACTAACCCTTTAAATTGGAAACGACTCCGAGTATAGAAATACATCCAGCAGACAATGTGTTTGTTTGTGTTAGTCACTCACAATTGTCAAATGTCACATTTTATGCAATCTTAGTGGGACCAGTATGTTGGAAAGTCTAAAAAACGTCCTAGTCTGGTCAGCCAATTTTAGTACCTTTGTAATGTTCTTTTTGTCTCTTTTTTCTTTTAAATATATCTTTAATTTATTTTTATCTCAGTTTTAGTTAGTTGCAAAGACTTTGGAAAGTGATCATGTGATCCGGTTGATGATGTTTATTAATGTCAGCTGTGTGAATTGTGTTGTGAGACTGTATGGCTGAATTTGAAATAGTATACTGCCATTATAGTACTCTTACTATTTCTGTCATATTTATAAAAGGCATAAATAGCAAGAGTAGTATGCCAGCGCATTATCCTGGTTTCAGCTTCCCTAAAGAATGCTTTTTTCCCCGAAAGGCTTTTGTGTATGGTAGTCGTTTTTTATCCCTTGTGACCTCTCCTTAGAGCACCATGAACTTATAACTGTTTCCACCGTTGTAGCACTCTCTACCGATTGATGTTTTTGACCCAGTACATTGAAAAGCATTACAACCCTCTCCAAATAGTCAGCCATGATATTTCATTTTGTGGACGATGTTACACATCAAATTAGAGAACTCGCCATGTGTTACAACACTCTTTCAGTGCATTTAGTTAATGGCAGTACAGTTAGTGGTGTAAGGTGGTTACATGTCTAATCAAACATGACAGAATACCAAACATTAGAAGCTTACTCTCCCAGCTCAATATGAAATGGGATCACAAAGGTTTCTGCAAATACACTTCAAGTGCTGTGAGTCTGTCAGCTCTTAATAAGTGAAAGTGAAGTGAAGGTCCTCATGAGTTCAGACCCCTGACACAGAAAGTGACCTCATCAAAGACTAGTTATCTGGTGGCAAGATAGAAGATTTGATGATTGTGCCTTCTCTCTTTAGTGTCAAGTTGAAGAGCCAATGGTGATTGAAAGAAGCTGCTGTAAGAAAATTCATGGTCTTCTCATATTCTCACATCAGAAATAATGAACACGATGTTCTGTTACTACATTTGCTGTTTATTGAGCTGTGCAAAAGTTTTACTTTTTTATGTCCTACACCAAATAACCAGTTCCTATTAATACGTGTCAGCTAACCCGGTTGTGTTCTCGGCCCTTATTGATTCATTTAGTTTGCATTTTCTTGAAGATTTGTCTCCATGCTGGAGACATCAGGAGAGCTTTCATAAGCAGAGAGTATGAAAAATATTACTTTTCGAAGCATTTGAACGCTTCACATCACTTTGGCACCGTTATTACATTTCCTTTGACCTTTTGCCGTTGGTGCGCAATGCGATTGACTAAGAGGAAGGCAGACAATATGCTCATAATAGCCTTTAAAACAGTTCAACAGCGCTGAGGAGCTCAATCTGCGCCTAGACAACTTTCCTCATCACACTTGTTGAATAAAACATCAGGCTGAGCGCATGCTAATGGCTGACAATGGCTTCTCTGTTTTGCACAAACACAACCTTACTGTCTCTCTCGTTTTCACTCTTTTCTGCGCCCAGGAGTTTTAGCTTTGATGCATTTTACACGAGCCTCGATGTTGACAAGTTATCTGTGACCTGTAGAGAGAACCCCCTGAAACTGCAGCGCTGAGAATCCATCTTTGCCTTTCCTTTTCGCCTCGAATAGCGGCGGAGCAAACAAACAGGGCCTAAACAATACGATATATACCACATATCAATTACACTAAATGCCTCAGTATCTATACTTCACTGTCTCAACCACACACCGGTTACAAGGCACACACGCTGCGGTGGGACGATAATGAGTCGGCATTGTTCTCCACCATCTGGAGCGCTGATAAGACTCGCCTGTGCATAGTTGATAATAGGAGCCAGCGGAGGAAGAACTGAGTGTTAAACATTTCCTTGGCCCATGAAAAAGGTTCCATTAAGTCCACTGACCCCAATTGAATATTAATGAGCTAATTAACAGATTTATTGTTCTATGCAATTTCTGGAGGGGCCTGTTTTTTTAAGTGCTATTATTTTTTTCTAATTATTTTTTGCACTTTGTATAATTGAATCTTTGTAGCTGCCAGCATCCCAAGCGTGCCTTGGCAACACAGAAAAGAATTTGGACTTGTGTTTCTCTCTCTCTCTCTCTCTCTCTCTCTCTCTCTCTCTCTCTCTCTCTCTCTCTCTCTCTCTCTCTCTCTCTCTCTCTCTCTCTCTCTCTCTCTCTCTCTCTCTCTCTCTCTCTCTCTCTCTCTTTTTTCTCCTCCACTACTCTGTTCTTTCCCCAACAACAACAAAAACAATGTTTTCTTCGATGGCAATGTGTTTGTAATTAGGCTTTACCCCCTGCACCCCCATCTTCAACAGCAGAGCTTAGGCCTATGAATTTTATATTTAAAGGGGCTACGATGTTTGTTCCAGGAAGGAACAGGGTGAGGTGTTAGATTACAAAACAGCAATCAGCAGGGTTACACTCGACTGCATCACTCGGAGGGTCTGGCAGGGCTCTTAAATGAGCATTGACAGCTGTGGCTGATAGATAGCATAATCAGCTGATGAAGAGGATACACTGCAGCGCTGCTCTCGACTGGCTTTTTGAATAGTGCTGCTGCAGCCACACACCGGGTTGATGTAAAGGTTACCTTGAGAGAAATAAATGCAATTAGGAATGCGAATGATCAACACAGGTGATAAAGGGGGGCCGCAAGCCTTCCGTGGAATCCACCAAATCTTGCTCATGTCGGCATGTCGGTGATGGATGGCATACTCATGCGAATGTTTTGTGTTTCAAAGGAGATGTTTGAAATGGTGTTCGATGCAAGGACACAGTCTAACAATTGCTTTTTTTGTGGTGAAATTGACATGCAACAGAATTTCAATAACTGTACGGGCATAGCAACCGGAATAATCTCAAATGTTCTGACAAGCGGACCTCCGTTTGAAATATGCGGGGAGAGATTGGAGGGACATGCGAGGGAGGGGGGCTGCCGGTGATGACCTTTTGATAACTACAATATAATTATTATTGCATTTTTTTTCTATCTGCAACTTTACTTAATTCTATTTATGCCCAGAATCCAATTCCACCCAAATAAAAGCATCAATTTCTTTCGGTTACTCCACCAATATAACTTAGAATAATGAACTAATTTCACTGTTATATGGAAATAGAGTCTCATTACAATAATTTTGCCTGATACACAAGCCAGCTGATATTAGGAGCTGGGCCCTACAGTCAGAGAGGTTATTATGCTATACATCACAAACTGCATTAAGCTCATAAAACCTGTCACCAAAAAGGTTGAGAAGTTGCAGAAGCCAGCCCTGTGGCTTCACATGTCTCCTCTAAAAAAGGAGACTCTGATGAATCAACCATATAGAAGAAGCTGATTAAAAAAATCGTTTCTTGTTCATGATTTCCATAGACATTAGGGTTTCTAGCTTTGCTTCTCTTTTCTTTTCCATCAACTATAAATAGTAGTCTTTCCCTCGTCTAATTCTCTAGATCTATTTTTTTTTAAAAAGACCCCATCAATTCAATACATATGAATACACTACCGTTCAAAAAGTTTGCGGTGGGTAATTTTTTTTTTTAAATGTTTTTGAAAGAAGTCTCTTATGCTCACCAAGGCTGCATTTATTTGATCAAAAACACAGAAAAAAGCTATAGGTAATATTTTTAAATTTTAAAGAGCAGTTTTCTATTTTAATATAATTTTAAATGTAATTCATTCCTGTGATGTCAAAGCTGAAATTTCAGCATCATTACTCCAGTCTTCAGTCACATGATCCTTCAGAAATCATTGTAATAGTGTTGTCAAAAGTACCTACTTCGGTTCGCCGTTTCCCACCTCCTCTTTCCCTTATCAACGAACTGTTAAATTTTTTCAATGTTGAAAACATTTTTTTCAGAATTCTCTGACGAATAGAAAGTTGATGAATAAAAAGCATTTATTTGAAATAGAAATCTTTTGTAACATTATACATTTATTTACTATCGGTTTTCATCCGTTTAAATGAAAAAATCTGTTTAAATGAATTTATTTTAAAAAATCTTACTGATCTCAAACTTTTGAACAGTTTCTGTGTTGACTGTTTGTATATGGACATAGATTACAAGTATGTTCCTGAATTCATTTCTTTTGTAAAAGCATTATGCTTCACTCGTGTGGTAATATTCACGTAAAACAGCATTCACAATCAAAAAAAGTGTATCACCGCCAGTGCTACTCAGCCACTGTGGTGGTGCGGTTGTCAAGTTTACTGGCACAGCCCTAATTCTGACATAATTTTGTGTGTATTTGCTCAAGATTTAAGAAGATGAACTCAATTTGGTACTCGCGTGCTGAGAGATGACTTTCTGTGTGCACGCTTCCGATGTGTGCGCGCACAGAAAAGATCTACCACTGCACGTGAATTGGCTTAAAATAACAAGACTTAAAAACGATAAAATGAAAATGAGAAAATATCTGGAGGAAGCATCACTGACCCGATCGTTCATATAGGTGATTATTAGTTTTAGGTGGGCTGAGATGACAGACAAAGGGTCCAGAACCACCCCTGCTCATGTAAGCTAATGTCTAAGCTTAAAACACCAGATACTGGTCCTCTGAAAACTGTAATGTGGCATTATTTTAATTGCTTCATTTCCATGTTGCAGGCTGCTTGGTTCTTGACAGTTTGTCATAGTTCTTTGTGTTGGGTGGTGAGGAGTGGATAGTGAGAGCGATGACATGCATCTGCTGTTGATGTGAAATCACTTGAAAGAGGTGTCGAAAAATTTGGCTGTAATTGCCAGAGCTAGGAGAGAGTTTAAGCATGCATCTGGAAAGAAGAGCTACCAAAGCTGTACCTTGGCAAGTCAAGAGTTAGAGAAAAAACAACAAAGTACAATAATTGTTTTTCGAGCTGAATGCCAGCGGGAATGTGTGATGCTAAAAGCAATGCTTTCTTCCACACAGCACTCCCAGAAGCCAGATGCAGTTCTGCAATCATTGTGTGTTGTCTCACAGAAAGAAATCTTTGGTAACAATCAATTACAATACATTTCCTCTTTGTGTTAGTTTTTCGCATTCTGTACAGTCTGCTAAACAACCCTCTTTCAAATATCATACACTATATTCATAGGTAACATTGAAACATGGAGTAGTTGAGCTTCAAAGTTGTGATTATAATACAGGCTTCCTCTCAGCAGAGGAAATGAGGATAAAACAGGGCTTTTAGGTCCCATTATGCAGAATGAATTACTATATTGTTCTTTTTTTAAGATGTCTGTTGTGGCTCTGGTGCTCTCTCAAAGAAATGTCCATACTCTGGCTTAGGTCATGATTGTAGTCTGAAGGCAAATAGAGCTATATAAGGCAGTTGTATGCTCTCTGTGCTGGTTTGCTGACATTGGAACGTTCCACCACTAATTTGCAATGCGAACTCAGGAATGTTTAGCCAAATGTATTGCTGGGACCAGTAAATTCCTGACTTCACCATGCCACAGTGTTCTGGAACAACTTTTGGGTTAATATTAGACCCTGGAAATTATGCCTTTGGATGCACCAATAATGAATTATAAGCCCACACTCGATATTCAATTAAATTTTAGGATTAATTCAAACAGCTGTTATGTCAAATGTAATCAGTGGACGTTGGTGCAGAGATTCAGTTCTAAGGCCTTGTTAAAGGAATATTCCAAATTCAGTACAATTGAGCTCAAGCAATAGCATTTGTGGCATAATTTTGATTACCGCACAAGTTTGACATGGGCTTATAATTTTAAAAAAGAACATTAATTAGTTTTGTTAAAACTTATATTTAACATAAAACTTTTTTATGTTAAATTATATAGGGTCCAATTCCCTCTATTAACTATGAGTTTTGCCTCAATAAACTCCTAAACTCCTTAATAGTTAGTAATGTAGTGAATTTTTGCGTTTTAGGCATCATGGCAATGAAGTGTAAAACTTGAATGCAACTTCATACAGAAAAGGTTAGTAAGGAATTTGGGTTACACTTTATTTAAGCTGTCATTGTTACAGTGTAATTATATAAAAAGTACTGAGTAATAATAAATTGCTTCATGTACTATAGTGTTAGGGTAGGGTTTGGGTTTGGTTGAGTGTTAGTTGCATGTAATTATGGATAATTTACTGTTTTTATATGGTAAGTACATGAAACATAACACTGAGGACACATGCAAGGACACTAAAATAAAGTGTTACCGGAATTTGGTAGTTACGTCACCTTAAAATGGTGTTACCGGGATTTTTTTCTTTTTTCACTAAAATCATGTTAACACACATTGTCAATGTCATGTGGCTATACTACTGAATCTTTGAGCATTTTAAGTCTCGGAAGTAGAAACAGATCTTTGTGTATTGTAATGTGTCTGGTACGGTATTTGCTCTGCTGGTGCATCTGTGCAATGCAGTTTGTGTGCAATTCCAGAATAGGGATCGGCCAAAATAAAAAAAACTATTCTGTTTTTGCTTGCTTGAAATTATACAATCTAATTCAAATCATAAACAACTGCTTGTGCTACACTAATGTCTCTAATGTCAAATGGCTACAGATATTTTTGTTTAAGCCCAGTAATAGAGCAATTAAACAACAAATAAATTAGCTTAAACAAAGAAAAATAATTTAAAAACTGCAACCGGTATCAGAATTGCCAATCAGCCGTTCGGCCAATTTGCATTAAAAAAATCGGAATCGGCCATGAAAAACGTCTCAGGTTACGTATGTAACCCTGGTCCCCTGAGAGGGAACGAGACGCTGCGTTTGAGACGCGGTGGGAACGCTCTGCGTGATTACGTCGTAAAGCACATGTAAAATCAGTCCAATGGAAGCCCGAAACGTCATAGGCGGGTGACGTCATAGACCAGGAAACTATAAAGCACCCCTGAATTCAGACCGCGCCAGCTTCTGAAAAAACCTGAAGCAAGTCGATCAGGGCATGCAGGAAGTATGGCAGGTAAACGCAGTGTCTCGTTCCCTCTCAGGGAACCAGGGTTACATACGCAACCTGAGACGTTCCCTTTCAAGGGAACTTCGAGCTGCGTTTGAGACGCGGTGGGAACCCCATACCCACTACGCCATAGTGACAAATGCCCGTTCTGTGTGAAGTCCTTGCGCACACTAAGAAGCAAGCAACCTCGTCCCTGGAGTGGAGAGGTCAAGGTCATAAAACCTGACAAATGTATGTGGAGAGGACCAACCTGCCACATTACAGATATCAAGAAGGGAAACACCCGAAATTAAGGCCGTAGAGGCCGCCATACTCCTTGCAGAATGGGCCCGTACAGCCATAGGTGAAGGCTGACCGGCCGCTTCATAAGCCAATGATATAGCCTCAACTATCCATTTGCTCATTACCTGTTTAGATGCAGGGCACCCTCTCTTGAGTGACCCAAAGCAGAAAAACAATTGTTCAGACTTACGCCACAGGGCAGCTCTGTGAACGTAGGCATCTAATGCCCGAACTGGACATAACAGGTTCAGTCGTTCCTGATCTGGGGTATTAAAAGGTGGAGGAGAAAATGCCTGCAGCACTATAAGGCCCCCAACATTAACTGGGACCTTAGGAATATAACCTGGTCTAGGGTAGAGAAATGCCTTCACCATACCAGGTGCAAATTCCAGACATGGAGCAGCAACCAACAGGGCATGCAAATCTCCAAATCTCTTGATAGACGAAATAGAAAGGAGAAATAAATTTTTTAGAGTGAGGAATTTCTCTGAAACCTCTTCAATGGGCTCGAAGGGAGCCAAAGCCAGACCCTCAAGTACAATGGCCAAATCCCAAGCCGGTGCTCTAGAGTGCAGTGCAGGTCTCAACCTCAGTGTACCACTGAGAAAACGAGTAAAAAGAGGATCTCTCCTGATAGAAGTGATAGAAGGATCTCTCCTGATACAAACCTCAGGAACCTCCTTCATCCTCTTTCGGAAACAATGAAGTAATGGCTGTTTGCTGGGAGGAGGAACCCCTTCTACAGCTCCTTTTGCAGAAGTGACAGTACTTCCTGCTCCATAACCAAAGCCTGCTCTGGGTCCACCAATGAGAGGAGGACCCCTATAAATCGGGGCGGACGAGAACCGAACTGAATTCTGAAACCCTTTTCTATAGTGTGCAGGACCCACTGAGAAATATGTGACAGTAGTTTCCACGCTGCCAGAAATTCTACTAGGGGAACCAGTCTCTCAAGACTGGCCTCTGGATTTGTTTGAACAGTCACTACGGAGCCCTGAAGCGGCGAACCGGCAGGGAACAACCTAACTGACCATTCTACGACCCTCCTCAGAGGATCGTATGGGGACGCTGACACCTCGGTGCCCTGAACGGCGAACCGGCAGGGAACAACCGAACTGGCAGCGCTGCGACCCTCCTCAGAGAGTCGCACCCCAGAGGATGCCGAGGAGAACCGATTTCTCAAAACCGTCCCTGCCCCGGAGGAGCCCTCAGAAGCCTGATAGCCTCGTTTTTTTTGCGACAGGACTTCTTGTCTAAGCTTTATTAGAGATGACGACAGTCCTCAGATCTTGCCTACCTCTACCTAGCTTAGTTCCTACGACCCTCCTCGGAGGATTGTTGGAAAAAGCAGGCACCTCGGCGCCCTGAAACGGCGAACTGGCAGGGAAACCGAACTGACTGCTCTTCTTTTTTTTTCTTATTTGGAGGCTCGTTTGGGGACACTGACACCTTGGTGCCCTGAAACGGCGAACCGGCAGGGAAGCCGAACTGGCAGTGCTGCGACCCTCCTCAGAGAGTCGCACCCCAAAGGGCGCCGAGGAGAAATGATTTCTCAAAACCTTCCCTACCCCAGAGGGGACCACCCTTAGAAGCCTGATCGCCTCGGCGTCAGGGCTTCTTCTTTGTCCAAGCTATTTTAGAGATAAAACAGTCCTCAGATCTTGCATGTCTCTAACTGGCTAGACTGCGACGGCCACCCAGGTACCTCTCAATTGCGGAGGAGCCCGAATGGCAACGCTCTGTTTTGCACTTTTTGCTGCGAGGAGCTTAATAGGCCGAGACTGCTCCCGCCCAGCAGTCTCAGGAACATTAGATTGGTGAGGAAGAAACCTCTGGAACGCCGCTGAATGGTTTATTTCTTAGTTTTCTTGAAAGTGAAGCGTCCAGAAGAACAGACATATTTATATCTTTATTTTCCTTTATCTTTATATCAGAAAAAGTTATATATATATATACATATATATCACTCTGTTGCCACCAGCAGGAAACAACCGAACTGGCAGCGCTGCAACCCTCCTCAGAGAGTCGCCCCTCACATTCATCCATGTCCTTATATACTTTGCCCACCAGCGCTGCCTAATAAAAATGTATTCATTATTTAAGATGGCTGGTGGGTAACGTCGGGGTTAATAACGATGACGCCGACTCGGGAGAGAGAACGCTCGCAAGCGTCTCTTTAACCCGAGGCACTGTCATACTCTGATACTTAATACCCCAAAATTACTATAGTTAGACATCTGGGGATTAAACACATAAAATACAAACCGGTTTATTCCACGATCTCGACATCTCAGTGTGGAGATAGGGAAAAAAACGCAGTCCCCGACAAGGAGGCTGAGATACAGAGTTTTCCTGTTTTAAGATACATTTCATCTAACAAACTCTTCTTAATTTCAATCTCATAATGTTCAGCTGGCTAGTAAATATTTAACTGGCAACAGCACTATAAAACCTCCTTTTTTTAAAAGCTCCTCTTTATTCAGCAGAGTTATGAGCTGACTATTTATTTATTCATTGAAAACTCAAACATCTGCCTTTTTCCTAATATTTATTTATTTAATTTTTTTTCTCTTTCTTTTTAAAACAAAACACTATTGATACCAATTCCTCGGAACTGGAAATCGTAGCACACTAGATCTGGCATGTGAAAGCTGAGATAGGGCGGAGCCCGTCCCAACCCCCGCTGTCAGATCCGTTTGCGAATCCCTAAATGCGAGTCGTCCCCATGCCTCGGCAACAGAGAGACCCGCGCAGGGAACGCGACCCGAACCGTCCTCCTCGAAGAACGCCCGGTGGGAGCGGAGCGTCCTCACGGACAGCTTCTCGCAAAGCTCACAGTCAGCTCCCTCGAGAACTGACTGTTGACATGCTCCACTCCCAAACAGCAACAAAAAGCTTATGTGTGTCCCCACCCGTGATGTAACGAGGGCAGGGAACAACATAACGTCTATAATCTTGCTTGCTCGCCATAATGATTGATAGTGATATATATTGAGCTTTGACAAACAACAATAAATAGACAAGGACAGATTTCACAGAGAGCGCTTGCTGAAGGTACAGAAGCTGGCGCGGTCTGAATTCAGGGGTGCTTTATAGTTTCCTGGTCTATGACGTCACCCGCCTATGACGTTTCGGGCTTCCATTGGACTGATTTTACATGTGCTTCACGATGTAATCACGCAGAGCGTTCCCACCGCGTCTCAAACGCAGCTCGAAGTTCCCTTGAAAGGGAATCATGATTGGTGCATCACTAAGTGTGATCCAAAACGTTATTTGGAATTGCAACACGATCGTTGCTCTGTCATTGCCTTGTAAGTATCAGGGAGGGGGAACAAAGCAATACACTTGGATTTAGGGCTAACATTTCAATTATGGACTTCATCAAGAATGGTAGCTTATCCCTCATAATTAACATAAAAGGGAATATATCATCACACAGTGATTCTATTTTAGAGCAATCAGAGCGCAATTTCCATTCGATTATGAACATGGTTTACGACTATACTGGGCGCCTATTGAAAGCCAATTAATTTGCGGTGAGGACAATTATCGGGGAGCTCATCATTTAGCACTACACTGGAAGCTTTTTCTCCCCCCTTTATCCTAATTTCGTTCACTGAGTCGGAGTGCGGGGACTAAATGAGGCTCATGAAAAGCCACTGAATATACGTGAACCATAGCTATGCAGAGGGAATAGAAGTGTTGGGCCAGAGCTCTGCTTCCTCTTGGGGTTACTATTTCCCAAGCACAAGCCAACTTGTATGCTTGCCTGCCTTATAGCTCGAGCACTCCTGTACTGATTGGTCCACAGATTGCTCCATTATTTCAGGACAGCAGCAATGCAAGATGGACTAAAGAGCCATTATCTGAGTGAGTGAGACCATCGGAACTTATTACACGTGTGACCTTTAAAAGCCTTTCCCCATTACAGATCTCAGGTGAGATTTTACTGGAATCAATTTTTTATACTCAGCCAGATTGAGGCCTCCACACAAAAAAGGAAATGTACGAACAAATGAGTGAATGAGCAAGTGAATGAATGCATGAGCGAGTGAAAGAATAGCCTGGATCTTTGTGAAAAATGCTCTCATAAAAGGATTCCACCAGAGCCGATGGAGATGGGCAGGATTTTAAAGCACATCTAATGCCTCTGTGCCCTTTCTTCAAAATTAAAGAGACTTTGAACTGGCTGAGGAAGATGCTGGAGTATTGTGCTTAATCAAGGTAGAAACACAAAGCCGGCACAGGGTCCCCAAAGGATCACATCAAAAGGTGCATCCCACTTTGTGCACTATTTAATCAGTTAAAACACAGATGGCAGCCTGCCTCGATTAATTAATCATATATGAAGCATCCAGTACCTGTGAGCGGAAAGTATGTCAATGCTACCGAGATCTAATTTGGATCTCGATGTACCTCAGTATTTGTCTACAGAAAAAAGACCCGCAGTTAAAAAACTTCTTTCATTTGTGCGAAAAGTGCCAAGCGTAGTTAGTGCTTGGTAAACTGTATTGTAAACGTTGTGGCAGCGTGCAGCCTTTGAACCTCCTTATCCCCCTCTGACTGACAGATTCTCATTTGACTTGGCTTTTATTGAATAACATTGCTGGTGCTTACCCTAGATGTATGGCTTGAATTTCATTTTAGGCCCGTTAGTCGTGTACCTGAGGGATATAAAAACAGAAGATATGCACATTATGTGTGCGTCTCTCTGTAAGAAAAAAAAATTTAAAGGCATATCTGCTTCAAAGCAAACATTATTTTATAATTAGCCTGTAAAATTCACTGACGGGGAGAATATCAATGCAAAGGCGCCTGTCAACAGACTTTTCCATCTCTGGTTTGTTGAGCTTTTTGATGAACTGCATTTTTTAAGGGGAAATAGGAAAATGTCAACTCCTTTTTAAAGATCTCACCCTCCATATGAACCTTTTTTAAAATCTGGAGACTTCTGGATAATGAGATGGAGAAGTGAATCTATTTTCTATCTATCTAATCTATCTTGAGGTTTAAGGAGTGCATGTGTCTTATTGCTTTGCAGGCTTTATTTGCGGCTGACTGACCTGGTTGGAAGCTGATGTGGAGGTATTGTTGTGGGCCCTCATGTGGCGACAATGTTTCTACCATATTTTTGCCATCTTGCAACTCCCGTATATTGCTGTCCAGGTAATCAAACTACTTTGGAAAGTCTTGTCACCTTGTAAAAGTAATTAAATTTCCATGAAAGCACCATAAAGTATGTTTAAAGGATTATAAAAGTGAGGGTAATGAATGTGGACATGAGGCCTGGAGCAGGGATAGAGATGGATATGTTGTAAAACAGCAGCTGTGTGGACCCTTGAGTCTGAACTCAATGGCCAGTGGCCCCATGCTAACGTCAGGGTGGCCCTGTCATTAGGAGCAAGGACTCCATGGTGAAAAAAACATCTTAAACTAGGCTAAGCAAGTCTGCTGGTCTTAGTTGATTTCCCAGCCTGGTCAGGTTGGTATATTGGCTGGTTTTAGTGTTTTTTTTTTTGGCACATTTCATTTGTGAGACCAGCTAACACCAGTTGGCCAGGGTAGGTGACCAGTTTAAATCAACTTAAGGCCCATTTACACCAAGGACTATATCGTCACTATAATGATAAAGATAACGTTTTAAAAAATCGTTTAAAACTGAAAAGGATAGCCATTACTACATTACATAATGAAAATGGCTCAGAGTAACAATATCATTGGATTCACTTTCAGAATGACTTTTTTCCCAGCTGATGAACAATAAAAACATTGTGATCATTATAGTTGTGGTGTGCTATTCTTTTAAATTTTGAATGATTTTTTAAAACTATCTTTATCATTATTAGTCATCGTCCGGTTTGAACGGGCCTTAAAGGGATAGTTCACCCAAAAATTTTGATTCTGTCATAATTTACTCACCCTCAGTTTGTTCCAAACTTATATGAATTTGAATATGTATATGAATTATGAATTTCTCGAAACATAAAAGAAGATATTTTAAAGAACCTAACTTTAAAACATCTTAAAGCTGGAGACGTCGGCATAATTGCAGTGTGCGCTTATAATAAACAGAACATTATTGTCCGTTGGTATGGACGCTAATATAGTTATAAAAGGTTTTTGCGTAGGTTTTCATGCAAATATTAATTGTCAAAAAGTGTGCCCCTGTTGTAGGGTTGGGTACCGAACTCGGTACTTTTAAGGGCATCGACCGAATTACGTCGGTACTACCGAGTACCGATTCACATTAAATCAACCGGTGCCACATTTCGGTACCTGAAAACGCATCTGGTGATATATAGACTAGTGTCTGTGAATATTAAACCACAAAAAGACTATTTAAAGGTACAATGCGTAAGAATTTTGTAATAAAATATCCAAAAATCACTTGCACAGTATGATATTTTTCCTGCAGTTGTGTACTTACAATATTCCAAAAGTTCCCAAAGATTTTTAATTTCAGAGAAATTCCAATTTTAAATAATGGGCCGTCCCGGACTCCCGGTTCACTTGTTGCCTGTCAATGACGTAATACCCACGTTATCCCTGGTTTCCGCTCGTACTGCCATAGTAACCATGGCGACAGACTGTTGTTGTTTCGTTCAAACATTATGGACCATGGCAAGCAGACTTTGGGACAAAAGGAGAACTAAAACAAGGATCAATATCAGCGTGGCGTTTTCGAGATGCAGAGAGCTCCACTTCCGTGACAAACTTCGACTTGACAGAGCTCTTACATGTACTTTATTAGACAGGTGAGCAGATGTACATAAAACAAATCAATGTTATATAGTTCGACAAGATGAAATGTTAGAATAGACCTTATTCACAAACACCGGAAGTAGCTAACCGCGGCCATATTGTTGACATGACATCTGTCCTGCTGCCCCTAGCCGCGCGCAGATTTGAGTTGAGGGGAGCAGTAACGTTAGCCTAATGGCTTCATCTCATCGGTATCAAGAGAAGATAAGGTTGATTGGTGTGGACCCACATCAAATTGACCCAATAGCATTAAGTAAAGATACGTCCTTATCCGGATATTTATAACTATCTCGTCCATACAGTATCCGTATACAAACTACAATTTACCTCAACAAGGCAACATAATGAACGACACTCGTCTCATTCGTGGAGGTTGAAAAACAAGTTTTTTGTGACATGCAGGATTTGTTGTATTAAAATGTAAATGCAAAAGAAAATGCATGAGAGTCGGTTGTTTTTGTCAATTTTAAGTTTTAATTTAAAATGTTTGCGATTTTAATATAAGCTCATGGTTACATATTTGACCACTTGCTTGAGCAACTTAATATATAGAAGTAATGGATGGAATAATTGGCTTACGTTGTTAAAATAGTGAGTATGTGTTAAAATAAAAATAGTGAGTACCGGGGTGTTTGTGGTACAGCTGCGGATCAGTTACGCACTGCAAACGCAGCATATAAAGCACTATAGCGCGTCCTGGTTCTGTACCGTATACACACCGCACACGCATTGCACACGGATTATGTGTGAAACCTGTGGTAAAATGATGGGAACAGACTTTTCTGTGGGGAGTTGGCTGAAAGTTTAGCCTATTTATCCAAGCTAGCCTCTCCTGCGTTGGCTCAACTCTGTCTCCTTCCCTTCACGTTTTCTGACAGTCGGTAACTTATCGCATAAAAACTAACTCCGGGGTTCTTATTGCTGTTGTTAGAACAGCCGTGTATTACACAACACACCATCACGCTGTTTAAAAAAAAAAACAATGATAATACCATGGATAATACCGACGCTGCCTCGCTTGTCAATTGACAGACTGACAGTTGCGTGGTTTCTATGTCAACAATATGGCCGCCGCAAACATTGATGACGCAGATTGAATAACATCTATATGATCTATTCTGTATGTTACTCTAATGTTGATCTAGCTTACTGCTAGTCTCATACAGCCAACAAACTAACACATAGAATAACATTATAACATTATCACCACACTCAAATGCAGTTTAGTGTGATAGTGTAGACCAAGTGAAACAGCGCTGGGAAACAATTTACCACAAGTTTCACCTGACTTTTTCACCTGACACTTTCACCTAAACTGACCTGTCTGAGTATTAATACAGCACTTGCGGGTAGTTCGGTAGAATGAAATGTCCTTATTCCTTTATATCCGCGGGACTCGCGTGTGGCGCTGATATCTGTCTCTCATTAGCAATTGCGCCCTACGTTATCCCACAGTCATGTTAAAAACATCAATGTATTCACTCATCCATAAACATTATTAGATCCACCAGCTTGACGACAAGTTCCATAATTCCGCTGGATTTTGCGTCAACAACCTACGCCTTTGTTATTGTAAGAGGTTAGCAACCCCTAGCGGTGAAAAAAATGACATATTGTAGCTTTAAATACGAATCCAGCATGTCTCTGTGTGAATGAATGGCGCAGAGGCGCGGTTTAATTTACTTCACACTGAATCGTGCGTGACGGTCGCGTGTTTTCATCTCTGCCATGTGTCTGCCATCTCTGTGAATGAATGGACGTCATCTCCAGACCCGCTCTGAGAGTCACTTCATGAGCATTAGCATTTTACCGTTTCATTTGAGAAAAACTACCATCATATCATAAACACACAGAAACTCAAAGGTCTTTACGGCAACCCATCAAAATAAAAGTTAGGTTCAACTTGACCAATATATTACTGTTGTACAGTAGAATTTAGATGCGTCTCAATGTAATACTAATACTAACACTAATGTAATAATAATAAATTATCAAAACTTTATTTTTTAAGAAATATAATAATCACAATTTTTCTTCCATGTTTTAATTTTAACAGTATAAAGCTCAGTTGTGCAGCACTTTGTTTGACAAAAAAGTTTAATTAAATTAAATTAATGTTTTATGTCTTCATTGGATTACCAGAAAATACACAACACAGATTTTGTGGGAAATCTTTTCATAGAAATCAAAAAAAAAAAAAAAAAAAAAATTATAATGTTTTTTTTTTTATGAATTCAATTAATTAAGTAGCTAGTTTCCTGGTAAATATTACAGTGCACAAACATCACAGATAATGGCAGACAGCGACCAAGGCAGCTCTGGCATAATGTCAATAACACTTCTATAAATAACTTAGTTTCTTTACAGTTATTGAGGTAAACATCCCTAAAGTACTGAAAAAGGTACCGCTGGGTACCGGCACCGAATTTCAGGTACCGGTACCGATACCGGTTAAAATGTTAAAACCCTACCCTGCTGATAGCGTGGCATACTGATATGCACATAAATGCAAAAAAAGTTTGTCCCCCCTCACTTTTTTTCTCACTTACGCATACAGATGTAGTTTAACCTCCATTTCTCTTTATTCAGCCTGGCGATAAACTGAAGTTTCTTTGTCTCATACCCACAATTCCAGCGAAGCTCAATAAAGTACATTAATGTTCAGGGCTTCCTGAGCTCAACTGTATGGAAATGACTACTATACAACAGTAATGTATCTGATCCCTTTAGTCATCTCCTGTGATCTATTCTACCTGTCTCCCCTTCTGGAGGCAGTGTGTACCCTGCAGATGGTGCTGTTTTAAAAAAGATGGTGGCATGAAATGCAGTTCCTGTGCTCAATTCTGCACTCTGTCTTACTGTTAGCATATCTTAATAAGCCCTGTCTATGTCTGGCTGATATGGTTAGTCAAATGGCTACTCCATTAGTTTGTGCCATACCAACAAGAGAAGTTTGCAGTCGTTTTCTACCTTATATCTTGAATGTGTCCTCTTAAAGGTGCTGCAGTAGCACTTGTTCACAAAGTCTGAACATCAAAGGGATCTTTTAGAACTTGTCAGTGGCTATTCTTTTTCATAGAAACAGATATTGACGAAAACATCAACAAACTAAAGACCCCAGAGGGCGGGAGAGAGCAGAAGTGCTTGTGTTAAGGAGCTGCAGGACTGCAGTGATTGAGTACACTGTTTGTGCATTAGCAAAGTACAGCTGTGGTTAAATGAATGTTGCATCAAAGCTCACTCAATCAGCAGCAGCACATGCAATTATAGCCGGCGCAGGAGCGAGGCACGCCATGACCCCAGTTCTGAAAAATAATTTACAAACAATGTACAGTATAAAAAACTTGGCTAAAAATACCACACCTGGAATCAGTTTCATGAATGAGGGTTTATTGACTATCTATAGATCTATCTGTCTGTCTGTCTGTCATCCGTTATTTCTTTTCTATTTATTGTTGTTCTACCTATTGTTCTCTATTGTTCTGTCTATCATTCTGTCATTCAATGTTAATAACATTGATTATATTGTTACGATGGCACCTGTTAAGGGGTGGGATAGGAAGCAAGCGAACAGTCAATTCTTGAATTTTATGTGTTGGAAGCAGGAAATATGGGCAAGCGAAAAGATCTGAGTGACTTTGACAAGGGTCAAATAGTGATGACTGGACGACTTGGTCAGAGAATCTCCAAAACTCTCCAAAATCTCTGCAAAAATGGTGCTACCTTGTGCTCCAGATTCCCCAGATCTCAATCCTACTGAGCAACTATTGGATGTGATGGACCAACAAATCCGATCCATGGAGGCCCCACCTTGCAAAATGCATGACTTGAAGGATCTTCTGCTAATGTCTTGGTTCCGGATACTACAGGACACATTCAGAGATCCTGTGGAGTCCATGCCTTGACGCATCAGAGCTGTTTTGGCAGCAAGAGGTGGACCTACAGGATATTAGGGCAGCTGGTTTTAATGTTGTGACTGATCAGTTTGTATACTGTTATATAGTTATTTTGCTATTGTTCTACCATTTTATATATCTCTCAGTCTATCTGTCGTTCTATAGCTTAGATCCATATCTTTCGTTCTGTCATTTTATCGTTTCAACATTCAAAGTTTGTCTTGAAAATCTTTTCCTATTAAAGTCATATACACAGATATACAGTTGCAATCAGAATTATTCAACCCCCCTTGACCTGCATTTTGCTGGCAAGAACAACATTTTAGGAAAAAAATTCAACATCAGTGAACTATTATAGAAAGTTTAATAAACATTTGAGTAAATCTGAGACCGTAAAGTTGGATGAGAAATGAAAATCAAATTGGCTCTAAAGATTTGTGTTCAAAATTATTCAACCCTCAAAAGTCAAATTTTGCGCAGAATCATTTAGCCTATTCTTTATGACCTCCAACAAATGCTGCCTGTAAGTGCTTATAAGCTCCTGTCACATCTGTACTGCAATCTTGGCCCATTCCTCACTTGAAAAAGCTTCCAGATCACTGATAATCTTTGGTTTTCACCTTACCACTGCTTTCTTCAAATTCCCCCAAATATTTTCAATGAGATTTAAATCTAAAGACTGTACAGGCCACTCAAGAACATTCTATGACAAAATTGCTTGATACTTTTGCTGTCATTAGCTGCGTTTATATGGACACTTATAATCGGATTGACGGCTCAATCGACTGAAAAGCCTTCATGTAAACACCTTAATCGATCCGATTGAGCTCGATCCGATTGGAATTTCAATCGGATTGAAAGGGGTGGTTTATTCCTTTTGTAATCCAATCGACAGAACATGTAAACACTTGATCGGATTGAAAACCGAAACTGAACGGACTGCGCATGTGCAATGACGTTAAAATAGCGTAATGACGTATGACTCACGGAACGAGCTGTTCTTCCTGTTGAATAATGCGTGATAAATATAAGCAGCACGGCACAACGGTTCATGCTCATCGTCTCCAAATCATGACCAAAGTCTGCTGTTTAAAACAAATAAAGAACCAATAGAGGAGAATAGTTATTCGCGAACAGCGGCATATTCGTGCAGTGTGCGCATGTAAAAAAATTCAGATTTAAATCTTGTGACATATAAACGCGCACATCAACCTGATTACTTTATTTATCTTTCATACAAACACCGTGTTCGGATTCATCAATCGGATTGATTTCATTCCGACTGAACCAAAAGGTGTCCATGTAAACGTACCTATTCATACAGTCAAGATTTCCACTTACTGCAACAGCAATGCACCCCCATAACAAAACTGGTCCACCCCCATGTTTTATGTTCCAGTTTGTAGTTTGGTCACATCACTCCATTAAACATTATTCCAGAACAGGTCTATCTAAATAAAATTAAGCATATTTAATTCAGCTTTTTATGTTCTTCTTGGTCAAGAGTGGCATTCGGCAAAATGTCCCAACATGACGGTCATGCTTGTCTAGTGTTCTTCTTATTCTCTACATTGAAATGTTTTTTCCTCCTTTCATCAGGTCATCAAGTCATGAGGGTTTTTCTCAGTTGCTCTGATCAAACATTTTAATGATATTGTGCTTTTTCTTCAACACCCTCAAAGCTGTTCTGGTACAATACATTTTAAACCTACGGATAAGGCTGCCAGCTGTGTCTCTAGGAACTTTTTGTGTTTTGGAAGTTGTCTTGTAACCTTTCTAATGAAATTTAACAATTTGTTCTCTATATCTTTTGGGAGAGCTCTTTTGACTTGGCCATATTTGCTACTCAACTTTAGCACATGCATGGGCTAAATGTTTTTGTGTAGCAGCAAAAGCTAATTCAGTCTTGTTATAGAGTTTCCAAAGGCTTAATTGTGTTTTAACACATTTTTACACCATACCATACAAATAAGTAACTTAAAAACAGCAACGTTGAATAGGGGTTGAATAATTATGACATAGCTGTAAAACAAAAAATAAATCCTATAACTCAAAAGCATTACATTATATATTGACTAGGGTTGGGTACCGAACTGTTAAGGGCACCGACCGAATTACGTCGGTACTACCAAGTACCGATTCACATTAAATCCATCGGTGCCAAATTTCGTTACCTGCGAACGCATCTGAGCGCGAAACTAAGACTATTTAAATACGAATCCTGCATGTTCTGCCTGTCTCTGTGTGAATGAGTGGCGCAGATGCGCGGTTTCGTTCACCTTCTACAAATTTAGTTAGACTTAGTTTCTTTACAGTTATTGAGGTAAACATGCCTATAGTACTGAAAAAAGGGTACCGTTGGGTACCAGTTCAAATGTGAATATTGACATTACCACTTTTAATTTGCCAATAAACTGTTATAGATAAAAAAATATTAACTCTGTATCTTTAGAAAAGCCTACATTTGTAAATTATTATAGTCTCCTTGATGTTGAATAATTTTGATTGCAACTGTATCAATTTCAATTAATTGCAATTCGGTATTTAGTTTGCTACATCAGTTAGGCTAAAATTCACAAATTGAATTGGAATCTAAATGCCATTCTCGGTTTGGTTCTGGTGTACTGACGGTAAGCGAGTCTATCGTTGGATTAGTGTATGAAATATCTGACTGTAACTGCCCAAGCTCACATTGCACTCTGGCTCGTATCAGTACTTAGAGCAATAGAGGACCACGTCAGCCCGGAGAGAAACTTAATCAACAGTAATATATACAGTGCGCCCCGAATCCATTCTCTATATCCAACAAGGTGCTTTTCTCTCTCTCTTCCTTTCTTTACGAGAAAGAGAAAATTGCACATCTAATGAAATCCAATTTTATATTTCATTCTGAGGAGCACAATAAACAGAGAACAAGCAGTAAATAAGCTTTTCAAAAAGCTGATTACCAAAGCAATTTATTGCCAAGTCCAAAACCATAGCAGAGCAGAGATGTGTTGGGGGGTGAACAGGGGGGTTTCTTTTCTCTCTTTTACCTTTTTGCCTGCTGCGTTGTTATTGGCCAGGTGCGAGCGTGTATGCGTAGGTCTCTATGTGTGAGTATATTTATTTATCCGTATGCGCTCAACTTTTCTGGGATTTCTTTGTCTTCTGATGAAAATAAAAAGGGGTTTGTGATTGGGGTCAGCCCTGCATCCATTAGAGCAGCAAATGAAGTGGAATTCAAGGCTCCTCCATTACAGAGGCCTTCTCTCATTGTTCTCGACTGCTTTCCATACAGCAGAATCGCTCTCTAACCCAAGGCTGATTGCAATAATGATATTTTCCTACCACAACAGTCCCGACGTTTCCCTGATTGGAATACATAGGCGGCGTGCTCCAATAAATAGGCCTCACCTGTCCCTTGCCCCTTCTGAACAAAAGGTCCTAGCCTGTGCTTTGAGACAAATTGTCTCCCAGTTACAGCTGTATCATATTATTCTGTTGAGCTCATTTACTGGAATAGAAAAATGATAATTTCATTGTATTGTTTGTGTATTGGGTCCACTGATATGGCCCTGCTATGAGCTTTTCATTATTGGATTTGGATTCTAGACGTCTGGTTGAGCAGATCTTTGTCCTACAGGATTGAAAACGTATTGTCTCTGTACAGCCTCATCAAAGCGACTATGCGCCGTCTATGACTTGACTTTAGATACGTGTTCATTTTTTTTGCCATGCATTTTGCACAAATGTGTCATCAGCATTCAAAGTAGTGCCCATCTAGCTCAAATAGGAGACGGACTGAGGCTGAGGATGTCTGAAAGGGGTAGGGTGGCTAATGTTAGAAGAAATAAATTGAGCCGGCATACAGCGCAGGAAAAGTGCACCGTGCAGATTATTCACAGTTATATAATGTACTGGGCGAGAAACAGGCGCTTCTCATTTTGGTCACTTATCCCTCATTGTAGAGAGGCTGTATATTGCATTGCTGCTGCAGCAGCTTAGATGATACATTTCAAAGCAGCAAATAAAAATTGGCTAAACTTCCAAAATTAGCACTTCAAAGTCAAACATGATTTGCAGCGAGGGAGAGGGGGAGAGAGAGGAGGGAATGTGACTGAAATTTCTTCTGTGTGTATGTGTGTGTGCAGGGGCTAGAGTACAAAACACTCTGTGTAGACCCTAAAACCAATTTCTAGGCAAATTGGTTTAATTTAAGAATGAGATCATAGAATAAGCAAAATGCTGCGGGGGCAAGTGTATGTAGTTCTGCATTTATTTCGGATCTCTTGCAGTCTGTCCATTTGGAAGTGTGTAACGGGAATAATTTCACCCAGGGGTGCACAAGCAGGTCAGCTTGCTATACAGCGTATGTTATCAAGCTAACATATTATACAATGAAGTATGTAGTTTCAGTCTGACCACTTTTAATAACTTATGTCTTTGATGTAGAACGACTTCCTCTTTTTTGATCACTTTCCTTAAAACTTGACTTAACTGAGCATATCAGGAACTAACGTGTAGTTGGGGGGGGGGGGGGGGGCATCTTTATTTTATAGATATTATATGTTGATGAAGAGACAACAGTATGAATATCATATCCTCTGCAAAGTGAAAACATTTATGGTGAAAATCTATATTTTATTATAATAAAAACTGCATAGAATTATATTTGCTTAAAGGACCCGCTTATGCCGAGTTCACACTGCACGACAGGTTTTGCGAAATCGCCGACAAATGCCATTATCAAAGACGCGATCTGAGAGAATCGCCGACGTGTTGCCGACCCCCTTGAGATATTTGGTATGCCAAATATCTGGACCGGTCTGCGATTCAAAATCCTGCTTTGTGAAATATGTTCTGACTGAAAATTACATCGGCGATGACCTACAGCCAATGAGAGAGCTAGATACAGGGCAGCAGAAAGTTATAGACCAGAATATCATTATTACACATAAGCTTTACACACATATCAAACAGAAACAAAGCACAAACATTTGCCTGACCAGCTGCAACAGCAGCACATTGCAAAATTATTTATTTACCTCTAACTCTCTTTGTAGAACACACAATCCTTGCTCCCCGTGTCTCACCAACCATTTCCTCCTCCATAATCTTTTTTTCTTTTTTTCCTTTTCGCTGCAAATCAGTGCTCAGACATTTTGGATCACAGGCTTCTTGCGGGGTATCATTTTTAATAACAATTCCAGTCTCGCGCGAGAACTGCGGTCTCTTAAGTTATTTCCTTATCACTTATCTTGCATGTGCTTGGTTGTGAAACGTAGTTTGCGGACCAGACAGACAGACAGAGTTGTCTGCGATTCTTCCTATTGTAAAGTCATGCAATGTGTAACCCTCTGTTAATAAAATAATTGTGCAGTGTGAAAAGAACAGTGATCTGACGGCTTTGAAAATCGTGCAATGTGAACTCAGCACTAGACCATGCTGGGTTATACTAGTTAATGCTGGTTTGGACCACCATTCAAAATGCAACGTATTGCTGATTTTTTTTTCCTGCCCAGGGAAATGCACTGTAGCACAGACAAGGCACCTGTAGTTTTAATTACACACACCTCACCTTTAAATCACCATTAAGTACATGTGCAGTCGTGTGTGTGTGTGTGTGAGGTAATGCTGCAGCTGGGGATGATGGTTGTGTGTGTGGTTGTGTATGGTCTTTTCCCTCATTATTTTTCTAGAAAATGAGCAATCAGGCATCTTGCACAGAGCCTGATTGTCTCCCTCTGTAAATCAATCCAGGAGCTGCAATTAAAAGGTACTCTTATGTGGCGTAATTGCTGTCTCGCTAATCCTTTATTTGCACACCTGCCGGTGAGTCTGAATTTTTAATGAATTTCTAATTAATGCACATTGTACACTTGATTTATTTGTTAGCAAATGATGTGGCTGGTCTGCTTTCCCTACTGGAGCAGTGTTTCCATGAAAATATGCACATGTGCGTCTGGCCTAAAGGTCAAAACCCATATGTTGTCCATGTGTGGTTATAAACGTCTCGCCGATGCAGGTGGGGAAAAACATTAAAAGTTTATGGTGAGTTTGCAATTGTTTGGCCGTCTTTATTCCTTGATTTGATGGCCTGTTATATTCACATATCCTCAGTTTTTGTGCAGTTTTATCACTGTTGCACTGATTACAGAAATGAGTCTCTTTTCGTTTAGTTTGGTGTCTGTGTGTGTTTGTATAATTTTGTGCTTTGTGCTAGCAAATTATATTGAAAAATATTTTGTTATGGGCTTAGTTTGGCCACACAATACACATATTATTAAAAAAAAAGGTGTGTCATTTCATTTGTAGGGGTGCAACGGTTCAAATTACTCACGGTTTGTTTTTTTCATCACGGTTAGGAGCACTGTTTAAGTACGGTTTGGCACGTGCTTTGTTCAGGGAAAAAAGGACTACTGTTAAATAAAAATAAGGAACATAACAATAAATAAATTGCAAGGAATGGCACAAATAAATACAATAGAGCTTAAATAACAAATAAAATAAACAGTGCTTTTCAGGTTATTCAGGTATTTAACAGTAACTGTAGCAGGTACAGAAATTAATAAAGTAAACAAAATGTAAAATAACATTGCGTATAATCTGCACTGTATAAATTATATAAATATTAATCAGTGGTAAAGTTACAAAAGCTATTCGGTCAAGAGCAGGGAGTGATTTCCTTGTATTTTGTTGTTGATTAATTAACATTAATCAAACAGCAGGAATACTAGACTTGTCACTTTAAGACACGGATCCAATACACTGATACGGAACTGCGTGCCGAACCACAGGTGGAGAACGGTTCGGTTCGTTTTTTTTTTACCAAGAACTGTTACTAAACTAGCAGTTTGAGCGTGTGTACGTTTGTGTGAAGCAGCAATTAAGAATATAATAAGAAATAGTATAATAAAGTCTATTATAAAATACAATACAAGTATTGTATTTATTTATTGTAAGGTATTGAAGTTGTGCCTGGACAGTTTTTATTTAAAACATTTTCCCCTACATTGGACAGCCTTTATAACAAAAACATTTTAGTTTTAAGTTCATGTTTGTACATTTTTAATTACTTTGTGCTCTTTTTAGTCTGAAGTTTTCAAAGCACTCTGGGAAACGGGGAGAAGTTTTCCGTATGAATAGCATGAAAAGCTCCATTTAGCAAAATTATACCGGAGAGTCTGCTTTAAGTATTGGACATCTGTAAATGAAATTTCAATATGCTGTAAGACCCCAACTGATACCCTTCCCATTTCTTACCCACAATGAATGAAACTAATTGCTTTAAATGGCAGATCCTCTTTGAAGCAGCTCTCCTGTGGTTCAGAGCTCATAGAAACAAGAATTACCACCAACAGATGAAAATCAAAAGTAATGGGACAGAAGATTGTGTCACCTCAGTCGCAATCCTTTAATTGCACTTCTTTTGTTCATGAAAGCCATTCGGAAATGCAGCGCATTTGAGAGAGCAGTTTAACTCTCACAATGTTTTAAAAAGACTGAAAAACCCAAGGTGGCATGAAATATTTAGCTGTATGTTTTGCGTACAAATACCATGCTGTTATTTTTCTCCAAACAACAGTTCATTATGAGGCCTTGTGATATTTTGATATTTGATTTTGAGTTGTTCCATTTCAGACATGAACTCCAAAAGGTATTTGATCAAGACTTGAATCACCAATAGTAAGCTTAAGTATTCGTTTAATAATTGAGTGTTTGAAAATCAGAAAAATTGTTAAAGACTCAAACTCAGAATCAGATACTCAGCATGATCAGACCTCACAGATGTGTTGTGGTACTCAATGTTATTTTATTACGACAACAACTTGGAGTTTAATTAATTTCCTTTATTCGAAATAAGACCATATTTAATTAATCTGGCAACAACTTGTCTTAGTCCATCAGCAATTAAAATATGCTGTTTTATTATGCCATTCTGTATATAAAATTGTCATCATTTATAATTTCTTTGTAGTTGTCTGATAAATGTTTTTGAAGCTTTAGCCATTTTAAGAGTGTTCAATAATTACATGTGTTGATACATGGGCCAGCCTCTTCAAACTTTGGCTTTAGGATCAGAAAACAAACTGAACTATGAACATTTAAGAATCTTTTTAATTCACACTGGTAATAAAATTGCATTACAGTTTCATAAAATAAATGTTCCAGTTTATATATACAGAAAACCGACTGTACATACCCTCAGAGAAGCATTAGAAGAACAAGAGAGAGAGAGAGAGAGAGAGAGAGATAGTTAGAGACTAAAACAGAAAAACATCACAAAAACCATACAGGCATTACAGTGCTCAACTAAGCAGGCACAACTGTACATCAAAACGTGTAACTGCTCAGTGTTGGGGACAGGAAGGGCCGAAAAGTAGTACATTTACAATAGAGTCCTCAGGGACCAATAGGGCTTTTACTGTAAAAAGTATTGCAGGCAAGCAGACAGATGCTCTTCTCTCTGAGTGCAGCAGAACATCCATCGCACAGAAGCGTGTGTTTGTGTGTGTGTGTGTGTGTGTGTGGACCGAGAGCTGCCGCTGCCATCGTTTGATTGGCTATTGAACTTGTGTCTCAAAGCTCCCGTTGAGCTGCCCCTCCTCATAGTCCATCTGACACAGAATCATGTTGTTTTTTAGGAAAAACTTGTCGCCCACACAAAACCTGCAGAAAAAACAAACAAATACATAGGTTAACATACAAATCTATTTGGCTTATTCACCTCAAGTCCACAACAAATCTATTTGGCTTATTCACCTCAAGTCCACAACAGAGGCAGAAACATATTTTAAAATCAGCTTTTTCACACCGAGTCTGAAATATTGTACTATGTTGAACTTTTTGTTTTGTTTTTGTGCAGCTAGGTTGTTCTTGTCGTTTCATTTATAATAGGGATAACAAATTATCATTCAGGTATCTCAGGAAATAATGACGATTCAGCATCAGACTCAATAGTTGTGATTTTTTTGGTCAGATTTGAACAGACTTTGACACTGAAACACTACGGTTTACTTGGACAACATTCAGAATCAAAGAATTGTTTGAAATGGCAGGAAGAGGAATTTACTGTAATTCAATTATTGTAGTTAATAGGTAATGGATTCTGGGAAATGAAGCTTTTATTTAAGTGGTAATCTAAGTGAACTTTATTAATTTTGTTCTACATTTAAAATTTTAACTGCAATTTTATATATACACTATCCATCAAAAGTTTGGGGTCGGTAAGATTCCTTAATGTTTTGAAAGAAGTCTCATGGTTACCAAGGATGCATTTATTTGATCAAACAATTTAAATGAACTGTTTTCTATTTTAATAGGCTATATGTAATATATGTGCATGGGCTATTCAGCATTGAATACAAATCAATTAACTTTTTTTATATAGGTAATAGTGCATCTGTGTAAAAGAACATGCAGTGGACCGTCTTTGTCATCACTGGCATTAGGAATGCTACTGTTTCTGTGGCGGCCTCAGAAGTCTTCTGTGATGTAGCTATAAGGTGTAGCTTTAACTAAATGTTTTCAAAACCAACAGCATTTTTCAAAGCAGGACAGGACTGCCATCCAATGAAAACATGCCACCATTTCTTTTCATTGCCAAAAGAAACCCCCAAAAAGCTGCACCAGTTTCCAAGGAAACCCCACCGCTGAGCTTTTTCCCCCCTACTTTGGGGCTCCTTGCCAAAGTATAAACTGTTACCCTCTAACAACTTCCCATGAAATTTCATGACAATTAAAGAGAAAAACATTCCATGTGTGCACTGCATTTTTACATTAACAAGTTTGCATATAAAAGCCATGAATATTGTATGGACAATAGAGCGGCCATGATGAAAGCCAATGATGTTTACTCTTATCAATCAGTGCCACACCAATGTTCTGCGTTGCCAAAGGAATAGAGCGGGTGAATAAAAGTTCCTCGTGTGCCATCCTTCAGCGGTGATGCTTCACTCACCAAATTTTACTACACATGTGGTTCTTATCAAATATGCCACTTGACTTTTTATTCCTCTTTCCTACCATATGCTTTTGTTTTATAGATGTATTCAACATCTAGATCCAGAGAGTCCGTTACAAAATAGCTGAAAAATACTGTATTTGCAGCATCTGTTCTGAAATGAAGTTTGAGCTTGTTTGTATTTACTGTTGTATTCAATGAGTGTAGCAGGCATGCAGCGGGTTTTGAGAATGACACAAAAATCTTTTTTTAGAAGTAGGACACACACTAGAGCATTTAAGACACTGTCACACTCTTTTGCTCCCCAGGAATGTTTGTAAGGATGATCCTTAAGTTCATTCGTCCGGCCGCTTAATTCCCTCGGCGAGACGCATAGTGGTGACGTGCTCGGCTTGGCTGTATATTGAGTAAGGGCTTTCTGGCTGACTGTGTTCAAGAAGGCGTTCACAGTTTGATCAGGCTTGGTATTGGTCTGCTAACGATATCTCCACTGAAGCTCTGGTTAATTTCACTCAACTCAAGTTTATAATCCTGGTTCTGGTCACAAATATAAGCCAGGACAAAAAAAAAAACGTAGGTTTGAGATAAAAATGCAGAGTAAAACGGGGTAAGGGCCAATCGGAATGTGTAAAGTCACAATGCTAGAAGTCATTAAGTGATTTTTGTGTCAGCTAATAAGTTCTTCTGCATTTCGAGATAGAAAGAAAGACAATCTTACAGGCTCTTTTTCTCCTTACCTCTGGTTACAAAGCTGACAGGCAAAACAGTCCAAATGGTAAACATTATCTCTGGCCCTCATAACCATTTCAAAGGCTGGGATCAGTTTACTGCAGGCTGCACAGTTCCCCGTTGTACCAAAGAGCCTGTGAGAGAAAACACAAAAAGCAGATTTACTCACTTATACCTTTCTTAGGCTTTACAAAATCATGCAACAAACCAAAAAAGGCCAGAAAACAACTAAAGAAGTGGGAGAAAAAAAAACATCTAATGCGATACGTGAATCCAGCTTGGCACACATTAGGTATTTTTTGTTAATGAGGGTACAAACCTAGATGTTAATTCTTAGCTAATGATCTAATTAAAATGATCACATGGCTCTAATCCCCTTCTTCAAAGAGATTTTGCCTAGCACACTGCAAAAGCAATGAAAACAGGTCTGAGGCGAGCAATTGAACTGCTCAAAGTTTTTTTTCCCCTCTCTTTTAAATCCAGAGTAACTAATGAGACTTTGCTCAGACCAAAGCCAGCTGGATTTTACTCAAGAGGCTAAATACTATAATAAAAGTTAAAAAGATTCCCCTCACAAGGATACTGCCTCTATCCTCTGTACCTCTCCTCTCATTCTCCCCATTTCTCTGTGACCAGCTAAAAACAGAGTGAGATGCAGAGAGAGTGTCAGTGTGGTGCGTAACCTTGGAGAGGTAAGTAGATGCTCGATGGAGCACAGAAAGTGACAAAACTCACATTTCTCCGCTGTTTGTTTAAGCTTATTAGATGGGATGCAAACCGCCAAGGTCACAAACAGAACAAGGGATCGAGGCAGATGGGTTTCCTCCACTACATCCGCCGTAGGATTTACATTTTCATTTTCAAAGCCCTTGCTCCAATGTTTAATTTGGAGATTCAGAGTCAGATGTAGATATACGTTCTGCAGAACAGGGATGCTATGCACACAGGAAGAGCAAATGGAGAAGAACAGGGAGAGGAGAAAGGGAAAAAAAGGCAGGATCAGGATGAGACAGTATGCTAAACACTCCTCTAAAGTTAAGGACTTGGTTGAAAAGATAAGGAAACAGAACAAAGTTGCTGCGAGTCCATATTAGTCTCTCTCGACTGCTTGCCCTGCGTCACCGCTAGCATCTACCCAACAGACCCTGCTGTTAATTAGAGCAACAGACCCGAGCGGAGAGGAGTCTTATGGTGGGAGAGGGCATGTTGTTATATCAGATAGCCGAGGTGTTAAAAAGAGCATTGTTAGATCGGGTTACTGCTCCAGTAAAATGTGTTTATGTGGAACTCTGACACTCTGAGGAGGCCGTGCAACCCCAGCGAGGTGTTGCCTCACAAAAGAGTTTAGCTTATTAAAATAATGGTTCAACTGCAGCTCTGTTCCAAGGTCAGCACAGAAACTAACTAATAATTGCATATACACTTTTACTTTACATTTTACAGTTACACTTTACAGTTACACAGACAGACTGGCTAAACCGACCGTCTGCTAGCGGCCTCACGTCACCAAGGTCAGATAAATCCCATCACATAGAGTCTCTTTCACCTAGATGTCATCATATAGAGACTGTGTCTGTTCCCCGAATTTGGAAATCCAAAAAACGTCAGGTTGAAAATTTAATTGATGTTCAACAAATAAAAAACAGATATAATACAGATGAGCAAATGATAAAGCTTGGGTTGCTGAATATTCGATCCCTTACTTCAAAATCTCTCATAGTTAATGATATGATTTCAGATTATAATCTTGATATGCTGTGTTTGACAGAAACCTGGCTAAAACCAAACGATTACATTATTTTAAATGAGTCAACCCCACAAGATTACAGTTATAAACATGAACCTCGTCTGAAAGGCAAAGGGGGAGGTGTTGCTGTAATTTATAGTAATATTTTCAAAACCACTAAGAAATCTAGCTTTAAATATACTTCTTTTGAAGTATTGGTGCTTAATGTAAAAATATATAGTGTAAACGATAAATCACATTTGAGAATTATGCTGGCTACTGTATACAGGCCACCGGGGCACCATAAAGATTTTATCAAAGAATTTGCAGACTTTCTATCAGAATTAGTATTGGCTGCAGATAAAGTACTAATTGTTGGTGATTTTAATATACATGTAGATAATGAAAAAGATGCATTGGGATTGGCATTTAAAGACATTGTAAACTCAATTGGAGTTAGACAACACGTGTCAGGACCTACTCATTGTCGTAATCATACTCTAGATCTAATATTATCACATGGAATAGATGTTGATGCCGTTGAAATTCTGCAGCAGAGCGATGACATCTCAGATCATTATCTAGTCTCATGTAAATTACATTTAGCCAAGGCTGCAAAGCCGACTCCGTGTTATAAATACGTTAGACCTATAACTTCTGCCACTAAAGATTGCTTTATCAATAATCTTCCTAATCAGTTTCATCATCTCAGCATCCCGGATAGCTTAGAAGAACTTGATATTGCAACAGAAACGTTTAACTCTCTCTTTTCCAGCACTTTAGATGCAGTTGCTCCGTTGCGCTTAAAG
Source organism: Tiaroga cobitis (assembly GCA_030578255.1). NCBI lineage: Eukaryota > Metazoa > Chordata > Actinopteri > Cypriniformes > Leuciscidae > Tiaroga > Tiaroga cobitis. The sequence continues at coordinate 17,995,578 of CM060597.1, forward strand.
AAGATTAAAGAAAATAGTCCAACGCCGTGGTACAGCGAGCACACCCGGGCCCTTAAGAGAGCAGCCAGAAAAATGGAGCGCAACTGGAAGAAAACTAAACTAGAGGTATTTCGGATTTCGTGGAAAGAGAGCTCGATTGCTTACAGAGAGGCTTTAAAAGCTGCTAGATCTGCTTATTTTTCAAACCTATTAGAAGAAAATAAACATAATCCAAGGTATTTATTTGAAACAGTGGCTAAACTAACAAAAAAGAAAGCTTCAAGCTCAGAAGTGTCCAAGCAACACAGCAGTGATGACTTTATGAACTTCTTCACTTATAAGATTGATAATATCAGGGACAAAATTATAACTATGCAGCCGTCTACCACAGTATCGCATCAGGAAGTGCATTGTAGTCTCCCTGAGGAAAAATTTGATTCATTTGTTGCTATAGGAGAGGAAGAATTCTGCAAACTCGTTAATTCATCTAAATCGACAACTTGTATGTTAGATCCTCTACCGACTAAGCTACTGAAAGAGATGTTTCCAGAGGTCATATATCCTCTTCTTAATATCATTAATTCATCTTTGTCTCTAGGATACATACCAAAAACCTTTAAACTGGCTATGATAAAACCGCTTGTTAAAAAACCACAACTTGATCCTACAGAATTAGTCAATTACAGGCCACTCTCGAATCTGCCTTTTCTGTCAAAGATATTAGAAAAAGCAGTATCTTCACAACTGTGTTCCTTTCTAGAAAGAAATGATATCTGCGAGGATTTTCAGTCCGGATTTAGACCGTACCATAGTACTGAGACCGCTCTCATTAGAGTCACAAATGATTTGCTCTTATCATCCGATCGTGGTTGTATCTCTCTATTAGTGTTACTCGATCTTAGTGCTGCATTTGACACAATTGACCACAACATTCTTTTAAATAGACTAGAAAACTATGTGGGCATTAGTGGAATTGCACTAACATGGTTTAAATCATACTTAACTGACTGTTATCAGTTTGTAGCAGTAAATGAAGAGATGTCTTATCGATCACAAGTTCAGTATGGCGTACCACAAGGCTCAGTACTAGGACCGCTGCTGTTCACTCTGTACATGCTACCATTAGGAGATATCATTAGGAAACATGGAGTTAGCTTTCACTGTTATGCCGATGATACTCAGCTGTATATTTCTTCAAAACCCAACGAAACTTACCAATTCACAAAATTAACGGAATGCATAGCTGATATAAAAAATTGGATGACTAGTAATTTCCTACTACTAAATTCTAAAAAGACAGAGATTCTAATTATTGGACAAAAAACTTCCACACGTAATAACCCAGAATACTGTCTAACACTTGATGGCTGCTCTGTCAAGTCTTCGTCGTCGGTTAGGAACCTGGGTGTGCTCTTTGATACCAACCTTTCTTTTGAAAGCCACGTGTCTAGTATCTGTAAAACTGCATTTTTCCATCTTAAAAAAATATCTAAAATACGCCATATGCTCTCATTGGGAAATGCGGAACAATTAGTCCATGCGTTCATGACCTCAAGGCTAGATCATTGTAATGCTCTACTGGGTGGTTGCCCTGCACACTTAATAAATAAACTACAGCTAGTTCAAAACGCCGCAGCTCGAGTTCTTACCAGAACCAGGAAATATGACCATATTAGCCCGGTTCTGTCAACACTGCATTGGCTCCCTATTAAACATCGTATAAATTTCAAAATATTGTTGATTACCTACAAAGCACTAAATGGTTTAGCTCCGCAGTACTTGAGCGAGCTCTTAACGTATTATAGTCCTTCACGTCTATTGCGATCTCAAAATTCCGGCCAGTTGATAATACCTAGAATATCTAAATCGACTGCAGGCGGTAGATCCTTTTCCTATTTAGCACCAAAACTTTGGAACAGTCTTCCTACCATTGTCCGGGAAGCAGACACACTCTGTCAGTTCAAAGCTAGACTAAAAACACATCTCTTTGACCTAGCATACACAACACACTATAGACTTCTATAAATTCAATGTTAGGCTGCATAGATTAGGTCAGCCGGAACTGGGAACACTTCCCTTAAATCTTGATGTACTCGCTACATCATAAGAAGAATGGCATCTACGCTAATATTAGTGTCTTTGTTTATCCCGAGGTTTTCCCGCAGCCTGCCGGATCTAGGCCGTGTCCAGATCTGACGAAGGAGATCCGCCTGGACCCGATGACAATGCAGTGCTGAAGTGTCCACTATCCTCTCCCTATGGAGGATCCCTTTCCCACTCTACAGATGAACCGTTGTGAATTCTGGCTCGCGTACCCCGAAGTGATAAAATAAAACAAAATTCTGTATCAAAATTTATAGGCAAGGAAAGTAGTTTGTTTAGGCTGGGTTGTATGAATTATAAACCTGCGCACATATTTTAAAAAGCACATAACTATAGAATCAATTCTGAATGAGCATGTGAACGCCGTCAGCGTTAATCACAGGTTCGCGTTTAAAAGTCTGATCATTTCGACGGAGGTGAATCAATCAAAGTTAACTTCAGCTGGAAATAACATTATTCAAGAACCGCTATAATGCCAAAACAATCTGTTACCTTAAATTATATGTTTATCTCTGTAAAGCTGCTTTGAAACAATCCATTGTTAAAAGCGCTATATAAATGAAGATGACTTGACTTAACTTGACTTTACATTAGTGTCTGTTACACATTACACATAATTATATTTGTAAATCACAGTAAGTGTATTTACTGTACAAGTTGCTAAAAAATAATTGCTTAGTTCCATGTTCTGTATTTCTAATGTATCACTGTAATAAGAAACTGATGTATTCATTGTCTCAAAATGTCTCGGTTCGATTTTGATTCACAAACTCTTGATTTAACTTAGATTCTGATCCGTTTCTGTGTGTTCACACCGCCGCCGAATGCTTGGCCTTTTTTAAAACTGTATTTAAAGGGGCCGGAAAGCAAACAAGCATGTCGATCGTTATTTGTGCAGACTGACCAAGTAGGGTACAAGTTAACCTCATGGAATCTTTTAAATGTGAAAGTAAGAAATTGATCGATGGAAAGAACTTAAGTATAGTGACATGTACCGAAATAAACCAATTAAAAGCCATTTGTGTGGTGTGGCTTTTGTGTTCATGGTTAAGTGCTAATCTAATTTGGCCGGTGCGTGAAAAAGTTCATTTCAAACCTGCTGTATGTTTTTGATTCAGTAAAAGAACTTGCTCATTAGAGTCATTTGTTCGTGAATCAGGCTGCGAATTGGACGACACTGGTCATGTTGTTTGTTTGTTTTTGTGTGCAGCTTATGAGGACATCTCAATAGACAGACTTTTCTTGCCATTTTTGTGCTGTATTTATTGCATCGCATTCAACTCAGGTGAAATATTTATTTTGCTGTGGTGCTGATGATTCATTATTAAAAATGAAGATTGTGATTAATTGGAAAATCTATGCTCTATGTATTGGTATTTCATGCTTGGTAAAATGTTTTGACAAAGATAGATCCGTCCAAGAATTGTCTTTTCATGAGGGCCTTTGGCAGCATATTAAAGAGACTATGCCAAATAACGGCCCTTAACGGTAAGAATGCCAGTTGTAGTTGGCTGAGATCTACCAGTCATTCTTCGATCTTGGGAAGTTCTCAGATGGCGGGCCACAGAATCCTAACGTTTGCAGACACATACATGTTCAGAGGCAAAAAGAAGGATTAAGGTGTCTGTCTGAAGGGCCGTGTTCTCTAAAAGGGAATAGCACAAAGATTGTGGTCGAACACATTTCAAATGTCATGCCTTAATGCAGCAAGCAACTGGAGTTGAGAGTTCAATGTTGTGTTATCCTGGCTTTCCACTGAAAAGGTGGTTGGAGTCCCTGGGGAATCTAAACAATTTCTTATGGCTCACGTCCATCATGTTGCACAGTAGAGGGTGTTACAGATCACATCACAAGACCCATTTTCCCTTCTTTTCTAAATCAGGTCACAGAAAGCACAGGGATGGCAGTTTGAGAGGGTTGTTACTGACTTGAGAAAATTCATGGACCTCTTGATGGTTTAAGAGCACAGCAGTCTTCTTAAAAGAGAAGGGACTCCTCATACACACACAGTGACAGATAACCAGGGTTCTGCAACGAAATCTGCGGTGGTTTAATTGTAGGTTTTCGCAGCACTATGATGGCCCGGCTCAAAATGGAGACTTTACTGGTGGTTAATTTAAGTGGATTAGGAGGTTACAGAAACTCATTTGGAAGGTCACCAGCAAACTTTGAAATACAATGGCTTGGATTTTCAGGCAATATAATTCAAGATAAAGTGAAACCATTTTATCAGCAAGGCCATTTAATGTGTTATTCCAAGCGAAATGTACTCAAGAACTTTCAGGCCTAAAACGTCCATTGAGCATAATGTTTGCTTTATGAATTGCCATTTACAACCAAACTTTTAAACTCTTTTCTTGAAAACAAAGCAGTCTATTCAATAACATATACTGGTGATAAGATTAATGAGCACTCAACTCAATGTAGTATTCCTTTAATGTAAGCATAGCCTTGGCAAACTAGAAATCTTAAAGTCCCCATCATGCCAGGGGGGGGGGGGGGGGGGGGGGGGGGGGGGGGGGAATTCTCTCCTTTCCAATTAAGACAATAAAGGAAAGGAGAACAGAGCTTTTCCCTTTATAATCTTGTTTGTGTTTAACTAAACTTTAGTATTAAAGCTGAAAGTCTTTGCTCATTGTTCTCTATGATTCCCTGTGGCTCTGTGTAGACAGGTGTTTCTCTTCTGGTGTTTCTTCATAACTCCTCTGAAGCCGGCATCAGCTTCCTTCCCTTTAATGTCTCTCTGTGATTAGACTTCAGCTGATCTAGTGCTTTACTTGCATTCAAAGAGACGGTGGTTCAATACTGTTTAGAATTTGCAGACGTTCTGAATACAGTGGGGTTCAAAAGTGATTCCACAATAAAAATCTGAGATTTTCCCTTTAAAAAACAAAAAATAAGCCTGGGCTTAAACCAAATGTTTATTATATTCTAATTGTTCTACCTATCTGTTTGTTCTACAGTATATATCATGTTATATAATTAAAAATAAAGTAACTGCATTTTCTACTGATCTCAGACTTTTGGACCCCACTGTAGTTTTTTTTTTTTTTTACAGACAGGGGTCACTGTTTTGTGTTTTTAGGTGTAGTAGTTCATCTTCAAAGTGAGACACTTGACATTGGGATTGTGTTTCCACTCAAACAAAATGACTGATGTCTCTTATCTCATTGGAATAGCCGTGCTTGCTCAGCAGACTATTTTAACATCAAAATGCACTGAATGATTGCTGAGACTTATCTCTGCCCTTTAATCATACTCGCATGCTGGGCCATCATTAGGAGGGGGTGTAATCTACTTTATATTTCAATTAAAAGCACCCTTCTTTGATTAGTAAATGACTGATGTGTCCCCCGTAATACAATGCGATGTTTCAGACATAAAACATAATTTCAGGTCTTGGGGTGAGCACAGTCAAACACAGAGGCTCTCTGGTCATGAGGTCAAAAGATTGTTGACCCCAGCAAAACAGATGAATCTATTTCTGTGCACAGTAATGAAAGAGTATGGCTTGAAAGCTTATAAATCCGGCGTTTACTTGCTTCCTGCATAAGGATGGTCAAATGCAATAGCTTGAGCTAGTTTGTGCAGTGGTGGGGCTGTGTGTGTCTTCATGGGGTGGGGGTTCATTATGGCTCTACAGTACTCCTGAAGGACAAAACGCAGAAGGAGCGCAGCTCATAATTAATGTGCGCATGGCAGGGCTCCAAAAAACCCAGCCGAAAATAAAAGAAATGCGTTTGATCAACCTGCCTGTCTTTAATGAAGTACCTTCCCTGTATGGGAGACTAATTCTGGGTGAGATTTCAGCTTCATTATTGAAGGCGAGCAGACTGATTCTCCAGCAGTGCGCTGGAGGTGAAGTTTAGGTGGGACACCCTGTGTGGACTCTCGATCACTCGCATTCAAAGCGAAAGCACCGATGCTGCCTCACTCTGTCTGCAAGGAGAGGGATACTTCTTAATTTGTTCCTTAATAGAATTCATATCCAGCATCTCCAGGCATTAAGTAGCACACATTTGTCACAGGCTGAAGAGCAGACGAGTGGGCTAGATTTCATTAGGACATCAGAGCCAGCACAGCGGCAACAGGAAGCTTGTTAGGGCCCGAGCACCGATGGTGTGAGGACCCTATCGGAATTGCTCTGTTTATTTTTTTGCCGTTTCTCCCTCCACCTTACTTTTATTCCACCAAACAAAAAAGTAATTGCCAAACATTTTTGTATTATTTAGATTTGTTAAACTATTCATTTTATCACTACCTTACATGCTCCAGTTTACCTATTGGGAACTTTGTCAGGTTACTCTTACAGTATCATAACATTTGTGACAGGATGTGAAAAATGAGTAAAGGCCAATGGTAATTTTTAAACAGTTTTTTTGTTTTATTCATAGTTTTTGGACAAAATAACTATGAATTTTGGTTTCACTTTTATTGCATTTAGTTTCCATCTTATTGTAGTCAAAAATAATATTTTATTAGACGAGAGTGAAATATGAATCCAAATATTCAAAGATTTTATACAGTATAGGCCTATTCATTTAAGGATATTTCAACATTTGTCAAAATCATGTCAAAATCTTGAGTTTCTGAAGCAGCATTATAATATGTACAATATTGTGAATGTTTTTGACATTTTTCTGGTGCATTACAGAAAAGCATATTAACAATACAAGTTACATGCTAGTCAGAATTTGTACGTTATATAGTTATGTTCACTTGTGTATTCATGACATTTTGTGCATATCTGATTAATCTCATATGTATATTTTGTGTTTGGGTGAGTTAACGAACTCGGTAGCAAAGCGCTTCAGTGTACCAGCGTTTATTCACTGTTGAGTCTGTGGCTCAATCCTTATTCTACATTATTATTTGTACATTTTTTCTGTTTAAAAAAATGATTGTTAGTGATTTTTTTTTTTACCCGGTTGACTTTGACAAAATATCTTCTTTTGTGTTCTACAGAAAAAAAGTTAGTTATACCGGTTTGGAACTACATGAAGGTGTGTAAATGACGACAATTTTTATATTGGTAATCACGACAATGCTGAACTGCATGTCTTACTAAGAAGGGCCTCACCAGTGGGGGCTCTTTGGGGAGAGCAGCTTGGGGATAAATGACTAGATCTGGTTGGGAGACCCCAGGGACTGGGATTTAACGCCCAGGAAATAATCATGTTTAATTTAGCAAGCAGATGGCTCAGAGATAGGAGGCAAAACAGATCCTTAGACCTGTGGTTCTGCCACTCATATGCCTGGTGTGAGCAGAAAGTCCATACATGCACTGATACACAGCAGTTGATCACTTAACTTAAAAAATGGGCGGCACATTCATGTAAACATGCGAAACCTCACCCAGCTGAACATAAACAGTCACTACAAGATGCCACTCCAAGCTACTTGCACAACTGGGATTTAATTGGAACACAGAGTCTGGGTCGGTACACTCAGATGAAGAATGAACAAGTACTTAATCTTCAGTAACAACTTCAAAGAAAACAATTTACAAGCAAAAAATATTATCTCTAACCCCACAAGTTAGCAGATAAACGCAACAGGAGAGAGAGAGAGAGACAGAGGACAGGGCCAGGAATGAGACGGGCAGGGTGGCAATCATCGTCTGTTAGATGAGGGTATACTTTTCTGAATGTCATGCAGCCTGAGGTGTAACAAGCCCTTTCTGCTTTGGCAGAACTTTGACTGGAGCGTGTTCTTACCTCAGGTAGTCCCTGCGACAGAGGATGAGATTGGCTTTGGTGTAGAGGGTGGAGCCCACCTCCCCCAGGCGGCAGTCACAGCAGGCACATTTCAGGCAGTCTTCGTGCCAGTATTTGTCCAGGGCCTTGAGCAGGTAGCGGTCTTTAATCTTGCGGTTGCAGCCGGCACATCCCTTCTGTTTTCCTTTGGGCTGGACGGAGAGCATCGGCACACCTGTGGCGATAGGGAGACAAACACAGAGTGTTGTGATTTACTGCCTGCTAAACCAGTGACTTTTCATGTTCCGCTCTCTTTGATAAGGGTGGCGACACCCCCGAAGCTCGGGCCAATGTTTTATATGCATTAGCCAGGGACACTCTTTCGCGCAGATAGGCGCGTGGGTCACTTTGGACTGCATTAATCCATCACTGTCCCAGCTCAAAAGAACAGATGTTATTTTTGGCAAGTGACATACACCCGTTTAATTGGGGCTTGAATGCATCTCTATGTTGGGATGCCCCAGGACCATCTCTATTTAGATAGCTGACAGAGGTATTTATGTTGTTTGGAAGATTAGCCATGGCCCTATTTCATCAGTATGAGAACTGTTGGCCATGCTAAAAGCCTCCCAGGGGCTTGTTTGGTATAGATCAACATTAACCTTTTAGAGCACTGTTGACCGCAAGAAGGCTGCTCTCAGCTTCCAATGAGATACTGTATGGCCTAAGTGCCTTCCAAACACGCGCACACACACGCGCCACAGCCCAATCTCCTTTTACACTCACAACCAGCGAAGAGTAACCAAACAGGCTAAATCGCCGTGCTGTCATGTAGCCTCCCCCTTTAAGCATGCCTTTTAGCCTCCTAAAGGACAAATAAAGTCCATTTAATAACTGCACTAAACACTAATAGTCTATCTGCGGTCTGACATTTGTTTGTGGACTAAAAGCCGCCCCCGGGCCAGAGCTGGTAACACTGGCACTCGGCACCCCTCTGCCAGCACTAACAGGTCTGCCACAGCTGAAAGCGCAGGACAACAGCTCTTAAGACACTCTCTCCCACACTGAGCTATTGATCCGTCTAATAGAACACGCAGCTAAACCGGCACTCTCCCTCTCTCTATACCTCTCTTTTGCTCTCTGCTTTCAAAACACATTTCTCTCAGAAATCCCTGTGTGATGCCCGCTTTGACACCCCCCTCCCCCCCCTTCACCTACATGCCTTCTCTGCCGCCATTCGGTGTATTGTGCCCTGGACGGTCAAACCATTAAAAGCCCCCAATCCTATATGGAGACAGACCAATCTGGACAGAGGGCTTTTGATTCAAGTATTAACCATTTTACAGTTTTACAGTACAGAAAAAGCGTAAAAACAGTCTCTGTAAATATTTAAAGAATTTGTGTTATTAAATTTAATGTGATAGGAATTAAAGGAACAGTCAAAATTATGTCATCTAATCACTCCTGTTGTCGTTTCAAGTCAGTAGGACTGTTTCTTCTGTGGTACACAAATCTTATAAATATATAAGGATATCTTGAAAAATATATATTTTTTGCCATACTATAAAAAGTCAATTGGGCACGAAGGCAAAAATATTTTGGTCCTCTTTTACTTCCATTGCATAAACAACAACTTTTGCATTCTACAAAAGAAAGTAAGTTTTGGAAAGGCATGAGCGTAAATGACAGAATTGATTGTGTTGTTGGCTGGACTACCCGTTTAAATTCATATTTCCCAGTATCGCCATGTTTATATAAAGCTTGTGCTTAGCTGATTGTTAGTGCATTGTATATATCTGTTAAGAGTATCCTGATGGCAAAGGTCACAGGCAGCAGCTCTAGTTCAGCTTTAATGTCCGGTAATGGCTCTCCTGTACATGATCAACAAATATACGCCAGTGGGGATGAACTCCATTATCCGTTTCCCTGCATTCAACTATCAGCATATTCATGGGGGGGGGGGGGGGGGGGGGGGGGGGGGGGGGGGGGGGGATACTTCAGGATTTAGCATTAAGCTGTGTATTAGTAGAAAACCTGTAGTATTTTCAAATTACCGTGCTTTCCACCCTTATATCCCCCTGAGACGAGAGACTTGTGTAGTATTTTTTGTCTGGAAAAAATCCTCCGGTGAAGCAAAAATCATCATTTTGCGTCATCGGAGGATTTTTTGGCCAGAGGCTTAAGACTACAGCCAGTAGAAGGGGCTGTCCCGCATGTTCTCAAACCGCCCATAGAGGGTGGGATCTCACTCACAGAATGTACACAGTGTCAGCCATCTTTTTTTGGAAGCTAAGCTAGCAGGCTCTTGTTCTGTGGAGAAAGCTGAGTAGTAAGACAAAGCTGAGTAGTAGGGGTTACCATCCTCTTTTTCCCGGACATATCCGGCCGTCGAGATCGTATAAAATGTCCTGGATTCAGCTTTTGCTTTCTGCAGTCGCCATTCATTGTTTACATGATGCACACCTTTTGTTTCAATCTAACTGAATTAATTCCGATTGGTGAATCTGAATGTAGATTGGTTGATGTGCGTTTTAACATTGCGTTTTACATTGCTAAGAAAATTCCCGCTCCTCCGTGAGAGATGCGAGACCGGTGCGTCTCACAGGTGTCGCTCATCAGTAATCACGCCACCGGCCTCGCGCCGTTCTCCCACGGCCCTCAGTCTCGTCCTGCTCGCCACAGTAAACATGATGAATGCCGACTGTAGAATGCAAAAGACGAATCCCGGACATTTTGGGCGATCTCGAAATCCCGGGCAGACTGGTCACGGAGACTCACTATATGCCTAGACTTGTTGTTTAACTACTGCGCTCTGTTACCGGTAGGCGTGGCCTCCTAGTGCAGCGAAGCAAGTGCATTCTGGGAGTTGTCGTCTTTCATCCACATAAGCCAAAAATACATTTTCTGGCTTTTCTCAGTCTAGAAAGCTCCAAATTCAAAAATAATTTCACATTTCGGCTACATAAATGACCCATTTGAAATACACATTCATCTTTGAATGTAAAGTATCCCTTTAAGGGAGGTTTACATGGCAGGGTTGGCCAACTTTCTGAATCTTTCCAAACTTTCAGACAAGGCTAAATGTTTTATGATTTTGTAAAGCCAATATTCAAAATTTGTCTTGACAAACTTAAAGGTGCTGTATGCAACTTGTTGACTGTGCTAAAGCATATAAATACCACAATATGTTAGCAAAGATTTAGGAAACATACTAAGTTCACATACTTGTTTCTCTGAAAAACACTTGTTTACTTAAATTTTTTACTTATTTTACTTTAAAATGTGTGTTCCGTGTCAGAATGTCTGTTTTTGTTTCATTCTGTGTGATCTCGACCACTGCCAATTTACCCAATATTATTTCTACCCCCTGGGTTGCCAGATGGTGGAAAACACAGCGTATTACAGCCATCGAAGCCAGCAAACAAACTAGGTCAGAGACCGCAGATTCTACCCGACCTAAAGAGCCTCGGCATCCATCTAATTGAAACACGGATAAACCAACTCATCAACTTACAAGTGTGTAGGGGCTGGGTATCGAGTTCGATACTTTTTAGGTACCGACCGAATTGCCTCGATTCTACCGAGTATCGAAACATGTCTTGTTTTTCGGTACCAAATTTCAATATCTAAGGGGTTAATCTCGTCAACGTTAGTGAAACATGCATGCAGCATGGTCGGCTGTGGCGGTAAAACACTAGTTTACGTGGCTGTCCAGAGACGTGGCTCGTCGCACGTGAGGCTGTAGTGTGTGTGTGTGTGTGTGTGTGTGTGTGTGTGTGTGTGTGCATTCCTACCGTCCAGATAGAAAATATGTGGAAAAGATCAGACGTGTACCTACCCATGTACCAGACTCGATGCCAGCAGCACGTGATGCAATATTTTCGACAAGATAAATGCTGCCAAGACTGGTAACATGGTAAATCTGATAAGGCACTTAACAGCGCACAGAATACACTTGAGAGAAGAAAGTTTATCCGTCTTCGACTGCAAGAACTGGAGCGCGTCACAAATGAACCGAAACTTGGCGTATAGGATACTTGCCTCACAGACATGACAAATAGGCCTATAGACGGTCAAAATATGTCTACTTTTAAATGAAACAATTAGAAATAGTTTGATTATGTAATCCATATAGCGCACGTTCACTACTGCAGGAATGATGAGTCAGCATTGCCATATTCATCTTTGCAGCCAACACACTCAGTAGACACTTGTTTATTAATAAACAATTAAAATATCTCCTTGCTATTTTTTACCGACACATTTATTCTTTTGCCAGTGCTTTGCGGCAAGCTTTATGCGTGCTGAGCGCGAGGAATATATCCCGCCCTCCAGTAGCCTATATTTAATTCAATTCACATTTATTTGTATAGCATTTTTATAATACATATGTAGTACGTATCGTTTCAAAGCAGCTTTACAGAAAATGCATGCGTCTAAATTACAATTTAGAGTGATCTGTTATTAGAGGTGACTGTGTAATGCATTTCAATTAATTTTCACTCAGTTTCATTGTTAAACAATGCATTAAGTTAAGGCAGAAACAATGAGCTAATTTAAGTAAAGAATAGGCTACATGTTGTTAAATGATTAGGAAACATAAAACTTTAACATTGGTGCTTTTTAACACTCAAAATATGAGTGGAAAAAAGTCAACAAACTGAAAAAATAAGAGTGTTTTTTTAGATTATGTAATATTGTTAAAACGGATTTCATAAAATTGGTATCGAAAAAAGTATCGTTCAGCAATCGGTATCGAAGTCAAGGTATCGGTGTCGATATCGGAATCGAAAATTTTGTTACGATACCCATCCCTACAAGTGTGTATATCTCCCGCCTTCCATTGTCAATTGTGCTCGCTCCTGTTGCTTGTCCTCAATCTGGAAACCCGCGTGAGCATCGAGTCTGAGGAGGAGGGGAAAGGGAAACAACCCTCTCCAATATTTTGAATTTGAACTGCAGTACCCATTTCAAACCGCTAGCTGTCAATCTTACACACTGCACCTTTAACTTTTCTAGTCAAAATGTATACAAATTCATTTGATTCTACTTCCTTACATTTAAATTTGAATTGCAATTCTGCATTCGGTTTGCTACCTCCACCACTAGGGACTAGGGCTGGGCGATATGGCCAAAAAATCATATCTCGGTATTTTTTGGTTAAATGGCGATATACGATATATATCTCGGTACTTTCTACATTTTTCTATTTGGATAAAGAAAATCTGTATTTATTTAAAAAAAATATATATTTCACATCCTACCCAATGATGTCCTACAAACAATGTTGATATTGAAGGATAGGGAAACAAATATAGTGAATGTAATAGGCTATGCAATATATTATGTGCAAAGGTGGTTAAAATCACATTGCATTCTAACATTGTAACATTAAAATCTAAAAAAATAAATAATGCTTTTGTTTTTAAATTGACTTAAGGCTAAACTAAAAATTTAAATAAAAACAAAAGCACAAACTAATTATATTAGCCTGCATTTGATTACCCCATAATGGTCACTTTCATAAAAAGGTTTAAAATTGCCACATGGCACATTTATTGTCTCCAACAATAAATATTTTGGCAATATGTATATTTTAATCACAATTATTGCGCTACTATTCTATTGTGCTCTGTCTGTTTGGCGCGCGGCGGCGCTCGTTCGCAGAAGCTTGAGTTTTAGCAGAGATTCACTTGCAGAAGGCTCCTCTCCTGACAGTGAAATGGACATATTTGTTTGACTTTCTAACATTTACAGATGGATAATATACCTGTGAAATCTAAGTTAAGCACTAAGTTAAGCACATCTCAAATGCCTTAAACAGAGCAAGTATTTATCTTGTTAACTTAACTATATCTTATCAGTTATTTTGAAGCCAATAATAGCCTATAACATGTTTAGGACAAATTGTACTATGTACTTACACTGGGTCCTCCGCTATTTTTCAGATGTGCTCGTATCAAACTACTGTATCAAAACGGTTACGGTATTGCCTCATTCCATATCGTTTAAAAAAAATATATAGATATTTCGTACAAACTCGACATACCGCCCAGCCCTACTAGGGACTAAATTAGAATTTAAACTGCATTCTCAATTCAATTCTGAATATTGAAACAACTCTAGTACCTGCTCATTCTCACACTCTCCCTCTGTGATGCACTTGTTCATTTATTGGATTCAGATTTGTTCAATGATTCTGGACTGTCCACACATCAGTGGTGCTATGAATATAATATAATTAGCATTTCCTCGGTTATAAAATTAGGTAAAAATGTGAGAGCAGAGCACTCAGGAAAGACTGAAAGAGAGAGGGCAGGAGAGCGAGGGCTTGTTAGTTAAATTTATGACTTGGATGTGAATAAGAGCTCTGATGGTATTCAACCATCTTATTTCTTTATCAGAACTGGAAAAAGAGGGAAGCTAATTGGTCTAGCGCCACTGATGGGAGCCATCAATTAGCGGTGTGATTTCCCCCTCCAGCTTCCTCCCCCATCTCTCCTCCGGCCCCAATACGGGCCCCTTGAAGCCGCTGCATTAGGATCACAAAACTCACTATAAAATACCAATGTTCGGTATAAATGAAGGTAAAAAGCCTTTAAATTGAAGCCACACTAGCTGAGGGCGGTCGTTTTCTACCTGCATTTCATGGCTTGTTAGAGGTGCACTCTGCAGGTATGCCAACAGTGCTCTCCTGTCAGCCTTCTACAGAACTAGAAACAGTCTTAATGAGGAGAGGAAAAAGTGTGTCTGTGTTTGTACGTGAGTGTGCGAACTAGACGGAAACGAGCTTGGGAATCAGGCTCCTTCAGTTCCCCAAGGGATGGCACAAAAATCTTTAATTTGCCTTTTATGACAGCTAATTAGTTATTCTATTCAAAATCTTTGCTTTAAATAAGAGAACTAATTATACACAAAGGTCGTTTCCCCCACCTCAGGAGAACCACACATAATTGGTTTAGGCCACAACCCCCCCCCCCCCCCCCCCCACCCCACCCCCCCCCACCCCCCACACCCACTTTCAACCCACCTTTTAACAACACGCACGTTGGTTGAAGAAAAAGTTAACCATAAAGAACCCTTTCTGTAGTAAACCATATACGAGAAACATTGGAGCATCCCCGTTCTGTAATTACCTGGATGAATTCAGGTAAAGGAATGACACGTCACATAGTGACAAGTTTCCTAACCCAGATTTAAGGAGGCGAACACTTCCTGTCTCACTAGGCTAGAGCATTCTCCAGGATGAGTTAGTTGATGTGAATAGCACTGTATTTTGTCTGAGCTAATCATCTCGTTTCTGCCATCTCTGAGAAACCTCTTGTTTTCCAAAAAAAGAGCCAGCTGAGATATGCTTTTAGAAGCCCTATATAGCCTCAGCACATTTTAAACCTGAAACGCAGAGTAAATGACTGAATAAAAGTGCATAATGTTGACTCTTACATCAGCAAACTGGTATTTTGGGGTTTATACAGAAGAGTGCACCTGTCATCATTCTTTGAACAGCTTGGAATCTTGGTAGTAGCCCCTTCCCCCATTTCTGTCCTGCAGAACAAAAAAGGGGAACATTATAAATGGAGACACAAACTGAGGAGGCAGCTCCCACTTAATCCAATCCATTTAACCGATACAAGTGCTGCTGACCTTCCCATGTCATTCCATGTCACAAAAAGCATATCCTGCCATCTGCCACTAGATTCATATCCTAACAGTAGATGCGTTTTTCCTTCAAGAGGCAGCGTTTGCCTTGTCAAACATTTCTCCCAAACAAATAAAAGGTAGGGAAGAAAATCATTCGCTATTAGTAATTGGTGTGCACCCTGTCATCTGCCTCTCTTTCGCCCATACACCCTTTAAAGACCTTATCTCGTTCGAATATGTACGGATGCGTTTTTGCATTTGAAACTGTCAGACCATGTACTTTCCATTATAAAGATAGGATCCGGTTTCTATGTAGGCCTTCATTTCAAGATCCATTTTTGTGGATATCAAAAAAATAAAATCAATGTGGTACCCTTTTGATGTATTTAAGGTTTAGAGCAAGAGGGAAAAAAGTCAAGGAATCGTTTTAAAGCATTACATCACAATTATCATATCTTGGGGGATGGGGGGGGTTTAAAAGAAAATTATTTGTTTGGCTTTGTAGTCAGTCTTTTTCGTTTATTGTGGCTTCTAATGAGCACACAGTGGAAGCCAGTGATGATGCAAAGTTTACTGTATGCAGGGTCAGTTAATATATCTGATCAATTAGCTGGACACCTCAGTGTGAGGCCCCCATGGGGGCAGGTGAAGGGGACCGCCAGGGTATTAGGCTTGAGATCAGTGAGGAAGAGAGTGACTGATTGGGCCGGCTTTTGCCATCTGTATTGCCATTCTAAAAAGCATGCTATAATATGCTCTTAAAGTGATGATACACAGGGCAACTTTTTGGGCAATGTTGCTGGGCAATGTTGCCGTCAACGGGCAACCAGATGAGACACAGGGCCCACGACCGATCTAAATTATCCAGATAGAAATGCATTGCCCATTTCTAATGGGAAAGTGCTAAAGCAACAATCGCTCGGCAAGATTGCCCAGCAACATTGCTCAAAAAGTTGCCCTGTGTATCATCACCTTTAAAGAGATATTTCACCCAAAATTAATTATGTCATCATTTACTCACTCTATAAAATTATATAAAGAAATTAATTTCAAACATTGTTTTCCATGCAATTACACTGGATGGGGACTGAAACTTTCAAGCTTGAAAATGGACAAAAAGAGCCATAAGGATCATGAAGGTGGCCCATTTCAGGGACGTGCACAGGGGGGTTGCTCAGGTTGCCCGGGCAACTGCCCATATGCCCTTCGACTCAGGTTGCCCTTCCGAGAAAAAAAATAAAATAAAAAAAATCGTACAATGGATGCAGAATTTCACATAGGCCTAGATAAAAAAAAATTAAAAAAAAATCTCAAAGCCTCATTCACTTCCATTCGGGCACTCAGCTCAACTGTTTACGTGGCTGCAGCGCTGCACGCGACCATAGACTGCACGCGACCGGTGCGTAAGACCCCGCAAATTACTTAAGGCCCCGCCTCCATCTCGTGTCATTTTCGCGTCAATTAATGTGTAGCCTACAATATCCATGACAAAATGAACCGAAACTATCCTTCTGGTCACGAAAAGAGGAAGAAGAAAAAAACCATGAGAGTGAATTGCGGGAACAACAATCAGGTAAACTTGTGTTCTCTCCTCTCTAAGTTTTTCAGTCTTGCTAACCTAGATGGGCAGGAAGTGCATTTCTTGCATCACTTTGTGCCTGACAAAAGTGAGAGTAAAATACAATTATTTATTACGTTTGTTTTTGATAAACGACAAAGTGCAACGGTGTTTGTTTACTGCAGCTCGGAAAACAGAACCGCGTCGCGCGTGTTATCATGCGTTCATATGCGCGTGCACGAAATATGAAACTCACATTTTTCAAGCAGAAATATGTGGAGACCAGACATACTGTACTATACATGCACGTGAATGATGGCACTCCCATCAAAGTACACATTATAAAACAAGACTGATTATCTATTCTCAGTGTAGTTAAAAACTCTAAACAACTGCACTAATCATGCAAGATAGAAAGCAATGTATTGACAATTTGACATTGATTGACTATTGATTTATAGGCTATATTGAATTTAAAAAGTTGATTAGCTGGACATAGCCTACTGGTCAATATGGATGCACATCCCTCAGTAAATAATAACCATAAATCAAGAATTGCTTCAACATGCATAATAAATAAAAAAATCATACTGATGCCGAAAATACCCAGGCTGTAGAGAGAACCAAAGTTAATCCCAAAAGCCAAAGCTCAGGGTTATAATTTATTATTTTCTTATTTATGTTTACGTTAATATTCACTTATGTTAAAATACTCAAATATTGTTTGTTTGAACCTCATTCTGTTCTATATTGTTGTACTTATTCTTTGACTGTTTTGTTTAAAGGGGGGAGGATTGTATGGGAGCACTGAAGTGTCAGGTGTGACTGTGTGGCAATGGCATATGGTTTACATAGCTCACGACATCACGGGTCAGGTAGAGGCCCCTTAGCAGAATTTTGCTTAGGGGCCCAGGGGGAGGTCAGGATCGGCACTGGGTATAGCAGTCGATTCTGTTCCCTACTGGAATTCCTGTTCCCTTTACGCAATCATACTACAAATCATGCGTAGTTGCCCGTAGCCTACCATCAGAACTGAATACGAGCAAGAAGCACAACTGAATGTATGGGAAGCCAAAAGGCAAAAGGTCAGAGCAACTGCCCCTCAAAATTCCTGTGCACGTCCCTGGTCCATTTGACTTCTGGGTTTGGATGATTTGTTCAGATTCAGATTTCTGACTTCTGACTTCAGACATTAGTTTTTAAACTAAAAACTTACTACAAAGCTATTGTGTGACTTAAAATATAGAGCTCAGACTACCTTTATGAAACATTCTATTTTAACCCTCTGAGGTCGGCTATCGCGCCGGCGCGATAGTCTCGCTTTTCTTATCAGTGCAAAAGAAACTCAAAATACTCTTTTGATTTTGATCTTACATATTAAGTGTTGTACATCATTAGATCCTGATAAGTGTCTATTTTTTTTGTGGATACTCACAATAAAAATAAAGTGTTGTGCTTTTCGCCAAATAAAGAAAAACAAACATGATGCGCGTTCTGCCTTGTCTCTGTCAGTGAAGTCCATTCTGAAACGCGTCCTAAGATTAACTTTAATTCCGCGAATACTTGTCATACAGGCACGAGTGTTTTTCCATAATGAAGCTTGAACTCTCTTCTTTTAAATGAATTAATTTATATAAAAAACAAATATTCTCAGCTTATGTAATCTGTATGAAAAGAGAGAGATGTCAGTATTTTTCTTTCCAGCTCATTATACCTAATTACGCGTTAATGTGCAACACCCACGGAGAGCGCGCGCTATTCAAACGCAAATGATCTAAGGCAAGACATTCAAACATGCCAACGCCCACCAGCTGGATTATAAAACACATCGTGTTTAGTAAGTATCTTGTACAGCTGTGTACACAGCGTATCCTTTCGCTGTGAGGAATAATACTATCTAACCCTGGAAAATGTACCAGAAGTGCTGGTAGTTTCATTTCGAGGAGCAACGGATCCAGCTGATGTAGTAAGTCATTTATTCTAGTGCTTTGTTCTAATCGTGATATTGAATGTAAACCGCAAAAAGACTGTTTAAATATGAATTGCGTGTCTATGTGTATGCTGAGTGAACGGCATAGGCGCGCACGCTTTGTTTACTACAGTTATACAGCGCGTGTCTGTGCCTTGTTCATTCACTCTCGCACCTACAGAGCTCGTTAACTCAGAGGGTTAAAGTTTGAAAGTTTTCCTGCTCATTCATTATAACTGCTTGAAATAAGACCAGCCTAGTCTGATTAATCTTTTTTTTTGCGTTCCATGGAAAAACAAATTCATACAGGTTTAGAATGACATTTGGAGATGTCCATTGCCCCATCAAAGTCAGACACACCAATAATTATAATATGCATGTATGTATTTTAGACAAAAGCCACTCTTACTAAAGTATGAACATGGCTTTGTGCTGTATGAGGGTCTGCATATGCATATGGATCCCACAATGCCCTTAAACAAACCTCAACGGCATGACCTCAAAACATTTGAGAAAGGGACCAATTTAGAGGGACAAAGTGCTGAACTACAGATGTATGAGGGATTACAGGCAGTCATCTGTTGCAAAGCTGTTGGCATGATTTTTCATGTATGACATGGAGTAATGCATGCATGGAGCAGAAGGGTTCTCCAAAATATTAAACGCTAGCAATGAATGAAAAGTTTCTGAACTGTTTTCATTGACAGGAGAGTTTGCATACAGTACAAAGAGTTTGTGAAAAGATACAACAAATTCTTTTAAATACAGGTCTGATTCCAAAAGTAATGTAAGATTAGAGACTCTGAAAAGAGGCAGTAGAATGTGTTGGAGAGGAGTGTATGGTGGTTGAGACAGATTGGACCAGAAGCCCACAGTGTGACAAATGAAAGCTGATCAAGCCATGGGAGGTTGTAGTCTTTGATTGAGCTGAACCATTTGCCAGAAGGGAGTCTTGGTGGTGACAGGGATGGGAGAGGTCTGTGATGATATTAACTGCATGTCTCCAAGGCATGTGATGAAGATGATCTCCGTGGACTTGATAAGCACCTGGGGCCTCATGTATAAACGTTGCGTACGTACAAAATGGGCATAGAAATATGCGTACGCATTTTTCCACTCACATATCGGGATTTATAAAAAAAAAAACTTGGCGTAAATAAGTGCGCACCGTAAGGATGCTCTTGACCGTGCGTACGCACTCTTTTAGAAGAGTATGTGTTTTGGCGACACTGATGGTGAGCTCGAGTTAAATGTCTTTTTGGTCACTTTTAGACAGAAAATCTAAAGAAAATTATACATATACAGAAAGATAATACAAATATAATTTCACTCACCAAACCTATCACTTGATGCAAATATCCAAATATCCTTCTTAAATATCCGCGCCAGCGACTGCGTTGGGCCGTTTAGTGAAACTTACGCAGATGAAGTAAAACCGTAAATCTTCATTATGAGTCCATCATAAATACAGTACATGTTCACAACAACAGTTTAAATAAATAAATGAATGATTTAAACTATGTTTTACTTCTGATATAAACATTTAGATTAAATATGCTATTCTCATTAATGGTGTTAAAAACTTAAACTACATGAAATCATTACTGAGAAGTTACATTTTTATAGCTATTCAATAAATATAAATATTTGTTGTGGATGTGATGCTTTTGAACACTTTTCCGCTGGCATGCTGTCTATGTTTTAATGTGTTAACTATGTAGATAATTGCTTATCATGATGGCAGATTGTCTGAGAAAATGGTTTCGTGCAAATAGTGCACAACAAGGTCTATCTGTTTCCATTAAAAATATAAATCAATTAAAATACTATTTGGCCAGTGGAAAAGATTGAGAAAAACTTTCTCTGAAATGCAATTTGCACTATTTTATTTTATTTATTTAAAAAACAAGGGAAGGATGAGCTACTAAATGATTTTTATTAACGTAATGTGACGGCACATCCGTATTTCATATTTTCCTAATGTCTTGTACCGTTAAACATGTTATCATGTGGATGAATAATCATATGCAAATGATATGCAGATGAGGATATGCATAGTAAAACTAGGCGTTATAATCTCCATATATGGTTATTTCGGGGTGGAGACGCATGTGCGCACAATCTTCCGCTGACTCGGATTTATAAAGTGAATTCTGCGCAGGTTCTGGCGTACGCACGGTTTTATAAGTCAATATTTTTTTTGTGTACGACATTTTTGGCTTTCAGGCGCACGTACACTTTTAGTAAGGATTCTACACACAGTTTTATACATAAGGCCCCTGCAGCTTACCTGAGAGTGGGCAGATGCAGTCCTGAATTAGACATTACCTTATTGAATGGATGGTGTTGATATTTTGGGAATTAAAAAGCACCCAGTAGGGATGGGCAAAACTAATAATAAAAAATAAATAAAAAAAATCAACTAGTCGGTGGGAGATTTTGGGTTCACCTGATCAGACATGTTTCTTCAACACACATTTACATACTGTGCTCAACATACAGCATTAAAAAAAGAATGCAAGTGAAAGGAAAATAAAATAAATTCTGCCATCATTTACTCTCCTTCATATTGTTCCAAACCAGAATGCATTTTTCTCCTGTGGAACAAAGAAGATATTAAAAGTCTTGTTTTTTGTCAATACTATAAAAGTCAATGGGGTACAATGTTCTTTTTGACCCCATTTACTTTCATAGGCAAAAGCGTTTTTTTTTTAAATTATTATTATTTTTATTTTTTTATTATTTTTTTCCCAGAAGAAAATCATACAGGTTTTAACTGGCATGGGCTAGTAAATAATGACAATTAAAATGGAGTCAACTAGCCTTTCCATTTAATGTTTTAAAAAGTTGGACTGATTTAAATATTATATTTGGACTATTTAGTTAGGTGTATGAATATTAATGTCAGTTCTGCCTGGTTTACCGAAAGCTAAAGCACAGCATGCTAATTCTTTCAATAAATAAATTGCCAGATCATAATGCTAAATATGAAAGGTATTTAAAGTTAAGACTATATAAAAACTACTAGCACCCCAGTTGAACTTTATCGTAAACCAAAGCTTTGCGTTAGCTCCAGTTGTGCATAGGAGCTGGTTCTGTCCGCATGTAAGCTCTGTAAACGCTACAGCCATGGCAATCTGGTCTAGAATTTACATTTATATGATATTTGTATTTTTGTAATTGATTTTTTGCCATGAAAATAGCCTTAGATGCTGACATGGCATTAAATAAATCAATCTATGTAACCATCTAGAATTTGCCAGACAGCCACCAAGGAGGTTAATGGGGAACTAAGGCAGATGTCCTGCCATTGTCTGCGTGAATCAGTTCCTTTCAATCAGTCCATATCATTACCCTAATTGAGCCTGTAGACACTCATTCTCCTTTACTGCCAAGACAAAACACATCTGGTAATAATGTCAGGTAGAATATGCCCGTTAAAACACAGACAAATGAATAAGAGATTGATACTAGTTGATAAGCCCAGTGCAGAATGATCTGGAACATATTGATTCATGTGTTTGGTGGACATAATTGGAGAAAATAATATACTCAGCTGTAGCTTGTGGGCAAATGAAGGTAAAGCAGTTGTGGATGCAAATACATCTTATTCAAGACTGCTCTGTGCATGAAATCAGGCCTATATTTGCTTGCTATGATTATGATATAATGAACACACCAGAAAAATGTAGACGGAGTAAATTTGACAAAGATAAAGGAAGAAAGAAGAAAAGTGAGAGATCAGCGCTGGCATGATCAGTATGGTTGGAACGAGGGTACCGTTCATGAATATAATGCACTTTTGCAAACTTTAGCAGCCGGCTGCTGCTAATAAGCCCCAGTGAAACGGAGCAGAGCTGCTCCCTCGCAGTGACCCTGGCACTGCCTGGGATAAGGGAGGGTTTTGTCTCCGGGAATAATTGCTCTTTTCACATGTTACAAGTGTCCTGACCCCTGCGGTCGGTCGGCACTTTCCCCAAGTATAATTACTTCTGATCCAGGCCAAATGAGGCAGTCGCATTAGGCCTGCAATACACTGGCTTCAAGCACAGCAGCGTGGGGAGTCTCCGGAATACCTCCAAGCCCTGGCGGTCATTTCTATCATGTCAGAGATGCTGTTCTTACACTTGCAGTCACCTATAGGATCCAAGGCCTTTTCTCTTTCTCTTTCTTTTTTTTTCTCTAGGATGAGGAGATTGAGAGGCTTACTAAACACATTGTTTGCTCTTGGTGCCCTACTAAAGCTTTGGCTAACAGATGTGATTCCAATTACGGATAACTTCATTAACTCTCTCTAAGTGTGTGTTCATTATTTTTTGCTTTACACTTTTCTTTCTCCTATTAATTTTAATTTATTCACATGGGGTTAATTAAAAGAAATGTATCAGGGAGATATGCAACAGCTATCTAATTAAATTCCTTACTGCTTATTTTGGAGACGTGCGAAAACTGGCAGTGTTTTTGCAAGAGGCAAGTTGTTCCGACACTTTGGTGCTCGGTTGCTAGCATGGTGAGAAAACAGCTCTGGAAGGTGAGCTGTCGACAGAATCAGAAAAGCTTGTGCAAAAGGAGAGGGAGAACACACCCGACTCAGGGGTTAAAAGAGTTTCCGAGGAACAATCAGTCGCTCAATAGAGAAAGAATAGGGAGGTGTGTGACCTCACATTTAGACAATCAAGCGTCACCCGTCTGGAAGTTGTTCTCTACAGTAGGCCTGGAGTGTGCGTTTGTTTTGGGTCTTCATTTAGATGGATCTCGGAGACTGCAGCCTACCCATTTACTCCACCAGAAGGCATAAGCTGTCAATATCCCCAGCTGATGAATGACATATATATATATATATATATACACACAGTCGGGAGAACAAGCATTTGATACACTGCCGATTTTGCAGGTTTTCCCACTTACAAAGCATGTATAAGTCTGTAATTTTTATCATAGGTACTCTTCAACTGTGTGATTTTCTGGATTTTTGTTTTAGATTCCATCACTCATTGTATGATTTTTAAGTAATTCATTTGCATTTTATTGCATGACATAAGTATTTGATACATCAGAAAAGCAGACCTTAATATTTGTTACAGAAACCTTTGTTTGCAATTACTGCAGTTGTTTCTCCTGTAGTTCTTGACCAGGTTTGCACACACTGCCGCAGGGATTTTTGCCCACTCCTCCATACAGACCTTCTCCAGATCCTTCAGGTTTCGGGGCTGTCGCTGGGCAATACGGAATTTCAGCTCCCTCCAAAGATTTTCTATGGGGTTCAGGTCTGTAGACTGGCTAGGCCACTCCAGGACCTTGAGATGCTTCTTACGGAGCCACTCCTTAGTCGCCCTGGCTGTGTGTTTCGGGTCGTTGTCATGCTGGAAGACCCAGCCATGACCCATCTTCAATGCTCTTACTGAAGGAAGAAGGTTGTTGGCCAAGATCTCACGATACATGGCCCCATCCATCCTCCCCTCAACACGGTGCAGTCGTCCTGTCCCCTTTGCAGAAAAGCATCCCCAAAGAATTTTTCCACCTCCATGCTTCACGGTTGGGATGGTGTTCTCGGGGTTGTACTCTTACTTCCTCCAAACACGGCGAATGGAGTTTAGACCAAAAAGCTCTATTTTGGTCTCATCAGACCACATGACCTTCTCCCATTCCTCCTCTGGAACATCCAGATGGTCACTGGCAAACTTCAGACGGGCCTGGACATGCGCTGGCTTGAGCAGGGGGACCTTGCGTGCGCTGCAGGATTTTCTTTGAGACTGTGGTCCCAGCTCTCTTTAGGTCATTGACCAGGTCCTGCCATGTAGTTCTGGGCTGATCTTGCACCTTCCACATGATCATTGATGCCCCACGAGGTGAGATCTTGCATGGAACCCCAGACCGAGGGAGATTGACCTTTATCTTGAACTTCTTCCATTTTCTAATGATTGCACCAACTGTTGTTTCCTTCTCACCAAGCTGCTTGCCTATTGTCCTGTAGCCCATCCCAGCCTTGTGAAGGTCTACAATTTTATCCCTGATGTCCTTACATAGCTCTCTGGTCTTGGCCATTGTGGAGAGGTTGGAGTCTGTTTGATTGAGTGTGCGGACAGGTGTCTTTTATACAGGTAACGGGTTCAAACCGGTGAAGTTAATACAGTTTATGAGTGGAGAACAGGAGGGCTTCTTAAAGAGAAACTAACAGGTCTGTGAGAGCCAGAATTCTTACTGGTTGGTAGGTGATCAAATACTTATGTCATGCAATAAAATGCAAATTAATTACTTAATCATACAATGTGATTTTCTGGATTTTTGTTTTAGATATATAAGGGCTGTCAGTTAAACGCGTTATTAACGGCGTTAACGCAAACCCATTTTAACGGCGTTAATTTTTTTATCGCGCGATTAACGGTCTTTTTGGCCTAGCAAACTTTGTAGTTTTTTTTCACATGCTTTTGCAACAGGACGCGGCATGCGCGGCGCTGCGCTATGAAACCCATTCATTTCAATGGCTTGCGCCGCGCGAGGACGTTTTGAAAGCGCAAGCGGATCTAGCTAGACCGGAAACAAAACAACAGGCACGCCGCACACACTTGTTTGGGCTTGCGAGCCGGATGCGCGAGCGTGAATCTCTCTGCTCGCGCGCGGAATATGTGCCGAACACGAATCTCTCTGCTCGAGTCGCGCGCTCTCAGATACACGCTGCTCTCAGATACACGCTGCTCTTGTAAGAATTTTCTCTGGGCTCGCTCAGAGAATATCTACCTGCATTTAAAACGTGTTCAGTGCAATCGCGAATCTCTCCTCTTCCCCAGCTAACAATTTTAGGTTATAAGAACGTTTTCATAACGTTCCCATTAAGTTTTAAAAACTTTATTTCTGAATGTTATAGGAGCGTTCAAAACATCCAGTTTTGAGTGGATAACGAGCGCAAGACGCAGAAATGGATGCCAATAAGATTCTGAATGGAAAGTTTACTTTTTAAAAGTTGCCAAATGGTTCCATTGACAAGACCAAAGTGATCTGTGTGTTTTGTCGTTGTAACTGATCATCATCGCAGCACCTCCAGTCTGAATACCACTTGATGATGGCCAAGCACACACACACGCACACACCTGATGCGAATTCTCCGCCCCCTCATCAATATCAGGACCTAGCTGTAATGTATTGTGTTGCCACTAGAGCGCGCTGTTACGTTGGCTAGGCCAGTGCTTTTCGTGCAAACACCAGCAACGCAGAAGTTCCGCGTTCTTCAGTAAAAGCAGTTATTGTGCAGTCACACTCGTTGTGTTTATTGTCTCCAATATCTTACATGGTGTCAGAAGTGTAGCATGGCTACCCCACAGTTTGCGCACCCGAAGATTGACTGGGAGGCTGCGGATTTATATCAGGAATTTGACCGTTTTCGGAGCCGCGTTATGTTTGTTTTTGATGGACCACTTTCAGAACTAACTGCAAAGCAGCAAGCCGGCTGGCTGGGTACATGGATAGGCGGACAAGGCAGAGAAATTTACAAAACGCTCACCTGGGCTGAAGGTGAGAAAAGAGGATCCTGAGAAAGTGCTACAAAAGTTTGAGGAGTATATCAGACCAAGGAAGAACAAGAGGATAGCTCGCCATCGTTTCAAGCAGAGGAAACAAGACGTAAGTGAGAGCTTCGACCATTTCGTTAAAGATTTACAACTACTGTTAATGGATTGCGCATATCCCGACCCTGACGACATGTTGGTTGACGCGATTATCGCGGGCGTGCGTGAAAAACGAGTGCAAGAGAGACTGTTAGACAAAGGTGAGGAATTAACACTAGCCAAAGCCATTGAAATCCCTCAGCAATATGAGATGTCTCAGAAACAATTGAAAATAGTCCGAGATGATGTTACATGCTCTCAGGTGTCCACTGTAGCAGAAAGTGTTCAACCTAAATTTTCTGGCCAAAGCAGAAAAACTCGCTATCCAGATCGCAAGTTCACTCAGTCAAAGCCCTCAGCTTTCTGTATTAGCTGCGGTAAACATCCCGATCACAAATGGAACGAGGGAAAGTGCCCAGCCAAGGGCTCAATGTGCTCTTACTGTCACAGACCCAACCACTGGATGGCGGTGTGCCGTAAACGTGCTGTCCACACACTGAATGTAGAGGCGCTGGAGGAGACTGATGATGAAATACTGAACATTAGCCTAACAGACGTTGTGCTTCCAGCAGCTGCATTAACTGTGGACAAATGGACTGTGCATTTGATAATACTTTCACAGAGAGTCCAGTTCAAGATAGATACTGGTGCCAAGTGTAACACTTTGACTCTTGATAGCTACCAGCAACTCAGGCACACTGGTGAATTGAAGCGTTCTAACAAGCTGTTGCGCTGCTACTCTAATCATAAGCTCAAACCAGTCGCTGCCGTAGATTTATCAGTGTACTACAAACAGTGTGCCACCGATGCAGAGTTTGAAATTGTGGATATTGCACAGGAAAGTGTGCTCAGCGGAGCCACGGCTGAAGCTTTAGGTTTGATAACAAGGCTGAACTCTGTACAAAATGCTGCTGAAGCTGAGGCTGACTCGCCTGTGGAGGGCATTCTCGAACAAGACATTGTTCCTCAAGGCCTTCGTGACTTTCCTGAGCTAATACGCACTACAGGGACTCTGCCAGGGAAGTACACAATCAAAATAGAGACCAATGCTAAAGGTGTTGTCCACCCTGTGCGCAGACAGCCAGCTGCACTCAAGGGACAGATTGTCCAGAAACTGCATGAAATGGAGGAAAATGGCTATATAAAAAAAGTCGAGCAGCCCACTGAGTGGGTCAGTTCAATGGTGGCGGTCTCTCGGGGAGACAAGTTAAGAATTTGCATAGACCCCAGCGACTTAAGGTAATCAAAAGAGAACATTACCCCATGCGCACTGTTGAAGAAGTCGTGTCATCTATGCCTGGAGCACGAATATTCTCAGTCCTTGATGCCAAGTCAGGATTCCTCCAGATTGAGTTAGATGAAGAATCATCATTCCTTACAACCTTCAACACACCCATTGGTAGGTTTAGGTGGTTGAGGCTACCGTTTGGAATAAAATGTGCCCCCGAGATCTATCAGCGGATCATGGATGGCATGCTAGAGGCCATTATGGGAGCAGTGGCCATTATGGATGACATCCTGATTGCGGCCCCCACTGTGAAGATGCACGATGAAATCCTACACAAAGTCATCGAGAGAGCAACAAGCTACAACTTAAAGCTTAACTTCAATAAGTGTCACAGTCGGCAGAGCCAAGTCCCATATATTGGCCATTTACTGACTGCAGATGGTCTGAAGCCTGACCCAGCCAAGGTCCAAGCAGTAAGGTGCATGCCGGAACCTGTTGACAAGGAAGGGGTTCGCCGTTTTTTGGGGTTTGTGACTTACTTGTCAAAATTCATACCGAATCTCAGTGAGGAAGATGCACCACTGCGTCAGCTCCTGAAAAGCAATGTTGAGTTTGCGTGGCAACCAGCTCAGAAAAGAGCCTTTGCGAGGCTCAAAGAACTTTGTTCACATCCCCCTGTACTGAAGTACTATGACCCATCAGAGCCAGTTGAAATTTTCTGTGATGCAAGCAGCAGTGGATTAGGCGCTGTGCTTTTGCAGGACAATCACCCGGTTGCATTCTCCTCCAGGTCTCTGACCGATGCTGAGACCCGCTATGCACAGATAGAAAAGGAGATGCTTTCTATCGTCCATGCATGCACTAAATTTCATCACTATATCTTTGGAAAGTCAGTCACTGTGTATAATGACCACAAACCACTGGAGGACATTAAGAAATCACTTCTTTCAACCCCCATGCGCATACAGAGGATGCACCTGCGCATCCAATGGTATGATCTGACTGTCAGGTACAGGAAAGGAAAGGATATGGAGCTGCCTGATACACTATCCAGGGCGCAACTGTCACACAAGACTCCAGAATTGGAACATTTGGAATGTGTATCCATGCTGAACTATGTGGCTGTAAGTGAAGAGAAGTACGCTGAGCTACAGGAATGCACAAAAAAAGAACTGAGCTCCTTACAACACATCCAGCAAGGTTGGCCGGAGCACAGGAGAGATGCCCCAACTACTGTTCAGCCATATTGGGACTCAAAAAGTCAACTGACCATATGTGATGGAGTAGTGTACAAAGGACTGCGTATAGTTATACCACCCACTATGAGACAGCACATGTTAAAACTCATACACCAGTCTCATTTAGGGATTGTAAAAAGCAAGCAGAGAGCATGTGAAGTGCTCTACTGGCCGGGCATGAGTGCAGAGATAGAGGTAGTGAAGAATTGCAGCAAATGTGCCGAGTTCCAAAACAAACTACCAAAATTGCCTCTAAAGCCAACTGAAACCCCAGAACTGCCATTTGAGCTAGTGGCCTCGGATATCTTTGAATTTGATGGCAAGCACTTTATTCTTCTCGTGGATTACTTTTCAAAATTCATTGAAGTGGACAAGCTTAAAGATCAGAGAAGCCGTACTGCCATTGAAATACTGAAATCACAGTTCAGTCGTCATGGGATTCCTACTGTCCTACGAACAGACAATGGGCCCCAGTATGCGTCAGAGGAGTTCAGAGACTTTTGTGAGAGCTATGGCATATCACATCTTACATCATCACCTCACACACCTCACTCAAACGGAGAGGCTGAGCGTGCAGTACAAACAGTGAAAAGACTTTGGAACAAAGCTTCAGACAGACATTTGGCATTGCTGGACTACAGAACAACCCTGCTGGAGGCGGTTGAGTTGTCCCCAGCGCAGTTGCTCATGGGCAGAAGACCCAGAAACAAACTCCCTGCAGCTCAACAACTGCTTGTCCCAAAGGCTTACAACTCTTTGAAAGTCAGGCTCCTGCTCAATAGGTCCAAAGCTTCCCAGAAGTACTACTACGACAAAGGGAGGACGATGCACTCTCGCCCTGCGCTGGTGCCAGGTGAAGTCAGAATGCAGCCCTACCCCGGCCACTCCAAGTGGTCTCCAGCTGTTGTCATCAAGCAACATAGCCGCACACCCAGGTCTTACATCGTAAACTCTGGTGGCATGGAGTTCCGCAGGAACTGTCAGCACCTTCGCAAAAGCACTGCAAGAGCGAATCAGTCCCGTCACCTCATGCAAGATGAGCCTTGGGAGGAGTTTCCCGATGTCCGCCCAGAACAAGAGGAACTGATTCCTCCCCTAGTTGGGACTACAGCATCACCTGCCAAGGAACCCCTGAATGTGGGTCAACCACACCCTACTCTGCCCTACACCACTAAGATTGGCAGAGTGGTTAAGCCCCCTGAAAGACTGGATTTGTAGTTGCTACCTGTAAGGAGTCAGATGAGTCCAGTAGTGAAACAATCCAGTAGGCCTACTGTTTGTTGATAGCTTTCAATAGTTGGTAATGATCTCAAGTTTCTCCTGAATAGTTAAAGAAATATGTCAAGTGTGGTGCCTCTGTATAATGTCATTAATAAGTTTGAAGGTACCTTGAGGATTGTTTATTTTTGCCTTTAAATTTTGCTTAAGAAACCTTCAGCTGTATTAGTTTACTATATATTGTATCCCCACAAATAGGCAGAAGAAGGGGAGATGTATTGTATTGTGTTGCCACTAGAGCGCGCTGTTACGTTGGCTAGGCCAGTGCTTTTCGTGCAAACACCAGCAACGCAGAAGTTCCGCGTTCTTCAGTAAAAGCAGTTATTGTGCAGTCACACTCGTTGTGTTTATTGTCTCCAGTATCTTACACTAGCCAGTATTTCTTTCACCCTTTTATTGATGGACAGTGTTACATTGTGTGAGAGATTATTTGCTCTAAGTGTGAATGTTTTAGTGTGAAATTGTGCAAATGTTTTTTATTGAAAACAATATTGGCATATACTGTTCAGAGCAAGCCGATCCACTTTTCCATGTTGATAAGAGCATTAAAATGAGAAAAAAAATAATGGGACAAAAAGAAATCAAGAGACATTTAGAATAGATAAAAATGTGCGATTAAATGCGATTAATCGCGAGTTAACTATGACATTAATGCGATTAAATATTTTAATCGTTTGACAGCACTAATACATATATATATATATATGTGTATATGTATATGTATATGTGTATGTATGTATGCATGTATATATTATATTATATTATATTATATATTATATATATATGAACTCTTCATTTTCCCCCCTCTTTTCCCACAGATTGCATTTGCATCCGAATAAAGGAATAAATCCATCTATTCTCCCTCTAGATCTTTTCAGTCTTTGAGGAAAAAAAAGGGGACGATCTTATCTACTACTTCATGACTTCTGGCAAGAATGTAACCATTAGCACTGTCAGAGCCTCTTTCCGCCATCTGTCGCACAATGATGCCCCAACACTTTTTAGCCAACATTAAAAATGCATTTGGTTAGGCATAAATGAAGGCCTTCTAAAGTTTGTGTCACTCCTAAGGTTAGGGGAGTGATGTATGAAATTCCCTTCTCCCAGCAATTACTACACATTTAGAGTTTCAAAAGATATGCCAGGAGACAGGTGTGCCATTCAGAACCATGCTGCAAGGTTGAAAATGGAAGAAATGGCAAGCAGCACAACTCCATTTGGGCCCCGTTTAGAGCTGAATAATGCAAATCCACCACAGGGGGTATTTGTTTGGTGTGTGGGGCCTCTGTGTCACTCGAACACTCTCTCAGATGCTCGTCTCCTTATGGGGTAAATAATGAAGCAGGGTTTGGATTGCAACAGTTACATTTTATTTGCAGGCCTTTTGGGCACGCAAATTACATGGGGACCAGCCTTTACTGTCCAGGCTAGGGCTGCACGATATAAAAAAAATAAAATAAAATAAAAACTTACATTGCGATATTTATTTTTTCTGCGATATATATATATATATATTGCGATATAAAAACAATTTCACCAGATGATTTGAATAGCTCTATTTGGAAAGAAATAATTATTCAAGAATAATTGGGAGGGATTTTGTAGGGGAGTAAATCTGCATAGAAAATAATAAACAAATTACAAGCATAGATAAATACAATAGAAGATACAACTGAAATTAGCAGTGATATGTTTTTCAGGTAAATCTATCAGTATTCAGGTACAGAAATTGAATAATCAAATGTTAAATAACAGTCCACTGTATAAATAAAATATAACTAATATAATTAATTGATACAATTTATCTTTGTTAAAGCTACAAAAGCCATTTTCTCTGTTTAAAGTCCCTGTAAAGGCAATTCTACAAAAAAATTCTAAACACATTATAAATGTTACAAATGTATTGCTAAAACATATTACAAAGACTGTGAACTGTGAAGTACTGAAATGCGGAGTTAGACCATTAAACAGTTTTTCACCATTGCTATTTTACTGATTTTTTGGGCGGGGCTAAAACAGGGCTCGATGACGCACTGGAGCCCATGAGCTCGTGGATACGCCCCTACTTGATGACGCACTGAGGCTGATCTCTCCCGACCCCATTCGCATTCGACGCTCAAACGCGAGTTACTGTCAGTACTATTAGTTACAGCCTACTGTTTGCTTGCTAGCTATGCCTTCAACACGGAAATGCATATAGGCTACTACCTGGATGTGATCATGTACAAAACAGATCGGTGTCTTTATTAAAATTTCCTAAAAACTATCACATCAAGAAGAAGAGGTGGATTCATTTTGTGTAGAGCCAACCTTGATGAAGAGCTGAGGATCACCGCCAACACCCGCCTCTGTAGTGATCATTTTACACAGGATCGTTTAATAAACTTTCCTCAGAGACGCTGTTACTGGTGAACGGGGCCGAAACGACTATCCCCCGCCAGCGTTCATACTCCCGTCCCAAAAGCAGTATCACCTAATATCGCCGTCGACAGCTTTCCCGCTAGTGGGCGTGGTTTCAGCGCAGCCAGTGGACACGCCCCCAGCGTTTGAGAGGAGAGAATAATGCAAATTTTTTCAAGATTTTGATAGCTTATTTTATGTACTTGCCAGTTTTTTTTATCATTCAAATTTGGCTGGATGGCTAATAACACATTTTTCTGTGGTGTGACATACTCAGAACACATACTTAATTTTGACTTTACAGGGACTTTAAGATTGGTGCCAAACAGCTGTGGTTATCTAAGGCTGCTGTCCCTTTCAGACGAATACACGGAGTATAATATAAATGACACGTATCCGCTTTCTCAATAGTTACAACACATAACCGACTGTGTTTATAAGGATACTCGACGAGCCAGGCAGAGAGAGAGAGAGAGAGAGAGAGAGAGAGAGAAACAATTCGGTGTTCACGTGTTGTCAGCGGGACTGTGTGCGACCAGAAAACAGCGCGCGAGTTTCAGTCCCGTACGGATCAGGGATCAACTATTTTTATTCTTATCAGTACACAATTACAGTAATTTCCAGCCTGTGAGTTTGTGGTTATACTTGGGTAAACTTTGTTAGGTATCATTCTTAATGTTTATCAATGCAATAGTGATGTTACTCGCAATTTTACATTTTATAGTATTCTTATTGAACAAATATGGATATTTATAGTCCAATATTGAATTTCCTCATATTTTAAGATCTAGATTACATTTCCATGTTCAAAATAGCAACCCTCTATGCATACCTAGGCAATAGAATCGCCATTGGGTAGTACATTTTTTAGTTTACTCGCCAGACTGATATACTATGTATATACATAAAATCAATCAGCTTATCTTTTTAAATATCTAAACGTACACTTACATCAGTCAATCAAGCTTTATTATATGCTAATCAAGCACTTTTTAATGATAGAACTTCAGTACTTCAACTAGAGTTTACGGTAAGTCAAAGGTACACTGCGCACATCCATTGAGCTGAATAGAAATATTACAGATCGCTTAATTGACAGTTCGCAAAAGCCACGCCCCCTAGTTATTGTTACTACGCCCGTCAAACAAATAGTCAAACACGACCAGCGCGACAGATTGCCATGACGGGAAGAGGTATACCCGTGCGTTTCAGTGACCTTTTTTGGAGCAATACCTCTGTGATATCCTCCAGGAACAAGGAACAAGGGGTTACAGTATGCAGTAGAGGGATATATTCAAAATATAAAAATATGCAATGAAGGAGACACGACTACTATTGAGGCGAATGCTTATACCGGTCTCAAGCAAAATCTGAGAAACCCCATGACCTGTACTTCAAATGCAACCAGCACAGCCTTGAAGATTTTATCAGCTGGTTCAGTGGCTAATTGTTTGGAGTTAGAAATGTATAACTCACGCTGCATATTTAGTAATTTTGCCTCGGATACAGGATTATACATTCGCTTTAACAAGCAGGTTGTTCATTACCACGGCAACCGCTTGTGTGTCATGCTGAATGCGATTTTCGTGTTTAAAAAGTAACTATAAGTAAGAGACGGAAATATGCAGATAACCATACATTATTTAAGGTTATTTCTATTCGTTACAATATTGATATATGAACTGATGTTGTCAAGTAAGCTTCATGCTTTCCCCGTTGCGAACGTGCACTCCTCTAAACTGTAGTCTACGGGCTCTTCACTGCTAGATGACTGCTGCTCATTTTCCCCCTGAGAATATCAAGTTAACAACAACCCTTTAGAAAACGTAATTCCTTTGTGGATCCTCTTGATCTGCTTTCTCCATGTTTCTTTGACTAATCTCAGTGTCTGTCTCACGCACGCTGCACGCGAGTTAACCATTGTAGGCACCGCTCACGTTGTGTTTTCAGCTTTGGAAACGGAAAGAACACAACTCCTCCAGACAATCTATCAGGGTACTCCAGACAATCTATCGGCCGTGGGCGCACCGCTTCACCTGGAGTCGATGTTTGACAGACCTGCTCACATAGTAATGGTTGCTATGATGTGTGATTGGACAATGGATGTTTTGGGGGAGGGGCCGGCGAAAGGTCAATTGATGGAGGGCTCTCTCAAGTGCTCAGTCAGTGTTGAGCGAGTGAAAATATAAACTTAAACTTATCTCTAACACACACACAAGTGAGTAAAATCTAAGAATGTATTAGCCAATGGCTAATGATAGACATTTAGTCGCCAGAGTGAAGATTTAGTCGCATATGCAAGTGATTTACTCGCAATGTAGAGGGTTGAATAGTGATAGTTTATGGCATAGATTTAACCCTTTAAAGGGTTATTTCACCCCACAATGGAAATTATAGAATAATAAAGGCCTTCTGAAGTGAAGCGATGATGCATTTTTGTAAGAAAAATCCATATTTATAACTTTATAAACTATAAATCACTGGCTTCCGGTAACGGCCATACTTACGTCAGGTCAGGGGTAAATTTTCGGCCGGAACTTGACTTATGACGGATGAAGGAGCAGCGTAAGCTTAGGTGGGAGTAGACGCCTCTCGCAGTTCAAACAATAGGGCTGGGCAACAAACTCAAGCTCCTCTGTAATTTCGCTTAAAAAAAAAGTCTAATTTTAGACTTCTAGTTCATGACCAGTGTTTTGTTTTGCTCTATCCTCTGTGCTTCAGAGTTCGTCAATACATCATGCGTTGGGTCAGAGGTCACTCTCACGCAGGAACTAGAGTCACATACGGCCGTTACCGGAAGCCAGTGATTATAGTTTATAAAGTTGTAAATATGGATACTTTTCTTACAAAAACGCATTGCTTTGCTAAAATTTTTTTATATAACTCTGTGTTTGGCTGAAAGAAGAAAGTTATATACACCTAGGATGGCTTGAGGGTGAGTAAAGTATGGGATAATTTTAACTTGTGTAAATTAACCCTTAAGGGATCTATTGAAGTTTCCCTTTAAGAGTGCGTGTCAGCTGTGTGTAAATGGATTTTTATAAATGTAACTAACTTCACTGAACTTAAGCTGGACTGTGACGCTATTTTCTTCTTGAAACAAACTTATATTGCATTTTCCTGTTATCTCTGTAAAGCTGCTTTGAAACAATCTGTATTGTAAAAAGCGCTATATAAATAAATGTGACGACGTGCATTGTGTAAAATTTTTTTTGGATCAATTAAATTAAGACATATTGATCTCTCTTTCATACTGTGCAGTATAATATTATGATGCATACATTTACTTGTAGCATACAAACTATTTAGTGTCATGTGCATTTTAATTGTCTTGTTTTGAATGTATAATATCAGCTATTTATTGATTATTGGCCATCACATGAAAATAATTAGCTTTCTGTTACTGGCCTCTATCTATATCTCTATCAATAAGGTTTGTGTCGAATCATAATTAGCTAAATTTAATATAAATTACAATAACATTGTTATCATTTAGAAGAAATGTTTAGATGACGAATAAATGGGTGTAATGTATTCTAACCTTCTCCATAGCAGCATTGAGAGGACAATGATTGAATGGCCACACCATACAAGGTTATTGAGGTTGCTGGAGAATTCAAGAGTTAAATCGAATGGCCACTCCATTATAATCTCCAACCATGCACGAGAGACCGCCACGTTTAAGTGTCAAGAAAGGGTAAAATCAGCGGCCAGCAGAAAGGGGGCTGGACAGCATTATTCAGCCTGTTCTCAGTTTCCAATTTCAATTAAAGCAGAGCAGAGTGGCCAAGCGCTTTGGACCACAGCTGCCACTCTAATGGATCAGAACCCTCACGCTTAGCATCGATTAAATCAACCTCACCAATACTGTGTCCTTCCCCTTTAAGGAACAATACAAACTAACCGGCAATCACTGCCTTTAATTAGGTATTCAAGATGTGATTTATCGAAGGTCGGCCAATGAGTTGTGGAAGTTAGTATCTCATTAAGTGGACTGTGTTTCCATTTGCAAGCCTCCCTCCAGTGATTTCTCTAACAGCGTCCTCCCTTATATGTTGTGGCTTTTTTTATTAAAAAAAAGGAATAGATTTTAATATCCATGTAATATTTGGATGGAATGTGTTTACACAGCCTATATTGGATTTCTCTCTCCCAACTATTTTCTTAAGTACTTTACATGAGGTTTGTTATTATCGGTTTGTGGCATATATATGGAAAGTTTATTGAGCTGGGGGGAGTTTTCATTATGTTGTCCCAATAGAAAAGAAAAACCCTCTGGCATACATGTTTCCTATATTTATAACAGTGACCCAGGCAGCATTACAAATACTGATGAAGTGAATCCCTAGATTTCAACAACAACAACAACAAAAAGTATAAAGGTATTATGATAACAAATGGTTTGGTTTCTCCTTTAACAGCAAAAAACTTTGACAGTGCAATAAAGATCAAGTAAAAAGCATTAACTTATAAAAATATTAAATTGACATGTATACTTGGCTACCATTACAAAGTTTGGGTTCAGCAAGTATTTTTGTTTTACATGTGTTAAGAAAGGATGCATTAAATATATATAATTTAAATACTTCAAATATATGTTTGTTTTTTTTACTAAAATAATCCTGAAAAGAAGAAAAAAAAATCAGTTTCCACAAAAATATTGAGCACAACTATTTAAAACATTGATAATAAACAAAATATATTGGCCACCAAATCAGCATACTAAAATGATTTCTGAAAGATCATTTGACACTGAAGACTGGAGTAATAGTTAATAAAAAATCAGCTATGTTGCAAGAATTGGGATTTAAATTTTACAATAAAAAAAAATTTAAAAAGTTATTTGAAATTGTAATATTTCACAATATTACACAATATTACAGAGAACCTATATCATATCTGCATGAGAATGTGTGGTTGGGAGGTGAGTCAAGAGGCTATAATCTCCAAAAACATTAAAGCAATAGTTTAACTATCTTCCTCACAAATGACAAATTGAATCATTTTGAACAGTGCATCATTACTCATTTCAGAATTCTTCTCGCTGCACTCCGCTATTCAGTGATCTTCAATAGCGCCATTGCAAAACACAGATGCACATCAGCTATGAGCACTAAAACTTCAACGGCACTCTGAGATATGCTTTGTGCGTGCATTCAAACATGTTGTAAACATCCATGGTAAATACGTTCTGCACATGCAAACCAATTGCACACACACGTATACATGCACGCTAATGCACACGGTAAACATGTACCCTTACAGGTGTGCACACATACCTACATACCCTGTACTTCAAAACACACCACCCTAAAAACAACACAACGGTTATCAGTGTGTGCATGAAGTTCTCCGGTAAACACACTCTTGTGAATATGTATCTAGGGAACATTTCAGGAGGGATTAAAAAAGGCCTTCCAACTAATAGCATAATGGAAGATCAATGTATAACAAGATGGAAACTCTCATGCATAAACAGACCCCTTTACAATTATGCCACAAGATTCTATTTCTACATTAATCATTCATAACTGCGTAGCACACCCTCATAAACATTCACAATGCTTTCCCTTTCTGTGACTAAATACCTTTCACAATTCATGTCTGGCATCTTCCCTTGCTTTATCAGTGAGTTGGTTGATATTTACAGAATAAGGACAGCAAGACGTGTGTGCAGAATCATAGTGGGATTTCTTTTCTTTTTTTTCACTCTCAAATACATACACATATACATATACATATATATATATATATAGCAACACTAATGAACGGCTATGATACCTCAAGCTGCACTTTCTAACTTCATTAGAGCCAAATGTGGATATCAGTCTAGGTATCATTAGGAAAGCTTTTATCAAGTTACAGAATGTGATAAGGTTAATGAGGAGTTTATAAAAGTGTCTCTGGCGGATGCAAAGAGCTGGCAGGGAGGATGAGACCTTAAGCAAAGCATGCTAGTCATTTATTTCATTAGCATGGCCACCTGTACTTTTTTTTGAAAGGCTGAACCTTTTAAAACAAAAAGGTCATGCCAAAAAGCAACATAAAAGTGCAGCAGCAGAACTTGGTCGTGAAAATTGTGTGCATGTGTTGAGCTGTAGGTCACTTCGTCGTTCTTTACCTAGTGCTATAGGTCGCAGTGAAGTAACATTCTTAGAGCTTCACAGGACAACCGGCGCAAAAGATGAGAGGTGAAGGGAGGAGGGGGGAAAATAAACAAATAAATAAATACAGGAATGGAAGAGGGACTGATGAAATGGAGCCAAGTGTGACGACCTGCTGCAAGAGAAGCGGAGTGTGTGTGTGAGGGGAAAGAGAAAGTGATCGCACACAAATGCAATAGACGAAGCAACTCACCCTTGCAGCGAGACGTGCTAGTGAGAGGTGCTGCGACAAGGTGACACGAGGGAATAACATGTGGTCTAAAGACCAAAGGAAAGTAAATTAAAAACCACCTACTGTAAAATCATCAATATGTAGCTGTATATCCCTTTTTCAGCAGAGCACATGTACTATTACTTGGAGCATGTCCACTGGGAGAAGTTACTATTGTTGAGAATTCCAGAGCAGAAACAAATTTAAAATGAAAAAAAGGCAAACATTTGTACAGACATTGTGGTGTTTTTCTATTTTTAAGATGACGTTAAATTTGGACGGGCATGATTAGAGTAAACATCATACTATATACACAACACTTATATGTTGTTTTCTGCACGTCTCTTGGTCATGTTCTCTTCTTTTTTTTTTTTTTTTTTACTGAACACTGCACCTGTCTGCATTCGTCTCAGGACTCAAGGTGAAAGATAAGGTTGCTCCGAGACATTTTAAAAGGTAGCCTAAAAATGACGATTCATCTCGCTGGCAGCATGTCTGAGGATGTTATAAAAGGTTTTCTGTGTTCCCAATCCTTCAGTGATGGACTGTACGTCCTTGGAGCTTTTAAAAAATCCCATGTTTATTGAAATTATTTAAAAACTTGCCAATAACTACATATTTACACAGGAAAATACTGTAAGCAAGACTGGGAAGGATTCATAGAAACACGCTGCCGTGACAGACCGTATGGATGCAATGTGAGCCTTAGGCAGCTCCCTTGATGTTTGACAGCATTTAGAAATGTAAACGTGCTGGGGTGTAAATTTTAGTAAAAGTGTTTGCATGTAGCACAGGAAGGGAAAGTGATTGAGCTAGTAATCGGTTCCGATGAACGTAATCATCGTAACTTTAACTCTCACTCTCTCTAGAACCTTTGTCTTTATTCAGGTCCCCTTTGAGTTGTTTTGAAATGAAATACATCTTTAGTCACTGATGTGAGAAAGCACAAGTTTGATAGCGATCAAGTGGCTTGGGACAGAGACTGCTCATTTAGTCGATCACATAAGATCTGGATTCGGTCTCTTTTGCTCAGTTTAATTCTCGTCAAAAGGATTGGAATGTTGTCCCAGGTGTTGCAATGATGGGGGCCCGCCCATAAAATTTGGTCATGTGTCCCCAGGATTTAAGCAACGACCCCGCATGCAATTATGGTAAAATTGTACAACCAGCTATCCAGTTTTGTACCATTGAAAAGGAGGCATCATCTTGTAATGTTTAACATTTTAACATCAAAATGTGACAGACCATCATGCATTCAAAACCATCATCAAAAAAACAAAAAGAGCATGCCAATTCGAGACCACACAGCGATGAGGGATCTCTAGGTTGAGTACACATCAGTTGCAGATATATTGAACTGTAATTACATCAGGGGGAAATGTTTATAAAGTAGGAATTTCTTCAGGCTGAAGCAATATAAGTGGCAGGAACACAAGCATTAGGCCCCGAATCCAGGCGCAATATTGCGAGGGACCC
Organism: Tiaroga cobitis; assembly: GCA_030578255.1. Taxonomy (NCBI): domain Eukaryota; kingdom Metazoa; phylum Chordata; class Actinopteri; order Cypriniformes; family Leuciscidae; genus Tiaroga; species Tiaroga cobitis. Next base: position 18,036,120 of record CM060597.1, read on the forward strand.
AGGGCGAGAGAAACATTGATGTAATTTCAATATTTGAAATTGGCAAGTTTAATTTAGAGTAAGAACAAGCCAATAAGCTGAGAAAATAGCAAATACAAGAGAGAAAATTACCTTGCAGGATGAAAAAAGTGAAAAGACTTAAGGAATGTATAAAAGTAATCTCCAAGTGGAAATTAGAAATCAACCTACAGAAAGAGGAATAACAGAAAAGAAATATTACTGTCCACTCTCTAAATCAATATAAAATTGCTATGAGACAGAATTACCATGGTAACTCAAGTAAAGAATGAAGCAATTCTTTTTTCTTTTTTTATATAAACTGGTGCCTGAAGCTCCAAGTTTTTTTACAGCGGCAGACAGATCAGGGGTCTAGTATTCATTTGAAACATTGCATTTCAAATAGATGCATTAGGAACGAATAGATTTCATTGGTCAGTCGACACGCATGGCTCGTAAATTAAACGGTGAACGGTAACCAAGAATTTATCATCAGGATGAAGAATAGAACAGTGTTCTTTTCTCTTCACCAGGTTCTAGGGAGCCCAGCGATGCGAATGATCAAACCTGAACAAGTCCACAATGAGGACCCAATTATTCCTCCCAATCCAGATAGTTTTAAATACCTTGAGGGGAAAGAAAATGGCTGAATAGCGTATTTCTCCAGAGAGAATTAAAAGTCAACCGAGAGCTTCTTTTATTTAAAGGTAGTCATGAAAAGGAGGTGTGCTTGTTCTGTACCTTAACACATTTCCCCACTCCCTCCTCAAAATCATGGCAAGAAAGTACAAGAGCAAGTACTGTATGGTATTATGTTGTGGCCAGAAAGCAGTACAGCTTTTTTGCAAGGATCAAATACAGTGCAAGGACCACTGATGACAAAGCCTGCAATGCTGAAATGTGAAAGGGTTGATGGTTTGGGAAGGCAGTGTAATAGTAGTACAATAGCGAGAGTGTGCAAAACCCCATCACAACCCCATTGCTCTACTTTCAATCTCATGCGCTTAGTACATCGCATAGACGTGAATGACCCAATATTTCACATAGAAAAATTTACACATTTTGAAACTTCCTAATAAAGCTTCCTAAGAGTGCAGGGGGAATTTTAGGTCAGAAAACTAAAGCAAGCTTAGAGTATAGTAAAAACTACTTTGTATCCTACTTTAATGAGGATGTTGGAGAGAAGGTAACAGGATAATTCTTCTGTTGCTGAACTTAGTAATTTCACAGTCACATTGAGACCCTTTGGAAGTTTAGTTATGGAAACCAAATACAGAGCTGACACTGGCATCTGTAACTTTCAGAATTGTTACAAATTCGCAATCATAAAACATTTTGTTTGGAGAAAAAATCTGAAATATCACAATGCACCAGCAAGTTCATAAGTACTGAGGATCTGTTGACTTATGTATGGGTGATGTTAACTAACATGAGGGTTGTGCATATTTTTTTTTCACAAGGCTCAGTTCAATTCATCACTACCTTCCCTCACTTTGAATCCAGTACAAGCTGTACCGAACTATGAGGGTACTATACCTCAACTGATATATTTAGTTAAGCGCGTGTGTGTGTGTGTGTGCGTGAGTGAGTGAGTGAGTGAGTGAGAGAGAGAGAGAGTGTGTGAGAGAGTGTGTTAGAGAGAGAGAGAGAGAGAGAGAGAGAGAGAGAGAGAGAGAGAGAGAGAGAGAGAGAGAGAGCGCACGAGAGAGAGAGAAGATCCAAGCTGCCTCCCAATCCCTGCCAAAATGCCAGCGCAGTTGGTCGGCACCAGCAAGCAAAGGGTGAAGCTTTTAGGCAATGAGCAGCAGGTGATCTAAGCTTTTCTGTAAGTCCTAATGCTCCTAAAAGCCACTCTCCCTGCTTCTGTAATTGGGCATCAGTAGTTAATGTAGTATTGACTGCATTACATGCTCCTGTGCATCCTCTCCTACTAATGCCATTTGCATCACCTTGTACATTTACCATATTGCTTAGCCAATAGCTGTTAAAAGCAATCTCAATCATGAATCATATGGGGAACTTTTAGCAAGACAGACATCCAAAGGAGACAATTTACAGTTGAGTTAATCTGGGTACATTAGCACAACATGGATTGAGGGAGACAGACCAATTTATGTTTCTACGGCAATCCCTTTATTGGTTTTTAGATGGGTTAGTGAAAGGATGGTTGGCTCAAAGAGATATGAAATATCCATTTTCAAACATAAATATGGGCCTGAAATGCAAGCCATTACTTTAGAGGGGAAAGGGCCCCTGGCTAAAACTAAATGTGTGCGTGATGACAATATTCCATGAAAGATGACAGGAAAGGCATTTTTAGGTCAGAGACGCTTTGTAGAGATTTTTTTCCCTCTCTATTAACACTGTTACAGAAACATATCAAAATAGAAAACGGAATTCAGCTTCACCAAAAACTGACAAAAACTTGTCAGCACCACAAGCTCCAAAAGAAAAGTTTATAAACGGTTTCCATAGGAACCCGAGTGCAGCGTATATACGTGCATTGTTCATGTGCCTGTAAAAGCACAAAAATGCCTACAAACTAAATACACTGATATCAATTTGGTGATAAAATAGTTCTCGATTATACTTATCATCAGTAAGGGTTCAGGTTCAAATGCTCTCACCTGTGAGCGAGGGCAGCCGCTGCGAATGAAACATCTCCGTAACTTCACAGATTTGCACGAGCGCTTACTGATACTGCGGTGAATGCGACGTTGGTTCAGCTCTATCTACGTCTTTTAAACCGATAACATCATATTTCATACACGGGGACAGTAGAGAAGTGCACCGATTTCTGCATGTCTCTCCCGACTCGAAGTCTTTTAGAGTAGCCTGCCGTACGCGCTCCCTCCCTCATGTAAACCTGACGAACGAATGTGACCGTTTGATGACAAACGAACTGAAACATGAAAGTGCCGTTCGGAGAGAAAATGGACGCTAAATACTGCATTTCCTTACTGTCCCGCGTTCTTCATAGTCGTAGAGAGCAAATGAATGCACTAATAATCATCCGTGCACTTACCCTCTTCCTTGTCTAACACCATCGTCCTGAGGAGCGAGGAGTCCGGCTCCAGGCGATCCGTTCTCGGCTCCAGCACACTTCTGCGCGCGCCGCTCGCGTCTCTGAGAAGAAATTGCTTTGCAACAACAAAATAACCGTCCGTGTTGTTGCCACAAGCTTTAATTATACAGGCTCGTCTGTGTGGTTTTCCGCTGTTCAGAGACGGAAAGCCATGTAGAGTAACATATGCGTGTCTGTTGTTCTATTCTTTAATGTATTTCGGAGATTATATGCAGCGATGTTCCCCCAGTTGTGTTCGTGTACGCAGCGCGTCGGTAATATCCACGCTTGCAATTAACGATGTCTAAAACTAAAGTGAGACGCCACGGTGCATTCCATGCGAAAATGAAACGACTACACTAACTCAAATCTAATTTAAACACCCGTTTAAATTGAGCTGCCGCGAAGAAGCTCTCGGAGTAGAAACGAGTTCCTCCCAGTTCTCATTTGCTCCGAAACTGTAACTATATTCAAGAAATCCAATTCTGAGGCTGACAACTCCTAACAGCATGCTCGCGCTGCCTTTCTCACCCAATTTATGCGCTCCGCGCGCTCCTGCTACTGAATAAATGCGCGCGCTTCCCAGAGAGCCACGGATTCCCCTGTTAATTAAATCAATTCATTATGCTCAGATCTGATTAGCAGCCCTTCCCCCCTCTTTGAATCAATTATTCAATACACAAACATAATTGCTTGTGCCAGAGGTGTCTAAGTATTAGCTTATTTAACTCCAAGGACACTAATTACCCCTAGGGCAAGGGAACTTTTCTCATTAATTCTGACAAAACACAAAAGCACAGCTAAGGGAAAGTGTGTGTGTGTGTGTGTGTGTGTGTGTGTGTGTGTGTGTGTGTGTGTGTGTGTGTGTGTGTGTGTGTGTGTGTGTGTGTGTGTTTCCCAGAGTGTGTGAAGTGCTCACATGGGGATGTGTGTATGTGTGTTCTTGTGTGATTGTGATGTGTACACACGTTGTAAATAGAGAAAAGAGGGTTTGAGCTTTTGAAAACATGTTGAACTATGCTTATGATCTAATTCATTCATTATTGTCATTATAATATTTCCACTGGATGTGTATGATCGGCTAGACGACTCACTTTCCATATTCAGATAAACAGTCATTTTGAGAGCAACAACACAACAGATGGGCTGTGTTTTGATTAGCGGTGAGATAGGAGACCGCGTTTGGCTCTGGTAATATAATTGTTAGCTGTTACTTTGCTGATAAAAGTGTTACTGTTTCATGGTGGGCAATTTGTGGGGTTTTCACCTGCCCTGAGGAGACTCTTAACCAATAAAGGCAGAGATCCACCCGAGATTATCCATTAGGGGAGATGCAGAGGTTACAAATGCTCTGTTTGCTAGCAAGTAATCTGGCATACTAGTTTTCCTTTACTTTTATTTTACATCCCTGTCAAAGTAGAGATGAACAAATGGTGCCTCTTTTGATGTCTGTGTGAGACCCGGATCTCCCTGAAGGTGATGAATAGACATAAATTATGAAATCGTTATTCATATCTACTATGCCCCCAGACATTAATTCGTAGTTTAATTCAAACTATAGGCTGTCGCAACCTTAGCAGATTGGGGCATTACCCTGCCCCTAAAATCCATTGTTTAAACCTTTGCTCTCTTCCTCTCTTGCTTGACATGTCTGACTTTTCATTTCTGCAGTGTGATAGATGGATGACTTTTGATCACAAATGTATGTCGGCTGACCTCTTGCAGACGTAAATGACACCCAATTATTCCAATCACAAGAAACTGAGGGAACAAGGAAAGCGTGGCCCCTTGTTGTTGAATGCTGGGCTACAAAAGGCCTCCTGACAGTTAAATGGGAAAACAATAACATGGCCGGTCTCTAGTGTTTTAAAAACCCATATGCTGTTAAGACACTTCTTACAAAAAGAGAAAGATTCATCTGATTAAATATGAACACAAATTATGTTCTATATTTAAAGGGTCATTTTCAGACTGACAGTGAGATGTAAGCCTATAAAGTGGTTCATTATTAGAAAACATCAGGTTGTGATATTCTGGCTTTCTTATGAAGCCCTCTAGGAATTACTGTGCAGTGACACGTATCATGCTTCCCTTCTGAGCTGATGGTCAGTGATGGAGCGATCCATTGTTTCTTTATTATTAGGAGGCCTAGAGTGTGTCCGTGTTCTACGGCACACTGCATACGGGGTCAGCTGTGACTGGAAACCTTCCTGGAGTGTGGGCCTTGTGTTGCTAAGTTAATTAAAATTCATTTTTGATTGGGAATTAAGCAGGCCCATCTATTTACTGCTGGGGCTCACATACAGCCAGTTCAAAAACACAGCACAGTAATTAACCCTACCTAATCAGATAGCATAGAGCCGAGTTGGGTTCCCATTTATCCTGGGGCAAACAATCAGTGCATGGTGGAGTCAGGGAGAGGTTGAACACGAGCCTCTCCTATATTTCATAATGGTTAAGCTGATTATAAACCAATATCAGACATGGTACTTTTCTCTAACTGCGTTCGATGGAAAGTCCTGCTTGGAGGAAAGACTCGGAGAGGCTTGTCGTGATGATATCTGATAAATGAGATAAATGAAGCACATGATAGATGGTGCTTGCTTACATTGTCTTAAATGAATTCAAATACCAGTTGAAAGTTGTCCTCATATTTCTATTGATGGACAGCACTCAAGATTTTTATTTCATGTGTGAGAATGATGCTTCATTGCAGATAATGATCTTATAATTGTAATTGGTTTCCCAGGATGTTTTTTTCCTCCTGTCTTTCTGGGCACATCCTCTGCGTTCTGGCAGTGAGTTCAGTTTAATTTTGTGTTGTATAATGGATGCAGTAACTTTTTTACTATTATAATGCAATATTTTTAATGTTCCACAGGTCCACATCAGGTTGAAGCAGTGGACAATAGTTGTTTGTTTACTCCTCTGACAGTTTATGTAGCCCCTCCTAGTGGTTGCATAATGCATGTTCACTTTTTAGTGAACAAGCAAGAGCCTTTTTTCATCTCTCCTTCCTGTTACAACAATGTATTACATATAAACCAAGAAACTGCCTGTGACCTTAGAGAGCCTTACCACTTGAATATGCTCCTCAATGTTTGATTGCACGAAACGGCAATTTGCAGTCCACCTTCTCATAACAAATGGGACTAGTCAAAAATAGCTTAGGTGTCATTTGGGGGCAAAGAATCCTCTTCCCAAACATTTAATCCAACTTTAATCCCAGTCATTAAGAATTAGACATGCAGAGCTGTCCGGCCGTGCCTCTAAATTACAATCAAACGGTTACCAATTACACAAATTATTGATGGTAGATTCTCTTTTCAACTGCAAATTAAGGCTATTAAGAAAGGCTCCTTTTTAATGCAAAAGTGACTAATTAACCAACGGATGGGAAATCTGCAGCCCAGATATCAAAAAAGTGCTCGGCGCACATTGCAGAAACACAAGGGAACCAATTAGTTTAATTATCAAAACAGCTAATTAAAATTGCACAGTTCCTAATTAGTTCTTTGCTTTTGCCTCTAATTGACAGTATGGAGATAAATGGGCTGCCGATGAAAAAAGAGAGAGAGAGAGGGAGAGGGAGAGAGAGAGAGAGCGAAAGGGAGAGAGAGAGAGAGCGAAAGGGGAGAGGAGAAAAACAGGAGAAACTTGTGCAGAATATTTATGCTGACTTTATCTCCGTCTGTGTGGCAGCCCTTGAAAGTGGAAAATTAATGACCTTAATTCCCAAACTGTTTTCCCTCTAACGGTGCTCCCCTCCATGCTCCCGGTACACTCGCCTTTGTATGGGGTTTGCCACCCTGCCAACTACTGGAATAGGGAAAAGGAGGACTTGGGGGTGGGAAGGAGCCACCAATTCTCCTCCTTATGTGACAGCTCCCACCTAACAATAGAGCGAGATGAAAGAGTGGAGCAGATGTAACCACTGGGAGCGTGGCATCATGGGACTGCAACTTTGTCGCACTTTTTTTAAAGGGCTTCTGACATCTTTTCCGAGCGCTAATTTGTCCCATAAAAAGAGAAGTCTGCTGGGCTGCAGATAAAAGACATTTGATGGAGGAAAATGTGCTTTTAATGAATGTTCAAATGCCAGATGAATAATTGCTCTCCAAAATGTATTTATTTTCAGATTCATTTTCCCATTGAGTGACCAATGAGAGTGCTGTACCTACATTACTGTGTTTTATAGGAAAGGCTTCCTGCAGTTCCTTCTCTTTAAAGGTATTGAAGCTAAAAAGTAACGATGGATCCCGCTACACGACATTGCTTCCCGGGCAATCTTGAATGACAGCCATTTGATTTTGAAGACAGTGTTTAGAGTGTGCCAGACACGCCGGTCCTGTGCTCTGGTAAGGCCCAGACCTGGCTGGCTGTAATCCTGCCTATGAATCCCCTCACATGTCACTGTCACAACAAACCCCCTTCACATTAGGAGATAAGCATCTACTAATCAGTTTACTCAGGGGCCTGTGTTAAAATGTAAATTACATTAATGCTCAAATTATGCATTATCGTAGTCAGTGATGCCTGGCCCATAGCCTGCATAATGTTCCCATCATTTGGATACAATCTTTTTAGGTTTGTTGTCAATGCACACTGATTTGCTCCGGTCTGGTCAGCATCAAGTGTGATACATCAGTCGGCTAGCATGTGGGACATCATAAGAGAGTCACCATTTCTGAATTAGAAAGAGAGGAGCTTTTTAGCGGAGCGGCTCTAAAAGGTTACGATAATAACATGTTGGTTTCTTTTGCCTAGCACTCGTCCATGGAGAAAGACATTTCTGCTCTTTGCATTAATATTTCGGTGCTGGCGGTTGGAAAATTGCATAGGTATTAATTTACTTGTAATCCCAGTGAGTCAAAGTGGATTGCCTGAAGAGCTTTTAGGAACAACATTCGAAATGTGATTTATCTGTCCTCTTCCTGGCCATTTCGAAATTGCACCCTGAAGAGACCCTCGTGTTGCGAAGCTCTTTTTGCCCAGAGGAACCTGCTGCCCATGACTAACAAAGAGACACGTTCTTGGCTAATTGATTATCTTCTGTTTTATTTATGGAAAGGCGGTAATTAGTGGCCAGCATAATGTACGCCCTTCATTAGCACACGGGTACCACTATGGATTTCACTGCTTTGTTTTAGATGTGCACACCATTAGGAGCAAACAAAAGATGAGAATTTATTAGCTCGGGCTCTTGTAAATATCCCTGAAATGTCTGTGTGCCTTTAAGGGAGAGCGCAAGGCCTGTAAAACTTCTCTCAGCGCTTGCTCAGTGATTCCATTCGCGAGACGGAATATGTTAAGGAAAAAGCGGTATAAATTTAATTTTAATTGTTTTGTACACACGCCAGTGAAAAGGAACTGATTGGACACAGTTCACAGACAGTATATTAATATGTTATTTTCATATGTTAATTGGTTTGCATAATCTTTCCCCGTGCCTGGTTTCAGAGTACCTGGCACCGAGAAGGGGCCTAGAGAGAGAAAAAGGATGACTCCAATTTACATAAAATCAGACTCTCCGAACATTAAATAATAATGCGTCTGCAAGCCGAAGGTGTGTTCAGTTAGCAGAAAGCACATTTCTATAATTTATACGCCAGCTGTTTCGATGCTTTCGAGTCCATTTGCCTCCCTGCCTGCATTTAATGAAATCTTGTTACTGGAGAATTGACTGGGTCTGAATTGAGATTTTAATCCCATTGACGTTGTGACATGGAAATGCACACTGGTGGGAACTTTTAATGGAGGATCTTGTAATCAGAAGACACTTGTATTCAGCTCCCTTACAATAATGAATCTCATCAAATGCTCCGGGCCTGGGCCGTGTGCGAGGGGCTCAAATTTCAAGGTTTTTGACCATCCCCATTCAAGACATTCCTTGGGGAGAGTGTGATTACTCAAGTTTAGCAGTTTATTGCCTCATCTTTCAATAGCCACTGAAGCACAAAATTCTCATCTAGGTTACTCGTTTTCTCCTTCCTTTACTTGAAGAGCAGGCCAATATAGACTGCAGAACAGCTGGTGACATCTACCATGTGGATTGCTTTGCTATTGTGATGAACACTTTTGATGTTCAACTTATATTTGCATTATCATCATCAGGCGGTGTAGATATATTTTACATATTATGTAGCTCTCCGAAATACTTGATTCTAATTAGGCAATTGTGGAATTTAGAGGTACGATATTTATAATTACTGGCAACGCTGTATATCTCTTTTTTCTGTCTGATATACAGCGTTTTAATTGACGACAATTAATATTATATTGTAATATTATACAGTATATCTGGCTGCTGAAGGCCACAATTCACCTTGTAAATAAACCTCGTAACTGCATTGGATCCCTAAACTGTTGGTAAAACCTCATAACTCCACCCCGCCTCTATCTCAATGAAGTGTGACACACATTTTGGACCACCTCAGCTTGTTTGCAATGCAAGGGTAAATAAAGAACTGGTAAATAAAGAACTATTGAATTAGTACAGTATTTTCTTTTCCAAGAAACATTGTTTATATATATATATATATATATATATATATATATATATATATATAGTATAATCTAATGTTTTATGTATTTGAGGAGCGGAGACTCTTAGCATTTGTCATGGAGTCATAGCCGATACTATATTAAATAATGTCCATAGCTGTGACATAAAATGTTGGCCAAATGGCAGAAAAACTTCTACAGTAAACTTTACTATGTTAGTTGATGAAAACGTAATGCGATGCACTTACTGCTTCAGATGCGGTCATTCTAATGATGGGAAAAAACAACATTCGCTGGTCAAAAACTTACTTAGACTTCATTTCAGCTTGATTTTGGTAAAATGTTAATAATGACACATTCAAGTATACGATCATACATAAAGCCAATATATCAACATTGACAACAGTGTTTAATTATTGAAAAAATAAAGTGTTCCCCATTTCCATTTCAAAAAAGTATTTTGCCTATATCACAATATGAGGTAAATCCAGCCCTTCTTCAGATGTTTATTCATGTTTATTTCGTGTTATAACTAGAAAGAAGAGATGATCGATTCACATGCCGCTTGAACTGAGGAGCTACAGCGATCTACACATTAAAGAACAATTAAAGACAAAATAGTAGTTATTGTTTGAATTTCTTAAAAAAATTACAATTTGATAGCTGAGACTTGATTTCATACCAAAAGTAACCTGCTCTGTTTTGTCTGTCTGTGCGTTGTCTTCTTTGCTCAGCGATGTATTTTTTCACTGTGTGAGAACATGATGTGTGGCATGAGAGCGCCATGGCTTGTCGGACGTAGCAACAGTAACTAAGGGGGGCGGATCTTTGCGAAGGGTCAATTGAGCAATCAGATTTCGGAGAACGAAGCTTGTGCCATCATTGCATCTCATTTATTTATTTCTGACATGACCTCAGAAAACTCTAATATTAATATTGTTGCAGTGTTTGTCTTGTTGCTTGGCTGATTGATGTAATATGTTGGTTAATGAAAAATCAGCCAGTCATTATTGCATTATTCATATTCTGAGTTATTTTGCAATAATGACCAGAGGTTTATCTAAAGTGATCACAAGCACCATGTCTTGCTCACCCAACATTGTATTGCACAGCTGTTCGTTCCACCATGATTGCATTGATGTCAAAGAAAGTTCTCGGAAGACTTTTTGAGGCAGTCCATCAGCCTTGTGGAGATCATGCAGGGACTCCGGGGTTGTAGTAGTGGACGGATTTGTCCATGTTCCTCCTGGAGGTCTACTGCAGATCAATCACTGCAGAGCTGCTCCCACTGGGACTCTCAGTAACATCCACTGATTGCTTTCTGTGGTGGAGGCTGTTAAGTGGGAGCCGCATGATGGGCTCATGGACAACACTTAACGATCAATCAGCAAGGTCCAGACCTATTTCCAACTGCATACAGAGGCCGTCCTACACACCACACACATTCAGTTGGAGAACCATTCAGGTGGTCAGAAGTGTTTAAGAATCACCAGGAAGAGAGCCTCTATCAGCGGTGGAGTGGGGAGTGAGGGAGGGTTGTAGTGGAGAAGGACGCGCTATTTGTATTCAGTTTGGTGAATGTTTGGTCATTATTTATAATAGGGGAGATTTGAAAGTTGATATTTTGTTTTGAATGGTGTTTGAGAGCATGACCTTCAAAGAGTCAGTGTACGTTTCAGCTGGCACTTGATGAGTAGAGCTTGTCTTTGGGATTGGCAGGCATTCTGTTGTTTCCCTACCAATTTAAATACACCAGACAAACAAAGCTCTGCAAAAAAGCTAAATGCATTTACCCGAGCAGAAATACTTGATGCGCTGCTTGTGCGATAGACTTTACCACAAAACGTAATGAACCGTAACAACCAGCGCCATGTCTTCAAGAACGTTGTTGCGTTGTGCAGTACTTCTGCAAAAATGTGATACGGTCAAATATACTATACTTTAAATGTATCGTAAGTGCCTCCATAGAGCAGATGAAGCTCTAATGGCAAGAGAGCTACTTGAAGTTTTCCCATTGATTAAGGATTCCATTGACTTAATGAACCTTGTGCCTTCTATCAGACAAGCAGCCAATAAGTTCTAATCTCCCAAACAGATGTCAGGCACAGACTAGCTATAAATGAATTGATCTGCTCATCTTCCACAAATGGGAAAATGGCAAAGTATTGATATGACTCCCAGCATGGTGATGGATCAGGGGTGGTGTTAAAACATGATCCATTGACCAGGAAGTGATTGCACAAATCAAGCAGCAGTGCTAATTTTCTAGAAGCCTTCAAAGGGATGTGAGCATGTAGCGATGGGAAGATTTTCTTTTCTTTTACTGCAAATATAGTTTTATTGAGTAGGGATTGTTATTCTGGATGGGAAAGCGATGCAGAATGACATGTTTTGTATTCCCCTGATTCTAATTTTTTATTAATAATGTCTGTAGATGATGAAACCTAATAAGCAGTATCAGCAAAAAAATGTGTGAATCTTTTTAACATGACTGTTTCTATGTTGCTGAGAGAAAATATATGAGTCTGTCCTTTTTGTGCATTTCTGTGCCCCGAAACCAGCCGCGTTTTAGAGTTATTAAGATTATAGTTATTAGACTTGGCTTGCTTGGATTCCTATGAAATCTTGGGAAGATTTATACAACCTCCTGCTGTATTTTCTCCCAGTCACTGCAAGAAGATCAAGTTTTGAATTTGAACAACTGCTTATTTAATAGAAACTGAAACAATCTCTTCCCCTGCTAATCTTTCTCGATTTGGTTGTCAGAAATGTTAATCTTTCCTGTGGCCTGCAATAATGAGCCTGCTTTATTGGTCAAAGGCCATAATCATTTGAGCTCTTGCTTTATAAACTCATTTCTGAGACTGACATTGTGATAGAGGCACGAATAATAAATCATAAACGGGTCCTCCAAGAAGATTGTATTGTAAATGTCAAACCACACAGGAAATTGTAATTAAAGAGAGGAAATTGCCTCAAAGAACCACCTGATTTTGAAACGAGCTAAGCATGGAATTTTGTAAGCATTTAATTATGGTTCAATTTGCCAAGACTGTTATTTTTTTCTCTCTTTGTTCATCTTTCTCTTTTGGACTTATTATTCTTTCCTCTTCTTCACAGTCACTCAGCGTGAGTTGCTGAAAAGAGGATCAGGAAGAGAGCTTATTCTCTATGCTTTCATTCACAACCAGAGTGATTATTTCATAAAATATTTTGTTCTGTCATTATCCAGTGCTTGAGAACCAAAGGGAGCACATTTAGCTGCACACCTTCAATATTTAGATGACTTTTTTTTTAAATCTTTTTAATGCTCTTATCACATAAAGTTATATCTGAAATTTGTATACACAAATTAGCAATATTTTTGATTGAAAGCACAGAATGAGAAGCAGCAATTAAACGTTTTTCTAAAGAACTTTATTCATCTGTTATGTGTTGATAAACTATTTATTTGTTTTTGTATGTGTTCAGCATTAGCATTGATACATGGCTCTCTAGAATACTTGATTCTGATTGGTCAGTCATGCCATCTAGTAATCAGTTATTTTAATCAATCTCCATGGCAACGCTGTATCAGACCACTCTTCTGTAACTGAAAGTGCCGCTACATTTATATCTCTAATATCACACCGCAAACTCGCTCTTGCTGTCACCAGTTGTGCATCTCAATTATCAACTGTTGTAAAAATGGACTCCTGGGATTTCAGTATTAATATTACTGTAATATTGTTATTTGCCTTTTTGCTATGCTCAATGTTTTATACATTGTGACGGACTGGAAAAATGATAAAATAATAGGCTATATAATATAAAATTTAATTTATAATACCTCTTCTATATTTAATGTCCACATGTATATGGTGATCAGCCATGTAATAAGTAGGATACAGTAATCTACTGTCAGTCCAGTTGCCACAATGAAAACATTGCTTGATTTGTGCAGCATAGCAGCATTAATGTCATGACTTTTGGGTCAAGACTATCTGTTGGTCAAAAGTTATTTGCATATATATTATATTACTTTTGTAATTCCGTTTAGTGCCTCTAGTGGCGCAGACATTGCACACTTCACCAACTATAGACTTCAGTCATCTGACATATCAGAAGACCTCATTCGCACATGTTGTGGTGGAGGGAGGGGTGTGACAGATAGCAGTAAGTGTGTCTGAGAGAGAAAGATCTGGTCTTGAAGTGGCTATCTACCCACACTCCTTAGCCCTGTGCAGCGATGTCAACCAGCCCCTCTGCTAGTCAGCCTGAGTGAGAGGAACAACAGAAATTTCAACTGAGAAGATCAATTATAGATAGAAGGAAATGAATGGGAAAAGTAATTTAATAAATTATTGAGTTGATGTCTTATATCATCTACAAAAGCAAATGAAAAATTAGATTGTGTATTTGGATGAAACTGGATTTTTAAAAGGGCTCAGAAAACATATTTAATTAGAAAAAGAAAAAAAAAAGATGGTGATTGGTATGGTTACACAAGGAGGAAAATGAATAGGTGGAAGAGAGATAGTGAGACGTGCCCAAGAGAGAGAGAGAGAGAGAGAGAGAGAGAGAGAGAGAGAGAGAGAGAGAGAGACATGTCATGGACAGGAACACCAGAAAGTGAGACTGCAGTTTAGACAAGAGTGTGTGGAGTAAATTTATTTATTTTTCAACTCCTGAGGCAGGACATTGCAAATGAGTTAGCATTGGCCATAAATTCTTAGATCACCATGTATTCTGTTTCAAATCTCATATACAGAAATACAGTGGCTATAAACTTATAAACACCAGCCGTAGCAGAAAAATAGCCTCAGTTAATGTCAACGTGACTTCATTTTTTGTTTTCTACGTAATGTCCCCAACCCAAACACATGTATCTAAACATAAAAGAGGACACTCTAATTTACCCATCAGCCCCAGGAAAAAGTAAACAGCAAAAGTAATTAAAAGGGAGTAACTTGAAAGTTGAAAGTGGATTTCTCCTCTGTTTGAACCAGCGCATGAGTTATAGTGCAGATGAGGGAGGAGAGGGGAAGTAAGGAAGACTAATTATGCGTTCTTCTGAGTGGCTTCTTTGGGACAAGGCGGTGTAGTACGAGGAATGCAAATTGTGACTGTTTCTAGGTGAGGTGCGCCACAGTCACAATTCGTGTTGGGACCCACAGTGTTCTCAAAAAGGCCTTTGTGTTCCCATTCCCAAGAGACCAGCTCAACGAACAGTATTATCGGCATTGCCATGTTGTTTATGCAGAAAAAAAATGTCACTATTTATAAGATGAAAGGCTATTTATATTTAAGGCTATTCACTATTTATATTTATTCAGGGAATGAAAGAAACATTTTTTTTTTCAGTTAATTGGTGTTCTGAGATACTTTTCTTGTCGCCAGCTCCCTTGCGGTTTTGATATTAGTGTATTTACTGGATTGCAGTTAGTTTCTGGAGCATTATGTCTCAAGGTTATGTATTTGTCAGTGTTTTGACCTCAGTTGATTCAATGAATGCAAAGTTCAAGTGTCCTATTCAGGCAGAGTTTCAACAATGGAGCATATACTGATTTTTTATAAGTTCCTGTTGTACTTGCTACAGTAAAAATGACTGATGCTGCAGATTTTTTTTTCTTAAGTTATTTCAACCATTTGATCCAGGCAATCAGGATATTTTCTCTAGAATTCAACTGCATTAGTTCCTAGAATACAGTAATCAGAAGCTCAGTACAAATGCAAGACCAGACCGCTTCTTGGACATGAGAACAATCTTGTAATTGTGAAATGCTACTCAAGTATCAATCAATGATTAAAGAAAAAAAACATGATGATTAAAAGCAACTCAGAGACCTTAATCAAACAAAGAAGTCGAGTTGAATTCCAAACAGCCCTTCAAAGTGAAGCAGCATTTAGATATAGATTTGCACAAGAACAATCTATAGCGCCGCTTTGTTGTTTTTCTATCACGAGACTCAAAAGGTGAAGAAAATCTATTAACTTCTGATTAAAATGTACTCAGTCGCGTCAGAAATACTTGTGATTCAAGTGTGAATAGATTGTCGCTGCCATTAGATATGAGTTTATGCAGGTGTTGGCCACAGTCAGTGCTTGTGTGGGTGTCTTCAGACGGGCCTGGTGTCGAAATGGTGATAATATAAAAATGCGTGAATCCGCTAATGAGACCCTCTTAATATTCTGCAAATCTAAGCATCATATTATCATAAACTTGCTCACAATTTAGTCAACTCGATTGAGTGGCTGTGCTAGGAAATAAATTGTCCCATTCTTTACGGCTAAATATTTGAAAGCACATGGATCCCTGCCACTGCCGTCAACCTTTTAAAAGCTTGGTGATTGGCACATGAATAGAAAGTGCCTCTTTTGAGCAAACGTACAAGTTCCTGCCAGTGTTGTGAATGGAGCTCTATATTTTACCGTATACCAACAAGATCTCTAATTGCATTCCCGATCAGGCTAATTGAGTTGGATTCCAGTGCAAAGTCACAGTCATAAAGGCTTTCTAAAAAAAAAAGATGCCTATACGGATGTACTTCAGATGGGCGAGTGAGGGGATTGATGCCAATGTCCTTTGTTCTGACATCTGTTAGTGACATCTGATGATTGGTTGGAATGCGGCTTTACTGGATATATTTTTCCACAGCCAGAGCTAAAATTGAGCTGTGTTTCAGGGTCAGCACCACCATTGTGTCTGTCCATTAGAGGTCACATCTTTTGTCATCTGATTGTGTGTATGAGTGAATAAGGATCATTACATTAGATCATAAGTTGCTGAAATACAGCCGCCTTAACCTGAGAGTAGCTCTCGCTCCTTCACCGCTGTAATTGAATAACTTACCCACACACAAAAAAACTCTGCTCATCCTTTTCGCCTTCCATGCAGCAACACAGAAAGGGAAAGAAAAGTCTGCTCTGTAACTACCTGGGAAAGCAACCCATCAACAGCTGTTAGAGCTGACTTGAAGGTTAAATATTAGGAAGGAATCCAATTTCTCTTGTCTATTCAGCTCAGCGGTGTGTTAGATTGCAGCTGGAGTGTGCTTAGCGAGTATGGGGATATGAAGTGGGCTAATCAATCCCCTCTGCCTCATTCTCAAATTCCTCTCATATCAGGTCCCTGCCCCCCAGGCAGGCCTTCTGCTTTCCGAAAGCCAATTCCACACGAAATAAGAACTGTGACCTGCAGCTAGAGGGTGAAGTTGAGTTTTCCCTTCATGATTAATCTCTTCTTGGGTGGCTTTCAGAAAAAAACAGGGGGAGTGAGAGGGTGGACGTTGGGGGGATATAGTGTAAGAATAAGACAACATGCAAGTTGCTTTGGAACAAGCCCAACGCTGTTTCTTTTTTTTTCTTCTTAAGAACTTTGTATGGCCGAGCAGGCTTATGTAGTCGGGAGCTGCTTGTTTTGATAGGGCTTCTTATTGACATTGAGAAAATGAAGTAACAGATGCTACGATTAGACCTGACACTATTATTGTCGCCTGAACGGGGTAACACTAATGCGCTTTTTAACAGTTCGTATTTTTTTCCCAAGGACTTCACATGGCTTGGATTCACATGAAGTGATATCAACTAACAGGTCTGTGGCAATCGTGTACAGATGTACAAGGCAAACCGTGTTACTTAGCAACTCTTTATTTTATTCTCATGGATTTGAACGTATGTCAATGAATTAATTTTCAAACTGTTTTTCACATTGATTTTAAATAAAAAAATATCTTTAGATTCTTTAGAATTAGTTATTTATGATAGCTCACAATTAGATAAAAGCAGTTATAAAATCACAAAAAGACACGAAGACAAGCAGAGTGCAGAGTCTTCAGCGAAAGGCAGTATAACCTTAAAGTGCCAATGTAGCATTTTATAGCATATAATGACATCTTTCACTGAAATTGGACCTGTCAAGCACTCATCCATCCAGTTGGATTCTACCTAATGGCCGTTGGTTAGAGTTCAGAAAAAATGGTTAAAGTACCACATACCAGCCTTGAGTGTCTGGAAAGGATTCAGAAATGATGGCTTTTGTTTAGAGATGGAACTCTGAAGGATGTGTGGTGTTAAGTAGTTGAATGTTTAAATGGCACTAGCCAAAAAAAAGGGTTACAAATTTGAACCAGGCTCAGGGATTATATTCTGTAAACATATTGATGTGCATAATTTTTTTAAGCATCTCTAAACCTTCAGCTTTGCACTTCTATGAAAGTTCCAGCCCGTGATCTCATCCTCTTATTCTGACTGATCTCACTTCCCCCAGGGCCCTCAGATAGACCCCAAAAATGTGCTCACCGGGACGCTAAATGGCCTCTGGAACCATGTGCATTTTTAATGTCTTAATGATGATCCCATGCTCAGTGTACAAGTGTTACACATACATCTAGTAAATTTTTTAGCATCTAAAACGCTCACTTTGAAAAACAGCCCATTTGCTCGCTACCCCCCACCAAACAAATTGTTGGAGAACAACAAAGTTCAATCTATGTTTGAATATTTCTGTGTTCCTCATCTGCGGCGAGCACTTACAGGAGTGCGTTTTTACATCCTGGATATGGTAGTGGTCCACGAGGGACGAGAGGAAAGTGGATTTCAACCAGATTGGGGAATCGGGTGCATCCAGCTTTGAGCACCTCTGAGTCAGGCTAAACAGTGGGCACAGTCATCCACACATCGGGCCAAATGGAAGAGTGAAGTAGCAAACACTATGGAGCTACTTAGAGGAGGAGGACTGCAGTTCTGTAAACATGTTCCTCATTGGTGTGTGGTCTTAGACACTCATTAAAAATGGAGTGGGTGGACTTGTTGGGGAGCCATTTGTACATTTGCTCTCATGTAAGAGATTTGTTTATAATATGCAGCATTATGGAATTATCGTGTTAGGCCGCCTGGGCCGACTTGATGTCATTTGTGGTCTCTGGAATTTATAGTTATTTCCGTAATAAGTGCAAGATGTGCGAAGCCTTAAAGGGCAAAGTGCCTTCCTAAGTCTTAAGTCTAAGTCTAAGGACCATCAAAATAAAGTGTTAGCAGATATTAAGCAAACAGTCTACTAATACTCTGAGTTAGTTGACATGTACAGTAGTTGCTCATTGTTGGGATAATGTGTAAAGTGGACCATCTGAGGCCCCGGGTTCAATGCCCGCATCCGTTAGGGGGGTAACAGTATCAGACCCAGGACCAGAGATGATGAAAGAAGACCAGGAGTCGTGAGGTTCAATCAAAGAGTAAAATTTACTGAAGAATAGTTTGCAGCTTAATTGGCAGAGTCAGCGTCAAAGTCTCACGAGGAGGTCGCAAGCTAACTCTGCCAATTAAGCTGCAAACTATTCTTCAGTAAATTTTACTCTTTGATTGAACCTCACGACTCCTGGTCTTCTTTCATCATCTCTGGTCCTGGGTCTGATACTGTTACCCCCCTAACACATCGAAATACACTCACCTAAAGGATTATTAGGAACACCTGTTCAATTTCTCATTAATGCAATTATCTAATCAACCAATCACACGGCAGTTGCTTCAATGCATTTAGGGGTGTGGTCCAGGTCAAGACAATCTCCTGAACTCCAAACTGAATGTCAGAATGGGAAAGAAAGTTGATTTAAGCAATTTTGAGCGTGGCATGGTTGTTCATGCCAGACGGGCCGGTCTGAGTATTTCACAATCTGCTCAGTAACTGGGATTTTCATGCACAACCATTTCTAGGGTTTACAAAGAATGGTGTGAAAAGGGAAAAACATCCAGTATGTGGCCTGCCTTGTCGAAAATGCCTTGTTGATGCTAGAGGTCAGAGGAGAATGGGCCGACTGATTCAAGCTGATAGAAGAGCAACTTTGACTGAAATAACCACTCGTTACAACCGGGGTATGCGGCAAAGCATTTGTGAAGCCACAACATGCACAACCTTGAGGCGGATGGGCTACAACAGCAGAAGACCCCACCGGGTACCACTCATCTCCACTACAAATAGGAAAAGAGGCTACAATTTGCAAGAGCTCACCAAAATTGGACAGTTGAAGACTGGAAAAATGTTGCCTGGTCTGATGAGTCTC
Source organism: Tiaroga cobitis (assembly GCA_030578255.1). Classification (NCBI taxonomy): domain Eukaryota; kingdom Metazoa; phylum Chordata; class Actinopteri; order Cypriniformes; family Leuciscidae; genus Tiaroga; species Tiaroga cobitis. The sequence goes on from CM060597.1 coordinate 18,055,722, forward strand.
GATTTCTGTTGAGACATTCAGATGGTAGAGTCAGAATTTGGCGTAAACAGAATGAGAACATGGATCCATCATGCCTTGTTACCACTGTGCAGGCTGGTGGTGGTGGTGTAATGGTGTGGGGGATGTTTTCTTGGCACACTTTAGGCCCCTTAGTGCCAATTCATACTTTGCACGTGACGTCACAAGTACTGGCTGGCGGGCAAGAACGTCGTTCTCTAGCAACGAAACCCAGTAAACCAATCAAGGATCGTTCCAAGACGTCGCCAGTTTTAATATACAAAAGTTGGTGTTTTGAGGTGTAAATGACATGCCAGATAGTTGTTGTGCGATTGGATGCACTATGTCAATCGTGTAATCTTAACATAAATGTGCTTACACTTTCGCCAGTAGGTGGCGAGAACGCGTTCATCTGTACGTGATTTGATTTGATATGATATGAGAAGATGAATACATGGAGAATGAATGACACTTTACTGTTGTACTGCGTCTACTTATTACTTACTTACAGTTACTTTGCATGCATACTATTGTACACTTATTACTATTCTACATTACAGCCTAACAGATTACTAACAGAATTATATACATTTCGCTGCTCTTGTCTGTTGTCTGATGCTATGTGGAGTGGATAAGCAGGTAGGCTACAATGTTTGACATCCTGCTAGCCATATATGATACAGTTGGCATAAGTTTTTATTTTGTACTACTTATCAAGCTGTCATTCGCCGGCAGGCAGGGTGTACATATTCAGATGAAGACTTCATCACACGATGGAACAGATGTCACTTTATAGCTGCAAACATAAGTAAACGGATCTTTGCTTTGATTATGAAGATATTCCTGTTTTTCACCTCCCATACGACAGCGTTGTTAACCCATCCACTGAAAAAAAGATAGCTATCTGTACTTTTGTAGGCTTTTATTTTTTGTGTGGTGAAGGTGACGGATTCTCTATAAGATATATGTAAATATCTCCAAACTCCAGCACCCATACACATGATCCATACACAGCACCCGCTGATGTTTTCATTGCTTTAAAGCAATGAAAACATCAGCGGGTGCTGTGTATGGATCACATGTTCCGAGTATGTTAATCTTTTCTTGATATCTAATTTTAACATTTGGTGACATATGGTCTAAATAGTAAATTGATTGTAGTATTGGAAATTTGCAAGGCTGCAATTCCCCTGGCTGGCCACTGTTTGTCTGCATTTTGTCAGCGTTTGTTGCCCGCCAGGTATCCATGGTAGTCACGTGACTGCAAAGTATGAATTGGGCATCGTTTAAATGCCACGGCCTACCTGAGCATTGTTTCTGACCATGTTCATCCCTTTATGCCCACCATGTACCCATCCTCTGATGGCTACTTCCAGCAGGATAATGCACCATGTCACAAAGCTCGAATAATTTCAAATTGGTTTCTTAAACATGACAATGAGTTCACTGTACTAAAATGGCCCCCACAGTCACCAGATCTCAACCCAATAGAGCATCTTTGGGATGTGGTGGAACGGGAGCTTCGTGCCCTGGATGTGCATCCCACAAATCTCCATCAACTGCAAGATGCTATCCTATCAATATGGGCCAACATTTCTAAAGAATGCTTTCATTACCTTGTTGAATCAATGCTACATAGAATTAAGGCAGTTCTGAAGGCGAAAGGGGGTCAAACACAGTGTTAGTATGGTGTTCCTAATAATCCTTTAGGTGAGTGTATAGCGTTACCATTTTTTACGTGTTATTCTCAACTGTTCATATTCTTTTTTTCAGTTTCAATCAAATTTCTTTCAGAGGTGCCCTGGAAAGCCAACAGTTTAGCATTCTAAACATGCAGCATGCTAAATGCTGCATGTTTAGAAACATGCAACAAGGCATTTTAGCTAAATGCTACACGCTTAGCTAAATGCTACACTAAATTCGAGGCTTCTGGTCATTCCTAGGATATCCAGATCCACCAAAGGAGGCAGAGCATTTTCACATTTAGCTCCGAAGCTCTGGAATAGCCTTCCTGATTTTGTTCGTTGCTCAGACTCGCTCTCCCAGTTTAAAACTAGACTGAAGACGCATCTATTTAGCCAGGCATTCATATAAATTTTTTATCTTACAGTTACTGTAAATTCGGCCTCTAGTTTCATAAACGCCAGAGGAGAACTGGCCCCCGACTGAGCCTGGGTTCTCCCAAGGTTTTTTTTTTCTCCATTGGGTCATCTGATGGTGTGCTAGGACACCTTTAGGTCACTGGATGGAGTTTTTTCGGTTCCTTGCCACTGTTGCCTTTGGCTTGCTCAGTTGGGGATATTCAAATTAATTAACCAATCATACCATTGATCAGCTCTACCAAACTTGGATGTCTTTTTTTTCCAGTAATAAACAAACATTGTTAAGTTGTTTTGATTGATACTGTGAAGCAGCTTTGATACAATCTGTATTGTGAAAAGCGCTATATAAATATATTTGACTTGACTTTACTTGACTTAAATGTAGTAACAATTAGCATGCAGTTTCAAATAGCCCAATTATTATTTCCTAATGTCTTAAAATCAATTTTCTAAATGCATGTTATTATTCTTTTTGGGTACGATTCATCCATGCATGTATTTTAATTTTATATATACATATATTAGGGGTTTAACGGTACACAAAGTCACGGTTCGGTACGGGTTCGGTACAGCAGGGGGAGAAAACTAAACACAATTTTTTTTTATTAAACTGTTTTTTTTTAGGGGGGGGGGGGGGTTGTCATTTTTTACAAATGTGTTTAAATTATTTTTTCTATAATTAAAAATTTCGAAAGGATTAAAAAAATCTATCTTAGCTAATGCTGTAATCCAAATGGGGAAGCCTTAATTACACATTACTATAATATTAAAGGTTACAATAAACAACAGAGCCCAAATTATTAAAATCAGTTGCTATATATTTTTTATATATAATAATCACCACTAAAAAAAAACATGTACTGTAAATTGCATATAAGGCAGGTTTTGCATTAGCTTCTAAATCTAATTAAAAAAGTTAATTTTATACTCCAATTCCTTTTTGAAATATAATCATTTACACAGTGGCTGCCATAAGTTGTTTTCATGACAAATTTATTTAAACATACATTAAATAATCAAGATATTATTAACAGGTAAAGTAAATATAATTAATAGGCTATTATAGAGCATGTACAAAATGCTTCTCTAGAGTTAATTTCTCTTGCGAACTAACCTACCGTCGACTCCTAATGCCTGAGGTAAATGTAATGCTATGTGAGATGTTATTCTCAAGCTGTTTTATTGATATCTTTCCACAGTTGAAACACTGGCTGAGAGATGTAAACATATCGATCATCATCTCTTCTTCTTCTTCAGAGCTTTTTACTGGTAGCAAACAGAGTTGCATTACCATTGCCCCCTTAGATTGGAGTGTGGATCGCCTGTGACTGAATGTATTCATCGTGCGACTGCATGCCCCGAACCGTGACGTCCGTACCGTACATAGACATGTGCCGTTTCACCCCTAATATATATACAGTATATATAAATATATACAGTATATATAATATAATGTAACATATGTATTATTCCTATAAAATGCTTGCTGACAATGGGGAAATGTGGGTCCCATTGCCAAACCAGTTTAGAACCACTGCAGTAGATCATGTTGTAACATTGTTTTTTTTTTGTTTTGTTTTTTCTGGAGCAGAGGCATCGTGATGTTCTGACTCATTGAGTTACACAAGTTAGAAATTTTCTGATCACATTCCCTCCTCTCCTCCTCATCATTCGTGGTTCTCTTTCTGTGTCCCATCAATGAAATATTGCAAAAGGCCCATAAAAAAATACTGTTTAAGTACAGCCTAATCTGGGCAGCTTTATTTAGATTTGAAGCGTGATGTCGTAAGACTGACCAGGGTCACCGGACCTCTTGAGACCTCCACAGACGTCCATGTATGTGCAAACATACAGGATGTGCCTAGTCACTGCAGCACTCACACAGACCTTATCTCTGACAGCTAGGCCCCTGGAGCTCCACCATATTGATGAATAAAATAGTACCTTTTCCCAATTAGATTTCCCAGTGTTGGCACGAAAATGTACTGGCTGGAGAGGGGGAGTTAAAAGTGGCCTGGATGTTTGACGGTCTGCAAAGACAGCATAAAAGTTTTTCTGGCTCTTAATGACGGGGCTGGGGATGATGATGATGTTGAAGACTGACACTTTGTCAGAGGCTTTTATGGGCGCAGGGTGAAAGTGCACAGAGACGGTTCCGCCATCACTTCTCACCTCATTGTCCTCCATGAGTAATGTACGGAGGAAGAGGAGGAGGAGTGCGATGAAGATGAAGGGTGGAGAGTGGGGAGAGCAGATGCTTCTGTACACAGTGACGGTCTTCTCAGTGCGAGAGCTGAACTGCACTTAGGCCCCATTTGCTTTTAAGGATGTCTGACAGGACGGCAGCCACGTATGATCAAACTCCCCCCACCCCCAATGTTCAGTTGTGACAGTTCGCTGTGAGAAGGCCTTAATGCACTGTCACCGGCGTTCTCCACTCAGCTGCCTTGATTTACCTCCCCCATCTGTCCTAGTCAGGCAAGACAGGACAGAGAGCAGGACTAATGCTCTGGACCGGTTTAGTATGGGTCATTCTTTAGTTCATTGCACATTAACCAGACTTTTTACATTGCTGCCATTTTAATTAAAGTGATTATTATTTACTCACCCTCATGTGGTTCCAAAACTCTTTTTTTTTTTTTGTCCATACAATGAAACTCAAAAAAGAAAGTCATACAGGTTCAGACATTTCCATGTTTGTCCTCAGACTTTACCTTAGACTTACCGTTCAAATAATTTGGGGTCAGTACGATTTGTTTTTAAAGAAATTAATTCATAGAAAGAAATTAAACTAAACAATTACATGGATCAAAAGTGACAGTAAATACATTACATTTATAATATTACAAAATATTTCTATTTCAAATAAATGCTGTACTTTTGAACCTTCTATTCATCAAAGAAAAAGTATCCTAGTTTCCACAAAAATATTAACCAACACAATGGTTTACAACATAATAAGAAACGTTTCTTGAGCTTCAAATCAGCATATTGTTCACTGAAGACTGGAGTAATACCTGCTGAAAATTCAGCTGTACTATCACAGGAATAAATTGCATTTTAAAATATTAAATTAATATTATATTATAATTAAATTAATATTAAAATAGAATTATTTGAAAATAGAATTATTTATATGTATTTATTCATTTATTTAGTCACATTAATGAAGACTTGGTGAGCATAAGAGGCTTCTTTCAAATACAATAAAAAAATCAGTAGTGATTTCACAGTAGTGTACCTTCAAATGTGAAACTGAAAGGGTTAACAAGGCCTTTTATAGATTTATTCTTTATAGAGGTTTGAAGCTGTTTCACTGTCAAAGGAAATGTTTTAGTTTCTTAAATAATCATGACATGTGGCCAAATAATGTACATGCATTTACATTTTGACTCACAATGAAAGCCTCCTTGTGCTTATCACTGCTTAAAACGCCTCCTTTCAAAGCTGCAGTCTTGTGACACAACCTTGGGATTTAATAATGATTTTATGAATCAGAAGCTACTCTCACATGAGATAGACAGGAAATGGGGGGGGGGGGGGGGGGGGGGGGGGGTGTTGAGAGGGTTGGTAGAAGTGGCATCATGGGTAATCTGGAGGCTTGAAGGCTCTCTCTCAGCCATTATCTTAGGAAAGCGTGCATGTCCGCTTTGCCACGTTATTCCAAGGTCTCAATTACGCTGTGTTCTCTATGATTTAAGCAGCACTGTTTTCATACCGGCTACACGGTGCACAACAAGCCTCTTAAAGTCCCTAATAAATGTGAAATTGCATGTGATGTGTTTTCCCCCTCTCTCTTCACTCCGTGTGCTTTGATCATGCAGTCCCATGACAGATCCATCAGCCCTCTCTTCATCTCCTGTAGGAATTGGCTGAGCTTAATTGGTGCTACCAGGAATATATCAAAGCAGGAAACCGGATGCTCTCCGAACATCATCCACCAAGCAACCTCTAAATCTGTATCGCCCCAATGGCCACTTAGCAGCATTCTGCTTTTCAACTCACACAAACATTTTCAAATTGTTATAATGACAGGTTCACAAGGAGACTATGACTTTACTACATCATGACATAAATCCCCCTCTTTCTAGTATTGGGGGTTGCTCCGACAGCCCGTTGTTCTAATCTTATTTAACAGTCTATGCTTAGCACTCAATGCTGGGCCTCTCAGATTGGAGAGTTTCCAAACAATGCTGGGCTCACCCAAGCTTGGAATTGGTTTTCCGTGGAACGTCTCCCTCCTCCCTTTGGGCACTTTACCAATTTGACCAAATTTGTTCCATCACTGGCTCTAAGTAGCAGGAGTGTTTTTCGGCTTCGTACTGCAGACTGGCACTTGCAATTTGCACATTCTTTGCAGAACATGAACAGCTTTGTTAAGGGCTGAAACCGACCTGGTACGGAGTGGCTTGCTCAGAACTAGGACTAGGTTTATTTCTCTGGCAGTTCCTCATGCTAAACTTAAATTAAGCTTAAAAGTTCCTCAAGCTAAACTCAAAATCCCTCTTGACTTAATCTGTGGATTCAGTTTTGAAGCTGAATCATTCAAGGTTATGCATATGATCCCCCCGTATATACTTACATATTCATATACCCTCAACCTAATCATGTTTAAACTGAAAAAACCTTCAGCATTATTAAAAATAATGGAATGACTTTGTCCTGCCTGCCTGTGACATACTGTACAACAGACATGCTCTATTGCCCCTTATGCCACTCTATTAAAACCGCAATGTGCCTTCCTCATTATCACCCACGGGTAGGACATTACATCTCAGTGAAATTTTGTTGTTGTTGTGTTTTTTTTTTTTTACTGTCTAATGCAAGACAAATACTCCATAGCCAAGGCACCTGTCTACTTGATGTATTACAGGCGTACAATAGGCTACTAAAAGTTGATACACTGTAATTGTGCATGATAATTAGAGTTATAAACCCACCTGTAAATGCTCCATTGGGATCTGGGATATTAGCTTGTTCACTGAAACGCACGCCCACTGCTTTTTTAATTTTAGGGATGAGTGTTAGTGGAAATATCATTTAAGGGCCATGATTGCATTGGAGGTGTACATATAGATAAAGACCAGAATGCTTCATAAACCATTACTTTACAATTGGAAGATAAGTGCATGAATTAGGCTAACGCTAATGGAAGAGTGTGTAAACTCAGCAGTAAGTTTAACAGCAGCGAGACTCGAGCTGCAGCCGAGAACAGCTTCAGGCAGCAAAAGCAATTAAGAAAACTTAAAATAATTTGAACTAATTCTTTTCTCGTTATCTGTGGAAAATAATGCATTATGTGTTGATTATGAGCGGGGAGGAAGTCCTTTATCAGGAGTGGGAATACCTTATGCTGAGACTGCTTCTTTCAGGAGGCTGCTTAAGGGGATTGCAGCGCTGGATTTCTATTTGGTCTGACTCTTTCTTTCACTCTCTTGCTTTCATTTGCAGGCTTTGCTTTTTTTCTTCTCTATAGTTTGTTCGCTCTTTTTTTCCCCCACCACCTCACATTCAGAGTTCAAATTCATTAAACACGGTGTCATCACGCGTTAGTCTTCACCTATCCGCGGCAGCCATTTCCTCCCTCACGTTGCTTTTAGAAACAATTTGCTTGTGAATAGCAAGGGCATAACAAAGTGGAATGAATCGGAGTGAAAGCATAGTTTCCTGGAGATGCATGTTGGCAAATGGAGTTCCGTGCCTCCATGTGACATCTAAACTCGCTGTATCCCTCAAACGGATGGTGCGCTTGTGTGTGGGGTGTCTGGTTGCAGGGATTGCCAGTAATCTTCAGTGGCTTGCTTATACACACACCACCCCGTCTGCTTGTGAAGTTGTGAATGCTGGTGTCGATCCAAAAAATCCAGTTGCCTTTGGATGTTCGAACCACATCAAGACCTTTTGATGAGGGGCAGAAATCCTTTTCAAATGTCATACTTTGGTGATGTTTACCTTTAATAACCCAAATCTAAATATTTCTTTTTAATTTTGAGCGAATCATTTGTTCATGCTTCGAGACGTTTTGTTGATATTTCATTCAGGCGGGCGTACACAATGAAACGGGCCTCTTTGGTAGCAGTTTATTTATTTGATTCTCTGTGGAAGCTGCTGCCATCAGCTAGGCCTCGTCTGAACCCGGCGCGGTAATCTCGCCTCAGTCACGTCACTGCAAGGGCTCTGCTCAATTTCAGAGACACTAGTGAGCAGTCATGAGAGGATCCAAACCCCATTTAATGTCCTCTGATGGCTTTTGCCTGTTCGCTATCTCTCGGTGTATCAGAGTGAACTTAATAGGATAATGGAGTAATCCGGTTAGTTTACCTTCACTCTTAGACCATTTATTCAGCCTCTTTGATGCATTTGTTTCAGAGAACACCAGTGGAGATGTTTAACCCGCAGATGCTAGACCGTGGAATAGTTGCGTAACGCATTCAATTTCGGCAGAGCAGCAGGCATGAGCGCGGTGTGTCATGAGTACCAGAGTTCATGTAACCTAATGGAGTGCAAATAGAGTCATTATGCACTGTAATAGGAAGCACTCTCTGCAATATAAGCCGAGCATGTTTTCACCACTTTTCTCAGTTTTTGCTTGCCCTTCCCTTCACTTCCCCCATTATGCAAAATGGGGTTGTAAAAAGCAGGCCTTTTCATCCCTGTATCTTTTATTCTCTTCAAGCATATTCCAAGCTTTTTTTGTGTTGTGTTGTTTGTCCGAGAAGGTGAATCCTGAATTTACAGCGGCTGCGTGCCACCTTGCTTCACGTGTTTGGGTTTAATTACATAGAAATAATCAATAGACTAATGATGGCGTAATTTAGAGCTCACATTCATCTACTGTCCAGAGGTGTTAATCAGAGCAGAGCCCAGTCTGAATGTGGGGAATGTAACCAGGGAGAAAGTTATTCATGGAAGACCATGTCACAGGCCATGATGGAAGAGCAATATCAGGCCAGTGATTGATTCTGAATGTTATGGTTCAGCCCATTGGCAGATTTTTTCACACAGGTTTTATTGTGATAAGGGAGTCATTAAATTAAAGTTACATTTGTTGCATATCCACAGTTCATATTTTTGTTCATATTTCAAATTCATATTTAGTGTATACGGTTCACTAAATGAACTTTGAGATATGAGGGGTGTGGTATTTTCAAAATATGTCATATTCACAATAGCCAGCCACTGTCAAAATGTGGATGCTAATCGTAATTTGACATATTTAAAGTTCAGTCAAGCTATTGTTTTGAAAATGGAGTTAGCTACAAAATCGAGTTTACTATAATTTCTAGATATAATAAATGTATCATTTAATCTGAGCTGTATTTCTGTTGTTAGCATGAGGTGTATTGAAGAATGAACCAATTCACTAGAATGAATTGGACTTTCCAGCAGTAACATTCAAAAAGTTGGGTTGGTAAGATTTTGAAAGAAGTCTCTTAGCCTCACCAAGGATGCATTTAGATTAAAAATACAGTTAAAACAGTATTATTATTATTATTATTATTACATTTATATAACTGTTTTTTTATTTTAAAATATTTACTCCTACAATGGCAAAGCTGCATTTTCTAATTTTAAAATTACTTCAGTCTTCAGTGTCTCATGATCCTTCAGAAATTGTTCTAATATGCTGATTTGGTGAAACATTTCTTATTATTATCACAGTTTAAAACAGTTGTGCTGTTTATTATTTTTGAAGATACGGTGATAAAATAAATTCAGGATTATTTGATGAATAGAAAGTTAAAAATAGCAGCATTTATTTGAAATATAAATCTTTTGTAATTTCAGAAATGTCTTTACAATCTAATGCATCCTTGCTGCATTAAAGCATTCATTTCTTTTTTCTTTTCTTTTTTTAAATCTAACTGACTTCAAACTATTAAACGCTATGGTGCTCATGACAGAGACCGGTTTAGGATGAACGGATTTAGTTAAATGAATCAGACTTTCTAACACTGCAACTGAGAGCAAGAGAAAGAGTCGGTTTGATTATTCCCTCAGCTCAGATTTATAGTAATCTTTGTTTTATGTAATTCAATGCATTTTAATTGAATGATTATGCAAAGACCAAATATATTATTTCAAAACATTGTCTCCGTTTTACTGTTTTTGTTTGAAGTTGAGTGAGGTAAACAAACCAAAGCCTTAGTTCCTTTAGGACAGGATTATGGACAGGATCCCTGTAGGTTGAAATTTAATATGGGAAGGCCTTGTCCATGCAGGATTATTGTTTAACCCAAGCCTATGAGTTTTGCACTTTCAGTGGGACAAATGGGGAAATTGAGGTACACAGATTTTCAATAACCTGTGCAACGTCCCGCAGTGGCTCATGGGAAGGCACACATTCCAATTCCTTCCTTTTCAGCAGGAAGCCCATGGGGGACCCAGCACATGTTTACAGGTACAAGTACCACGCACACGGAAACAAGTGTCCTCGATCCCCCCTAAACCTCTAAAATACACACACATGCACCAAATGAATTCTGCCCCAGCAGTCCTTTACTGGAAATATCTAGAGGAAGGAGACGCTTAATACAGCCAAACATTACTTAAAAAAATGTCACATATTCAGGACAGCGGAAGATAACTGCATTGCACAAGAGACCTGCACTAATGTCAGCTGAAGGGCATTGGAATAAACAGCCGCTTGTCTTTTCTTGGTTAGGGAACTAGGGATTGGATAGGGTAACTGGGGATAGAGATAGCCAGCCTCTTCCAGCTGTCTTAAAGCTTCAGAGGACTCTCTCAGACCTTCTGTCTCTGTCTCTCTCTCTGTCTGTCTCTCTCTCTGTCTGTCTCTCTCTCTGTCTGTCTCTCTCTCTCTCTCTCTCTCTCTCTCTCTCTCTCTCTCTCTTTCTCTCTTCCTCACTCCTCATTTATTCTTTTTTAGACTCCTTTTATTGTGTACCAGAGTTTGGCCCTACACATCCTTCTTCTTAGTTTAAATAAAGGCCAACATATTTTTACTTATTAATTTTCCGTTTTAGCTCTGTTACGAGACTCAGTGGTAAGTTTGCCATGGCTTTCATTAAGGCTGAGGTAGGATGAAATATGGATGTGTAGGGAGTGGATTAGAGTGATGGAATGCTTTCCTGGCGCCTGGGCAATATTGTCTTGGGGGTGTAAGACACTTAGGCCCATAGAAACCTGAGCCATTTTCAAAATGCCATCACACTCATTGGCAGGGCAGAAAAGAAGTTTGACTCATCCGCAAATGATGAATATCATCTTGAGACGCAGCAGACTTCAAAGTGTAAGAGAAGTTCTATCATCATGATGCATACAGTCTTGGGTTGAGAGAGGGGCTGACCAGAATAAAATGTTTGGGAGAACTTTCAAATGACTTATACAAATCCATTCTAACCATGACACTCCACCGGCAGACGGTGATGTGCTTTTAATAACATTTTGCTAATGAATAATGCGGCTAAGACAGCAGTGTCGTCAAATCGTTTAACATTTCTGAAATGTATCATTACCAACACCAATATTGGAAACTAAGCAAACTCCTTGTCATATATCAAGGGCTTGATACATAACCGACTGTAAAATGCCATGCTAGACTTTCCTTGCTTGCTGCCAGTAAACAATGCACAGTGTGCTTGACAAAAATACAAAATAAAGTAATAGTATAATACCGGTATGTGCTTTCGTCCCTGAGGTGAATGCAGTACGCTTTGTTCCTAAACAAATCAATGATTCATTCTCTCAACTGATTCGTTCAAAAACAATGACTCACTCATTGTTTTTGAACAAATCAGTTGAATGAATGATTAAGTGACCCACTAAGACAGTCGCTTGCTTCGATCCTGATGGTAGTGTTTTTGAATGAATCTGTTATGTAAATGATTCAAAGAATCATTCATAAAGACAGTCACATATTTTGTTCCTGAATTATTCAGTGTGTTTTAAAGGGGTCATATAATGGTACATGCACTTTTACAAGTTGATTGTACTGAAATGTGTGTTGGCAGTGCCTGTACACAACCATCATATAATGATAAAAATCCTTCCAGTGTTTTTGTTTTAATCTCCTTATATGTTTTCCCCTGTCTCAAATCGAGCCGTTCGACCGTGTGACGTCACACGGTCGGACGCCCCTCCCACGACTGTTGATTGACAGGAACGTTTCAAAACAGACCAGCCCTGAGCGAGCTGTCATCATAGTCCGTCATTGTTGATACCGATACACTGGAGCAGAATGTCGTCTAAGCGATTGAGGTGTTCTGTTCTTCGGTGTAATAACGAACACAGCAGTCATTTTGATGTTCCTAAATTCGAACCTCTGAAGACGCAGTGGCTAAGTTTTGTTTTCGAAGGGAATATTCTCCACGAGCAACATCAATGCTTTCATGTTTGCGCGAATCATTTCTCACCAGATTGCTTTATAAACGAGGGTCAGTATGAGCTGGTTTTGCTAAGAAGCTGCTCCTGAAAAAAGAATCAGTAGCAACTATTTATGTTCCCTCTGCACCTCCAAAAGAAGTGAATGTAAAGTTTTATTAACCTTTATATTAATCTTTGCAATTCGCGAAAAAAAGTTCCCTTTCGAAAGGGAACTCACTGCGCCGATGACGCTTTGGGGAACGCCTCAGGCGTGACAGGTGTCTGAAATCACAATCAAATCACGGCAATCACATTGACCGGCAACAGCCTATGATTCATTAGTGTGAATGATTAACGTGCGACCTGGTAGTATAAAAGGGCGCCTTGCAAACATGACAAATCATCTTTTCGTCTTCAGGGACTGTCTGTGTGAAACGCAACTCAAAAAAACGGTGAGAAAATGAAACGTGCAGCAAAGGCTGATGGTTTTCAGAAGTGTGCAGACCCGTGCCCAAGATTTTTGATGCCGGGTGACACACACGAGCTGTGCGTTTTCTGCCTGGGAGAAGAGCATGCACGGGAGGTTCTCGAGGGAGCCTGCTGTGCAAACTGTCAGCGTTTTTCTGTGAAAACGCTCCGCTCTCGTCTGGCCCTCTTCTCGAGTGAAGAGGGCTCAGCATCTGGACCTCGTGGTTCAGGTCCCGCTCGTGCCGAGGCAGAGCGGCGGCTTGCATCATGGGGCTCCCAGATGGAGTTCTTCGATCACCTTGAGAGGGCTGTAAACCTCTCAGATGACCCGACGACTGACGAGAGCGAGCTGCAGGTTGAGGATGAAGATTTTTCACCGACTCTTCCCGCAGCTGATGCTCTTCAGGATGCGCAGGAGATGGCTGAGGAGGTGTATGATCCTGAACCTTGCCCGGTGTATGCAGAGCTGGTGGATGTAATGGAGCGCGCCGCTGGCAGGCTGCAGCTGCCTTGGCGATGCGCTAGAGGAGAGATCGCTCGCGGCAGGCTCGGCGATCGGTTTCTCCTCGGCCATAGACCACCAGCTCAGGTGAGCCTTCCATTTCTTCCCGACCTTCATACTGAGGTCGAGAGGGCATGGAAGAACCCATACTCTGCCCGTATCCACCGACATCAGCGAGCTAGTTTCGCTGATGTTGAGGGGATCGAGGAGCATAAAATTTTTTTTTTTTTAAGATATATATTTATAATAACTTAATATTGACGGAACGCAAAAGACGGAACTCTGAAGCGCGAAGTGCAGTGCCCGCCCGGACCGTCTGTGGCGTGCACATAACAGAGACGCTATGGCGCGCGAGATCCAAACACACTCGTTAAAAGCTGACGTGTGGAAATATTTTGGCTAGTCACACTAGTTGTAAGCTTTGTAGAATAAAACTAAAATATTTCGGAAACAATACAAATATGAGAAGCCATATGACGCGTTTCCACCCAGAGGAGGAAAAACACTCGGCTGTACCGGTCGTTGTTATACTATTAATTTACTACAAGTATGCTGCTAGTTCAGGCACACATTTATTTTCCTGTTGGTTCTTTGCAATGTTAATAAAATCTATTGTACGTTAATTCTTTATGGGTCATTACTTACTTTTAAAGCAAAGTATTTATAGTCACACAAAAAGATTCAGATAATCGATTTAGCATCGAATCGCAGCCCTCTGAATCGTAATCGAATCGAATCGTGGGGTGCCTAGAGATTCCCACCCCTACTTAAGTGAAAAAACAGCATTTAAGGGAAATTCTAAGTGTTTATGACGTTTCACTTAAAAAAACAGTTAAGTAACACTTAAGGGTATTTTTCTGCAACACCCTTAGGTTTAAGGGAAACATAAGGGCGACCTTAAGGGAAAATTACACTTAAGGTGCTTTATGCAACCGGGCACTGGCCCTTCACGGTCTGAGGACCATAGGCAGGGCCAGCGAGCCAGCATCTCCTCTCGTGCGCCCCCTCCTTGGAGGAGCAGGGTGCAGAAGAGGCGTGACTCCCGCAACAGGAGAGATTTGAGGGAGGTTATCCAGCACAAACGCACACAGAGGTGATGGATAACCTCCCCGGAGGGTCATGAAATTTGCCTCCTCTTTGACTCCCCAGCGTTCATTACATCAGGCCTGGGGATGGGCCTATGATGAGAACAATGTTCTGATGGCCCGCCAAGGCTTGGGTAGTGAGAACGCCTCTTTCAGGCATGTAAAGTGGTGGACCCCAGGTTCGTATAGAACTTTCTGGCGAGTCTTCACTCCACACACCGCACACTGAGCTGTCTGGTCGTTTTAACCCTCTGGGGTCTAAGGTGTTTTTGGGGTCCTTGAGATGTTTTGACATGCCCTGACATTTGTGCTTTTTTCAGTTGCTTATAAACATATTAATGGCACAGGTGTAATTACACTCTATTTAGCACAAACAGGGCTACCATAATATGTGAGCAACATGTATGTACATATTTGTATTTTTGAGAGAATATTGTTTATGCATGGTTATTGAAAAAAATAAAAATGAAAGTTTCTGAAATAAGGCAACAAAACACATATTGATTATTTCTTCACAAGACTTTTGAAAAATGTATCACATAGCCTAGAATATTTGCTCCAAAACTATGTAAGAATCATCCTGACTACTCATTCAGATAAGACAATAAAGTATTTTTTACATTTTTTAATGACGTGTTTTGTGTCAGAAAGCTTTATGCGAGGAGGCGTGATCTCTCATTAATATGTATGCATTTCACACCTGAGAAAGACAAAGACCCTCCCATAATGGCCCTATTAGGTGCTATCAGGCCATATCTTTATGATGAGCCTTGCACAAAGAATGAGGAGATTTAAAAAAGAATGGCTTTTAGATTGTTTGGATTTATTTACAACACAACATAATCCAAAGATACACAAAAAGGACAAAAAAAGCACATTAGTAAACACACTGATCTAAAGACATAGGCTTGAACAGTCACACAACTTTGTGCCATTGAAACATAGTACATACCTGTCATTTCCAAGGTGTTTGATTTTTCCTTTTTACCATGTTCATGTACAGAGACTGTTGAATGTTGAAATCAGCAGGACTCATCAGTGGCATCTCTCCCTGTAAAAAAAAAAAAAAAAAAAAAAAAAACACCTTTGAACATGCTGATATCAAGAGAAACTATATGGCTGCACGACTTTGGGCATGCATTGTAGATTTTTCTGGTTAAAATTGCGATTTAATTATATATATATATATATATATATATATATATATATATATATATATATATATATATTAGGGGTGTAACGGTTCACAAAATTCACGGTTCGATACGATACACTTGTGTCACGGTTCGGTTCGGTTCGGTACGTTTTCGATACAGCAAAAAGAAAGAAATGGCAGAGAAATTTCCTTGATTTAATTTTTTTAATTATATTTTTATTAAAACTAACATCATAAAGTATGATTTTTTTTTTACTTTGAGCAATGATGGAGCTATTCTTGACTTTTCTTAGGAGCATATAAAACAAAACAGCTCCTTGAACAAAATGAAATGTAATATTGTAGTAGTTATAAACAAAGGTTTATTTTAGTTCAGATTAACATTTGATAAAACCGACGTAATGTTACTTGAAAGCATTATAGCCTACTATTCCTGCCAAACTCCCATGGTCACAGTTAGTAGGCCTAGTGTTACTACAGTAAATCCATGGTGAATGTTGCTGATCTGTGGACACTGGATAGTTCATTCATGGCACAATGTTTCTTCCTGGTTTCCACGTCAGCGCTGTTTAATCCGTTAATGAGAAATGTGAATGTTTCTCACTACCCACATAGCAAAATTCAGTTGAATCAACGTTGAAATATGGTTTGGCAGAAATGTTGAAACTACGTTGAAGCCTAACATTGATCCGATGTTGAAAGTGTCCCCTCTACTTTTGTGTTGAATCAACATCGGATTTTCAACCATACTGACATTTAATCAATGGTGATTCAACCATCATCTAAATGAGAATCTACATTTAAATTTCAGTTGATTTTATGTTGAAATAATGTTACTTAATCAATGGTGAATCAACCATCATCTAATGAGAATCTACATATCAATTTAAGTTGATTTTATGTTGAAATAATGTTACTGAATCAATATTGGTTCAACCATTATCTAAAAGGTATAAAATTAATTTATATGCATTAATATAATATATATACTTATTATATATATATATTAAAATGAGTGATGGCCATTGTATCTTGCAGAACAATCAACATCAACCTCCATTGAAAATACACTCTATTTAGCAGCAGGCCTAAGACTGCCACCAACAATAGGACTAACCGTATAATAACAACAGACACATTTTGGATTCATTTAGTTACATGGATAAAAACATTTATTAGATTTTTTTTCTTTTTTTTTAATGCAACAAACAAAACATGAAGAACAAGGGGGTGATGCTATGTGTGTGAGTGGGCTTGTATGTGTGCAGGGCCATAGCACATCTGAAGAGGACACTGTGGGAGAGAAGCAGAGACAACATGTCAGCACTCACGATGAAACATTTTGCAGAGCAACTTATGCAACAGCTATTTAGTAATATTAGGAATATCAAATTCACTTACATCTAATTTTTCTTTAAGCCTCCTGCACGCCAAGGGGCGTAACGTAGCCAGTTCTTCACGATGTCACTGAAGGCCTGCTGTGTGAGCTTCCTGTCACACTGCCGAGAAGCAACTGAAAGACATGAATCCAAAATGGTTGTTTAAGGAATGATAAGATACTCATTGCATCAGTTGGGTTCAAATAACTTGTTGCCAGCTGAAAACAGCACAAGGAATATTAAGTTAAACTCACCAAACATGCAGTCTTGCAGGCAAGTTTCCCTAAATGCCAGCTTGGCCTCACTGTGTTTGTACGCTTTCCCTGCCCAACTAAATTTACAGGCCAGGCCGTTTGTTAAGGCTGCTGCCAGCATCCTCCTGATCATGCAGGTCGAGCTGGTGCCTCCCACCATGGCCAAGCGGACAATCTATTGAGATTAGGGATGTCAATTTTCACAAATTCCCATGATCGATCGTCGTTTAAATTAACGATCAATTAATCGATTAATCGTTAGCATTAATGGCAAACAGCACAGGGTCTGCAAATGCTGCTCAAAAAGCTATGTTACTCACCAAATTAATAAGAATGTTTTTTAATCTAAATAAAGGCTTAGTAGGATTGTAAAATGTTTTGATGTGATTGATAAATTAAATTAACTATTTAATATATAAATATAACGACAAATACAATGTGTCACCAACGCCGCCTCATATGCGTGACTTATACGCAAACTTATAGTCATGACGAAGGTGTAAAATAGTCCCAAACAACTCCGGGGTGTGTCATTCAGTGGCACTCAACACTTCACCGCACCGGCGCGCTCGCTTACATGTTTCGCGGTTGAGCAGCACGGACGCGCATGATCCTGCTTAATCGATGATCGATAAGTTTTATCGATTAAATGTATTATCGACAATTAATCGATCGTCGATTAATCGTTGACATCCCTAATTGAGATGTGAGGAAAAATGGATTTAAGTACAATTCCAGTTTGCCTGTTGATGTAACTCAATTGGAACACTGGTGTTAAAGGTCCGACCATGCGGAACATGGATAAAAACATGTGACATGTGGTTTGCAAAAACTTTAAACAAATAAGGTGCTTTTATACCAGCAGTATTCCCTTTACACAGTATCAATAAAATATTTCTTGTAAATCTCAACTTAAACATTAATGTAACAAATCAAATATTTAAACAAAGCTATTTGCCACTGCCAGGGCATTACTTTGTAGCTAGCTTGTTAAAACGAGTCCAGTTTTCTTTCTTTTTTTCTGAACAGGTATCTTGTATCAGGGAGCAGCAGAAACAGTCTAAAAGGGTCATGATCACTACAGATATAAGTCGACCAACGTTACTTCTCTGATAGCAGCTTAGGTTTGGTCATGGCATGCCATGGTTTCCCACGAAAGATTACATTAAACAGAGGTAAAGCCAAATTTATACTTCTGCGTCGAACTCACGCCGTAGCTGTGTAGCGCGCGTACCCGTGTATCTCTCCAAAAATGTAACGTCAATTCTACGCGTACCGCAAGCGCTGTGATTGCTAGAACCGCTCCCCGGGTTTCACACTCCCTCTGCATGTGTAATTGCGCGTCAACGACGCAGATATATAGTGAAAACCAACGCGTAGTCTATAGCGTAGAGGCTCCGGCGTTGGTCCGACGCAGAATTATAAATCAGCCTAGAGTGAGGTGAAGTGGTCGAGCACAGGTGCAGCGACAAGCGGGTGCGTTCCTGTGAAACTGTTGCGGTCATGCTCGCCTCACGCACGCGCCCGCGCGTTGCCGAAGTTGAATTGTCTAACTTTTTGTACACGACGCGCAGCACAAATCATTGGAAGAGAGACTAATCCTCGGCTCGCTGTTTGTGAGTTTCCAGAATCTAAATAGTTATCAGGACATCAACAGGAGGGAATTCACATGGCAGAGCATCCCCGCTAAACTAAACGCAGGCCTATCAGGTAAAGTTATGTATACGTTAAAGGTGCGTTCCATTCGACCATAAGTGGACTGCGAAGTGGACTTCACAGGGTGTTTCGCCATCTTAAGTGAGATTCCAATCCGAAGGGAACGAACATGTTCAGTTCGAAGGGCACTGCAAACGGCGTAGGGAATAAGGGAACATCGATACATCACTTCACAGGAAGTGGAGAGTGAAAATCAACCAACTGTCATTGTGCGCCGCGTCACCGGTCGGAACTAACCATAGAGCAGAGCAGTTGGAAGAGATTTTAAATTTAAAATTCTAACGGCTCTGAGTTTACGTATGCATTGAGTATTCATAAATAATGTTATTATTATACAAACTAGAGTATTTATGAACGGTTGGGGTGATTAATGTATCTATATGCCTATTATATGATTTTAAATTAGAAAGAAAAGTAAATAAAAAGTTATATCATAATCTGCGCGACCCTGTTGTTGACGTTGCAGGGCATTCCAAATGAGTGATTATTGTCAGCGAAGTCCACTTCAACTGATGTACCGTATTCAGGGAGTAGGGAGCAGTGAACAATGCGTAGGGACCCTGTCGAATGGAACGCACCTTCATTTTAAGTTAAAAAGACTACAGCTACGTAGCGCACAGAAGCCGTTGCCATGGTTACTATCCATAGAGCGCCTGTCATTCACTTGCGGAGCGCTGTCTCCCTTTCTGTTCACCTGAGAGAACCTGCCAAAGCCCCTCTACTGCTTGTTTGGGTGGGTTATTTGCTGGCTGACCAACATCCCACCCCTCCTGTGATCATGGTTTGACTGTAGGCCTATGTGTATTCAGAGCCAGTGAGCGGACTTTCAAAATAATAATAATAAAAAAAAAACTGCGTTAACGCGCGATAAAAAAATTGTCGGCATTAATTAATAAATGCGTTAACGCGATAATAACACGTTAACTTGCCCAGCACTAGTTTATTTTTTATTTTTTTTTTAAAACATAAGTCAGTTAAAACTTACCACAAGCAGGAGTGGGTATGAGCAGTCACTGGAAATGGCGCTGGCTACACTGTAAAAAGTAATACCTAGATCTAACTTATAAAAAGTGAGGCAAGTGGCTGCATTGAATGTTTTAGGTTGAATCAACTTGCAGCCTTTTTTAAGTATATTGAACACTTTAACATTACTTAATATGAACGCAATAAAATCAAGTTGAGTTAACTAATAATACTAGTATTACTCAGTTAGATAAACCTACTTTTCTTGGTACAGGTAATGTATTTATGGTTTGCTACAAGTAACCTGCACTCATTTTAATTAGGTTTTATGAACTTTAAAATAGTAAAATTAAACTAGTAAAATTAACCTAATCATATGCGAATAAACATTTTAATTGAGTCCTGGATATAACCTCAGAAAATAAATCTAAAAGTCTATATTCTAAGCACTACAGTGATTAACCTATTACAAATGCAATGGAAGAAAAAGATGAGAAAATAGATTGAAGACAGAAACATTTATTCAATGTTAACCAGTGTCACTTTTAACAGTGACTACAAAACAGCAAATAAATGTGGCCGCATATGTTAAGTATAATATAAAACAAACACTTTATAAGTGTATTTTCAACCTGTTCTGAACAGTACAGTGAAATATCCAATCTGTAATGTTTGGATAAAGGTAAATGTGAGCCATAAAATCACATTGTATCACACTGGAACTGCAAAGGTCGAGAGCATAGGTAAGTCCAAACAGGAGGCAGCATGCTTTAGACAGGTTTGGCACACCTCTGACCACGGGCTGTCCTTCTTTCATAATACCAATCGTGTCGGGATGATGGCACATGTACATTTTCAGTGGGCAACTGCCAAGCTCAGCGTGCACCTCTGTTTCAGCATGGTTCTATTGGTGGAGACAAAAAAAATCAAGACAAACAGGTAATGAGAGGAATATAGATGACCGGTAGAAGACATAAGACAAGAAAGTCAAAATTGTACTTTTGTTACTAAAGGTGGTGATACTAGACGGATACTGTGACTAGAGCATGTGACCAGAGTGAAGTCTATGTCAATGCCATAGAGTGTGGGTACTAAACTATCATAATCTACTGTAGCATGAGTGTTGTCTTATTCTGGTTCAAAGGATGCATTACAATGAAACAATGCAGTTGTCCTTGCCTGTCCCTGATTGGTCATCACATTATTGTTTTTTAAGCTAAAAATTAATGGACTATGCAGCATTAAAAAAAAAACGTGGATAAAATTTCTAAAATCAGACAGACAAACATACATCTCTGCAGTGTAATCTGTGCATCTGCTTTAGTAATGCAAAAGTACATAATCTCTGATTGCAGAGTCCTGTCAAAGACACACGACTACCTTGTTTTGCCTGCTGTCCATAAAACACCATCTTACTTTCCCTTATTTGCCCGTTCTATTGCCTGAAAGCTTGAAATTGCGACCGTTTCGATCGCATATTATCCCGAAATTTAATCTTTGCAATATAAAAATATAACTGAGGGCATTTGTGCAACTAAGTATTGCCTACATATCTGCGTTTTTAAACACGTCCATTCTAAATGTTGTTACAGTGGCGATAATGTTAGCAGGTGCTGCTAGAAATAAGCTTTAAAACTAAAACACATTGTAGGCTGGACGGGCCTACAGCACTCATTTAATTTCAACCGCTGTTGTCTGTTTGCCGATCGACCACACTCCCTAGCACTGTGCAACCATCTTAGCTTGCCATGTGTGCAGGATAGCTCTATTACAGTACAATGCAAACCTAACCTCAGCTCCCTTGAGTAAGCGATTTTGCGTGACTTTACATCACCAGTCATTTGGCTAAATTTGCTCAACTTACCTTGTTATTCAGATCCGCTGCAGCGAACAAACCGTTGAAGTGCCGAGGAAGATACTGCATCTGCCTGAGAAAGTCCGCGCCAATGAAAAAGCGGGATTCCAAGACTTATAAAAAATTTAAAATATTTACGTTTGGTGAACGCACGTGCCATATCGACAGCTGCTCAAATAAATAGTGTATGTCAACTCACTTTTATAACATTTATTGTACACAATAACCACATACAAATAACTACCTAAATAAATTGCATTGGTTTTATTCAAAATATATGGTTATATAAAAACTTCTATATTTTAAGTAAAGAGGAAGTATTTTTATACTTTTTAGTATAAAACTAATAAAATAAGATAGATTATAACTATTTAAAGTATATAAAACCTACTTTGTGGGAGTAGCACTTTTTACAGTGTAACTGCAGGTCTAACGGTAGCAGCTAGAAACTGATATGGACCGTTCCAAAGAAATATGTTTTTTGTTTCTTACTTGTTTTTTATTTGTTCTCTGTACAGGTTACACACATAACCTAAGATACATGTTAAAAAAACCATCACAATCAATCGTCCAAGCATTGTGTTTAATTAAAAATATAATAATTACAAATATATAAACCCCCTCATCTTAATGGTCTCACCTAGCAGTAACCGCCACTCCTCGTGCGTCCCGCCTGTTTAACTTTGACAGCATTGATTAAACATTGATCTAATGTTTGCAATTCAACCATTAAATTCAACCATAATTCAACGTGGATTCAATAACATTTTTTCAACTTTCAATTCTTCAGTGGTTGATTCACCAACACATTTCAACCATAACCATAAATCAACCATTTCAACCAAAATTCCATGTTGAAATAACATCTTCTGCTATCTCGCAGCGATGTTATTACTTCACTGGCGAATTAAATTTTTTTCTTTACTGGATTTGGCTGTGTAGTAACAGTGCTGCTTGATTAAGATCGGCTCGCGGTGCATTGGTCTGATAAACGGTCCGTCAACCACACAATAACGAGTAGCTCAGTTTCGTTCCGCTTACATTACATTTGCCATTTGATGTAATGTTGTGGTTGTGGTCACGCCAGCGTCTCTTACATTATGAGCCCGCTTGCCACGCGCGATGCGCCTACATTTGAAATAACGAATATTTGGTCGGCAGGAAAAATGGTCAAACGAACCGTTCGGTTTAAAAATGCGTACCGAAAACCGAACCGAAAGCCTCGTACCGAACGGTTCAATACGAATACGTGTATCTTTACACCCCTAATATATATATATATATATATATATATATATATATATATATATATATATATATATATATATATATATATATATATACATACACACACACACAGTGCTTAGAATAAGTGAACACACCCATGCTAAAGTTGACTACCCTTCACAATATAGACATGGTTTTATTTCAGTTAGCCTAACTGAACATTTATACATAAAAAATAGGCTATATTGTATTTAGACAGTATCACATATTTTACCGGAGGCTGAAATATATTTCAATAAATCATTTTATAACCTAAGCAGTTATTCGCAAACAAAATAAATTACGCATAAGGCAGTATTTTAGCATGATAATCAGTGTCATAAACTAATCTCAAAACTGAGTGAAATATATGTAGTAGGCTAATATCACATTTAAAAAGTTTACACGAGCGTATAGGCCTACGTATAGGGATATTTTGACTGTGAGGTAATCTTTCCTATGTCAAAAGCTAGCCAAAACTAGGCAAAATATAGTCTGAAAATTCATTTGAGCTCTATTATCAGAAAAGGAATTATATAACACTAACCAACTTACTCCGAACTTGTATCCTCGGCGGGGTCAATTCGTTCTTCAAAATGCAGCCGTTGGTCGTCTGAGTTTCAAATTCAAATTTCAAATACCAAAAAAGGTGAATCCTTCTGTAAGGGGTATACAGTCAAAGACCCAGAACCAGATATGAAGAATGAAGACCCGGAGTCAGAATTATAAAAAATTAAAGAAAAGTTTTACTGAAGATAGTTTGCATTTTCATCAGCAGAAGTCAGCTTCAAGACTCACACAGGAGTTCGTAGGCCGCCCTGCTTACAGTTACAAAGATCACAGCAGTTATACCATTTCCAAGGTCTAAGCTACGTCATTGCTTACAGGTTGAATGATTCTCATTGGCTAAGAAACATTAAGAGCCTAAACAATTTAACACATGTGAGGAGATAGGGGTGCCTATCGCCATTAGTAAAGATAGTTGTCGTCCACTCAATAGATTTAGGTCTGTGGTGGCCTCGCAGGTTAGAGTAGGGCGCCGGGTTGTCTGGTCCGAACGTCCAGAACCTACATAGAATGTCATACGCACACACACAAATAACAGACACTAGCAAATAACAGCTCCCATCAAGGCTGAAGAGAGTCTGAGCTCCTTATTATCAGTTAAGTATACCAAAACATAATGCTAAAACATTCACTCGTTTGGGAGAAAAACAGATAACTGGCATTTACTCCCAAGGAAGGAAATATACTGGAAAGAATACATTTTAATACAACAATTAAAGTTCGATAGTAACGCTCAATATAGCTTGACCATCTGTCCAGCGAAGGATCATATGTTTCCATGCTGCCTTTAGGACCCTCTAACCTTTCTTCTGATACCAGAGAAAGAGACAAACGGCCTTGTGGGTTACATGGCCTTCGTGTCCTGCGTGTACTACGTGCAATCTCAAAGTAAGATTGGAATGCACCTAAAAGAAACTGGTTACTTCCATCACATGCATTTAAGAAAATATAATTTCACAAGCACAAAGAATATAAAAATGAGTATGTGATAATGAATATATTTGATTATTGATTTTTATAAAGGAAGTATATAAGCATTCAAAAGGATTTATGATTATAGATGTATTTGAAGAGGCAAGGGATTTTGACCAACCCTTCACTTCCTCGCTGTCCAGAATCATCTGAAGGAGTAGCGTGCCATTCTCAAAACGCGATGAACTATCAGTGAATCTGATGAAGAAACGTGTTTTTATGCCATTGATCGCTGCTGGGCGTGTGCGATGCATAACGTTAGATCGCCTATTTACCATGTGAAAAGCTCTGGGGGCGTGGCGGCCTCGGCTCATTAAAGATAATGAAGGGAGAACGAAAAAACTGTACCTCTCCTTGGTTTCAAACGGATTACATAAACTGGAAATATATTTTTTTTAGTGCTGGGCAACGATTAAAAAATTTAATCGCGATTAATCGCATGATTTTCTTGCGATTAATCGCGATTAAGCACATTGTTACGCGCAAAATTGAAAAATGAATTCTAAAGTACTGTATTGCGCACTTTTGATTTAAATGTACTGCTACAAAAGTGCAATAACATGTGGTTTGCAAAAACTTTAAACAAATAAGGTGCTTTTATACCAGCAGTATTCCCTTTACACAGTATCAATAAAATATTTCTTGTAAATCTCAACTTAAACATTAATGTAATCAAATCAAATATTTAAACAAAGCTATTTGCCACTGCCAGGGCATTACTTTTTAGCTAGCTTGTTAAAATGAGTCTAGTTTTCTTTTTTTTTTTTGAACAGGTATCTTGTATCAGGGAGCAGCAGAAACAGTCTAAAAGGGTCATGATCACTACTACAGATATAAGTCGACCAACGTAACTTCTCTGATAGCAGCTTAGGTTTGGTCATGGCATGCCATGGTTTCCCACGTAGGATTACATTAAACAGAGGTAAAGCCCAATTTATACTTCTGCGTCGAACTCACGCTGTAGCTGTGTAGCGCGCGTACCCGTGCATCTCACCAAAAATGTAACGTCAATTCTACGCGTACCGCAAGCGCTGTGATTGCTAGAACCGCTCCCCGGGTTTCACACTCCCTCTGCATGTGTAATTGCGCGTCAACGCGGACAACGACGCAGATATATAATGAAAACCAACGCGTAGTCTATAGCGTAGAGGCTCCGGCGTTGGTCCGACGCAGAATTATAAATCAGCCTAGAGTGGGTGAAGTGGTCGAGCACAGGTGCAGCGACAAGCGGGTGCGTTCCTGTGAAACTGTTGCGGTCATGCTCGCCTCACACACGCGCCCGCGCGTTGCCGAAGTTGAATTGTCTAACTTTTTGTACACGACGCGCAGCACAAATCATTGGAAGAGAGACTGATCCTCGGCTCGCTGTTTGTGAGTTTCCAGAATCTAAATAGTTATCAGGACATCAACAGGAGGGAATTCACATGGCAGAGCATTCCCGCTAAACTAAACGCAGGCCTATCAGGTAAAGTTATGTATAATTTTAAGTTAAAAAGACTACAGCTGCGTAGCGCACAGAAGCCGTTGCCATGGTTACTATCCATAGAGCGCCTGTCATTCACTCGCGGAGCGCTGTCTCCCTTTCTGTTCACCTGAGAGAACCTGCCAAAGCCCCTCTACTGCTTGTTTGGGTGGGTTATTTGGTGGCTGACCAACATCCCACCCCTCCTGTGATCATGGTTTGACTGTAGGCCTATGTGTATTCAGAGCCAGTGAGCAACGGACTTTCAAAATAATAATAATAAAAAAAACTGCGTTAACGCGCGATAAAAAAATTGTCGGCATTAATTAATAAATGCGTTAACGCGATAATAACGCGTTAACTTGCCCAGCACAATTTTTTTTTTAAATAAATTACTTCATTTAAAAGAGAATTTCAGCTTCATAAAGAGAAATCTCTCGTATCTCTGTGACAAGTATTGACAGAGTTACAGTTCATTTTTCGGACGCGTTTCAGAATGGACCTCACTGACAGAGAGAAGACAAAACGCGCATCATGTTTATTTTTCTTTATTTGACGAAAAGCACAACACTTTGTTTTTATTGTGAGTACCCACAAAGAAATAGACACTTAACAGGATCTAATGATGTACAGCACTTATATGTAAAATCAAAATCAACAGAGTAATTTGAGTCTCTTTTGCACTGATAAGGAAAAAAGTGAGCTGGTATCGCCGGCGATACTGCCGACCCCAGAGGGTTAAGAGTCATTTTCTGTGAATTAAAATTCTGAACTGTATCTCTGTACAGACCTCGTTCCCTGTATAGAGCTATGGGGTCATGTCAAGGTAATAAGGTAAGAGAAATTTCCTGCATTATTAGGGCATTATAGTTCCCCGTTAGGTGGCCAGAATGATAACTATGTTAGCCTTCGGGCTGTTAGCCACCTCAGGGCAGAGTAGTTGGTCTCTCTCTCATAGAATTTTTTACTTGGAATTGTTGACTGACGCTAGAGGTTCAGATAGATCTATATCCAGCCCACTGAGCCGTCTGAATTCTTCCTGAGTATTTCGCCCCTTGAGCTCTTTTGGCTTATCAGTAGGCTGAGCGATTCTGCAGCTCCTTGTATGGACTATATTTTTTAGTAAATCTGTGGCTCCTCCGAGCCCTCAGGTAGATCTATGCTCGCAGGTTTGCCCTCGCCAGGGCCGCCTCTGTAGCTGGCCTAGGCTGTGCCAGGGATAATGGAGGCGCTCTGCTAAAAATAGCATTTCTGCCTCTGACCCTTCACTTTGTGAATGTAGGCTCCTAGCATCCCTGTATAACAGCCTCCTCCCCTGTGAGTCGTTAGGCCAAGGCCCGCCCCTTTCTTTGCATTCTGGGGCAACAAGAGTAAGGCAGCGTGGTGCAGAGGATGGTTTATAAGAACATGGTTAGGCCTCAAATAGGCCGCCATGGTACATGTCTTTATTGAGAAGGGTTAGGCCGTCTCTCGCTTCACAAAGAGGACTGGTTCTGTCTACCCGACCCTGCCGTGCAGAACTGGCTTACTTATATAGGCCGCCAGTTTAGGCTTCACTACTGCTCGAGCACTGGGTTGTAGGTGGGTGGCTCTCAAGTCTAGCCCCTGTCCCCTAGGTTGGGCAAAGATACATTTCTGTCACCCCTAGAGCCGCTGGCAGGCCCGCATCCTGGTAACCCCAGGGTGAGGTGTGAGTATTCCCCTATGATACAGGGTAGATTTGAGCACTTCACTTCCAGTTCTGTATTATCCTACCCCAGACCACTATGACTCGGGTTGAGTAGAAAGTTTAGACTTCACTTACTTTTGGTCGAAGTATGCTCCCCTGAAGCCAGAGCATTGCCCTGAGCTGACGCCTATGCGTATAGATGGTAGACCCCTGACACAGAGGCCTCCGTTGAGGGAGAGTGGTGTATGTTGTAGTCCCCTTGTTTTAAGGGTGCTAGCTCTCTTGCTGAGTACACTGCCGTGGGCAATGTGATTAGGCACCAGGATGCTGTAGGCGCTGTGTAAACAGCTTATCTGCCAACGAAGGCAGCGCCGTCAGGTAGTAGGCCTCAGCAGGCCTCCTTGAATGGGCAGCCCCCAAGAGGGCGCTGTAGGCCAGCTTACTTCTCGTGGTTGGCCTTGGTGGTTCGGGCAGTTGACTCACCGATGGGTAGTAAGTCACCATTGTAAGTAGTCACCATTGGCTCCCTATTAAACATCGTATAAATTTTAAAATATTGTTGATTACCTACAAAGCACTAAATGGTTTAGCTCCGCAGTACTTGAGCGAGCTCTTAACGCATTATAGTCCTTCACGTCCATTGCGATCTCAAAATTCCGGTCAGTTGATAATACCTAGAATATCTAAATCGACTGCAGGCGGTAGATCCTTTTCCTATTTAGCACCAAAACTTTGGAACAGTCTTCCTACCATTGTCCGGGAAGCAGACACACTCTGTCAGTTCAAAGCTAGACTAAAAACACATCTCTTTGACCTAGCATACACATAACGCACTATAGACTTCTATAAATTCAATGTTAGGCTGCATAGATTAGGTCAGCCGGAACTGGGAACACTTCCGTTAAATCTTGATGTACTCGCTACATCATAAGAAGAATGGCATCTACGCTAATATTAGTGTCTTTGTTTATCCCGAGGTTTTCCCGCAGCCTGCCGGATCCAGGCCGTGTCCAGATCTGACGAAGGAGATCCGCCTGGACCCGATGACAATGCAGTGCTGAAGTATCCACTATCCTCTCCCTATGGAGGATCCCTTTCCCACTCTACAGATAAAGCGTTGTGAATTCCGGCTCGCGTACCCCGAAGTGATAAAATAAAACAAAATTCTGTATCAAAATTTATAGGCAAGAAAAGTAGTTTGTTTAGGCTGGGTTGTATGTATTATAAACCTGCGCACATATTTTAAAAAGCACATAACTATAGAATCAATTCTGAATGAGCATGTGAACGCCGTCAGCGTTAATCACAGGTTCGCGTTTAAAAGTCTGATCATTTCGACGGAGGTGAATCAATCAAAGTTAACTTTAGCTGGAAATAACATTATTCAAGAACCGCTATAATGCCAAAACAATCTGTTACCTTAAATTATATGTTTATCTCTGTAAAGCTGCTTTGAAACAATCCATTGTTAAAAGCGCTATATAAATGAAGATGACTTGACTTGACTAGTAAGGCCTTAAACAGGCCTCCTCGGAGGTGAGTCCCAACATTGTGGGACATACTTTATAGCCGCTACCAGGTAGCTAACCATATTAGGCCTCCTGTGGGTGGGCCCAATAGTTATGTTGGTGTAGTATGTTCCCAACAGTGTTCCTTTCTAGTAGAATTGACTTGCTATCAGCTAGTAGGCCCAACCAGGCCTCCCTGATAGGCGAGTCCCCAGCTGGCTGGCCTTAGGAGGCCGCCTTGGAACTGTCACCCGGACTCAGCTACCAGTTGCTATCAGGTAGTAGGCCCCTCAGGCCTCCCTGAAGGTGAATTCCCACTTAAGATGGTTATCAGGTAGTAGGCCTCACCCGGCCTCCCTGAAGGCGAATCCCCACCTACATTGGCTATCAGGTAGTAGGCCTCACCAGGCCTCCCTGGAGAGAAGCCCCAAGGACAGACAACTGACAGCTAGCCTACTTACTATCGGGTAGCTAAAAAAGCTCCCAGATATTAGGGCTGTCAGGTAGTAGGTCTCACCAGGCCTCCCTGAAGATCAGTTACCACATGTTGCGACTATCAGGTAGTAGACCCCACCAGGCCTCCCTGAAGGTGAGTTCCCACAGACTGTGATTTTCAAGTAGTAGGCCTCACCAGGCCTCCCTGAAGGTTAGTTCCCCATGTATTATCGTTATCAGGTAGTAGGTCTCACTAGGCATCCCTGTAGGTGACCACATACTGTGGCTATCAGGTAGTAGGCCTCACCAGGCCTCCCTGTGAGTGGTTCCCTAGCGGTGCTGGGTTCAGGAAGCTAGTGGCCTCTGGCTATCAGTTCAGCTGGTCTTAGCAGGCAGCTGCTGAAGGGGAGCTTGCGCCCTGGCTCGACTAAAGTGTTCATTCTCTGCTACTGGTTCCCTCCCCTTTTTCCTGCCTACAGCCTGGTTTTGCCTACCAGGCAGACCATGTGCTCCCCTCATCGAGGGTCACTATGAGCACGCGGACTCCTGAGTCTGGTCAGACGGTCGTAGGCCTCTCGTGGGACCTCCCAGTTAGATCAGTCCTTAGGCCTTCACAGGCCTCCTCAGTATTTTGAAACATAAACACTGGGAAGATCCGTGGATCGAGTAGAGAAACTCCCCTCACTGGCAAGGGTTGGGAAGCACTATGCTGAGTCATACTCTCTGGGATATCCCGTCTCTGAGATCTGGCCGAGTGGTTCACTGCCAGCTTCGCAGTCCCTCGGGTTGGATGCCTTACCTAAGGCAAGTGTCCAGAGGCTCTGTCTTGGGACAGACAGGAAGTGGCCAGACTAAGTGTCTATGTAACTGATGCCGGGTCAGACCGTCCTGGTGGCATTTCGGGGTGAGTACGTTCCCCTGAATAGTGACTGTCTGGGGTTCCTTCGGGTTCCCTAGCCACATTCCCTAGAAGGGACCCCTTCTAATTGGAAGCTGTGGTTCCAGGCCCTGAGCATGTCAAGGTAGGCCTTTCATTTAATCATGTGTATGGAGGGTTTCCTGTGAGGCTTAGCTTGGGCTATGACCGTAAGAAATGCTGTCACTGACAGCTCGGCGACCCGAGGGTGAGTGGTTCTAGCGTTTCATTTGAATTTGCTGGTTCTGACACTTGTCACTGCCACCTGGCATGCACTCCCCTTAGCATGGTGGCGTTGGTATATCGTTCCCCAAAGCGTCATCGACGCAGTGCGAGTTCCCTTTCGAAAGGGAACGTATAGGTTACGACTGTAACCTCTGTTCCTTGAGAACAGGGAACGAGACACTGCGTCTCCTTGCCATGCCTCGGGGCTTGCCTACTGAACAGTCCCTTCAGACTATAAGGTGATTTGTCATGTTTGCAAGGCGCCCTTTTATACTACCAGGTCGCACGTTAATCATTCACGCTAATGATTCACGGGCTGTCGCCGGTCAATGTGATTTCCGTGATTTGATTGTGATTTCAGACACCTGTCACGCCTGAGGCGTTCCCCAAAGCGTCATCGACGCAGTGTCTCGTTCCCTGTTCTCAGGGAACAGAGGTTACAGTCGTAACCTAGACGTTTTTCATGACCATTAGTTGTAACGTCAATCTGTCAATGAACTAACGTATACATCAGTAAACACACACCGTTCGTATCTCACTACTCTACCCTGCCAGTGCATACAAAAATAGATCAAAGTGACATTACGTTAACCAACCATTCAGAAACGTCCTGTTCGAGCCATGTTTGGGAGTCATGTTTGGGAGTTTGTACGTTTCAAGATTTTTGATGGCCTTTTGTTAAAATGTTATTTTTGTACAGTTAATATTCTTCTAGTCTCAGCCACAGACGTTGTCCACGGAACGTTGGCTAAACGTCTGATGCATATGGTACACTTAACTGGAAACACTTCAGGAATGTCGAAGTCGTCATCTGATTGGTTGAATTTTATCGGATTTCCGGGGGGGGCGCGAGTGTCGCGTTTATTTTCGGTCCGCCGGGAAACAAAGCGCAGACGTGTAATTGCGGAAGAAAAACTGTTGTGTTTACATGAGTGACAATGAGCATTTATCAAGATCAGCTAAACGTAGAATTCTCAAAAGTATGCGAGGTTCACGGGAAAGACTCTTGAAGTTTTCTTCTCCTTCTTTGATTTTCTATGCTGACTGACTTGTTGCACGCAGGTCTGTTGTTGTGGGGACATTTCCACGCACCGAAACGTGACGCTGAACGAAACGAACTGTAATTGGTTGTTTTACATGTCGGTCAAACGGCCTTATGGGCGGGCCTTGGCCAAAGAAAGCTGCTATGAATTCCAGACCTTCAGCCGTCAGTCTGAAGGTCTGGCTACGCGAGACTAATATTCTTCTCTTTTATATGCTCTGTCTTTGTGTTCCAAAGAGAGGATATTTTAGAAGATAAAGCAGGCCGGCAATTAAAAACACAACTAAATCACGTTAAAAATGAATTGCCGGCAAAGACATTCTGAGAATTTATGGAATCCTCCAAAATTAGGGTGAAATGGTCGTTTTAGTTATGCACAGGAAGTTCCTCTGGAGGGAGGGGCTTTCTTGTGAGATTGTGGAAACTGTAACTGAGCAGGGTAATACGTTTCAGTGTTTATCTATGCTACATTCATTTCTTAAAGAACTTGATGCCCGTTTCATGACGGAAGACAGGACTATCGTATATTGTTTGCATTCCTTGGTGAGCGCAGCGAGGTACGATATGTTTTCATTCATAGATAATTCGTAATATTGTTTGCACATATGTATGGTTTATTTTGCTGTGTAATTAATGTGTGTCACCCTAAATGTTTGCTTATGTAATGACGTTTGTTGCCGTGAAAACAAGTGTGTGAAATGTTTGTTGCATGTATGTTTTCAATACAG
Source organism: Tiaroga cobitis (assembly GCA_030578255.1). Classification (NCBI taxonomy): domain Eukaryota; kingdom Metazoa; phylum Chordata; class Actinopteri; order Cypriniformes; family Leuciscidae; genus Tiaroga; species Tiaroga cobitis. The sequence goes on from CM060597.1 coordinate 18,088,315, forward strand.
TTTTCACGGTGCTAAGGTGATGATGGACTAAAAGGTTGAACGTCATGCTGGTTTGGTAAACCAAATAAAGGACACCTTTATGCATCAGTCGAGACAATTATTTTTTGGATCCCAGGGCTGCTACAAATAATAATAATAAAAGAAACAAATGAATGCCTCAGTCTGAGGGAAAAGGTTGGCATGATGCAGAATGTAGGAGTAACTTCTAACTTTTTCAGTAGTGTAACAGTAGGTCCGTTTTTTTTCATGTGAGTAGCAGAATATGATGTTTTTGTGTCACATTATATTTCGTGTAATGCACTATCATCAAGTGAACTTATATGTTAAGTGTTCTCCTAAAAATCTTCAATCTCTCTTATTCAGCATTCAAGATTCACCAATTCTCAGGGGATTTACTTGGGCATAAATTCCTACAAGGCATTTATGTCTTCTTTTTTGTTTAAAAATATTTAGTTAAATGGTGTTATTGTGTTTTAACATCTATTTCAAAGTTTTAGGGGCTATATTAGCTATACGGTGTGTACAGCCTACCTGGAGTCCCTATCTTCGTGCCATATCACCAACTCTCTCTGCTCAATTCAGTTCCTTATCATTTCCCCCCCTTAAGTAATACTGATCTAATTGTAAAAAATAAATGTAGAATAACTAAAATTATTATATTATAATGATAAAAAGTCACTGTTCTGTTATAATAACTATCAGCGTTCCACTCATCAGCTCAATGAACCAAGAGAGATTGGCCGACTGAGAATGGTCCGCATGTAGGCCTATCCTATGACCAGTCGGGCTCACCTTCACATGATTCTCTATGGTTACCTGTTTGTTTGCTTGTCTCAGTGATTAATACACACAGGTTTAAGTGAGAAAAGTGTAAATACTTACGTTACTGACGTTGTACCGAGAGTATCGATCCTCACATAAAAATATTGATAACAGATGTTTAAACTAGTCATTTTCTTACTATAAAAATTAATGCTTAAAATAAAAAATAAACTGACAGCTCTCATTCAAAGAGGGAGAGCTGATATTGACAAAGACAGAAATGTCACAGGTCGGGGTGAGCGCCAGCGGGCCGCCCACCCCTAAACCGCAACACCGCCCCGAGGAGCAGACCGTGGAACACATGAGGCAGACAGGGTTAAAATAAATAACAATGTTTCTTTATTGGATTATTAAAAGTCTTAAAAGTTGGCTTCGTGGTTCTTTCTTTCTGGTGACAGTGGCTGAACAGCAGAGGATCGGTAACAGCTTGGAGCCTCTCATTCGCTCACCGGCTCAGTGATTCTTCATTCCTGGCGACAGAGACTGAACAACAGGGGATCAGCAACAGCTCTTAGCTTCTCATTCGCTCACCAGCTCAATAGCTCCTCCAGCTCTGAACATCAGAGGGTCAGTAACAGCTCATAGCTTCTCATTCGCTCACCGGCTCAGTGATTCTTCCAGCTCGGAACATCAGAGGGTCAGTAACAGCTCACAGCTTCTCATTCGCTCACCGGTTCAGTGATTCTTTATTCCTGGCGACAGAGACTGAACATCAGAGGGTCAGTAACAGCTCTTAGCTTCTCATTCGCTCACCGGTTCAATGGTTCCTCCAGCTCTGAACATCAGAGGGTCAGCAACAGCTCACAGCTTCTCATTCGCTCACCGGCTCAGTGATTCTTCATTCCTGACGACAGAGACTGAACAACAGGCGATCAGCAACAGCTGGGACTATGAGTGGAAGTAGAATTTAGGATTTCCCGCACTCATGCAATCAGTAAAACACTCTAGACTTCAAACGTGCTTATTTTCACACTAGACACTGCAATCCACAATACCTCCCAGTGAATTAAGCCTTGACTCATATCTCCGCCGGGATCCTTCGTGCCGCTGGCTTGGGGTTCTCCAGACTTAGTGAGGAATAAACATACCACAAGTTCTCTTCTTCCGCAGCTTCCCTCCGCTGCCTTTCTGTGCCTCTCTCCCTGTGCCTCTCTCCCTGTGCCTCTCTCCCTGTGCCTCTCTCCCTGTGCCTCTCTCCCTGTGTCTTCACTCCCTCTGTGTTCTCCACCACTTCCTTCACACCAAGATGCCTTTTTATATCCCTTATTGAGACTCGTGTTCCGATCGCCTCCCTCACTTCTCACAGCTGACACTCATTTCTCAATCCATTATCCCGCGATCGGCCATCGCGTGTAAAACCGGTACCGGCCCGGTGTTTCACCGGAAGTACTCCGATTGGGGAACGTCCTTGCTCGAAGGAAGGTTCCGCCTCGCCTCTTCGTCACCCCGTGACAGAAACATCCCTATATTACTACACTATATACTTTGTTTAAATTAGTTATGTGTTTGTGATTTAGTTAGATAAAGCTTTTGTGCACATTCCTGTGAGTTTGATTCTGGTCCCTGCTTGTAGATCAGTGTCCCTTTTATGATGCGATCACAGCGTTTCTGTAGCCACGAAAAAAATATCCTTTCTGAGAGTTCATAGACGATCAATACTGAGTGTTCTCTGGACAAACAGATAAATTGATTGTAATATTAATTCGGCTACATCAAGTTAATTCTACTAACTGATCCAAAAATGTATAATTTATTATAACAAGTTTTGTTTAATTATTCATGTTTAACTTTTGAGCTAATATGTTACAATGGTTTAACTTTTATATTTTAAAATATATTGTTTCCTCAAATATCTTTAATGTAGTTTACCACATTTTGTTAGTAGCTTGTAGCTAGACAGGCTACAGTTTTAAAATAGTTTTCCCAGTACTGGTAGGATGACAGCATTGGCATGAATTAGTGTACCCAGTGGCCCTGTCAGGCTTCTTCCTCCAAAATCCCCAAACTCAGCTCTGACTTTAACCACACAACAGCCAGCACCCAAGCCAAAATATCAGCAGACCGTGTGAAATGGGTGGGTGACATGGAATGCGGAAACTATCAGGTGAAATCTGAGTTAGAGCAAGACATGTTAATGCATGTCTGTTCCGGGTTTATGTAGAGGACAAATGCATTTGTGACAGAAAGTCATAATGATGTAAATGCTGCTCAAACTTCCAATAATCACACAATAACATTTGTATCCCCACCCAGCAGTATTAGAACCCTAATCTACTCTCATCCAATGAGCAGAGAGAGGACAAACAGCCTACCTGGAGTTTCTCTCTTCATGCCATATGTCACTAGCTCTCTCCAGCAGCCCATCCTCAGTGATGCATGGGCAAATACCTGTCACTAACTGCCTGCTGTAGTAATAGGCTGTTCAACAATCCAGTCATAATTCATTAAAACATGTAAAGTAGACATTTGGATGAGAGAACCAGCTTGCCCATCACACCTCATAGTGCGGGAAGATGTATTGCACGGACTGTCATGATAAGGGCCTACCTGGCAGTGGGACAGTGTGGGAGAGTCAGAGGTTGGCTCTATCTCGGTCCTGGAGAGGCAGAGGCCTCGTCGGCTTCATCTGCCATCTGCCCGATGGTCCCGCGATCTATAAATGAAGTCATCACTCAAGTTCGTTGCCCATAACTGTGCGGACCCAGTGGAAGTCGACGCGGGTCTGAGCACCCTTTCCCTGACATTAATTACACAGAAAATTAAACAAAATCTATTGCGGTGATTGAGGTGTTTACCAAGAGCAGGGAGCCACGAGGATGACTCTCTATCTATCATTCCACCGATAAGAGGACATAAAACACGAGGTGCTGCGTTGACATATTGAATTACCTCTGAAAATGTGTAGTTTCAGTGCAACATGTGAACTAGCATTGTGCATCTTATACTGTGTGTATGTAATGCAGTAAGGAAGCAGAATCCACATGTGGCATAAAGCCAGCAGTTACTTGAAAGGATTTTCAATGCTGAATACAAAGCACAGTGTTTTGCATCTGTGAATACGAATGAATCCAATAATTGCGCTTGTAATAATGATGGTTTTGACATCTGTCACTTTAAAACGTTTCAAGAAAAAATAAGAGAAATTAATAGTGAATGCTTCCTCTCGTATGAAGTAGTGTAATCCTCTTTAAATGAAGACTTTGCCTTGCAAACCCTTTCTTCTTTAATTGTACCAATGATAATTGCAGTTTTGTGTTGGACGACTTTCAAGGACTTATCTCCTCTATTTTATATTATTAACTTTCCCGCTTCCACTAAATCCGAAAGTTTTATGCTTTGTTACTTCTATTGTCATTGTTCATTTTCAATTGCCCATATTTCCTTTTTGAAATAAAAAGTCATTATGTTCTTCCTTTTCTTGTGTTTTACTTGAAGCCCTCTCTTTTCTATTATGGCTGAGCTGAAAAGTTTTTTACACAGATTTTCAACTCTTAAATCACCATGAAACACTGTGGCTCTATTTACAGACAACCCAATTGGGTCTGCTAATTTGAAACGGGCCTTTTTTTACCCAGCACTCACCTTGTCTATTAAAATGCCTGGCCGGCAAAACGTCAGCGGCAAGCTCCCGTGTCTCAAACCCAAAAGGTTATATGTGAATTTTGCCCCTTGGCCTTGTTATCAAAGTTAAACGGCTAGTTTAACAGATTCCTATGGGCCTGTTTTGAGAGAGCGCTCGTTCACATCCAGGCTCCCTTGTTCATCTACACAGACAATGAGTGATTAGCACACAGTGGTAAGTGCTTTTCCCTGGCTCCAAAGGCCTAGCCGTGTGGCCGGCTTCAGAGGCAGGGGTGGCTTTTAATCTGGGCACACCACCTGTGAGAAGCGTCAGAAGTTGCGGTTGGCGTGGCAGCAGTAGGACTTCATTATGTCTGAGCCAGGCTTGGCCTGAGTTATCCTGCCTGGCTGTACCGCTCAGGCAACACACACACACACACACACACACTTCGCTTGGGCCTTTCCCTTTCACGCGGCGCCCGCAATTTGTCACTTTTCACATGAGATGAAGCCTTTTATGAAGTAAAATGAGTTTCCCGAGAAAGAAGTGCCACAAAAGCCCCATGATTAATTTGCTTGTTAGGCTATTGCAGCTGTCACCTGTGTAAGACATCTGGACAGCAGATTGACTAATGCCATAAGTGGGACCGAAACATGGCTCACTCTCTCGCAGTTAGCTTTCCCTGCAGTCAGTCTTTTAGTGGGCTTTTAAAGGGGGACTACTTGCTGTCTAAAATTGGCCTTTTTCTAAGGGGTAATTAATAATACTTGTGATTGACATGGTAATTAGTTGTATTAATGTGCCGCTAAGAGGGTCTGTACAGGAAGGAGGCCTATGGGTTTGAGGTAGGATGGTCTGTCTCAAAGTGACCTCACTTATGTTTAATAGCCTTTTCTAATAATAATCTGGCTTTTACGTGCACGACAAGCATGGTCTAAACAAAAAAAGGAAGAGCACACAGTCTGACTGTGGTTAAGATGTTGTGAAATCACTGATATGTCAGATCTCTGATATTGTACTAATCTTTCATCTACTGCATTGGAGCGCTGCTAGCAGGTGTTTAAAACTTTAAAAAGACTTTCACCAGATTTCGTATACACCCTTATCCTGTTGTAATTATTTTGTCCATTTTAAGGAGCAAGGAATTGAATAGCGGTGTCTGTATTGGATACAAGATTGCAGGGTTGTGTGCAATTCAGAGTTGAATTGAGAATGCCTTTTAAAATCCAAATCATTTCCTGAATTTGAATTGAATTTGATTCAATAGTTGTCACGATGTCAGTTTGTTTTGATTTCTGGTCTTGTCTGTGGTTCTGTCAATTAGTTTATTAAGTTTGTCTTCATCCGCCCCCTGCCTGTTTGTTTCTATAGTTTCTGATTGATTGTTAGTTCAGTTCAGGTGTGTCTTGTTAATTTGCTCTTCAGTTCTGTCTATTTAAACCCTGTGTTCTGTCCTGTTTTTGTCAGTTCTCAACGTTGCATGCAGTTGGTTGTTTTGTTCCTTGTTGCTTGTTCTTAATCCTGAGAATCTGTTTGGTAAAGATTTGAGTTTGTTTTTGTTTAATAAAGACTGCTGCACCTAGATCCTGTTTCGTCTCTGCTGCAACCACCTTTGTTTCAGAAGAACTGACCAGTACTGATGGATCTAGCAGCAGCTGTGCCGCCTGGAGTTCGTCTCCTTCTCCGTCAGGGCATCTGCTCCTTAGAGGATCACACCAAAGACTTCCTGAACTTTTCCCATCAAACTGACTTTCCAGATAAGTCCCTCAGTCTTTTATTGGACCAGCCACAACAAGCTCAAGACAAGTCTTCTGTGAGGATCCTCAAGGCTCATTTGCAGACTTTGTCGAACAGGCTTTGTTACTCAGCAGATCACTCATTGTGGTGAGGGAGGTAGTGGAGGAGCCCTTGGTTAAGATGGCCACCGCCATGCCTGAGCCCTCGTCAATATGGCTGCCGCAGAATTTCAATCCAAGTTTAAATGTAGGGAAGTGGAATTAAACTAAATTTTGTCTCATTAAATCAAATTTTTTAACAATAAATGTCAAGAGAAACGTTAAATGACTTGCAAAAGCCTTGTTTGAAAATTGTTTTGAAGTAAGGATGGATGGACTGATTAGAGAAATTGAATAAATTCCTATTACTGTATAATTTACTGTATACTGTATAATTCAAGTTCCAATTTAACCCACTGTTGGATGTGCCAATTCCAATTCATGAATTAAAAGGAAACTAGTTCTTCAATTTTGAATGTTGCACAACCTTGCAACCGTTATAAAGCATTCACCCCATAAATATCAGCAGCAGTTGTATTGTTATTGTACGGAACCTTTAATGTGATTTGTTCAGTAACAAATGTAGTGCATAAAGTGCATAGAAAAGTACAGCTGTGGCTTTCCTGCAGTGCTGACTCTGTTCACTATATGTTTGCAGAAGGAGCAATTTCCACACATTCCAACAAGTGAGTTACAGCAATGAGATTTTGAATGAAACTCCTCCCTTGATTTTTAATTATTGTGGAATTAGCTGGAATCGGTAGCATCCGTTTATTTATGTTTTCTGTGTAATCAGGAAATTCATCTGTGAAAACTGAGGACCAAGGGCCAGTGACATCAAAAAATGCAACACAGTACTCTCCCATTCACATACCTCCCGTTTGATTAAAACCGTTTTGAAATATAAACAAATCTGGCAGGTCCCATCATGTGCTTAGGGCCTACCGTAACCAATTCCTGTTTTCACTAAATATAAACAAAAAACAGCAAATTCCAGCTTGAGAGAAAAGAAGAGGGGATTTACAAAATGAAGATTCTCAATCCAATCTGTAAACAATTCATTCAGCAGAAGCTACTATAACGATATTAGTGGATGGAGCTTTAGTAAATGTTTAAAAACATACACTGTAGCGCCTGTATTTCTTTCCTGGAATCAATATACTGTTGAAAGACACATTTCACTCTGATGGAGCAATTTGAGGAATGGAAATAACACCTGAGAACTTGTGAATCAGCCTGTGCATTGGTCAGAAGGACCAGGGCTTTTTGTGGATGTGCTGTTGAGTGTAAGCAGGTCACTAAATCAGCTTCATGAACCGCTGGTAGATGGAGAGTGTTGGCATCAGGCTTGTGGAAAATAACCCTGTAAAAAAAGATCATGTACCACCAACTTCCTCGGCTTGCACCCAATGTCATTACTATGAAAGATCTATAAATCACACATTTGGAAATGATACAATATAATATACTTTATTAATCCCTGGGGGTTGAATTATCTTTTCCTTTGATCTGTGTGGTGCATTTCGTTTTCTGTCATTTCCTCTTGTAGATCCATTGCTCACTTTCAAGTTGGATTACTTTTATTACATGTGCAGTGTGTTTGGGCTTCATGTGATCAATTCCCCATAGCAGCATCAGTCATATCAGAGATACATGATACAACTAATCAGATACGTCTGTTTTGTTTTGTTTAGTATCTCAACAGAACTTCAAAAAACCGCTACGTACTGCCTTTCATTCTGCTCTCTCTGTGGTGCCTTTTTTGGGCCTATTTCAATAATCCTCAACATGTATGTTTAATGGCAAGGGCCCCGACAGGAAATGATCAGCAAATGAAACGAAGCGGCAGGTTATTACGCAGCACTGCGGTGTCAGCCCGGGCTTCGCCGCCATTAATTTTATTGTAACTCATTTCAGCGGCCGAAGTACGCCGGGATTTAATGTTTCCATTCCCCCAGTCCTGTTCTGCATGACAAATTGTTTTAATAAACATATACTGGGTCATAATACAGTAATAATAAGCCTACCAGTCACCTTATATCACTGCAGTTAATTTCTCCCTCCCCATAAGCCAACATTGGTTACAATGACAATTACATGGGGAGCCAATCCTTAGCAGCGGCAAGCACAATGGACAGATTTAATATAGTTTGTAAATATGATTAGTGTGCTGTCGAGTTATTGGAGTCGGGTATTTACATTTCTCTCAGGGTTATTCACTATAAGGGATCTACATTGAACAGAGGGGCCTTTTTTCCCTCTTTCTTTTCCCTCATAGCTTTTTTTTTCTTCGAAGGGCTTCCTCCGCTCCCCTTCACAACTTAATGAAAAACACGATTGACCGTTAATATTCCACGGATCAATCACCATTTTTAATTTTGAGGATAAATGTGCAATTGTGCAACCCTCTAAACCGTTCTCCCACCTACACTGTGTGTGAGCGCGTGCAGTCATGTGCATATTTGTTTGCAGCCGGATGCAGGCTGGTGTTAATGGAAAAGAGAAAGAATGTGTTCTTGTAATGGCTGCTGGTTATTTACAGGGGTAATTTCATGCTACATTTCAATTATTGCCTAGGTTTGTTTTTAGCTCCTCAAGCTGTTGCTCCTACCTGCAATTGAGCAGAGAAAGGAAATTTACAATCAGTGCACAGTTGGTTCTGTGCGTAGTGAAGACTACAGATTGTTTGTTAGTTACATCCGTCTCCAACATTTGGATAATGAAATACTCAAGTGGGGATTGCTGAGGTCAATAAATGCTGAAGCAATGCATTTAACCCATTCTCTTATTTGTGAGTCAGCAAAGGGACCAATTTGGCTGCACACAGGAAAGCACATTTGTAGACCTGCACAACTAAGTGCATACGTTCCGAGTTCAATATGTTGAAGAGGAGCTGACTCTTTGTCTGATTATTCACAGCTTTTCAAACAGAGAATTTCAATGTTTCCCAGAGTCATTCGAGATATGAATCTGTTTGCAGAAAATATTAACCTATCCCCACTCTTACAAATATGTGAAGCAATAAACTAGGTCATATTATGAAGTCTAGTCCACAATGCAGCCAAATAACTAACACAAATATTGATATGATAACCGTAAGATGTCAAGAGAGGACAAAATACACTAATCTAATCCAGAGTACGAGTCTGTCTGTTGGTCTATTTGTTCTTCGTCTGGAAGATTAGATATTTAGATCCCGTTCTGTTTTCATGTTGACCTGTTTGTGCCATGTGGGATGTAGAGGCTGTTTTGGGAATGAGCACAGGTAATTAGAACATGGGCCCCAGAATCTCATCAGATTTATATTGTTCTCACAGTATGATGAACAACCCATGGGAACTCAATAGTGTGTCAATGATGTAGCAGATTAATGGGATTATAATTGCAAGTGATGTTTTCTTTGTGAAAGTCAACAGTCTTTTTTTGTGTTAATTTTGATGTACATGTACCATTTAGAAAGAGGCTAAATTGCTAAACTCCTTCCAAATAATATTCACCATGGCAGTGTTTCTGTCAAATTAATTAGGTACTGCAGTTTTTGTAGATTGTTGATCTTCTGTCGTCATTTACTCACCCTCATGTTGGAAGTTATGATAGTCTTTTAATCCCTATTGTGACATCCAAGTGAAACTGCTTCTCGAACGAGAACAAAAGTAGGCTGGGACTTGATTTTGTCCATTGGGAATTGATTGGATTTGTTGTTTGCTATTGCTGGAATTTCATGTGAGTGACAGGTTGCTGGAAGGGAGAGGTTATTGTCCTGCTCTCTTATAGAAAATAAGAATTGTCTATTTTGATTTCATGGTGACTTTAAGAACACCTTAAAAATATTATAAAAGTAGTCCATACAACAGTAACATAATAGCATTGTGTGATTGTTTTGTCTGGTCTAACAAACAAATCAGTCAGACCTGGACAAACTCATTCTTGAGTCTGTTTCATTAAAAATATCAGACTCAAAATAAAGATTCATTTATGAATCATATATCACTACTTTTATAAACTCTCTCAGGACAGCTAGGGTGGATATTAAGATATTTTATGAAAAATGACTTGTCTTTCAATCACACAAATCAATTGTAAAGCACCAGAAAGCTTAGAATAGTCATGTAAATCACTTCTATGATACTTTTGTAATGTTTTCACCTCAGTCCTCATTCACTTTAATTATTTTGAAATCAGTGACAGACTACTGGTACATTCTTCAAAAATGTACCTTTTTTTTAAAGGGGTCATGACATGAGAAACCAAATTTGCCTTGATCTTTTGGTATTTAAGAGGTCTTTGTACCATTAAAATCTCCTGCAAGTTTCATAGCTTAAGACGTCCTCCCCATTATAAACAAAGCATTTATTTAATCAAGCTCTAAATACAGCTCGTTCTAGATCCTCTGAACTTAGTGACGTCACTGTACGAAGTGACGTACCAGTCGTTTGCATATGACCGCCTCCAGCGCAAGACAACTACACCTCATTTCGCATCATCGCATGCGTTGACGTGCAGCGAGGGGGTCTGTTACAAGATGACTGCAATGCCACGCAGATGTGCTGTTCCTGGCTGTGGACAAACAACATGTTTGAATGCTGCCGAACGATCCAGACGTCAGGGAAAGCAGTTGGATGCAGTTTATTTGCAGCATATGCAGCCCGCCAAAGCCTTTGTTCGGTGAGTGATGTAGAGTGTGACAGGGCGCATGTTACGAGAAGCACCTGGCTGCAGCCTGCAGATTTGGGCGGGGGTGCACCTGGGCCGCCCACAATGCTTCTCATTGGTTAGTGGCAAAGTGATGAGACGTCGATCGAGGTGGGGCCGCGCCCGTGAACTCATGACGTCGATTTCTAGCATGTTTTCATTCTCGCTGTTCATCGCTGCTAGCAAGGTGAGTACAGGCAAGCTCTTCTTCTTCTTCTTCCTCTAATTTTATTTACAATTTTTAATTCTGAAGTGGCGTTTAGTATGATGATAAAATGAAGTGGTGTAAAAATAAGATTGTGTAACTTTACTCACCATATCACAATAACTATAGGTAACTTTACTCACCATATCACAATAACTATAGGGCAGGGTTTCCCAAAAGCATCGTAGGCCTGTGTGTGTGTGTGTGTGTGTGTATGTATATATAGTGTAGTTTTGGTGGGATTAGGATATAGTGTTAAAACAAGGCCCTTAAAAAGAAATACAGTGGCAAAACTGAACCAGGAGAAGAAAAATAGGATTTAAGAGTTAATAGTAACAATAAACAAAGTTATATTGTAGGACTTTTTTTCTATAAATAAATTGGTTAAATGTAAACTATTTTGATATTATTGTTATTAATAAGTATACATTTATTTAATTGAACATAAAAACATTGGCATTGTCATCCCCATTTATATACCCTGGGTACCACTTTTGCTATTTTACTTTATATATATATTTTTGTTTTGCTGTGTTAATTATTCTCTAACTCTTACTCTAGTCCTCCATCTCTCTCACCTATTTTTTGTTGTTGTTTACTTTATAACTCAAAGGCTCTGTTACGAGCCATTCCCCCCTGCAAAAATGCACACACCTGTGTTAAGCCAGGGGGAGTGTGAGCAGTATTTAAAAGACTGCATTACTAGGTGCCCATTCTGCCAGTACACCAGCACGCCACAGCTGATGTATTACCACATCAAAAATCATTTTCTATCCTATCCTAATCTATCTATCCTTCTATCTCTGTCTGCCTATCTGTCATGTCCATCCGTCTGTCTGTGCCTGATAAACTGTATTACCTTCAAAACTTTTAGGATAGGCTTTCTCAAGCCAAATTAAAGGTTGTCTTGACAAACTTTAACTAGTGTATATTGTTCATAAACAAAGTAAGTCTCTTGGGTACTTTACAGACAAAGCCAATAACACTGAAGTATATCTTGTCTAACATTATCTTATAATATGTTTAAAATGTATAAAAAATTAATTCCTTGTATGACTCTGTACTGTTAATGCCTTTCTTCAAAATGATTCAATATTGTTTGTTCTGTTTTTTATCTAAATTAGGTGTTGTGAACTGGAGTGCATTTTCCAGACAATATAAGCAAGAGTTCCGCGTGCCGTACTCGTTAGTCTCAGCCTCAGACGTCACGCCCACGGAACGTTGGCTAAACGTCTGATGCATATGGTACACTTAACTGGAAACACTTCAGGAATGTCGAAGTCGTCATCTGATTGGTTGAATTTTATCGGATTTCCGGGGGGGCGCGAGTGTCGCGTTTATTTTCGGTCCGCCGGGAAACAAAGCGCAGACGTGTGATTGCGGAAGAAAAACTGTTGTGTTTACATGAGTGACAATGAGCATTTATCAAGATCAGCTAAACGTAGAATTCTCAAAAGTATGCGAGGTTCACGGGAAAGACTCTTGAAGTTTTCTTCTCTTTCTTTGATTTTCTATGCTGACTGACTTGTTGCACGCAGGTCTGTTGTTGTGGGGACATTTCCACGCACCGAAACGTGACGCTGAACGAAACGAACTGTAATTGGTTGTTTTACATGTCGGTCAAACGGCCTAATGGGCGGGCCTTGACCAAAGAAAGCTGCTATGAATTCCAGACCTTCAGCCGTCAGTCTGAAGGTCTGGCTACGCGAGACTACGTACTCGTTGACTCTGTGCTTGCACTGCGCTGAAACACACAAGGACTGCCCACCTGTGTGTGTGTGTGTGTGTGTGTGTGTGTGTGTGTGTGTGTGTGTGTGTGTGATGGCAGAAGCGGAGTCCTGCGTGCATTTTCTTCCGAGAAGGGGGTTGAGGGCTATTGCTTGTGTGTGTGTGTGTACGTGTGTGTGTGTGCGTGTGCACGTGTGTGTGTGTAGGTGATTATCTGTATGTGTGCATATCTCTTTACACAATTATAATAAAAGTTATGACTGGTATGAGTATGGTTTTTTGAGTTGGCATGCACAATATGGGATACAGAGATTGACAACGTACTGTATGTAGTTTAACTTCAAGCTACTTTATTGGCATAAATGTTTTATAATAACCTATATAATGCACACAAATAAACAAGAACTATTACAGAGGAATTAAAATAAGAAATATATAAGGTGCCATTAATGTTTAAAGTAATTTTGTAATTCACATGGTGAAGTGCAACAGAATGTGAAAAAACTTTTAAAATACTACACAGATATTATTACAAAATACTCTGTAATTCCTTATAAGTTTACCTTAGATCAGGCATAGTTAAAACTATGTATATGCGCTCTACTCCTTTTGCTGCTTTCATTATTACTTTAGAGTCTTTTTAATACTTTGTCATTTTATTAAAGTATTATTTCAAATTTGCACGTGCGTTTTGAAGACGCGTCATTACTGTACCACTTAACGCAAATATGATGCATGCGCTTTCAGCGCGATATTTTTTCATTTTATTTATTTATTATCAAATTAAGTATTTTATTTATTTATTGAAGTGTAAAACTTACAAAAATTTCTGGCTTAGTCAGATTTCACAAGAATATAAGTACTAACAGGAAACGGAGCACGTCAAATTACAACAACTTTAGGAAAAGAAGAGTAAATTAAAGTAAAATAATAAAAATTAAAATAAACAAATAAAAAAACAGAAGATAAAGAAACAGTTATGAAACAATAGTTAAGGGGCTTCAATTAATTTTAAGGCATCGATAAAATTAAGAAGTTTTTTTGCTGTTTTCTTCTTCATGAACCACAGGGATTTGTAGTTCAATGCAAATTCTCCCTTGAAGACAGTAGGCTAAATAGAGGCTGTGTTTTTAAACATTTACATTTGTGGATGAAAAATTTACCCAAGACAATTAAAGTGTTTAAAAGCATTTCATATTTTTGTCTTTCATTATAATCCCAAATGTGATGTTATCTCTAGTGAAACTGGAGAGAGGCTGGAGATAAGGCTCCAGCCAATCATACATGTCACACCAGAATGTGTTGCTGTAAGAGCAGAAGAAAAACAAATGATCCTTGGTCTCTATGTTCTCATCACAGAATATACAGTTAGTTAGCTCTAAGTTAAATTAAGTGAGAGGTTTCAGCGCGATATAGCGCATGAGTTTTTCAACCCTATTTCCTGTTTACCGTGGCGTCGACGTCATTGCTGTGCCACTAACCAATGAGAAGAGTTATGGGCGGGACTGCACATGCAGCCCCGCCCCAGGTGCGGCCCCGCCTCGATCGACGTCATCACCCACTAACCAATGAGACGCTTTATGGGCGGAGCTGCACGTGCAGCCCCGCCCCAGATGCAGCCCCGCCCCGATCTGCAGGCTGTAGCCAGGTGTACTTGCATGTTACTGAAAGAACGACGAGAGAGAGAGCCCCGGCCGCGCGCGCGCCTTTAAACTCTCTTGCTCTCCCTCTCTCTCTCCCTCGCGCATATGAATCAAAATCAATTGAGAATTGACACGATGGTAAATGATCAGAAGACCGAAGTTTCACGTGGCGGAGCATTGTGTAGCCTACATGTGATACAAAATGATTAACGTTAATAATTTCCCACATAGCAAAATTGGTTTGGACCAGTGACGGGCCACACAACCCACTTTCACTTGGCCCAAATACAGCAATGAATTACGGTACATGACTGGACCAGGTCTGGTTGCCAGAACTCGGGCCCCATATGACCCATGGCATAGCCATATCTCAGCCAAATGTATGACTATAGCTGGCCCTATTCTGGTCCTTTTGTAGGACCAAACAATTCCCAGACAGCAACAGCGTCGACCCAGATCCGGCCCACATCTGGGCCGTGTGGAATCCACGTGTGCAAGAAGTGGGCCGGATCTGGGCCGACACTATGTTGCTGTCTGGGTTGATTCATGTCAGCCTCAACTAAACCATGATCTAGCCACTTTATATACACCCTGCTCAGCTAAAAAATGTCTGAAACACAACAGTATTATTAACAAATGTTTATTTTTTCACATTTAAACAAAACAATTTACAAAAAAACAAGCAAACAAAAAACTTCTTGAATGTCAAGCTCTTGAATTTCAGCTCTTGAACAAGTCTTTTCCATACCGTGGCTTTACTCAGGTCTTTTGTTCTTGAACCTGAAACAAACACAAAAGAGAACATTATAAATTGAAAAAATATTTATATAAATTATTAATAATATAGAAAGCACACACACACACCAAAAAAAAACAATCATAAATGAATAAGACTACAAGGTCCGTGTACGTTTTGATACGTTTGTTTTTCAGTTTAAAATGAAATAAGCAGAAACAAGAAAATGTTTGTTTTTTAAATAAACAAAAATATAAGATTTTGACTATATTTTCATTTTTTGGTTCACAGCTGAAATCTTGTTTTTTTTCATTTCTTCTTATTTAATTTCAAAATGAAAGACAAACTATCAAAACCCTTAAACCCACTTGCTCACTTGTTACATAATTTATCAAACAAAAATTTTAACAAATTGCATAAATAATGAGTGATACCACAACAAAATCCACAATGGATTAGAAATGCAAACACACACACACAAACATAGGCTAAATTTGATGTCAAATGTTTAGGAGGTCCAAATCTAATCTCTCTTTTACTCACCATGGCTGACTTACATTTAGGCTAACTTACTTGCTAAAAAATACAGTCAAGCTGTTTTTCAAAACTTTAAACTGCCAGTGTGTAATACACATGATAATAACATGTAATCGCTGTAATGATGTAAGTTAGCATAATTGCAAAAAATGTATAGGCTATTTCTTAAATGTTAAACTTTTTTTGTATGTGTTACAATACTGATTTTATCTCTCTGTGTCTCTGCATATTTGACATTTTAAGAGGACTTTGTCGTGATATGTTGTTTATATAACACACATTAGCATTAAAAATTATCGAACTTAAAATTTGATAATCTCTATAGAAGATATAAATATCATAAGGGCACAAAATTGTTAAAATCCTCAATCAATAGAATATAAACAAAAGTAATCAATATCCTTATGATATTTATATTTTTGTGTGATGTTTCAGGTGCCAATTGCTGCTATACATTTTAGTATGTTAATCCATCAGTGTATGTCACTTAAATTGAAATAAAAATAAAGATGTCTGATGTCATTTAACGTTAAATGTAATCGACGAACATTTAGTCAACTTCTACATTTTAACTAACAGCTACAATTATACATTGTGGCACATCTTTAACATTTCACTTTCCGACTATACTAACTCATACTAACTCTAAAATTAAAAATGATCACTTACCAAACTTCGCTCGCTTTGAGGTGAGAAGTCCGCAACCGTTACTGAAATGCAGTCGAGTGCATCAGTGCGCGCCCACTTCTTCTTCGGCAGCACTGGATCCGGAAGTATAAATAAATTAAATTTTTTTTAATTTGGGTTGAAGCGTTCTAAGCCATTAAATAAACCGGCTAAATCGCAAGATTGCACAGTTTCAATTGAAGAAAATAATAATAATAATAATAATAATAATAATAATAATACAAATATATATAAGAAGACAAAAATACAAGATTGAGTGTAAAGACTACAATGATGTAAAACTGCAAACCCATGAAGCATTGCGGTTTAGGCGCGCTTTCTGGGCGCGTTTTTCTAGATGCAACCTGATTGGTAAACATTTTTTAAAAATGTTTTTTTTTTTTTTTGCCATATTAGGACGTTGTAAGAAAGAAACGATTGGCCTTCTTGTGCATGAAATGAGACAATCAAACAATTAAAGTTCTATTGTAAATTTAAAATTTATGGTGTTTCATATTTTAAATTATTATTAGGCTAATTAAACCTTGTTAATAGAGAGCAATAAGCCCATGGTGCAAACAGGAATAGGGGAAACAGCTGTGTTTATTAAAATATTATCAATTATAAAATATCTGAAATTAAATTTTAACTGTAGGATGGCCAGACATATGTGGGCCACATTTCTATATTATACATGTGAGACAAATAATACACGTTTTAACCACTGGCCCATATCCTGTTTGCCGCCTTAAAAACGGTTCAATCTGCCCATAACCGGGCTATGTTCGGTTCACATATGCCTCATGCCAGTGCCGACTGAATGCCGTGCCGGCTTCATGTCAAATCTGGGCCAGAATTCTTTGCTACCTGGGAGCAGCTTAAGCTACAGTCAGCAAACAAATTTGGCCAAGATTTGGCATGTGTCTGGCAAAGCTGGCATTCATCCGGCACTGGCATACAGCATGTGGGCCAAACATGGCCCGGGTTTGATAGAGATGGCACTGGATTTAAGACGGCACCCAAGACATGGGCCAGATATCAAATGGAGTATTTGGCCCAGATGTCAAATATAGATATGTGAGCCATATATGTATGGCCGATCTTGAGCCACATTTAAAATCATTTTAAAATATTTTTGAGTAAAATCCCAATGTTTTCCCATACAGAAAAGTAATATATTCACATATATGTGAAACACTGTAAAATATATTGAACTACATTTTGAAAATATATTTTTAAAATGCATAACATGTTATTGTTAAATAACATGTTAACATTTTCACTGTAAAATATATTTTACAGTGTTTCACATATATGTGAATATATTACTTTTCTGTATGGGAAAACATTGGGATTTTACTCAAAAATATTTTTAAATGATTTTAAATGTGGCTCAAGATCGGCCATACATATATGGCCCACATGTCTATATTTGACATCTGGGCCAAATACTCCATTTGATATCTGGCCCATGTCTTGGGTGCCGTCTTAAATCCAGTGCCATCTCTATCAAACCCGGGCCATGTTTGGCCCACATGCTGTATGCCAGTGCCGGATGAATGCCAGCTTTGCCAGACACATGCCAAATCTGGGCCAGAATTCTTTGCTACCTGGGTTATGCATAAGCAGCACTGACGTTAGCCAATCATAACAATGGGCGTTAACACTGAACTCTTGAAGGGGAAACACCTCCAAAACAGACTGTTTGAATCAGAGGGGGAGAAACAGGGTGGGAAAAGGTCATAAATCACTACATTTTTAATGTTTTTTTTGTACAAAAAACTATAGTAATACTATAATTGCACATAAGGGAACATAATAAAACAAAACAAAAAACCATGTCATGACCCCTTTAATCATGAGGGTTAGTAATTGATGACAGAACTTTATTTTAAACGATGCATTTTGCCAGAATCAACTGTTACCATAGTGAAGTTTTATAGCATTTACTTATAGTCTCTTTTCATGTATTAAATATTCTCTTATGGTGTCTCGCTATGTCCATTTTTTTCCAGACACTATAGGTCATGTAGTCATTAGTGGCATGATGAGTTCAGAATGTGTGCAGAGCAGACACCATACTCGTTCTGACACGGGTTTGTCCATATTCTCCTCTGTGAACTGCCTATCACGACTGAAACTTACTGTGCTAATTGTTGTCAAGCAAAGCCTGATCCCGCCTGGCCCACTGTGCCCGGCCTCTCTGATGAAAGGAGCCCTTGCTTCCCTCTAGCTTTGGAAAGAGAAGGATGCCTTCAGTTCACTAGCAGTGGCCCTCCACATGTCGACAGGCCCCCCTCAAACTGCCATCACATGAAAGACGCCGGCGCACACCCCACAGAACTGACAGTTAAATGAAATATTTATTTTCAATATCTAAAAACATACATTCTGTCCTCAGCAGTAGTTGGAGAACATAGACTTCTGAAACACCTCATTTCCACTGGAGTCTTGGCCCACCAGTGAGTCAATTAGGGAGGCTTCGAAATGTTGGCAGGTTTCCTTTCCTTTTAGGTACAGTCTAGGTCTAATTTTTTATCTTTCAATTCTTTTCATCTAGTGTGCACTTATGATTCATTTCTTGTGCCTAATCAATTGTAGGTGAAATTCATGTTGAACAGGCCGGTTCAAAGCTCGCTATGGCAGACAGGTAACTGGGGCGGAAAGGTCGAGACTGACATTTGGTGATTTTCAGCCTTCATATCTCTCCAGCGCTTGCTTGTTTTTTAATATCACTTGTGTCATGCGTGCCAAAGCTGCCAAAAAACTTTGGAGGCCTCAACACAACAAGAACTTATAAATAACCCACTCTTTCATAAACCTGCTTCCTCACTCTGTTCTGCAAGTTAGGTCCAATTCTTCACTGACTGAAATAATATTTGAGTTGGCATTACCATTAATACAAGTCCAGCGGAGTTGGCTCACATCAGAAGGCCTATCTAAAGGATGCATGACCTTTTAAATGAATTCATATTTCTGTAATTGTGTTTCATGCTTCTTGCCCAGAATTGAGTTGGTTATTTTATTGCATTTTCACCCTGAATTCTGAGCAGTTGAGATACCATTTATGAAACAAATGGTCAAAGTGATCTCTTCATTAATTTTTTTCTTGTAAACAGTTTCTGGCAAAAAATAAATAAAACAGTTGGTTCCTTGTTTCAGATAAAACAACATGACACGTGCAAGAAGAAACATAATATTATTTTGCAGAAAGGTATTTTTTTCCAACGAGCCTGGGTTGTAAAATTTTGGCCGATACTGAAAGCCAATAATTATTTTACGGCTGATATTAAAGTTCTATACTATTTTGAATAATAAAAAGTGAGTGTTATCGGCAAAGGTCGTAAATATTATTGACAGATACAATACATTTTAAAAAAATCTCTAATAACTAATAACCCATCTGGTACCAATATATTGTGCATTTATATGCAGAGCTTTTGAATTTTATTTTGAAAAATCATACTTCCATCCTATTTATGCCATGTTCATAAACAAAGAAGATGCTACTCTTGACCTTGCTTGATTTTTAGATTATATGTCTTACTATCTGTGATGTTGGTGTAGTATTCAGATGAACACAACTGTTATGAATAACTTCCCCTACAAGTAACCTGCAATTATATGTTCCCAGAGATATGTAGTATTCCTTTCAAACTCCAGCTAAGCCTAATTACATATATTTTATTTGACCAAAATTATTAGAACGGTAAGATTTTTTTATGTTTTAAAAGTAGTCTCTTCTGCTCACCAAGGCTTCATTTATTTGTATCAAAAATACAGCAATGAAATGAAATATTTGGTGAAATGGTGAAATATTTTTTACAATTTTAAATAACTGTTTTCTCTTTGAATATATTTTAAAATGCAATTTATTCCTGTGATGGCAGAGCTGAATTTCCACCAGTCATTACTCCAGTCTTCAGTGTCACGTGATCCTTCAGAAATCATTCTAATATGATGAGTTGATGCTCAAGAAACATTTATTATTATTATCAATGTTGAAAACAGTTGTGTACATTTTTTTCAGGATTATTTGATTAATTGAAAGTTCAAAAGAACAGCATTTATCTGAAATAGAAAGCTTTTGTAACATAAGTACCGTTCAAAAGTTTGGGGTCAGTAAGAGGTTTTTTTGGAAATAAATTAAATAAATTAATAATTTTATTCAGCAAGGATGCATTAAATTGATCAAAAGTGACAGTATAGACATTTATTATGTTGCAAAAGCTTTCTATTTAAGATAAATGCTGTTCTTTTGAACTTCCTATTCATCAAAGAATCCTGAAAAGAAATTGTACACAACTGCTTTCAACATTGATAATAATAAAACATGTTTCTGAAGCAGCAAACGGGCATATTAGAATAAATTTTGAAGGATAATGTGACACTAAAGACTGGAGTAATGATGCTGAATATTCAGCTTTACCAACAATTTAAAATTGCATTTTAAAATATATTTAAATAGAAAACAGTTATTTTAAATTGTAAAAATATTTCACCATATTACTGTTTTTGCTGTTGTAACACTTGAGTCCTAAAATACAACACTTGTTACTGGACCAGCACTTGTTACTGCTACTGGACCAGTTCTAGGTTCTAATGGTGGAAGAACATAAAACTTATGATGGAGACCAGACGTTGAATACGTTGAAGGATTTTTACTGTTAACACAGCAACATAGAAACAGTAGTTTGGATCAGTGGGGAAAAAAATAAATAAATAATAATAATGATAAAGAGGTAAAGTAGAATGAAATCCTTTTTTTTTTTCCTTTCTGTATTCTGGAAAAGATTTAATTTAGCAAATCTGCCCAGGCCGGGTGATTAGTTCAATTAGTTAATAATTAGGAGTAAACCAATTTCCCCTTTTTTTTCCACAGGTAAAAGAAAAGAGCAACTTAGTCGTACTTAAAGCAAACACAATCACATCACAACAAAGAACAATAAAACATTAACTAATATGTATACTTTGGTACCGCAACTCAGTTTGAGTTCACTTCAATGTGTATAATACTATGGCAAGCCGTTTTAGCTTTTATTCATTTCCAGGATATGGATTCTTGATATCAACAATTACATTTTTTGATATCAAGAATTGAATTGTTGATATCAAGAATTGAATTGTTGATATCAACAATTGAATTGTTGATATCAAAAATGTAATTGTGATCAAAAATGATCTCGTTAGAGAGAGAGTCCCCTCATCCACACCCCGATCTAACACTCTCCACGTGAGGTGCTACTTCGGCTGGTGGCCAGGGTGACCTGAGGGTGTGTGTGTGGAACAAATCCGCCGACTGTTTGTCCGTGGACCACGCCCCCCTCTTCAGTGACGCAACCCGCAGTGTTCAGGGGATTCCCCGGGTCTATTTTCGGATGCCCCGCGGGTTTCCCTTGACGCTCCAGAATCGGATCTGTTGTCCATCGCAGCATCACAGGGTGGGCTAGAATTTTCAGGAAGTGAAGATTTGACAGTGCTGCCACTTTCGGGTGTGCATATGGCATTTGTCGAATCAGATCCTGAGATGACGGCCATGCTTTCCCGGGCGATTGGTTTTTGGGTGTGGCCGCTGACAGGAGTCCTGTCAGCGTCCACTCCAATACCTTTTTTCCCGGATGTGCATCAGGAGATCTCGAAATCCTCGAAGACCCCCATGTCTTCCAGCGATCCCTCGTTGATCTCCTTCGCCCTTCCTTCCCTCGACGGGGTACACTGGGGTCCCCCGGTTGAACGCTCTGTTGCGATGCTACTGTGTCCTCAGAGTGCTTCCTCTCGGCGCGATCCTAAGCACCCGTCCTAAGCCTGTAGTTTTTCATCTACACTTGTGGCGAATTCCTATAGCGCTACAGGACAGGCAGCCGCCTCACTGCATGCCATGGCCATTCTGCTGGTCTACCAGACCCAGATGCTCATGGACATGCACGAGGGCGGGACTGACCCAGGGCTCTTCAATGAGCTGTGCACCGCCACTGACCTTGCTCTCCGAGCGACGAAAGTGGCCGTACGTTCCCTGGGTCAGGTGATGTACACCATTCTGTGGCTGAACCTGTCCGATGTGCAGGATGTCGGGCGGACCCATCTGCTTGACACCCCCATATCCCAGGTCGGCCTCTTCGGCGGTGCGGTTGAGGGCTTTACCCAACAGTTCTCAACCGCCCACGAGCAGACTGAGGTTTATTCTGCCCCGACGGCCCCGCCGTCCGAGCTGATCCCTCAGTCTGCCCACCGCCGAAGGCGCCCTCCTGCGGCTCCCACCCCGCCCGTTCACCCGGGCTGGCTCTGGAAGCCGCAGGGGGACGCCACAGCCCTCTCCAGCCCCGCCCCCCGCTATACGCCGGGTTAAGCGGCACTCTTGAGATGGGCTCCTCAGAGATGGGACTCAGTTCTTTCCAGGAGCTGGTAGCAGGGCCACTCCTTTCCCTGGTGGAGGGCCGGGGAAGAATTCTTATTCGGTAAGAACTGACTCTCCCGTTTCTGAGCACACAGAGTTCTCGGACGACACGGTGCGCCGCCCCCGGGCCGTGCACCCCTCGTCCTCCTCTGTCCCAGAGCCGGATGACAGTGCGCGCCGTCCCCAGACCGTGCCGCTCTCATCCTCCTCTGTCGCCAGACCCCTGGCAGAGCAGACCCCCGTGGAATGTTCGTCCTTCCCTGGTCTCCTCTGTCAGAATGGTCAGGCTCGGTCTATGACTGTGCCCCCACACCGGGTCGCTATGCCGTCCACGTCCGGGCCAGTCATACCGCCTCGCTGCCCCACCGACGGGAAGTCTGTGGTTCGCGTGACCCCGCTGGTACAGTTCTTGGGAGCCTGGCTAGAGCTTCCCAACCTGTCCCGCTGGGTCGCACGAACGATCAGGCTCGGCTACGCGATTCAGTTCGCGCGGTCTCCTCCCCGCGCAGGGGAGTCCGCTCCACTATGGTCGGTGGCAATGCCCCTATCATGAGAGCGGAGGTTGCTACCCTGCTGGCGAAGGGTGTGATCGAGACTGTCCCTCCAGCCAAAATGAGGTCTGGCTTCTACAGCCCGTACTTCATTGTCCCGAAGAAAACCGGTGGGTTACAGCCAATCCGGGATCTGCGCGTGCTGAACCGCTCCCTTCACAGGATGCCGTTCAAGATGCTCACTGCCAAACGCATTTTCGAATGTGTGCGGCCCCAGGATTGGTTTGCAGCGATCGACCTGAAGGACGCCTACTTTCATGTCTCCATTCCCCCTCGACACAGACCGTTCCTACGGTTTGCTTTCGAGGGGCAGGCATATCAGTACGCAGTTCTCCCATTCGGGCTAGCCCTGTCTCCTCGCGTCTTCACGAAGGTCGTCGAGGCAGCCCTTGTTCCCCTTCGGGAACACGGGGTTCGCATCCTGAACTATCTCGACGACTGGCTGATCCTAGCTCACTCTCGAGACTAGGTTTGCGAACACAGGGACTTAGTGCTCCGGCACTTAGCCCGTCTGGGCCTTTGGGTCAACTGGGAGAAGAGTAACTTTTCCCCATGCAGAGGATCTCTTTTCTCGGTATGAACATCGACTCGGTCGCCATGTCCGCGCAGCTTACGAGCGAGCGCGCAGTCACTGCTGACTTGCCTGAGACAGTTCGGGGGCAAGAGTGCGGTTCCACTGAAACTTTTTCAGAGGCTCCTGGGGCATATGGCTTCTGCAGCCGCGACTACGCCGCTCGGATTGCTTCATATGAGACCGCTTCAGCTGTGGCTTCGCGACCGACCCGACCGACTCCGACCTGCCGTCAGACCTTCACCCCGTGGTCGAACCTCAGTTTTCCACAGGCCGGAGTGCCTCTGGAACTAGCGTCGCGGCATGTTGTTGTAACGACAGATGCCTCTGCCACGGGCTGGGGCGCCATGTGCAACGGACGTGCTGCCGCGGGCTCCTGGACAGGACCCCACCGCTTATGGCACGTCAATTGCCTCGAGTTGCTGGCTGTACAGCTCGCCCTGCGCCGCCTCCGAGCCGTGCTCAGGGGCCAGCATGTACTAGTCCGTTCAGACAATACCGCGACTGTAGCGTACATCAACCATCAGGGTGGTCTGCGCTCCCGCCGTATGTCGCAACTCGCCCGCCACCTCCTCTTATGGAGTCAGAAGCATCTGAGGTCGCTTAGTGCCATTTATATTCCTGGAGCCCTGAACTGTGCAGACGAGCTCTCACGGTTTCAGCCCCTCCCTGGAGAATGGCGACTCCATCCCCAGTCGGTTCAGCTGATTTGGGACCAGTTCCGGGACGCACAGATAGATCGGTTTGCCTCTCACGACTCGACCCATTGCGCCCAGTTTTATTCCCTGACCGAGGGCACGCTCGGCACGGATGCTCTGGCGCACAGCTGGCCGCAGGGCCGCAAATATGCTTTTCCCCCAGTGAGCCTTCTTGCGCAGACCAAGGTCAAGGAGGACGAGGAGCAGGTCATTTTGGTCGCGCCTTACTGGCCCGCCAGGACCTGGTTCCCCGAACTTGTACTCCTCGCGACAGCACCTCCTTGGCCGATTCCTCTGAGGAAGGACCTCCACGTGTGGCTCCTGGACGGGACGAGGTAGGTTTGAGTACCCTACCACCAGCGGTGGTGGCTACCATCACTTCCGCTAGAGCTTCGTCCACGAGACACCTCTACGCGTTGAAGTGGAACCTCTTCGTCAGCTGGTGTTCTTCTCACCGAGAAGACCCCCGGAGATGTTCGATCGGTGTTGTGCTTTCCTTTCTTCAAGATGGGTTGGAGCGAAGGCTGTCTCCCTCCACCCTCAAGGTCTATGTCGCCGCTATTGCCGCACAGCACAACCTTATAGAAGGTAAGTCCGTAGGGAAGCACGACCTGATCGTCAGGTTCCTGAGAGGAGCGAGGAGACTGAATCCTCCTCGCCCTCCTCTCGTACCCTCTTGGGACCTCGCAGTGGTGCTAACTGCCCTGCGGAGTGCTCCCTTCGAGGCTTTGCAGTCGGTCGAGCTTAACTTCCTGTCAATGAAGACAGTGCTTCTGACTGCATTGGCCTCCATTAAGAGGGTAGGGGACCTGCACCCATTCTCCGTTGACGAAGCGTGCCTGGAATTCAGGCCGGCTTACTCTCACGTGATCCTGAGACCCCGGCCTGGATATGTGCCCAAGGTTCCTACCACTCCCTTCCGGGATCAGGTGGTGAACCTGCATGCGCTGCCCCCGGAGGACGCAGACCCAGCCTTGGCACTGCTCTGTCCAGTACGTGCTCTCCGCATCTATGTAGACAAAACGCAGTGTTTCAGGACCTCAGACCAGCTCTTTGTCTGTTATGGTGGGAGACTGAAGGGAAAGGCTCTCTCCAAGCAAAGGTTGTCTCACTGGATAGTGGACGCCATTGCTTTGGCTTACCAACAGCAAGGTCGACCGTGCCCCCTTGGTGTGACTGCCCACTCCACCCGGAGTGTGGCGTCCTCTTGGGCTCAAGCGCATGGCGCCTCGCTAACAGACATCTGCAGAGCTGCAGGCTGGGCAACACCCAACACATTCGCCAGATTCTACAATCTCCGAGTGGAGCCAGTGTCCTCTCATGTACTCGCTTCAACCAGCTAGTACCGGACCCGCTCAGGTGTCTTCGCTTGCTCGCCATTCCACTCCACGGACTGGATACGTGCGATATTCCCCTCAGGTGAGCTTCCCCGAAAGCCCTGAGTTCCTCCAGCACTCCTGATGCTGGCGCCAGTGTCTCTTGCCTACGCGTCGGCTAGGTGCCTCCCGTGTGCATGGTACTTCCTCTGAGCTACCCCCACATGTGTATTTCCACTGTAAGCCTCTTTTGAGCATGTGTCTTTCCCTTGGCAAGCCAACTTGCCACCCCTGGGGTTGAAATATTCCACCTGCGGCTGGACACCCCAGTGATTCCCCATATGCATCCCTCGGGTCATATGTGTATTCTCTAAGCTCCTCAGCGAGGAAACATACTGCTTTGCTGGACTTTCCGCCCTTTATACCCACGAGGTGGGGCGGAGCTGCTCCATGAAAATTCTGCAGACCCATGGCATTTCTTTGCCATTGGCTCGTTTTGTATTACTCGAAGCGGATAGGCTTTCTAAGCGAAACCCCCATTCGTCGTCATCCGACGGAACGTCTCCGTTCCCTACTCAGGAAACGAGGGTTACATCCGTAACCGAGACGATTTCAACGGAGAGAGTTGAAGCCCAACATGGGGACTAACTTCCTGATAGCCAAGCGTTCTGCGCAGGCTCAAACTGAGCTTGATGACGTAGATGTCACGTGAGCAACCTGACTGACAGTTGTAAATCTTCTAGTAGCTGATTGATGATTAGAAGTGTCCAAGGTCGAAGTATCACGGCTCTCCAGAAATAAGGGCTTTGACTAGCAGGCGCAAGAAAGCTAATCTCGAACGGTCAATGACGCATCAGAGTAAAGACTAAAGAGTAAACTCACATTGATGTGTGTGTGTGCGTGTGTGTGCGTGTGTGTGCTGGAAATCAAATTGTTTAGTATTGTAAAAACATAATATAATGTTTATTAATATATTACAATACTATTAATAATTATAATAATAAATTTAATATAACATATTAGGCTATATAATTACAATATGACATGATAAAAGAAGTGGCTAAAATCGACTTTAAAATAGCCTACTTTAGTATTGTAATCGTTTGAGTAGCCTATCTGCAGTTCTAGTAGCCTAATTTTAGTTAGTTAGTTTATTTTATTTTAAACATGTTTATGTATATATTCATTAGATTTAAATATTTGGCTAGTACACACACACACACACACATAATACAATCAAAAATAACAGATAAATAAATGCATGTAGGCTACAGCAAAATCTTCCAAAATTATTAAAAATGATTCAAATATAGGTACATATGCAAATAATTTTTTCCCTTCTTTTTCGTTTCCTTCTACATCAAACAGAATAATCACCCATCCAAAAAATACTTCTTAGTATGAGCCCAGGAACCATACTATAAAATACTGTCCCCTCGAGTCATTTTCATATCCATTCAATATTGCATGACCATATAATATTCCAATATATAAAGAATTGTGAGCAAAGTGTTAAATCATGTAGTTTTGGCTAATAAATCATGGTCACAAACACTTGAACAAAAAAGTTTTTCTTTATTTCACGTTATGTAGGCATTTTGTACATATGGCTTCCGAACGGGATCACATTCATCTTCAACCGTAGATCTGTAAATAAATAAAGGAACAACGTTAACAGCGATAGACATTGAGATGTTTTTTTTTCATCTTCCATTGCCTGTATAATTTCCTGATAATTAATTTCCCCATCCCCCGTAGGTGTAGTAGTAGATAAATAATTTAAAGTTTGTGGATAAATGTTAGGCTACTTCATATGTATTCACTTGCCACATATCGAATTATTTCCAATTCCTCAAAAACGTTGTTTAAATATTTTGTCGCATTGCTTTTATGGACCCTGTCTATCTATGCCATGGGCTGACTTTAGACAGTAAAAGACTGCCTTCGAGACTCTGCGAGCTTCTCCTCCTGTCTATACGGTAACTTCTCTACTGTGCGACGGACAGTCGAGTGGTTATGACGCAATTTTTAGCCTATTTTTACAAGAATGGCTTCTACGGGGCCATAACGTAAGATACAAAGTAATGGAGCCTTTTATACATTGTCGTGTTTCTTTAGAAATAAATAATGGACAAATTGAGTCTTTGGACGCCTCAGATGTAAAGTTATTCGCTGTCAAAGTGACGCCAAAATGAATGGGAGTCAATGGGATGCTAACAGCAGGTGATAGCCAGCTACAATGGCGGCCCCCGGAGGCAGCTTCAACTTCCGGCTGATGGATTACCCCCTTGGTGTGTTACCAGATGATGCAACAGGTCCTTTGTCTACCGAAAGGAGATGAGGTTTACAATCCGGGTTGGCCCGCCATCTTAGTTCTCTTGTCATGCACGTCTTTTCCACGCGCACACACACGCACTTCTTGGAAGAGTCTTTGTCCGACTTTTTAACTGAAACATAAAACCTGACCTGCATAACAGGTCATAAAAGACATCCATAAATACAAATAACTCCCAGAAAAAAAAAAAAAAAAAAAAACGAAATCAAAGCATAATGTCACCGCTTTGTTTCCTCGAGCTGCTCAAAATGGCGTGAAACCATTCCATCTTTTGTACAATGAATTTCGAACAACATCCACTATAGGCAGCGTCCATTCAAATTTTGTCGATATAAACTGTTAAACGATACATATTTATAGTATTTTCATATAACCGATAACTCTTCAAAGGCATTAAACAGCAAACAATTTCAACAAAATGAGCCAAACTCACCAAACAGTCGTCATTCACCCAAATGCATTCCCTTTAGGTTGCTGACTAGGCAAGTATCAGTATATCTATCTTTTTTGAGTCTTAAAATCAACTTTACTCAAGTTAAACTCAAAATGAATCTGCTCTCGGTCTTCCTCTGTAGCTATACAAAATGGTGCGCGCGGCTGCTGCACGCGCTCCATGTGACTTTCTTAAAGGGGAAGCGTCAGCATAAATCCATACAATTTATTTTTAATGAACTCTTAGTTAAATGTTCAACTTCTTTAACGTAACTATACACAATCAAATGTCATTTTCAGTACCCCTTTTTCTGTAACAATATTGTGAATTCTAGCACCCACGAGTTTATGCACTCATACAGGCTCCATTCCACTGTGGGTTACATCCTCCCCTCCTTTTCTAATGCACGTCCCTGTGCATTGCTTTGGGGATCTATACTATCTTGACACTACAAGGTTCTGGGTAGCTGAACCGTGTCAGGGAGTCTGTAACTGATTCACTGAGACTCTGGAACAGGGACTGGACTACTGTAACTAACGGATTCCCTAACTCAGGGTAAGTTAGCTGTCTAGTTGCTTTTTTCTCTCTGGTAGATCTTCTCAAACATCTATTTTCAATTTCAGATTCAGTTTCGTCTATGACAACTCTGCTTCCATTCCTTTCTGGAGTAGTTTGCATAGGACAATGAACACTGTTCAATTCTCTTTCAGGTATTTCTTCAGATCTTGGTCCATCGGTTAAGCTATCCTTCGCAGGACTAGGTAAGTTTCCTTCCTCAGGAACTGGTAAGTTTCCTTCATCAGGATCTGGTAAGTTTCCTTCCTCAGGATCTGGTAAGTTTCCTTCTTCAAGATCAGAGACGTTATCTTCAGGATCAGGTAGGTTATCATTGTCGAGGAAAGTTACATCTGAAAGGTCTTGCCCAATGGTGGTCAACAACTTGGAAGGCTCTGGTGCAATTCTTCCTGGTAAGTATTCCACAGTTGCTGAGGAACGGTCTGAACCTAGGGTTTCCACTCTAAGGCTTCTTGAACTGTCATAACAATATTCCTCAAGATCAGATTGGGAATCTTTCTCATCAGCTTCATCAAAATTGTCACTCTTGGCATTTTGTCGGGTTTTTGGCCGCCTAGCTACCTTTGTCATATCAGCTTCATCTTCCACTTGGGTCATGGGGAGGAAACCGCATGGCAGCAGGAGATCACGATGAAGGGTTCTTTGTGGGCCTTCTCCAATTTCGGGTTTCACAGTATACACAGGAACACCTTCAGACCGTTTCAAGACGACATATACTCCTGACTCCCACCGGTCAGCTAATTTGTGTTTGCCTTAGAGGCGGACGTTCCTGACCCAGCCTCTATCACCTTCCTCCAAGGTGGAATTCACAATGTGCTTATCAAATCTTGCTTTGTTGCGATCTGCTGTCTTCTTTGCAGTCTCTGTAGCTGCTCTATAACTGTCTTGAAGTTGAGACTTTAGATTACGGACATACTGTGAGTGTGATCCTGGCTGATGATTGACAGGTAAACCAAAAGCTAGGTCGACAGGCAGTCTTGGTTGTCGCCCGAACATCAACGCGTGTGGAGTAAACCCAGTCACTTCGTTTTTAGTACAATTATAGGCATGTACTAAAGGTTTGACAATCTCTCCATTGACTCTTCTTCTGATCCTCAAGGGTTCCAAGCATGTTAAGCAGGGTCCTATTGAAACGCTCAACGGGGTTCCCTCTTGGATGATATGGTGTTGTTCTCACTTTCTTGGTACCAATGAGCTTGCACAACTCTCTTATGATCTGGGATTCAAAGTCGGGTCCTTGATCGCTATGAAGCTTCTCAGGGATGCCGTAGTGGACGAAGAAGTGGTCCCACAAGCACTTAGCTACTGTTCGAGCCTTTTGGTTCATCGTGGGGACATCCACTGAGTACTTAGTGAAGTGGTCAGTAATGACCAGAATGTCTTTGATATTGTTGGAACCTGACTCCACTGAGAGGAAATCCATGCATGCGAGTTCAAGTGGCCTTGTAGCTATTATATTAACAAGTGGTGCAGCCTTTTCAGGTAAGGACTTGCGCCGTACACAACGGTTGCAGGTCTTGATTTTTCTTTCCACATCGGCTGACATCTTAGGCCAATAAAACCGTTTCCGAACAAGATCTAGGGTCCGTTCGAGACCCATGTGGCCCATGTCGTCGTGCAGGCTTTTCAGAACCAAGGGTCTCAGTTTCAGGCAGCACAAGTTGATGGTAAACTTGCGTATCCTCTTGCCGCTTCCGATCCAGATTTGAGATCTAGCACAGAGAACCATTTGGACCCAGTCAGGGCCGAAAAGGATTCTTCCAAATTGGGTAAGGCATATGAATCTTTTACTGTTTGAAGGTTCAGCTTTCTGTAGTCAATGCAGAGTCTAATGTCACCATTCTTTTTCCTGATGACTACAATCGGTGAAGAGAAAGGGGATTCTGACTCGCGGATGACTTCAACATCCAGAAGTTGTTGGAGATGGTTACGCACAGCTTCTATGTCTTGAGGGTGTATAGGCCTCGCCCTATGCTTAAACGGCGCCTCGTCGCTAAGTTTTATACAATGTCTCATTTTGTCAGTGCGACCAAAGTCAAGCTCATGCTGTGCGAACACTTCTGGCATGGAGTTCAATCTTTTAGTTATCCTCTCTTTCCATTCACTGGGTACGGAGGAGTTTCCAAAGTCAAAACTGAGTTTTGGTTTGTGGTCAGGCTTTGTTTGAGAGTCTGAATTGAGTGGCTCAATGGACTTAACACTCTTAATGGCTTGTATTTCTGCTATCACAGCTTTTGGAGACAGGGTAATATCATGGTCTGACTCATTCTTAATGATAACTGATATCCAATGTGGAAGTTTAGATGGTAAACTTGTTAGGCCATCTGTTACCATCATGCCACCTGGCAAGGGGGCTGATTTTGGTGATTCTACCACCACCCATCCTTCTGCATTAGGTGTTCTGTGATTCACTGTTCCTTTGAGGACTTCAGTCTGAACAGCTGCAATAGTCTCAGAACCACTGCTGTGTAGTCTCACCTCTCCCAGATTGGAATCAACAGACCATCTCTTCCTGTCTTCAAGGGTCTTCAACACAACTTTACAGCCATAAGGCAATGAATCATAATTCTGAAGCACAGTGTCTGCATACTGTTCATAAAGGGCATCTAAGGTGTTGGTGCCTACCAAAACTGACGACAGGGTGGAGCGCATGTCAGGCACAATCAGGGCTAGTGAGGGCACCTCGATGTCTTTTCCTATTGACCTCTTAGGGAACTTGAATATCGTTTCAACGTACCCAATGTAAGGGACTTCTTGGCCATTAGCTCCTTCTACTTCAAGCAAGTTGTTCAATGAGTGGATTGGTAGATAAGACAGGTTCTCTTGATAGAAGGAATTGGGGATTGTTGTCACTTGAGAGCCCGTATCTAACAAGCAGCTACAATGTCTTTCACCTACAGTCACTTGTGCAGTGCACTTGGCTCCAATTAGTCCTTTTGGCAGGGTGATTGGCTGTTTCCTGGTATGGGAATGTGTGTAAGAGGAGCAATGTTTCTTCTTGGGACACTTTGCTTGTGTTTCAGTCCCCGTCTGTCCCCCAACCGGAACTGGAACTAGTTTAAATGATCAGGTTTTGATGTTTTATTCTCAACATCCCACGCTAGTTGTTTCTCTTTTAGCTGTCTCTGTTTTGTGGCTACTAATCAGGGATTTGGCTCACTGTCACACTGGGGTTTGATGTGCCCGTCCTCTCCACACCTGAAGCAGTACCAGGGTTTCGGCCTATTGTTTTTGTTGTTATTTGCATCTCGGCTGTGAAATTGTGGCTTTTGAGGGCCTGTAGTGTCGGCTGCAGACTTCATAACAACTGACTTTGGGGTTACTGGTTTGACAGCTGGCTTAGTTGGTGTTTTTCGACTGTCCTTCTGTATAATTCGGTTGAGCTGTGATTGTAAATCAGCTATCTGTCTCTTCAGGTCTTGAATTTCAATTATGGAACTAGAGGTAGATGGTGATGGTGTACACTCTTCCTCATACTGGAAATAAGCACCTTGATAATGGGATCACGCTTTCTGCTTTGACGCATTGAAATACTGCTTCATGCGGGACGCTTTGGAGGTCCTCTTGTCCTCTGCTGTGCGGATTAACAAGAGAAGTTCTGCAAAGGTAGGTGGGTTCTGCTTCCTCTGTTCTAACTGCAACTCTGATATTATGATGTTGTCCCAACAACACCTAACGAACTGTCTTAAAAGCTGTCGGTCAAGGTCGCTTGCAGGTACACCTCCCCTCCTGAAGGCGGCGTTCAGCATCACTTGCAGCCTCTGAAGGTAAACGGAGGGCTTCTCACCATTGTCTTGCATAGTATTAAGGTACCTTGTAAAGCAGTCATCTCTGTCTTCGACTGTGCCGAAAGCAGAGTCTAGGATATTCAAATACATGCCTGGCAGAGATTCGGGTGTCAGGTGCTTAACTATGTAGATAGCAGGTGATAAGAGGCTTTCAAGGACTTTCCGTGACTTGTATAGGTCTGGGTGTTTTGTGTCTTTGAGGAGCAGCTCTACATTAGAACGCCAGGTCTCACAGTCTACTTCATTGCTGGGGTGAGGGCAACGCCCAGAGAACGGTCGAAGCCTTAGGGGTGTGTGTACTTGCATAGCAGATTCTTCGTTTCTTACTATGTGTTCAACTATTACTCTCTGTACTTCGGGTGGATTGACATCAGGAAATTTCAGAGCAGGCTGTGCTTTTCTTTCAGAGGGTGCCTTTGGTGGAGACCAATTACATTCCTGCAGAACACATGGCTTGTGAACTGTGCCAAGTAGGGGGCTAACTTGGGCAGCAGTTTCTGGAACGTGTTGCTCTGGGGTGTCTATTTTGTTTGTTTCATTTTCACCATTTTGGGTTTCTGTGGTTTCCAAGTCAACAGCTTTTCACTGATGACAGATAGTTCTTCTTGGAGGACGGCCGCTAAATCTCTGCCAGTCAGTTTTGCTATCTCTTTCAACTCAGAGAGGTAGGTCTGTGTAACTGATGTGCTGGCTACAGACGTGTAGACACTGGCTAGGGATCTAATGTGGTAAGTAATGTCAATTTGGGTCTTAGCGTGTAATCCGTGAAGTTTGTATGGCAACATAGGTGAAAGGGACTGCACGGCTGCGCCACATGCATACTCTACTATAACTTGTTTGTCTGTCTCTGACTCAGGGGAGTCCACTTCAATTATCCTATGAATGGACCCATACTGTTTAAGGAAGTCATATAGTTCTTCGTCAGTTTCTGTGCCAACTACCCCACTAACTATAACTGAGTTAGGAATTTTTACACTGCTTGTTTGAACTACTTCCATCATGAAATGTTATCTGGTCTCTGATTATTAGTTTTATATCTGCCTTGACCACTCCTGGCTGGCTCGCCAATTTTGTAACACTTAAGTCCTAATATACAACACTTATGCTACTGGAACAGTTCTAGGTTCTAATGGAGTGGGGTGGAAGAACATAAAACTTATGATGGAGACCAGACGTTGAATACGTTGAAGGATTTTTACTGTTAACACAGCAACATAGAAACAGTAGTTTGGATCAGTGAAAAAAAAAAAAAAAAAAAAAATAATAATAATAATAATGAGGTAAAGTAGAATGAAATCCTTTTTTTTCGCCTTTCTGTATTCTGGAAAAGATTTAATTTAGCAAATCTGCCCGGGCCGGGTGATTAGTTCAATTAGTTAATAATTAGGAGTAAACCAATTTCCACTTTTTTTCCACAGGTAAAAGAAAAGATCAACTTAGTCGTACTTAAAGCAAACACAATCACATCACAACAAAGAACAATAAAACATTAACTAATATGAATACTTTGGTACCGCAACTCAGTTTGAGTTCACTTCAATGTGTATAATACACATTTTCAGTTCATGCAAAGAATGTAATAAAGTTCAGTTTGTGTGCAATAAAGCTGTGTACTTTTTGCAATAAAGTTCAGTTCGTGTTCAATGTAAAAAAAAAAAAGTCAGATCCAATCCAGTTCAGGGAAGATCGAAAAAAAAATGAAGGAAAAGGATTGTAATCCAATCCAAATGCAGCAATCACTCCTAACAGAGCGTCAGTGTGTTACCAGATGATGCAACAGGTCCTCTGGCTACCGAAAGGAGATGAGGTTTACAATGAGGTTTACAATCCGGGTTGGCCCGCCATCTTAGTTCTCTTGTCATGCACGTCTTTTCCACGCGCGCGCGCGCACACACACACGCGCACACGCACTTCTTAGAAGAGTCTTTGTTCGACTTTTTAACTGAAACATAAAACCTGACCTGCATAACAGGTCATAAACGACATCCATAAATACAAATAACTCCCAGAAAAAAAAAAAAAAAACGAAATCAAAGCATAATGTCACCGCTTCGTTTCCTCGAGCTGCTCAAAATGGCGTGAAACGGCATTTTGTACTCACAACTCCATCTTTTTATACAATGAATTTCTAACAACATCCACTATAGGCAGCGTACATTCAAATTTTGTTGATATAAACTGTTAAACGATACATATTTATAGTATTTTCATATAACCGATAACTCTTCAAAGGCATTAAACAGCATATAAAATCAAACAATTTTGACAAAATGAGCCAAACTCACCAAACAGTCGTCATTCACCCAAATGCATTCCCTTTAGGTTGCTGACTAGGCAAGTATCAGTATATCTATCTTTTTTGAGTCTTAAAATCAACTTTACTCAAGTTAAACTCAAAATGAATCTGCTCTCGATCTCTCCGCTTCTCTCTTCCTCTGTAGCTGTACAAAATGGTGCGCGCGGCTGCTGCTCGCGCTCAATGTGACTTTCTTAAAGGGGAAGCATCAGCATAAATTCCTACAATTTATTTTTAATGAACTCTTAGTTAAATGTTCAGCTTCTTTAACTTAACTATACACAATCAAACGTCATTTTCAGTACCCCTTTGAAGTATGTGGTTTTAATGTAGAATCAGTGGGCTACACAGAGTGGTAATTGACTGGATTAAGTCGGCTCTGCTCTTGTCTCAATTAATCTGTAAAGAATTCCACTCAGCATCTTGACATTCATGTAAAGAGCAGGCGGATGAAAGTATGGAAGCTCAGAGGCACTGGCTGTGCAGACAGAAAAGAAATATCATGCATCAAGAGGGAAAAGTCTTACAAACCACTTTTTGTGTTTCTCATTCTTCTCAGACCCCCCACCCTCCATTTCTATATTTCTCTTTTCTCTCTCCGAACCTCCCACGATCTATTCCGCTCCTATCTTCCCAGCCCCTGTCCTCAATTCTCCATGTTTCCTTCTAACTCTTGTCTGCTCTCCCAACCTGCTTTATCTTTTCACCTCTCTTCCGCCTCCCAGTGTCTTAGTATCACTAATAGAAACTCACTCCATCCCTCTTTGCTCTCCTCAAACATCCAAGAGTCGTTCCCCCACCTCCTCATCCCACCCTCATGCTCTTCAGCCTTGGCAGAGAATTTTCCTGTTAGTTTAATTCTCATTTCAACTAATTAATATTTTTGCATATAGCATCTGTAGCTCCCCTGGGACATTCCTTAATTAATCATTTATAAATCTACACAGCCTGCTAGTTTATTGGGTTCTGCCTTTAGCACAGACCTGCTGCATTGGTAAACCATGAATGATTAGTTAAAAGAATGAAAGGTTTTTAATCCCACCCCACAACCACCCCACCACCACCACTACCCAAGTGATCAAGGTCTCACAAAAAGGCACATATATAATTTAGGTGTTTGAGTGACACACTTGTCACTTATTTTTGCCTAACCTGTCTTTTCGCTGGACATACTGTCAGAAAGTATGTTTACATGCACTATAGAGTAAAAACAATAATTTTCTAACAATAGCCGGACATAGCAGTCCAATAATAACTTGTGTAACAGTAATCTGACATATTTAAGCATATTTAAGTCTGTGCTTAAATATGCAGGTCATTTTGTAAATAGTTAATCAGATATCTTTTTGTGAGGTGGCGTTAGTTAATCACATCTTCAGAGTGCATGCCAGTGTTTTTCTATGCAGCGGCGAACTTTTCGCAACTCTTGATTCGGCTCTTTTTAAAAAGTCAATCAAAAAGATTCACAACACAGTCAGTTTGAATCAAACTCAATCAAACTCACTCAGTCAGTGAACCATTCAGAGTCGTTACCCAAGTCACAATTAACTCTTTTGGTTATGTCTGATTTGAAATGAACCGGGTATGTACTGTGATGTGTACTATATATATACGTGTGTGTGCATATATTTGTTGTGTTTGTATTTTCTATAATAAATAATGGAGACTAAAGCTGTGATTTTCTTGCTGCTCGACCCAACCACATGTGCGCACAGGGCCAAAGATAGGGGGGTGAAAATTATCCACTATTAATTCTGCTAAACTCTGACAGGGCAAGTGGTGACAGGGTGTTGAAACTGTCTGGGCTTTTATTGGAAAAGAGGCAGTATTTCCATCACTTAGAAGCGAAATAAATTAATTGAATCAACTGGAGTCGTTGCGGGAGCATTTCATAATGTCTCCCCACTCTGACAGGAAAGTGTGCCTTCTTCAACAGGGTTCCACCAAGCAATTAAACCTCCACTGGCTCCAGCAGGCTGGACTCACACAGGCCGCTGTTGCCTGTTATCAGTGCTTTCTCTCCCCCTCTTATCATCAAAGAGGCTGCACTTTAGTACGGAGAGGAGGTATATCTAGTAATAAGGTAACAGCATAAAAGCCATCCACACTATATAATGCACTTACCGAGCTCTTGACCACACTAAACCGACCTGAATCCGACTCCATAAAACTGCGCGCTATAAATCATGCCCACTGGTCTCTTTTTCACTAACAGCCCGATACTACATTAACCAGAATTCCTCTCATTTTAAGCTGTGCTGTGGCCCAGATTTCTATGCACTCACTGTAGGCATATGGGCCTCTGTTTGGCTCATTAGCGCCTCAGTTGTCAGCCAGACCTTGTGCTGCAGCACACGCAAGCCTCCCAGATAACACTGACAGAAAAGAATAATCATAACAGAGGAGGGGGAGAAACAGAGTGGGTCTCGCAGCCACAGTAATTACACTGCATTCATCCGAGGGGCTGAAAAAGACTGCATGTGTGTGTGTGCTTGTGTGAGCTAGATACCATATGCAGGCCTGCACAACTACACAACAAGAACCAATCACTTTTATTGAAATGCATCTCAATTTCCCTTTTTTAATACTGAGGGGTCCATTAAGGATTCATAGGAAGACACAATAAATGGGAGGGAGGGATGGTGGCACACAGCTGTCTCCGCTCTGTCTTCATTACCCAGCATCCCTCTGTGCTGCTCACCATTTCCAGCCAACCAAATATACCTATAATGTCTCTGTTATAATGGAGTCTGCATAGATTCTGTGCATTGCACCCTTTGTTTTGCACTCACACAAAGAACGCACTAATCAAGCCGAGACCAGAAAATATTGAGGAAACCCGTGAGCGCTTCCACTACTTAAGCTTTATGTTTTTACTTGAAGTGTTAACAGCACTCTATGACATTTTTGAGGGTGCAGAAAGCTCTGAGGCCACATAATTCTTCTGCTTTGCTTATATGCTTCAGATTCAAGAGCGACTTCATGCTGCCTGGTGAGATGAACAGGCAGTAACCTGATCCTTGCTGGAAACTTTTCAAACACCAGGATATTTCTTGCTGTTTTCTCTGGCAACCCACTCATAATATAATACCCACATCTACATCATAAATCTCCCCCAGCCTCTCAGGCTTTAAACACTGCTGAGTGGTAGGATTAGATATGAATTTGGCAATTGCCAGGCTTGGAGATTTCTTGACAAAGGGACTTATAACAATTCTTTAAAGTGAAATACCATGCCGATGGGATGGTAGAGTTGTAAGTTATTGGTTTAATTTCGATTTTCATTTCTCATAATTGCATCACACTCTGTGTCCACACTGGGCCATGGTGGTGATGGAGGTGTTGATCCTCAGCTGGAGAACTTTGAGAGATCTGGTGGTATGAGAAGGGAATACATATTTTTCTTAAAAAGAAGGAATGGCTTTCAGCATGTAATCACAGTTCCAGGAGCAGGGAAATAGAGCAGATTCAATTAAATCTATTACTAGAATTGTTTGATTATTTAATATATAATGTTAGCAAAACAAAAAGGCAATGCTTTACAAAGAGTCTCCATTTGTTAACATGTCAATGAACAATACTTTTACAGAATTTAATGATCTTAAAATTAATGTTAATTTCCGAATATTATAATATATTTTTAACATTTGAGGTTGATGTAAATGTCATGATCGTGAGAGAAGGCAATATGCAGGTAAAGAATGTTTATTAAATATAAACAAAGAATGGTCAGGTCCACACTAACACAACACACAGGGCGGGAGAGTGAAGCAGGGACTTAGATGGACAGCCGGATTTAAAGGTACCCTGGCGCTGAAGGTACCCAACTTCTCTCCTCCGGACCGTAACCTTCCCAGTCCACCAGATACTGGAATCCGCATCCCCTCCATCTCGAATCCAGAATACGGTTGACGAATATGTAGGTTCCCCATCTACGAGTCGCGGCGGGGGAGGAACGGGGTCCGGCGGATTAATGAAAGAATAAAACACGGGGTTTAATTTGGAAACATGAAAGATGGAATTAATTCTCCTGTACGCAGGAGGAAGTTTGAGACGGACTGCCACCGGACTAAGGATCTTGGTGACAGTAAACAGGCCGATAAATTTGGGAGCTAGTTTGTTAGAGACGGAACGGAGTGGAATGTTCTTGGTTGAAAGCCACACTTTTTGACCAACGACGTATTGACCGGTGGCAATCGGCCTTAGCCTTGGTGCGCGTTTCCACCCGGAGCAGAGTCTCACAGGCTCTGGTCCACATGCGGTGACACCTCTGGACGAAGACGTGGGCGGAGGGGACCCCGACTTCGGATTCCAGGCTAGGAAAAACTGGTGGCTTATAATCTAAGCTACACTCAAACGGAGATAGTCCCGTGGATGACACTGGTAACGAGTTATGAGCGTACTCAACCATTGAGAGCTGCTGACTCCGGGAGGAAGGATTCTTGGATACCAAACATCGCAACACTCTTTCTAGATCCTGGTTGGCTCTCTCGGTTTGGCCATTGCTCTGGGGATGAAACCCAGAGGACAGACCGACAGTCGCTCTCAGTAATTTACAAAATTCTCGCTAAAATTTGGACACAAACTGGGGACCCCTGTCGGAAACCACGTCTATCAGGAGGCCATGTAAGCAAAAAACATGGTCTACCACAGTCACTGCTGTCTCCTTGGCAGAAGGTTATTAAGGCAAGGGAATAAAATGAGCCTCCTATCAAGATGGGAGTCGAAACGAAGCGACCTTTCAGTTTGGCAAATACAGCCTCAGCTGTATCGGACCACCTGAACGTAGTTCTGGGGGAGGTCAAGGCAGTCAGATGAGCGGCTAGTTTGCTGAAACTGCGAATGAAACGGCGATAGAAATTGGCGAAACCCAGAAACCTCTGTAGGGCCTTACGGGAATCTGGACTTGGCCAATCTACCACAGCCTTAACCTTATCAGGATCCATACGTACTCCCTCAGACGAGACTATGTAACCTAGAAAAAAAACAGACTGTGCATGAAAATCGCATTTCTCCCCCTTGACAAAAAGCCCATTCTCTAGCAACCTTTGAAGTACTCATCGGACGTGCTGCACGTGTTGCTGGAGAGAAGATGAAAAAATGTCATCCAGGTAGACATATATGAACTGATCTACCATATCTCGTAGCACGTCGTTGACGAGTGCCTGGAAGACCACTGGGGAGTTGGACAGACCAAAAGGCATGACCAAATATTCAAAGTGCCCCCTGGCGTGTTAAAAGCGGTCTTCCATTCATCCCCCTTCCTAATGCGAACCAAATGATAGGCATTATGTAAATCCAATTTTGTGAAGACTGATGCTCCCTGCAACCTCTCGAAACCTGAAGACATCAACGGCAAAGGATAAGTATTCTTTACCGTGATGTTGTTCAACCCCCAGTAATCAATACAAGGTCACAGACAACCATCCTTCTTGCCCACAAAAATGAAACCCGACCCCGCAGGAGAAGAGGAAGGCCGGATGAACCCTGTTGCTAGAGAATCAGAAATATATTGCTCCATGGCCTCCATGGTTATATGGAGTATAACTTGCCCTTAGGCGGAGACTTACCTGGCAGTAAATCTATAGCACAGTCGTAGGGACGGTGTGGAGGAAGAGAAGCAGCACAGGACTTACTGAACACTTTCTTCAGGTCGAGGTACTCAACGGGCACATTTGATAAATCCACTGCCTCCTCCTGAAACACAGAAACAAGTACAGGCGAACAAGCAGACGCAAGACAAGACTTATAACACTGATTACTCCATGCGGAGATGGAGTGCTGGTGCCAGTCTACCCTGGGGTTGTGTGATGTGAGCCAGGGGTGACCAAGGACTATGGGTGCCAGGGCTGAGTCCATGAGGAGGAGTGACAGAGTTGAGTTTCTGTATGGAATGAATAAGTTTCTGTATGGTTGCCTGATGTGGTGAGTGTTATGGGTCTGGTGGTGAGTGCAATATTGGGGATTCTTTGACCATTGAGGGCATTGACAGATATGCTATGAGTGAGTGAGGTGACAGGGATGTGAAGACTATGGGCGAGCTTATGGTCCATAAAGTTGCCCTCCGCTCCTGAGTCCAGCAAGGCATGGCAGTCGTGCGTGCCGGCTGCCCATCTCAGTCTTACCGGGAGGAGCGTGGATGATGATGATGATGATGATGATGATGATGAGGAGTGGAGATCAGTGGAGATCCCACCCAATAGTAGCCTCAGGTTTACTACCGGGCTTGGCCTTTTACTGGACAGGCGTGTAAGGAAGTGGCCTGCTCCCCCACAGTAAAAGCAGAGTCCCTGGGACCTCCGCCTCTCCTTCTCCTACTGGGAAAGTCGAGCTCCACCCACCTGCATGGGCTCGTGATCGATGACTGGGCTGACTGTGTCACTGCCCCTGGGCCGTGGGCTCTCCGTGCCTCCAGGTGGTCGGTTCGGATGAACGCGACGTTCCATCCTGGAGAGCCGTGCGTCCACTGTGAGAGCCAGTTCAATGAGTCCATTCAAACTGGTGGGAAGGTCCAGCGCGTAAATCTCTCTGGACACGGTCAGCCAGCCCACACAGGAACATGTTCCACTGCGCCTCCTCGTTCCATTGGCACTCGGCCGCTAATGTGCGGAATTCTATGGAGTAGTCAGACACAGATCGATCTCCTTGTTGCAAGTCGGCGAGAACTCTGGCCGCTTCTCTACATGCCATCGACCGGTCAAATACCCTCCTCATCTCTTTGGGGAGTGCCTGGAACGAGGCGCAGCATGGATCCTGGTTCTCCCACACCACCGTTCCCCATAACCCCTCTCTCCCAGTCAGCATCGTCAAAACGAAGACAACCTTGGACCTTTCGTTGTTGAAGGTTTGGGGCTGTAGTGAGAAATGCATAGAACACCTAGTCAGGAACGCTCTGCAAAAACTAGGTTCACCTGAGTATGCCTCCAGAACAGGAAGACGAGGCTCCGACTGGAAGGGCGACTCCAGAGGTGTGGGCTGAACGGGCGGTGGGGGCGGCGCAGCGGGACCCCTCAGATGTTGGAGTCGTTGGGTGAGCTCGGACACCTGCGCCACAAAACCTTGTATGCTTATATATACTGTATGTGTGCTAGTATATCCGAGTTATACTGCGAGCGATGAATTCCTCAAGGCTGATCGCGGAACCACCTGCTGCCTCCATGAGATGGTCAGATCGTTCTGTCATGATCGTGAGAGAAGGCAATATGCAGGTAAAGAATGTTTATTAAATATAAACAGAGAATGGTCAGGTCCACACTAACACAACACACAGGGCGGGAGAGTGACACAGGGACTTAGATAGACAGCCCCCCATATGTCACCTTTTTCGGCACAGTTGAGTTTGCAGGTATGTTAAAATCTCAACTGTTACTAGTTGCTTATTATAGCTGTTCAAAACATCCAGTCCCATATTCCTTATGCCTGCATAGAGATTCTGTCATCTCTCTCAATGAATGTGTAGGAAACAAAAGATTGCGTTTATGAATGTGGAACTGATGGATTTATCATCTTGAAGTGAACTGATTTCAGTCATGGTGCCTTTTCAGAATCCATTACAGTCATGTGTGATGACTGGGGCTTGTGGAAAGAGGAGTCTGAAAGACTGAGTTCAATGACTAGAGTAAACAAGCAGCAGCAGACTCAGAACATGCTTGATGGCTGTCAGATACGGTATTCTTACCTGTATAAAGATATACATCAATGTCTTTTGAGTTTATATGGTGTTGTGATTTGCCTCGGGGGATGTTGTACTGATCTTGTGAATCTTGTGGTTTGTGTTGCACTGATGTTGTCTTATTAACACTTTACTTGGAGTTTTAGTACTCGGCTTAGTATTCTGCCATTGTACCAGCTGATGTAGCTGATCTACCAGTCAGCGTCTTTGCACAAGCAAGTTAAAGCTGCTCTGAGCAGACTCTGTGTTAGCTCCAAATTCTGTGTAAGGACCAATACAGCATTAAAGCCATGCCATCTCAGCCCCTTGCTCAAAGGCAGCTTGATGCTATTTTGCTTCTTTAGGTGAAATACAACATTCATGAGATTAAATCAGAGTCATTTATAATTTCAGGTTTTTAATTTAATGTCTCTATTTTTAAAGTTCATATTTAAAACATACAATTCATAACTTATTTCAGCAGTTGGATTCCTGTGAATGTTAATTCATGTGTAAATGCCTTTTTATCACCTTTTTACACATGACTTTGTAGATGGCATGTGGCCAAAATATTAGGTTAAAATATTAGCCTCCCGAAAGAAGGCTTGATCAGCCCTGAAGGACATCAAAATAAGATGTTTGTTGGGTGGGCTACTCTTTGAGACTACTCAAAGAAAGTATTCTACCCGTGATATGAAGCGTTACCTATACATATGAAGATTGCGGCATTACATTACAGTAGATTTGTTTGTGATACATCATATCTTGTCATAAATATAGTAATTTTCTTTTATGCGTAGTTAGCAGTATTTCAGCATTATAACCAATCACACACGTTTCTGTTGAGTTTAGGAATGCAATGACAAATCAGAGGCGTTTTGATTCGTCACCGTGCAAATGCCGGTGTCATGAGGGTTGCACGCGATCACTGACTAAATTCTCTCTTATCATCATAAACAACAAAATGCAGAAAAGATGCAAGTAAGAGATTCATTTTGCAATATTTGATAAAGTTTTGCGAAAATGCATAACTCACATTAGACTGAAGTCATGGACCGCTTCGGTGTTCTTTGATCGCTTTCTTAGGCCGTGTGTCCACCAAAGCGTTTTTAGCCAGCTGAAAGCGCTAGGCGCTCTGCTGAAAACGCCTAGCTGTCAGCGCTTGAGAGCATTTTGGCAGCGCAGCGTTTTTTCCGTTGAGACGTTTCG
Source organism: Tiaroga cobitis (assembly GCA_030578255.1). Classification (NCBI taxonomy): domain Eukaryota; kingdom Metazoa; phylum Chordata; class Actinopteri; order Cypriniformes; family Leuciscidae; genus Tiaroga; species Tiaroga cobitis. The sequence continues at coordinate 18,132,499 of CM060597.1, forward strand.
TTGCTATGATACAGAATATCCGCAGCACAGTTTACTTGTAACTTATTTCGCAGATAATTTGTTTCATACTAAAAAAAAAAGTTTTCATCCATTTTGTTCGGTTAGCTCTGCTGGTTGATGTCGTTGTACAGAAATACTGTTGTGACAGTTAGTTGGTGTGGTATTAGCCCCGCCCCTCCTACACTGTGATTGGACGGTTGGGTAAAAAGTGACAGTGATGAGCGCTGCGTTTTATCCAAAGTTGATCATTTTTCAACTCTCGGCGACCAGTAAAAAACGGCAGGCGCTCGGCGGTCCAGCGTGAAAAACCCACTCAGCGCCTCGTTACGTTCATGGCGTTTAAAAAATGCGGCGCTCCCATTGAAAACAATTGAAAACATATGCCAGGCGCGTGGAAAAACGCTTTGGTGGACACACAGGCCTTAATATAGGCTATAGAGTGGTGCAGGTATGATATCACTTTGTCGGCCAAAACCCGGAAGCGAGTTTAGCATTTTAGCACTTCCGTTTCCATCGTTCCATAGTCAATGGGGTTTTTGTTAAATGGCTGAAATAAGGTCTGTGGTGAACACAAGCTCAAGATTCAATGACATAAAATAGCCTACATCAGTATTACCCCACTGTTTTTTTGTGAAGCTGTTACGTGTCTTGAAAAAGGCGGTTGCTAACAAATGGCTAAATGGGACTTCAGAGTTCTGTCGAGGAGATTAAACATCATCACACCGAACAGGTAAACGCAGTCCTCTTTTACAGCCTCATTATGTTTAGAATTGTGCTCTTTTCTAAACTATTCATTCTGGGAAAATGTTTTTAGATTAAAACTGAAATAGTTGTCGGAAGCTTAGTGATGGTGACGTTGAATTCGTGGGACCGTGGTGTAGTTTGTTTATAGACAACCTTTAGCTTTTTACTTCAGGCGATTACTTGCTTTTACTACTGCATTTAGGCTTCAAAATTCATAAAAGTTGTGTTCATCTGTGATAATTATCTTGATAGACAAAACGTGTAAGTATCATAAACTTTTGTTGTATCACAGAGCTTGTTTTTAGCGATCCAAAAGCCTACGGGGAAATTCTATTTGGTTTTTGCAGAGGGAACCAGTGTTTGGCCTACAAAGTGACGTCATACCTGCACCACTCTATAGCTATATTCCCAGTTTGAATAACCGTTTTGTTTTTCCTGCTATACTGAAATAACCAATGTTAAGTCTTTTTTCTAATGTGTAAAAATCAATAAACAAATTCATTAACAGAGCTTGTGTTGTCTGTAGCTAGAAAATGTGCTTTTTCCCCACCAAAAAAACGTTGTCGTCTTAATAATCATCATTACAATTTCAAGAGCAATAATCAACCATAATGATTTTGTCATGATATTGCAGCTTTACCCCAATGACTTCATGTTTATTGGCTATTTACCTTAATGTAAATACATGTACCTGAGCAGCATTAAACAGTAGGCCTATGTGAAAATAAACATGAATAGAAAAAATACTATTTTTGTTATTTTGTTGTCCTGCACCTGAGCCCAATTAGGGTGTTTGGGATGTGCACGCTTTCTTTGTATTTTTTATTCTTAAATAAACACGTCATAAGCAGCTTCTTTTACACCTTTGCAGTGTAAAAATGGCTTTAGTTGATGGTTGAAAAAGATTTAATTGGTCACAGTAGAATTGTGATTGATTAAAATAACTGGTTAAATTTCGGTATTTGAACAACACAGATACGCAGATTCAAGGTGATTTTAATACGGTAATTATAAAAACGGTCCCCTAAAAAGCCTTAAGAATAAAATGTGTGTACATGTAAAGGCCTACAATGTGTGTGTGTGTGTGTGCGTGTGTGCGTGTGTGTGTGTGTGTGTGTGTGCGCGCACCATGCACAATCATTGCTCATCACAATCATCAAATGTCTACTACCGTTTGGGGTCGGTACGTTTTTTTTATTCTTTTATGTTCACCAAGGTTGCATTTATTCGATCAAAATTACAGTATATTACAGTATACAGTATATGAAATATTATTACAATTAAAAAAACTTTTCTAATTTGATTTATTCCTGTGATATCACAGCTGAATTTCAGCATCATTACTCCAGTCTTCAGTGTCACATGATCCTTCAGAAATCATTCTAATATGCTGATTTGATGCTCAAGAAACATTTCTTATTATTATCAATGTTGAAAACTGTTGTGCAGCTTAATATTTTTGTAAAAAAAACGTTTTTTTTTCAGGATTCTTTGATAAATAAAAAAGAAATATTTTGTAAAATTATAAATGTCTTTACTGCCACTTTTTAAATTAATTTAATGCATCCTTGCAAAGACTAATACTGAGCCCAAATGTTTTAAGGGTATTGTATTTTTACCCGATCTAATCCTTATAAATATTTTTCTAGTTTAATTGTAACAAATTAACACTGAGATTAAATTAAGAGCACAATTGTGCAGGATTTTTTTGAGGTCAAGATGGAGAAGAAAAACATTAATTGACTGAACTATCTATGGAAAGATCTTGCTTTATGTCTCTACTAACTTAATGGAAGATTCTGTCTATTCAAATATATTCACTATAAAGCTCTCAAGATGCAATCAAGATCAAGCCAGACATTCCATCCTTTTCTAGACTTGCATTACACCAAAAGGTGGTGCTTTAAAGTCTAGTACTATGAATTATGAGAGATATATGGTCAATGAATAGCACAGTCTACTTTGATGTTGACATGTTGAGTGATTTGCAATTAATTTAAGGAAAGAAAGAGATGCAGTGTTGATATACAGACTGAACGTTTGTAATTGTAACATGCTGGCCTTTGTTTTCATTTTCCAAATGTCCCCCATCAAAACCAAAGCCCCTTGTGAAACTAGTGAAGCCATTAAAGGAAATTGAAAAACCAGGTCAGTTCCAAATGGATGTTGTCAACCACCATTAGCAACATTCACAGTAGATAGAATAATCCACTCTTTACAACACAACCACAGATCAGTTGAAGCTTTAAAAAGCCACTACGAGGTCACACGCTGCATGGACATCACCGACATCAGAGAGCAAGCAGCGAATAACCTTTAAATGCCGTTGAGAAAGCATGTTAGCCCTGCGAAAGACAATCGTCTCTCACTTCCTCTTTACAAATGAAATGAAATGGCTAATAAAATTCCTTGGCAGATTGCACACCTCATAAAGAGCATGCAGGCCCAACTTTAAGACTGTTTACCCACCTGACTCTGTGCAAGGCTGCGATTTGGCCTCTTTGTCCAGATTGCACGGGAAAATGACTTGCTAATCTGTTTACTTATTTGGAGTAATTGGGTTGGGTGCCAGTGGAGGGGATTTCCTTGACTGTTAAAAGTCTCGGTGAGTAGTCCATTCCCAGCTCCTTGGGATAATTACTCTGACTGAGCCATGGCCACAGGGCCCACGCACAGGGCTGCTTTTTAAACTGTAAATTATGAAGGATTAGCATTTATGAATTTTAAATCAGGACTGTGGTAGGAGACACTAAAGCTGCTTAGTGATTGCAAACGGCAGCATTTGAGCAGGCAGGCAGACGGGTAACCCATTCCGTGCCAGTCTGCACACACACACACACACATTGAGCGCAGTCTCACTTCTGACTGCAGTTATCAGCTTTAAGTGAATGAGGGGTTGACATCTTAACATCCCGTACATCACAGAGGAGTCTGCTAAGGGAGATGTTTGAGCCAGCCGCTGGGTATGTCTCTCTCTCTCTTTCTCTCTCTCTCTCAAATGCTCTCGCTCTTCACCCCTACCAGAGTCACGGCTTTGCCACTTGCTGAAGTGTCACAGTGAGCGGCATATCCAATGGGTGATTATGATAATGTGGGACTTGATCCAAAATAAATTATGCATAATGGATTGATGTGGCACCAAGTCATCAATTAGACGGATATCAACATTAAGAAATATGACGCAGCACAATGTTTTCTTTTCTTTGGTCAAATTATTGAATTTGTGAATTAGCTGTGATACACTTCATTTTACAGAGCCCCTAAGAGGACTTGATGATGGAAAAAATATGAGATGGGAGGGAAAAATTATATTTCAATGTTTTTGCGTTCGCTTGCAAAACTTTTGCGTTCTCGCTGAAAAGTATTCCGTTCCCCTTAGAAACTTTGCATCATCTCGCAAAAGTATTGTGTTCCACGAGAAACTTTGTTCGCTCGCAGAACATTTGCATTCGCTAACTCATTTGCGTTCTCACAAAAATATTGGTTCCCACTTTATATTAGGTGTCTTTAACTGCTATGTACTAACATTTGAAAATTAATCATTTAATACAATGCACTTATTGTGTTTTTACATTGTACTTATATTTTTAAAAAATACCTGCATGCAATTACAGCTGTAATTACATCTATAACCTTTCCCTTACCTTTTAACCCACCCTTAAACCTACCCATATCACCAAACCTTTCCCTAACCTTACCGTATCCCACCTCAATAGCAGCAAAAGTGTAATTTTGCAATACATTATGAACACAATAATAACATACTTATTTTTTTATGTAAGTACATAGTAGTTAAAGACACCTAATATAAGGTGTGACCAAATATTGCATTCCCTTGAAAAAATTTGCGTTCGCAAAAACATTTAAAAAAAAAAAACGTCCACCATGTCCACTTAGGATCTCCGTACCATCTCTCTGGGCCTGATTTTGTTTTTACCTGACACGCTCAAGGACGAACGTCGCTCACCCCGTCACCCACGACTTTCAACGGAAGGTGCAAGTCCAAAAAAGTGCCACAGCACATTATTAGCTAGTGTGTGGGCTGCATCTTACCACCTGCATCCCCTGCTCATATCACACATCTGGGGCTGTGTGTCCCTCACTGGCGGGCCATGACCTGAATGTGTGGTGTTAACTGGCTGGGCCAAGCAGCTGGGGGATTCACTAAGGTCTTGTTGGTCTCTCTGCGCCACACGTCGTCTCAATGCTACATGACACATGAGCTGATTAACCTCCATCTCAACACCTCAGCCACCTTCAGTACAGGGCTCAATGACACATTATACCAGCCAATATGCTGACACTCGACACACAGGCGGCGATAGCATGTCAAGCAGGTAACTTTACACCGGGAAAGTATCATTGTCAATGCAGAGAAAAAGTGTATGTTAACAACTTGGGTGGGTGGTGTACAAAATATCTTTTGAAAGTTGTTTGCAGCAACACATATCTCCCTGCGAGCACATGGTGATATAGTACACAAAAGGCCTTTGTCCAAAAACAACTTTCGTGCTTACCGCTGGGGTGCACAAGATAAAATAAAATAAAAATCTATATCAAAACTAGGATCTAAACCAGGATGTGCTAAATTATAAAAGCACAAAAATTAAGGAATCTTAGTAACCCTATATTATAAAGTTCAATTTGTTAACCTTAGTTGATGCATTAGGTGTCATGAACTAGCATTTTTTTTAATCCTGGATTTTACATACTAATACTTTTGTAACATTTTGAGATGTAAAAATTAATATTATAAATTGCAAATAAATATTCAACATAAAATATTATGAATGAACATGAACTAACCATGAATCATAGTATATTTGTAAATTAACATGAACCTAGAATAATAAATGCTGTGAAAAATAATGAAAAACCAAACAATGTTTATTGTTAGTTCATGATTCTTAAAGCATTGAACTTTATTGTGAACTTTTTTTGTGTTGTCCCCTTTTACATTTATTTTCTTTAACAGATCCTAGTTTTGACTCTTACCGGAATTTAAAAACTATGACATTTCACTTTAATTGCCTATAACTTTCCACTGTAAAGATCACAATAAACACATTTATAAATTGTTCTGCTGGTACAGTATGTTAACAGGAACATAGTGTGAAACAAGCTGAAATAATAAACAATCTAGTGTGAGGGAAAAGAAGGATTGTTTGGATGGAAAACTACAGCAAATCTTTCAATTTGTTGTAAAGACAACAAGGTAGGAAGGAGAATTTTGTCCTGTTAAATATTGTGTTTGTTCAGCATGCTAGGCCTCCTCTGGCCTTGTTCCTTCACTTGGAAGCATAAATGGACATATCTTATTGATTTTCTTTCAAACTGGATTGCATGATTCCTGTGAATATGGTAGACTAATTCAGCTGGTGATGTCCATCGGGAGAGCATGAGTTGGGAGGGGGGACGTTGAGAAGCCAGGCGTTATGGGGTCCACGAGCACTCCTGCAGCACAGCTGTGGGCCTCATTACACCAAACAGGGGCCTAATTGCTTTTCCCTCCTGTCCCATCTCGCACTCCTTTCCTTCAGGGCCAAATTAAATGGAAAGTTTTTTAATTATTTATCAATACCACGTCTGCTAGTGGATCAATCAGTGTGAATGGCTATCAAATATAATGGGATCAAGCGGGCTGATGGAACGCTGTGAAACATTGATCGCAGTCTTAAGCATTTTTATGTGTTCCTTAAGAAACCCAATTATTTTTCTTTAGCAGGAGAGTGACAGTGGCTTTTTTAATTTGGGCATGGAAGACACAGGATAGGGATAGTGCCCCAAGGGGGGACAGTTGACCTACTGAAGTGTGGCGGACTTCAAGGTCTTGTCATTCATTGCTAAGAATCAACCCCCTATAGCCAGCAGCCCAGCACGTTGTACATTTAATGAAGAAAGCTCTATTCGAGATTTATAGCTCTTCACATATGAACATAGAAGGATGTTTCTTCAACTATGGGCACTTTAAGACCTGTGAAAAAAATAAACCTCTAGTATATTTATTTGTCCAATAGTGAACATACATGTCACAACTTTTTTTTTTCCTGAATGTCACAGTGTCATGTGGTATTGTTTTTAATAGATATATATGATGGAAATAACACAGTTTTGGAATAAAATTGACCACTTTTGTCTTGTAAAAACTAATTTTATAGCTACCATTTTGTATATCCTTAATACAATTTTTTAATATAATTTTAATAACACTTTTTACCAATTTGGACAAAATCACAGCTTGATTGGAAATTACACGCAAAATATTAAGTTCACAAATGATTAACCATTTTTTCATCATACATCACATGTCTCATCACATGTCAACACTGGTGTCTCCTTTATAACCAAGTATGTTCACTTTTGAACCCTTCATTTCACAAAAAGAAGAGGTTAAAATCAGTTAATATAAAAATCTATGCCTGGGACATAAAAGTTGAAGAAACACCCAGAAATGTGTCTTTGATTTCTTCTTCTTTTTATGTTAAGAGCTAATTGTGTCGTTACACAAAAGAGCTCTTTACATGAGAAGACAATCTGGCCTTTCTGTGTACCACACACTCAAGGGCAAAGTCAGACTTGTAATAAAACTTCTTATTCTGATTGTCAAGGTTAGAAAATGTTATAGATGCAGCAACAGGGCCTTATTGGCGAAAACTTTCCCTGCTCATGCTGCTTTCTGTCAGGCTGTGCAAGGTTGTGTGCTGTCGGGAATTATTAGCCGGCAACACACAATGTAATATTATTTAATACAACAGGTATTCAATCACAGAAGAATTCAATGTTTCAGGAGTTGCAAACAAGACAAGAGATGGTTCGGGTATTTCAAATAAATTAAGTCCACAAGATGAATTTCTTTTCCCTTATATTTAGATATTAATGACATTCACATAGGTTCTCCCTTAACATATTCATTCACCCAGGACCAGTACGTAAACAATCAAATAATGAATTCAGAAGACAAGCTAACATAAAAGGAAAGATATGAGATTTCACGTCATCTGTTTTTTTTTTTTTTACTTGGGTTCTGCTGGAATTGGATTATAGAGCTGGAAAGGAGGGGCACTGATTTGTAAGGGGAATTGAGCACCACAAAATAAATTCTCACCTATTCATATTTAAATCACACCTAGGTGTTGCAGATAATCCATTTTAAGACAGTATCAACTCAAAATGGAGGTCCAGGACCCATACATCTGAAATAAACACATTATCGTATCCTCCGCAAAGAGAGAGAGAGAGAAAATGCATGCCCCATCCTGGCGCCATTCCAGGTTGTATTTATGTATACAAAGAAAAAAAAGAAATGTTGAACTGCTGAACGTAGTTGATTATTTTCCAAAAGGCATAAACACTCCCATCCATATTCATTAGGAATTTAAAGCTGTTTCTCCAATCAACATGTCATGTGGATTCTCAGCCAAAGCGCCTTCCAGCAGCAGCGCTGTTTAGCAGGATCAAGTAAACCTGATTTTGTTTCGACTTCTCTCCATTCAAATGTCATTTCCTATCAGTCCCTCCTCTCGTGATGGTTGCGCTTACATGTCGGTTACTGATTCATTAATCCTTTGGAATGGCTTTTTTGGCTGAACATGGAGACTTAAGCTTTGAAGAGGTACAAGGTTTACTGTGAAGATGAGCTGTGGGCGGCAGCAGTGCCAGTGATGGTGGCAGCGCCAGCCTCTAATGTAAGAAGAGAAATATAAGCAAGTGTGTGCAGAGGTTTGTGGGTATGTATTCAATCCTCTCGTGAACTCAATGAGTGTAAAATCAAGTCAAGTACTTGTGGGATTACATCAGTGTCCAGGTTTTTTATGTTTGCGTGTGGGGGTAGAAGTGTTTGTCCCGGTATAAGTGTTTAGACATATTCAAGCATCTCTTTTAGATGCACACCTCCACCGTAACTACTGTTATCTGATAGTAGATCCAGAAAGAGATGCTCTGTAAAAGGTTTAGGAGCACACATTCCTCATCCATAGTAGGCCTTTAATTCAATATGCTCTCTCTATACAATGCATGTGCCACTACCTGATACAATATAAAACATAGTTGTCACGTTTATGTTAAGTTCATAGTTTCATTGTCATGTTCTATTTCGATTTCTCTGCTTCAAAGTTCAAATTCATAGTTGGTTGTCATGGTTTCTGATTAGTTCACACCTTTTCCCTGTTCATTTGATTACAATTCCTTGTGTATTTAAGCCCTCTGGTTCCTGTATTTAAGCCCTCAGTTTTCATAAAAAAAATCTTCATATGTGTTCCGAAGGTGAACGAAAGTCTTACAGGGTTGGAACGATATGAGGGTGAGTAATTAATGAAATAATTTTCATTTTTGGGTGAGCTATCCCTTTAACTTTTGTTTTTTTACACTTTGGTGGTATGGTCATATGAATTTGTACAAATTTTATCGTACGAAAATGTACGATAATTAGAAAGTAAAGTAAATATGAAGGTCCACTTCTAACCCCTAAACCTAACCCTTAGTTGGGCATTTGCACATTGTACTAAATTTGCCAAAATGTACAATAGTTACGGATTGCCAGGCAAGTGTATGTTGGATCAGGCTGATCCTGGCACATCGTGGGACCTCTCCACCCCACCAGGAGCAGAGCACAGGGTACGGTAATATTGCCAGAGAAACATTTTATTGCTTAGAGTTAGAGATCTATTATCACTCAGGTCTTTTTAGTTAAATCTCAGATCTGTCTTTTGAAAAAATCAATTGGTAAGAATATATAGCTATAAAATATGTGAATAACATTGATTAAATAATTATTTTTTCTAAGAATTTGATAACAAATGATTGAGAATTAAATTGAAATTATATTTGATTGCAGACTTTGGTGCCCTTGGCAAATCTGAGCACAGTTTGAGACAGTGTTGAGAGGGAATATGGATTTGTAAAGAGCACAACATACACAAAAAAAGACCATGTGCATCAAGAGTATAAAAAGGGATAGGGTGAAAACAGTTACTTTCGTTGTAATGGCTGACCTTTCTCTAAAGCAGCATCCATGCATTTCTATGCACGGGCATAAATAGCTGAGCTACATAACAATTAAGGTAACCTTTCTGTTTGAATAAGAGGCAATTTCTCTGCACGCTGAAATTACATGAATGATGAATTATTTTGTGTTGGAGAGCAGAGATGTGGAGAAAGGGATGAGATAAGGAAGAGGGTGCAGATTAAAAAAGGAAAAGGAGGGAAAGAACTGCTTTGTCTATAAATCCCAGTTTTTAAGGCCTTAAAAATTTTGAGAAGCACAACTGAGGTAGACATACATGATACTTTTTTTTTTTGATGTCTCAGTGGGATTCATTAATGTGTGTCCCGGCAGCTGTCTCACTTGCACCGTACATTCGGCTGGGTTAGCGTTCATCCCCAAATTACATTTAATTGGACAATTACTCAAACTCAGAATACCTCCCAACAAGAAGCCAACAAGACTGCTAATAAACACCTTGTCTTCTCAATAAAAACAAGGAAGTCATTTACCTGACCCAAGAGGCACAATTTTTATCTGTGCTAAATTTATTTTCAAAATAATTGCGGCGCACGGCGTGAGGAAGAATATTAAAAAGGCGGCTATGCGAAGAAAGAGTAATGCAGGCCAACCCCAGGCCTGCTGAGCAGCCCTCTCCCCTGGGAGAGAGGCTCATTTGTTCCCAAGATAAGAGCATTTCACACACTAGCACAACTATAATATTATTGCTGTCATGGCATAATGAAATAATTACTGGTTTGGCCATGTTCTCAAAGACGCAAACACACTCGCGCACACTCACCCATCTCCAATCCCCTCTGCCCCTACCCCCCACACTGAACAAAAGTACTTTTTGTTTTTGAATGAGATTGTTAATTAAAGATTGCTGGTGGAGGATGTCCATATTGCCACATTATTCCTTTAGAATGAGCAACGATTGTTGAACAGTGTACTGTGCGCCTCAGGACTCACAGCTAGTTGTGAGGGTTTACACAGAGTTAGGAAGCATGCAAAGTTAAAAAGTAGGGATTTGGAGAGAAAAAAAGTGACCACTGAAAGTTTCTGGCCTTAGTTGGCAGTGGCACTCAGTCGTATCTTTGCACTGGAGATACTTGAGAATTGCTCACCTCTGTCACTGCTAAACCCCTAGATACGGACACAGAAAATGGATATGGTGCTAGCTTGTTTTACTTTATCTAGCAGTTAATGCATTGACTTCAGCAAGTAATGATTTGTGCTTCGGCATCCAGGGCCGTCATTTAAATTCACAGGGTCCGGGACAAGATTTGTTTGGTTGGGCCCCACTCTCTAAGCCCAAATAAGTAGGCAGTACCATTCAGTGTTGTGCAAAATACAAAATTGGGTAAAAGGTTTCCTTTTAATTCATGAGTGTGAATTTGAATTGAATTGGCCACACTCCAATGGAAGTTGAGTTGAAATTGGAATGACAGAAAGAGAAATTTACTGAATTGCAATTAAAAAAAAAAGAAAAAAAAGTGATGTATTCTGGGAAAGGAAGTGTTCTTGTGCCCGGTTATATTTTTGTTTAATGTTTTTTATATGAAATTATAAATGAAACTAAGTGGAATTTTGTATATGAAAGATTTATTGCATTTACTGTATTTCTGCAAAACAATAGGCTAATTTGATAGGAAGATGGAGCTGATGTAGGCAGTAGTTCTAAGTAGCCTGTGCAAATAGTTCGGACAATATGTAGTTCATGCAGTGATATTTGTTTATATTTTATATGACAGACCTATAGGTTCCGATGTTTTGTTAATGGCATTTATTCCTGCAAAATAAAAGGCTGATAACTTCCGCTTTGTGATGAAGAAGTTTGCGTGAATGTAGATAATAGTTCTACCAGAAAGACTCAGGAGAATAATATTGTAACAATTAACCATTTACTAACAGCCCAGCAAGCAAAATTATGATATAAAGTTCTTTGGCGTAGGCCTCGTCTCAATCTTCTCGCAATCCGAGGGTCCGGACTCTGCATTTCCTGCCTGTGAGGTATGTGAAGGGACCATCCTGGTGGTGGTGGGGAGGATGGAGGTGAATGGAAGCATCAGCATCTGCGAACTCAGACATGCGTAAGTACCTCTTTTATACCAAGTATTAGAACACCATTGGATAGATAAGAAGGCAATAAGTGACGTAACGATTGAGTCTTCCCGGCAGAACTTACGCTAAAGCTTTCATTTCTGGTGGATGAAGGGCCCCTCAAGAGGTAAGCCCAAGGGCCTCTATTAGTATTAATGCAGCCCTGTCATTATCATTCGTCAGAATTATTATCCTTCTTAATTATTATCAATGTTAAAAACACTTGTGCTGCTTATTATTTTTGTGAAAACATTTTAAAAAATATCAGGATGTTTGATGAATAGAAAGTTCAAAAGAACTGAATTTATATGTAATTGAAATCTAGAAATATTATAAATGTCTTCACAGTCTATTTTGTCCAATTTAATGCATCCTTGCTGAACAAAAGTAATAATTAAAAAACGTACTGACCCCAAACTTTTGAACGGTTGTGTATTCAGACAACAGTTTACTGTAATGATGACCCTGATACATGCCTGAGTAAAAGACGACGACTATTTAACTACGAAAGACATGACTAGATCTCTACCTATTGACTCAAGGCTGCACACAGCTCTGTTTCTCTCTCACTGTTTCTCCTTTTTTCTGTTTGCCCTCCACTCTTCCTAAAGCTCATAGGCCACAGGCTGGGCCTTTTCACATCTCTGAGTAGTAGTGAGAGAACATCAGGATGAATAAATAATCTTATGACCTCACACATTCAGGGACAGCGGTCTAACACCTTAACTGACAAAAGTTCATCCAAATGCCACTCCCTGGTGAAACAGAAACAGAGAGAGAGAGAAACTGCGGGAACAGAGAGCGAGAGAGTCCAGCCCAGGAGAGTTAGATTGTGACAAATGGTGTGGAAAAAACAACAGCAGCAGCAGTCTGAGGGGAAGACAAGAGTAAAACTCACAAATAATTAACTGGGTAAATATTGGAGAGCGGACTGACTAATTACCTCACACGTCTGGCTGCGCTCTCATTACTGTTCTTGTCAGAGTTAACCCCCGTACTGCCGGCTCACAGTACACTCACAAACACACACATTGCATAGATTAATCAGGTCGCGATGATGGGAGTTTGGTGACCGCAAGTGGTGCTGGAAATATCCTCAGGAGGTGAAATCTAGAAAATGAGGAACACGGGAACTGGGTATTGTCATTTGAAATTATATATCCGTTTACATTCATTGTTATGTCCTAGTTAGTAGGCCTATTTTAGTTTGTAGGAACGCACTGATATTATAATATTGGCTGATACCAATAAGCCAATCATTTAAATTTTTTGATGGCCAATAAAAGACAGATTCGGTTTTGTCCAATAAATAAATGAATTAATCACACAAAAAAAAAGATTACTGGTTTGTTCTTATAACAAACGTCCACTGTAGGCAAGTTTAAAGAACCCATGTGCAGTTTATTGAAAATCCCACTGTGAATGGATACAAAAGAATTGAATTAACTTGACTTTAAACTCACCAAACAGCGTATTACACGAACAATACTAGACAAAAGAAACACCTGAACACAATGAAACAATGAACCAATCAAAACGTGACACATAAGACAAGGAACCAATAAGAAGAACACATGACCAAAACCACCAATCAGAACATGACACAAACAGGGGAGGCACAAGACATGAAAACCAAACGTGACAGTTCTATGCATGCGTCCCAATTCGCCTACTTATACTACACCCTAAAAGTATTTACGCTTTTTGTGAAGAAAAAGTACATACTTTTAAATGTGGGAATAGACATGCGTTGATACATACTATCACTTCATACAATTGGGTCTTTAAAGGTTGCTCTCTGTCGCATCCTGTCACCGTAAACTGGCCTGTCAGTCATCTTGTTACAGTTAAAATCCTCCACATTTCATTTCATTTACTACCATATCGGAGACAAATGAGACAACACGTTGATCTGCAGTCGCTGGTCTTTCATGTGGAGAACTCTTCTCGTATTAATGCATAATGATGATGTATTTAAAAGTTAATGGCCAAACGGATCTTTATAAAAATCTACATTGTTATTGAAGATAAAATATAATTTATGAAATAAAAAATATTTTTTATCTGGTCAAACTTTGATTATTAGGCACTTAAACCTTTATCTAAACCTCTCACTGTCTGTTCTGCACATCTGCCATGTTTTGTAGTTTTTAAACACTTTTTACTTGTGTTTGTACTCGTTACTCGTGTTTTTTTTACATATATGCTTTGGGACACACTTATTCTAATCTCACATACTATTTAAGATGGATAGGATGGACATTGGGATGCAGGGTTAGGGAATTTAGCCAACACAAAATTATAAAATAAAACACTGTAAAAGATCCATATTTATTTTCAGATTGGCTAAATGTTTAGTTTTTAAATTGTTAGCATATCAGGATATTAATAATATGTTAAATGTATCCACGATATTGACAGATACAGATAAATGTAAAAAAAAAATGGTTGTGATTTATAATGCATCCCTACTACATAGTACATATTGTGTATTTTAACAGAAAATAATGAAGTTTCATGAACCACTGATTCATGGTTCATGAATCATGAACCATTTTCCACAGATCTCTAATGTCATACTTGTACAACTTATATTGTATCAAGTTTGGCTGTACTGTCATACACAATAATCCTGACTTTAATGGATGTGATATAATACATCAAACTAGATTCATGTGAAGCAGAATGATGTTCCTGTGCTCTCTCTCACACACACAGCCAGGCATTTCTCCAATAATCTCCAGGCCACTGGCTAATGACAGCAGCTGTGAGCCAAGCATGCACCACTTCCAAAGCTGATTCAGGTTTAACGAGCCACTCTAGAATAGTATTGATTCAAATCTGTGTTTGACAGGATACTCTCAGAATGTGTATTTAATGGCTAAGGACTTCAGATACTCTGTAAAGCATCTTAGAGGAGAATGACAGAAGCTGTGTCTCATTTGTGTTGGAGGTGGTCTGCCATCTCCAAAGAGTGTGAGGGGAGTTTAAACTTACGCGACTTTATTTTCTCTTACATTATCTCTCTTCGCATTCCTTTATTTTGTCATGCATTTCTCTTCTGAATAAGCAAGCATATGATAACATGATAGAAATTCAGAAATGTCTCTCTATATAAATGCATCAAAATGAATACATGTCAAAAAGTATACTTGCATGTAAATAAGTATAGCATTTATATAAAACAGAATTGTGGAGACCAGAATTTCTATCATGTTATTATAACATGGACAATACAAATCCATTGTATGGATGGCTCTTGGCAATTATAATGTTCATCTTTCATTTGGCAACATGATGACCTCTTTTCAGGACAGTGTTAATTGAAATGGACGTGGGTGGATCGTAACACAGCTCTCTACACAACAGGGTCAGGTGAGGTAACTTAGTGTTATTTATTTCGGTATGAAGGACTTTGGGATGTTGCAATTGTAATCTCTTTCAAAAGCATCCTCAACCTTCCTTGTAAGTCAATTACGAGAACATGCTACTCTTGGTTCCTTTTGAATATTTATTGAAACCGCAAAATTAGAACCATTAAACAAGACCTCCGCATAATAAACACAGCTAATTGCAGACATGCATAAACAAATGTATGCGTGCTTTGCGCGCAAACATACACAGATGTGCTCGCACACTGTGATATTGTGAATAGTTCATTAAAGAAATAGAAAAAAACATCTCTCATGGGGGAATGTGCATCCAGGTCTAAATAGCCAAAATATTAAGTCATATAGTTATAATGTAGATCTAGCCACAGCACATTTTCTCTGAGGGTGCCTCTCTGTCATAGCTCTGTTGATGATATGCACAGGGACAGGACACTCCACACTCCCACATAGCGTGATTTAGGTCATCCCTACCTGAGTTGACAGCCATGAAGAGAGAAACATACTGTACATCTCGCTGTCATCATCTAATCTCCGTCAGCTATCACAAAAAAAAACAAAAGTCTTGATTAGCGTGCACAAGTTTGATTTGTATAACAAATGCTTTTGCGGTCAGCTGTGAATTCATTGCTCCACTATGTTTTCCTCCACTCCAGACTAGCTGACAGCTTCTTAATGCTGCCACATTAAAGTGCTTTTGCAGCATGTGTGATGCGGCTTTAACTAGGTCCTGGGGGCATTGTTAGTTGTCATTGCCTGCTGCAGGAGCGGACGGCCCGGGCCCCGGTGAAAGCAATTTCAGCTTTTCCTCCCAATCAGCCCACACTACATAAGAGAGGGAGTGGAGAACAAACGGGTCGTGTTCGCTCGCCACTCTCCGTAGCCCGATCTTATCCGGACCCCGCTGCTGAAGTCTGCATGGTATGCGTACTTCCATTTCCCCATAAGGCACGGGACAGGTCGCCTCAGGCCTCCGAGCTCATGCAGATATCCGTAAATTAGACTCTCAACGACCGATTAAACGGCTTTTGCATCAGGGCTTGAGCGCAGCATGCCAGTTAGAGAAAGCGTTGAGGTTTGTGTAGTCTGAAGGAATTGTGCGTGGCTGTGGATTCCAGTAACAAAAATTCCCCTTAAGTGGCAAAGCATTGGTGCTACCTTCAGTATCAGATACATAATGAGTTCAACTGCGCTTCAACTGCTCACTCTCCAGAGAATAGTCAGGGGAAAGGATTTGAACTCAGTATGGAATGAAAGAGACTTAATAAACGACACGGGCAGTGTAGCGTATTGTGCAATAATGAGAACTTTTTCAGTTTGATACATATCAGGTACTTTATGAAACCAGCGACTCCACTCTTATATCGCAGTGACAGGGCATGGGGGGTGATTGGAGTGGTTGTAGATTATGGCTTCTGAGAGTTTAGGACAGGGCTCTCTCTCTCCCATGTTGTTCCAGGAGGCCTATCATTAATCTTATGTCAGATGTCAGATAGTAGGTACAAACACACATTGCTGCTGCAGATGCTAGAGTTATGAGGCGGTGGAGGTATTACTCTAAGAGTGAAGCTTTTGGCCTGTTACACATTAAGGAGGAGATTTGGCGTGGTTTATTAAAAAATGCATCACAGCTGTACACTCTGGCGAGTGTTCATTTTTCAGATGGGCTCAGCTTGAGATCAGTTTTGTGGTGCTTTATGACATAACAAGCACGCTGCAACTAATGATCATTTTGATCGTTGATTTAATCTGTGGAGTATTTCTTTGATTTAGTAAAAAAAAAACTGTTCTATTTTTATTATATATATTTTTTTAATTAATATAATTTTAAAAAATCTAAATAAAGAAATTATATATAATATAATATGTATATATTATTTAAAATATACAGTAATTAATCTAATCTAATCTAATCTAATATAATCTAATATAATATTTAAAAAAAATAATCCAAGATAGAATGCAATGGAAATGTCGATTTATATATAAATAATTATATACATATACGTATATATAGAATCGTATATACCGGTAAATTGTATATAATTCAACATTTCCGTTCATTGCTGACTGTTTTTTTTTTTTTTTAAGTTGTTAATTTATCATTTAATTAATATAATTTTTAAAAGGCAGAGTTGCTATCTATAGAATTGCATATTCTTTTCTTTTAAGGTTACATGACAATAAACGGCAGCTGCCTATAGCCTACTGTATGTAGACAGTGAGTTAGTTTACTAGGTTCTGGAACAGAGCTACAGTGTCTGACTTACTCCAGAAATCTTTCTTTAGGAGTGTGTGACTCAAACAATACTTGTGAAGGGTGTTGGCATTTTCCTGCTAAGTGGCATTTTCAAATGTCTTTTCCCATTTCACACATCACGATAATCTTTTCCCTGATTTCCTTTCACGTTTAACAGCCTTGTCTATGTGAGAGAAGCAATTGGTAAGAATCATCTTTTTGTCGGCTTGTGCACAAATTTTACACAATCACCCCACCGTAAAGTGTTATCTTGGGGAACCAATTAAACGCACTGTAACAACCATGCTGTTTGTGTTGGTGATTTTGATGTGAAATAATCTTTCCGGGTTCATACGGGCCACGGTTAAAGGTAGCGGAGGGTGATGATTAAGATAAACCATATTGTGGTGCATTGAGGTAAGTGACCTGCCACTTGGAGCAGATAAGGCTCCCATTAATCTGCGGTGAAATGCGCCAGGATAAAATAAAGATAATTACTAAATCACCAGGCTACATAGCCTCGATAGATTTTTTTCCCCCCCGTATTATTGCTGTGAGGGAGGAGAAATTAAATAGATTATATCACAGCCCCTTTCAGATGGATTACAACTGCTTTTAAATAACAACAAGACAGCGAGTGCTATTTCATCAGTGCCTGGCAGTCCAAGAATCCACTGACAGCCTCTGCGTGATTCAAATTGAACTCATTCTCTCTCTTGATTTAAATAAACCCTCGGATATGGACGTGCACGCAGACACAATGTTGGCTGGAAGTATACGGGAGAAAAGGCTTTTAATTAATTTCAGGAAATAGCCAAACAATTAGATACTTAATTATCTAATGTGGGATTTTTGCTGTTTTTATTATTTAAAAGAGGGAATGATTAGAGAGCATTATTGGAATCATTTTATTTCGGCAGACATGGGGCGGACTCTTGATAGCAGCAGAGAGATGGAGGTGGGGGGAGTTGAAAGGGAGGTGAAAGATTATGAAAAACTAAATCATGTTTATTCACTGCATCTGAGGTTGGGGGGTTAAAAACAGTAAATTGTGGATGAGTAATCAAGGGCATGTGATGGCAGATTTCATGGCTAGTTATCTGTAGGTTCTCACCGTTCCTTCGCTCTGTGAGCTGGGAGATTGCAGAAAGAGCCGGCGTGCCAAGTGCCCAAGGCTTTGGGCCCTTCCTTTAAAGCCCTGCTGGCACGCAGGCCCCTATCAGAGCAGAGCGCTGCGCTGTATGCACTCATTATGGCCTCCATTAGAGTAAACATTTCAACAGACCCCTCATACAAACACATCACCCCCACCCCCCTGAAATTGGCTTTTATACTCTCACTGCCAGTCTACATCTAAGCCGCCATGGAAATATGAGAAATGGGCCCACTCTTCGTTTTATTTATTTATTCATTTATGTATTTAGAAGAGTATTTTTCAGCCAGAGCATTTCTGATGTTTTACGTAAAGAGCTTTTACATGTCACAGCTCTGGCTTGAGTGCTGTTATCTAGGTTGCCATGGCAGAGTGCTAACAAAGAGGATAGAAGAGATGTCTGCATGTTCATTAGCTGCTCCTGCTAATTCCTGCCTGGTCAGAGGTCATATGAAATACTTTTACAGTCGAGGTTTCACAGTAACTGAGAATATATATTCTTTTATTACCCTAATAGAAACAGGGTTCTGTTTTTTCTCTTTCTTTTTTAATTAAGGAAGATGGGTGCAGCACAATGAACATCTGATTACTAGTAAAGAGTTCTCCAGAAAATTTGAAGGAATTGTTCACCTGGAAATGAACTCTATCATTATTTACTCTTGCCATTTCAAACTGTGGAAGTAAAAATGTGCAAGCCACAAGAGTTGTGAGTTAAGAGTTCATTCTTATGACATTCATTTGTGGACACATTTTATTAATGAATTTCCTCATTTTAGTCTAATTGAGGCCATGTTGTTCTTAATTTGTTCCCTCAATTTCACATTATCATTCCCTTGTTTTAATTTAGCTAAGTCATTACCACAGTTTAACTAAAATGAGGGGATGAATTAATGAGTCACAAGAACAAATTCTTAATTTGTGGCCACAATATCCTTTCCCACCACATATCATATATGAGGCTCCTTAGAAAGTTTGTGTGAGGAATAGGCCGAAACTTATGTTGTTATTCACAAAAAAAAAAAAAAGTTACCTTTTGCCTTAACTCTTCTTGGCACAAATTAATGAGAGAAATGGCCGCGACACACCAAGCTGACATCAAAGAACTAGCGGCAACGAAAGCCAAATTGTGTTTCCGCCTTGTGTCAGCTGCGTCTGGGCCAAAAAGCTGTGCTTGAACACAATGCAAAGACTGCCAACTAGCACACGTGTTATGCGCCTGCGTGTAAGAAAATAACTGTCTATATCAGCAGGTATCAATAGTCTATATTCGTCAATCAAAAAGGGAAACCGAAATTAGGACTGCTGATACAGCCAGTATAGGCTATACAAAGCAGCGCTTCCTTACCATTTTGAAAATCAGTTATGTTGATAACTTTCTTCATTCCAAGCGGCTCATGTTGTTATGAAAATATTTGCGTATTGTAATGCTCAGGTAAGAATAGCCTTCTGTCTGTACTGTCTTTGATTTATTTTATTTTTTTGGACTGTTTGATTTGACTTTTATATTTTTGTTCGCTAAACTGAACACCCAATCAGTAAACTTTCTCACCGACAGCGATTCAACATGCGGAATCGGGCAAACCCCCACCGACGTGAGCCCAACCATAGGCAACATGTGAAACACATCGCAAAAACTAGCCTAACAGATGTTCACTGAAAATCGGCAATGTGAATGAATCATTCTGAGTCAGATCTTTTCAATGAACCAGATGATCCAGTTCACCAAACCTGTCTGAATGATTCGGTCATAAATTAGACGGATCCAGTTCTTGAGGTCAGCTCACTGACCGTTCGAAATGGTTAACACACCACTGTAAGGGAATTAACTAATTTTGAAAAGAGACACAGTTTTGACCCAATTCTTATTTACAGTCATTATAAGAGTGGACAGGATATTGTTCAAAGATTCACCTTTTATGTTCCATGGGAAGAGAGAAAGTCAGATTTGGTATGGCAGGAGGGTGACTAAATGATTTTGGCCGTAACCTCATCGGTGTTCAAACATGAGTGAAATATCTTAACAAAAATGCTTGGCAGAAGATTTATTGGAGCTCGAGGCAGAGATCTTAAACGATATAACCCTGAGATGTAGAGAACTGTCTGTTCTCTAATTATGACAAAGAAAACATGTCCTTCATATATTCCCAATTTATGAAAATGAAAACCTTTTACTGAAAAAGGCGAGGGAGAAGGCGTTCCTTTGATCTCACTGATGTGTCACTCTGTTACTCTGTTCTGTTGCTTCTTCAAATACTAAAATACACTCATTTATGTGAGAGTCAGGTATTAGCATCCATGCAGACAGGTTCCCCAGGCTTTCCCCTTGGCGATGGTTAGCCCAGTGACTTCTGTCAATGTAAACATCTCACTGACCAAATGTACAACTTGGGAAATGGCTAGAGGTCTACGGCGCAGCCTGTAATGATCATCTGTCACCTGTTTGGCACACACACCCTCGCATACTTTCTCTCTCACACACACAAACTTGCAAAGATAGAGAGAGACAGACTTTTTTTTTCCTTTCTCACGATGAGCTCTCGATGTTAGATGATGTTACAAGACCCCCTTCCCTTTCCCTCTCGTCAGTCAGACACTCGCTGTCAGCGAAACACATGTAGAGCTAACGAGCATCTGTGTAACTCGGGTCGGCCACTCATCCCGCCCAAGGCATGCCACAAGACAAGCCAGTGAGCAAGGAGGATGCAAAAGCCACATGACACTTGCTTTTGTGTATCATATCATTTTTCAATCATCTGCATTTCATTTATTTCTCAGACACAGAGCTGCGAGCCAGCATGGCAGGCCTGCTCGCTTAGTTATGAAGGGAGGAGAGAGAGAGAGAGACACAGGCTGATGAAACACCGTGATTTGTGCTTTTCTGACAGAGATGGCTTACAACATGCAATGCTGTGCGTTGGCCTTATTGTGTGAGGACAGAAAGGGAGATGAATACAAGTTGAGTTGGGGGTGGATGTCCAATGTTGTTGTTTTCATTGTGTTTCGTATTGGGTTAAGTTTCATCTACACTTACATCAGATTGTTTTGATCAGCCTCCATCAGCCTTTTTTTTTTGTCATTCCTGTTATGCAGTACATTTTGAGCTCTGTAACTCTGTTTAATGAATGTCCATATGCATGTATGTCATTTAAGGAATTATTTTAATAAAATAAAAAAAACACTTGAACTTTATTTATTATTATTTTATTATTTACACAATGGCAAGGATGAGAATAAATAAAAAGTAAAGAAAACAAGTTTGAAAAAAAAAAAAATGCCTGGAATAATTTTTTTTTGTAATAAATTGCCATACAGCAGTATTGAAATTATTCAAATTCACACCATGTTCAATTAATTCTCTTAATTTATTTATTCATTTAACTGCGATAAAAGAAAACAAACTAATATGATTTTCAGCTTTAAATATTGCACGTTTCAGATTTTATGAGATATATTAAGACATGTGATATGAAAATGTATCGAATGACCCTTTTAGTGTGATACAAGAAATATTCATATTCCAGAGAAAGAAGTAAACAAGCATGGATTCAACCAGTTCTGGTGTAGGACAATGTTTCCGTCCCCATAAATATTTCAGGGGCGTTCTTTATGTTTTGACTCGGCTAATGTTTTTTTTTTGTTTTGTGGTTAATGCAGCATAAACTCCAACTGTTTATGGTCTGAAGTTGCCTCATATTTAAAGCGAATCTAATAATGGACATTGGTTGTAATATATCCCATGATCCTGCATTATTGATATCCTCTTTCAGTCAGTCTGCCCTATTGAGAGGCTAAATGCAATACTTCTGTTGTCATAGAATATTTACCATCAGATCTGTCTGTATTGATTCCTTTTATTTTTTAAATAAATAACTAGAAATGCTCTAAATGTTTAATGCACCAATCAGCTTGTGAGAGAGAGAAAGAAGGGGAAATTAAAAGGCCGTTTGTAGTGATGGTGTGAACGGATCGGGAGGGTGCTGTGGGGGCGTTTGAAACTAACATTTGTCGGAGATGAGGTGAAATTGGATAATTTACTGCTTGGATGCAGAAGAGCGATGTTCCCCTTCTGCAAATTTACAAGTAAAGTACCTAATAATGCCAGGCAATTAGAAGCTGACTTCTGCTCGAAAACAGGGGCTGGAGTTGCCAGGACGGATTAGGGGGCATTATCCAACCAATGCAGAAAGAGAGAGAGATGGAGCAAAAAGGGAATGAGAGAACCGTTGTTGAAAGGTGGCATTACACAAGCTACAAGGACAATGCCTTTAAATGCCACACTTCAACAGCAAGAAGGGATTTGCCTCTAATTAATTTCCAAAGATTTCTCCCTCTGCGGAAGACCGTTGGCGGGAAAAGTGCATACAGGAACTCTTCTGTCGTGAGCAAATGCTCAATGTCGTTAAAAAAAATCAAGTGCCATCTTTTTTAAGCCAAACTTACTTGGATCACTACTTCCATCTGCACAAGAAATTACTACATTATTGGAAATCCTTCTCTAGGCGCTCTAAACATACCACCTGCTCATGACCTACATCACCAGATAGGAGGATTATAAGAAATGTTTCTCAAGGACACATTCTGAGGAATGCATTTCATTTATCATATTTAAACCCACTGGTGAATTTCAACATTTTTAGCTGTTTACTCATGCATGTATTCACACCCAGTTTTAAGATGATAAAAAGTTGAAGGGTTTGAAAAGTTGAACTTATTCAAACATATGGTTTCACTCGCACTGAAAAACAGTACTATTGTTATACTTGATTTTAATAATTCTTTCTGTTTGTCACTTTCTTCATGGTTAACTAGGGTTGGGAACCCTAGTTAACCCTTATAATGTTTCTCACAAGTGCGTTTTTCTGCCGATGCAGAGGGAACTGAAAATGTTCGCTGCATTACTATTCAGTGCAAAACACAATTCAACCAGGAAAGTCTGATTCTCAAAGGCTGAAGCCGAAATCGCCCACTACACCCTCAATCAACCCTCGCCCACAAAACCCTCGTACATCAGCTGTACCTACCTTGAAGGAGTGAATGAAAACGAGTGAGCAAATTTGGAAAGCCATTGAGCGTACATCAGCTGTAGACTCGTTATTGCGGTGCAATGTGGGATTGAATGAGTGCACTCAGTTACGTCCACTATGATTTTGGACACCACTACAAATGGCTGTCCACTCAATCAATGCCCTATTTGAGGGTGTAAATAGGGGGTGATTTCGGATTCAGCTAAAGAATTGCTTTTTCGGTGAAGTCCGATTCCCGGATGAAAGGCTCGACTAGTTCCCAAACTAATAACTCTTAAGAGCCGGTTCCTTTTAGTGAATCAAAAACATGGGCTGCATCCGAAATCGCATACTCTCTTGAGTAGGTACTTGTTTTGAATAATTACTTACTTCACAACCTCTAAAAAAGTTTGTTCTGTATAGTATCAATGTGTGTAGTATGAATGTAATCTGGGCGGACTGCATTCGCCATGTTGTGATTATCACGTGACCTACCGGCGTCGGTTACGTCGCTTCACTGTCATTCACAAATCCTCTCCCGTGGCCTCGTGGGATAGTAAAGTGTCCATATGCGCATTTCAGAATCTTGCTGAAAGTTGTAGGTCATCCGGGTACTTTTTGTCTACCCTTTTATGAGTACTGTGAATTCGAACATACTTATTTTGTCGCATACTGTTACTGTTTCACCTACTATAAAGAAAGGAAGTATGGGATTTCAGATGCAGCCATGCACATAACCAGACGTTCAATTGCCAAATGAATGACTCTTATAAGCCGGTTATTTTTAGTGAATCAAAAATATACAGCACAAGCGGTGAAGTTCAATGTGCTAATGACTCTTATAAGTGGTTCTTTTTAGTGAATCATAAAGTCTTTGAGTCAATTTGAGCAGTTTCTCAATTAATCGGACTAAACCTCAAGTCTTTGAAGAGCTCGTAGGCTACTTTATGTTGTCAGCAGAAAAATGGGAAAAGTACTGGTAATTTTCCGCCAGGACATTATCCGTTAAAGGGATAGTTCACCTAAAAATGAAAATTAGCCCGGGATTTACCCACCCTCAAGTCATCCTATGTGTATATGACATTCTTCTTTCAGACAAATACAATCATAATTGTATAAAAAAATATCCTGGCTCTTCCAAGCTTTATAATAGCAGTAAATGGCTTTATATTTTTTGAAGTCCTTCAAAGTGCATCCATCCATGATTAAAGTGCTCCCCACAGCTCCGGGGGGTTAATAAAGGCCTTCTGAATTGAAGCGATGAGTTCATGTAAGAAAAATATCCATATTTAAAACTTTATCAACTTATCCCAAAAGAGTAACACTTGATGATGTATGACGTAGGATGTAGGAGTAGCATAAGCTTTGACGCCAACAGGGCTGGGCAACAAACTCAAGCTCCTCTGACATTTTTCTTTAAAAATTCTCATTTTAGAGTCAAGTCAAGTCAAGTCAAGTCATCTTCATTTATATAGCGCTTTTAACAATGGATTGTTTCAAAGCAGCTTTACAGAGATAAACATATAATTTAAGGTAACAAATTGTTTTGGCGTTATAGCGGTTCTTGAATAATGTTACTTCCAGCTAAAGTTAACTTTGATTGATTTAAACCCGAACCTGTGATTAACGCTGACGGCGTTCACATGCTCATTCAGAATTGATTCTATAGTTATGTGCTTTTTAAAATATGTGCGCAGGTTTGTAATTCATACAACCCAGCCTAAACAAACTACTTTTCTTGGCTATAAATTTTGATACAGAATTTTGCTTTATTTTATCACTTCGGGGTACGCGAGCCGGAATTCACAACGCTTTATCTGTAGAGTGGGAAAGGGATCCTCCATAGGGAGAGGATAGTGGATACTTCAGCACTGCATTGTCATTGGGTCCAGGCGGATCTCCTTCGTCAGATCTGGACACGGCCTAGATCCGGCAGGCTGCGGGAAAACCTCGGGATAAACAAAGACACTAATATTAGCGTAGATGCCATTCTTCTTATGATGTAGCGAGTACATCAAGATTTAAGGGAAGTGTTCCCAGTTCCGGCTGACCTAATCTATGCAGCCTAACATTGAATTATAGAAGTCTATAATGTATTATGTGTATGCTAGGTCAAAGAGATGTGTTTTTAGTCTAGCTTTGAACTGACAGAGTGTGCCTGCTTCCCGGACAATGGTAAGAAGACTGTTCCAAAGTTTTGGTGCTAGATAGGTAAAGGATCTACCGCCAGCAGTCGATTTAGATATTCTAGGTATTATCAACTGGCCGGAATTTTGAGATCGCAATAGACGTGAAGGACTATAATGCGTTAAGAGCTCGCTCAAGTACTGCGGAGCTAAACCATTTAGTGCTTTGTAGGTAATCAACAATATTTTTAAATTTATATGATGTTTAATAGGGAGCCAATGCAGTGTTGACAGAACCGGGCTAATATGGTCATATTTCCTGATTCTGGTAAGAACTCGAGCTGCGGCGTTTTGACTGTAGTTTATTTATTAAGCGTGCAGGGCAACCACCCAGTAGAGCATTACAATAGTCTAGCCTTGAGGTCATGAACGCATGAACTAATTGTTCCGCATTTCCCAATGAGAGCATATGGCGTATTTTAGATATATTTTTAAGATGGAAAAATGCAGTTTTACAGATACTAGATATGTGGCTTTCAAAAGAAAGGTTGGTATCAAAGAGCACACCCAGGTTCCTAACCGACGACGAAGACTTAACAGAGCAGCCATCAAGTGTTAGACAGTATTCTGGGTTATTACGTGTGGAAGTTTTTTGTCCAATAATTAGAATCTCTGTCTTTTCAGAATTTAGTAGTAGGAAATTACTAGTCATCCAATTTTTTTATATCAGCTATGCATTCCGTTAATTTTGTGAATTGGTTGGGTTTTGAAGAAATATACAGCTGAGTATCATCGGCATAACAGTGAAAGCTAACTCCGTGTTTCCTAATGATATCTCCTAATAGTAGCATGTACAGAGTGAACAGCAGCGGTCCTAGTACTGAGCCTTGTGGTACGCCATACTGAACTTGTGATCGAGAAGACATCTCTTCATTTACTGCTACAAACTGATAACGGTCAGTTAAGTATGATTTAAACCATGCTAGTGCAATTCCACTAATGCCCACATAGTTTTCTAGTCTATTTAAAAGAATGTTGTGGTCAATTGTGTCAAATGCAGCACTAAGATCGAGTAACACTAATAGAGAGATACAACCACGATCGGATGATAAGAGCAAATCATTTGTGACTCTAATGAGAGCGGTCTCAGTGTTATGGTACGGTCTAAATCCGGACTGAAAATCCTCGCAGATATCATTTCTTTCTAGAAAGGATTTTAGACTTCTAATTCGTGACTGATGTTTTGTTTTGCTCTATCCTCTGCGCTTCCGCGTTCGTCATTACGTTGTGCGTCAAGGTCAAGGGTTAGTCTTCCACTTAAAATCGATGCGTACGGCCGTCTGCCAGAAACTAGTTACTTTAGTCGATAAAGTTTTAAATATGGATATTTTTCTTACATGAACGGATCGCTTCACTTCAGAAGGCCTTTATTAACCCGCCTGAGCCGTGTGGAGCACTTTAAACATGGATGGAAGCCATTCACTATGGAAGCAGAATAGTCTCAAATATAATTCACGCAAGAAACATGATTCACACGTGCGTAGACAATTTCACATGCGTGAAACCTAATTCACGTACACACAAAAAAAATTCACGAGCGTGAAAAAAAATTATATTCACAAAAAGCAATTGACATGCGCAAAATAAAATTACATATTCATAAAAACATTTCACAAATGCAAAACACAATTCCTAGATATACAACTGTGCACAAAAACCTTTGAATGTTTAAAATGTACGAGAGTGTCCTTGAATTTGAATGTGCAAATCGTCATTCACGTACGAATCGCCATGGATGTGTGTGTGTGTATTTTTGAGACTTTCCTGGCAGCGCTTACTCGTAAAACAGAGCAGTCGTACTCGTAAAACAGAGCAGTCGTACTCTTTAGCCAATCAGATTTAAGCTTATTAATCGACCAATCAGTATCACGTGAGGGCGGGCCTATCTGCATGTCACGTCATCAGCTTTCGACTAGTTCATGGCTGAGCAGAGGTGCAGTTACTCGTTCACTTCTGTGTTAACTGAAGTTAAAGAAGCTTGAGATCAGTTGATGCAATAGTTTATTAACTGCTGTTTAGTCCACATGTGAACATAAACATTTAATTTTAGTATTGATGGATTTTCATGTCCTGTCCACAGTCCACCACGCATTCAACTGATGATAATGTATGTAATGACATGCATATATAGGAGACATGTTTTGTTTTAAGCATCATATATTATCTAGTTTTATTGTTTCAGATTTCCGAGACAGATGATGTATGAAGTTGCAGACAACCAGTACTGTGATCTTACCATTCCTACTGTAAATCTTTGAAAACAGTCATGTTGCAAGCCATCCATTTTGACAGTTGTTTCAACAAGAGGTTGAAAGTGATGCATTGTTACTGTGTTCATTTGTCTCCTGCGGACTATATACACTGTGTACTATGTACACTGCAGTCGTTAACGCCGGACAGAAGGGGAGTCACACCACCATATGGAAAGAAGCGTAAATGGGTGAAGCATAGTTTACTGTAAAGCTACGTCTTAGTGATGCTTATCTTGGCGAAAGCCGAGTTCAAATCAGCATGAAGTTTTAACATCTACTCTCGTGTAATGGAAATCAAATTATGTACACACTCTAGGAATACAGCCCCGCTATGCATGCATTATTAAATGTTCTTGTCAGAATTAAAAGATTCAAAGACATGGTTCAATTTGATGTACACGTTTTATTAATTTGAAAGTTTCCGAAATCCTTTGGGAATAAAATATATATAAAATGACATGATTAATGTTCCTGGCTGTTACATATGAAGATCATGAACTGACAGTCTTAAGTATGAAGCACAACATTCAGTACAGAGAAATATACGTCTCTTCCAGAGTTGTGAGATTCAGTCAGAGTCTACTTTACTTTTAAAGTATGTAAATTTAAGTGTAATACATCAAGTGAAAAGTGAACAAATGAATTGTGTTCAGTTTAGGACATCAGATTTTCTCGTGATATTTAAAATAGTAAAAACCTATAGTACAAGAGGTGCAGAGTGCAGGCAGAGGACGTGGGAAATTAAGTGATGGTATTTGAATAGAGTTTACTGAGTAATCTTAGTCGCATACTCTTAATAGCCTCTCTATGATAAGTAACTTTGTCTTATCAGCATAAAATCAGATTTGCCTATTTTATTAGGCAAAGTAAAATTAATGCTTCACAATATTGTCCTGTGAGACCTTAAGATGACAATAAAAAACCTGAGATGACAATACAGCACAAAACCATGTTGAATATATTGGTAACACTATACAATTTGGTAATATAACTAAGTTAACATTAGTTAATGTATTAACTAACCATGAGCAATACATTTGTTGTGGTGTTTGTTCATCTTTGTTAACATTAGTTAAAAATACAGCTGTTTATTGTTAGTTTACAGTGCATTAAATAATGTTAACAAGATTTTAATGAAGTATTAGTAAATGTTGAAATGAACATTTACAAAAAATAATAAAGGCTGTTTAGGTGCAGTTCATTATTAGTTCATGCTAACTAATGAAACGTTATTGTAAAGTGTTACCAATTAAGATATTAATACAAAAAAAAAGTATAAAAGAGAATAAAGAAATAACATGGATTAAGATGTTTGACTGCTATCCAGATGTCACACCAAAGGGGAGTAATCCTGAAAAACACAGGGAAACAAGTGTTAATAATTTAACAACATACACAAATGGCAAATAAACAGTGGGTGCTCATTAAAATAGGTCTATTCACCATTTAAAGAACAATCTCGATGAGGACAGTGCTGAGAGGGCTAGGGTGGGTATTGCCCACAGATGATTGTTTTGCACTCATTAGCGTGATGATTGTAGCTGTGAGAGCTGTCTGTACAGCTAAAATACAACAAAACAAGCATCGTTCATCTTCATTTTTGACACGATATGGGACATCTGATTACAACAGCACTTGCTTACATCAGTTATAGTTCATAAACTATTGCTTCAACTGATCTCAAGCTTCATTAACTTCAGTTAACACAGAAATGAACGAGTAACTGCACTTACCTCTGCTCAGCCATGCTCAGCCACTAGTCGAAAGTTGATGACGGACATGCAGATAGGCCCGCCCTCACGTGAACCTGATTGGTCGATTGATAAGCTTAAATCTGATTGGCTAAAGAGTACGACTGCTCTGTTTTACGAGTACGACTGCTCTGTTTTACGAGTAAGCGCTGCCAGGAAAGTCTCAAAAATACACACACACACATCCATGGCGATTCGTATGTGAATGACGATTTGCACATTCAAATTCAAGGACATTCTCGTACATTTTAAACATTCAAGGGTTTTTGTGCACAGTTGTATATCTAGGAATTGTGTTTTGCATTTGTGAAATGTTTTTATGAATATGTAATTTTATTTTGCGCATGTGAATTTTTTTTGTGTGTACGTGAATTAGGTTTCACGCATGTGAAATTGTATACGCACGTGTGAATCATGTTTCTTGCGTGAATTATAATTGAGACTATTCTGCTTCCATAATTCACTCCCATTATAAAGCTTGGAAGAGCCAGGACATTTTTTTATATAACCCTGATTGTATTCATCTAAAAGAAGAATGTCACATACACATAGGAAGACACAGTAAATCACGGGCTACTTTTCATTTTTGGGTGAACTATTCCTTTAAGTTTACATGCATTTCCTTTAACTTTAAAACACACAATGCAATGACAATGCAATGCGTTATTCAAAATAAAGATAAAACAGCTGTGAAAAATCAATGTGAAATATTGCTTCATGTTAACACAATATATTATGCCCTTTAAGTACACATTATTTACGAAAGTGTACTTAAGGCCTGTGAGACTTCAGTGTAGTTGCTGACTGGTTGTTCATAATTCAATTTTTGTCTGGTATTTTGTAAAAAAATAAAAATAGAATTAACTAAATGTTACCTAATTTTCTGTTCTTTGTTGTTTTAAATTTACTACAGAATTGCATTTCTGTTTCCCAAATATTCCTCAAAATCGAAAGAATCACTTGGATTTGACACAATGTTAAGGAATCGTTAAGAGGAATCAGAAATGAAATAGTGAAAATTCCATGTGATTCTCTTCTCTGCTCGAAAGCACACGCCCATATCCTCTGCCTACACACACACGCATTGCACACACTACCCTCCTGGCAGTTTATCTGAGTGCCATCTGATGGGTTGTTTTAATGGAGAGGAGGACTGTGGTTCTGGATGACAGCTTTTAATTACACACACACACGCACACGCAGACACACACGCACGGTCTAGTCGCACAAGAATGTCCAGGTTCAGTTCTCCCATCAGCCAATAGAGAGGCAGATAAAGCCACAAAGATAAAAGGAGCACAACATGATTATGTTCTTGACAATTGTGAACGGGCAGCACTGATGTGGCACAAACCAAACTACCAAAAACACGCACAAATACAAAGACCTGCTCTCTGTGGAGCCACTATAAATGTTCTCCACATTACAGACTTTCTTGCTCCGTCTAGTTTACTCTAAATACTCATCTCATGAAAAAAGAGGTTGGAAAGCAAACAGAAATTAATTACTCCCAGTACATTACTGAAGACATTTAACCGTGTTAAATGTGAGAAAATGAGACACGAGAGGCCTTAACTAGGAGAAACCAACACCACAAGGGAGAAAGAGTTGAAGATCACAGGTGTTAAAAAAAAGAAGTTTCAATGATAATATGGTAGCTAATGTGAAGAGAGGTTGGACCAGCATTTTCTGAGCCTCGACTGTTTTTAATTAACATTAGTTTGGCCTCTAATAATGAGCAAAGAGTGATTATTAGCCTGATGGCTCATATTATAAATTGACCCCTTGATTTTTCCCAAAGCAAATGTTGTCTCCACAACTCGAGTCTGGTTTATCATTAAATAATGTTGGCCATGAAAGGATACTCTTTTTGCCAACAGAATAAATTATTTGATTAATCATAGTGGCTTTGCACAAGCTCGGTCTGGTCCGATTTCCAGCATGACGCATTACCTAAATGTTTTGTGTGCCAGTAGGGTTTTAAATGGGCCAACTTTGAAATTAATAAGCTAGTTCTTTTTGCAATGCTACATTTATTTTTTATTTATTTTTTACCTCAGAAGCGATTACAGAAAAAAATAACAAAGACGTTTCAGACTTGCAACACACGTGCAACACTTTTAACAAACTTCAAGTACTTGTACTTTTCTTAGCGCTTCTTTACAGCACTCTGGCTTTGTACAGGTTTTCCAGTATTAACATACTGTGACCATCTCTTGTCATAAAGGGTTCCATGTGCACTCTCTGATCGTTAAACCATTGAATTAACTTTCCTACTACGACGCATACCACTGACTCTGTGGGAATGTACAGCCCTACGCATCAGAAATAAACAGAGATGCAGCCAAAGTCATTGGCAGAGCCTCTCCCGCCGTCTGCGGAGCATGGAGTGCACCGGCTCTTTTCTCGTTATTCCGCAGTCGCAGCCTGGTGCTCTGCAGATACATTGAGGTCTGCGTGTCTGAATCGCTAGAGCAGTGTGAACAGTAACACCCAGGACAAATTACACAGTGCGGGGAACAGGCCCTCTCTGCCGCTGAGCCATGGTGGCATCACAGGGGCGGAAAATGACAATTCCCTGAAAAGGTCATACAAGACACTCGTGCCCACCGATTCAAGCTTACAGCCAATCTGACAATCTTAATTCAAATCATGACATCCCTTCGCCCAAAAAAAAAATAAAAAAAAAAAAAAATCATCCCCTGTGTCAAAATGGCAGGTTGACCTTCAGTATTTCAGCACTTTCACTGACTTGTAACCTAATGCTAATCAAAAAGAGTCATTAGCACTTGCACATTCTCACAATGTGCCTATATTTATATAGTGATTGATTTTTATGAGATCACCGACAGGTTTTATGCTAATTCTGGTGGACAGAAATTGACATCTCTCATTGTTGATACAATGACATATGCTAATGGGTAAGAGCGTGAGAAGTACTAATGCTTTGCAGAGACTTTTTTTATTTTTGCATGCACAATATTTAAGCACAAAAGATCTAATTTTATGAAATGGAGAGAATAATATGCCCTGGTGCACATAGAATTGCCATTAAACCTGCAAATTTCACATTATATTGCATCCAAAGTTTCTGGCCATTGTAGCATGAAGAGACGATAGCCAAATAATGGTGTAATAAAGTGAGGCTCCTGCAGGAGATAATAGGCTTTCCTCTGAATAACGTCTGTGCAGCCACTGTGTGGTGCTACTCTGTGCTACAGCCCGCGACACCAAGGCATGATGATACCTGAGCCGGGAGCGTGTGTGCGTGTGTATTCTGACAGAAGGACAGAGAAACGCTTGCTTGCAGGCAATTGCTCCTCCAGCCTGTATCTGGTATGATCCACGTCTCTGCATTGAGTCACAGATCCCAATGAAATCCAAATATGGGCCAGTGATACTGGCCTTGTTTGTGCCCCAGACTGTCGCCCGGGGGAGGTTTTGGTGGGAGAGATATAGTACTCACTCTCTTTTCACAACACAGCTCGGTGCCCAGATTAATTGGGAAGATAGGCATATGCGCTCGCTCATCAGTCTGATTGTGTGAACGGGCTGCAGTTGGTATGGAAGATGCTTTGAGAGAGGTGATCACGGCTTTGGTAAATGAAGACGTGCTGAACGAGTTCTTGTTGTAGCATAATGACTTCTGTTCCCTCTATAAACTCACATCATGTATCTCCTTTCGTCAGCTCACCTTCTCATTACTCTCTCTGAGAGTAATCACACCCAGAGGCACGTGTCATTCCATCACTTCTTTATCTTAGGTGTTGTCAAACTTTTGAATGCCAAAGACCCCAAAATATGATGATGTACAAAGATGTCATATTATAAAGACAACATGTTATTTTTAAAAATTAAATAATTGCCAATTTATTTTGTAAAGATTTTATAATTATAGAATTGAATATAAAGAAATATAAATATAAAAAGAGAAAGCTGAGTGAGTCAAGTCACCTGTGGGGAACTATACAACGCACGCTGTTTCGGGTTGGTACAGTCAACAGAGGGAACGAACCAAAGGGATTATTCGCTGTGTTTTTGGAACCTTCAGACACCAGCTGAAGAGCGTTGCCTGTTCCTAAAGCCTTACCTCAGGCACTCCAAAATCATTTCTCCTCAAGCTCCCCAAAAGTCTTCCTCTGAGGCCTTCTTGCATTCAATTCAGTGACACATACACACAAA
This sequence comes from Tiaroga cobitis, assembly GCA_030578255.1. NCBI lineage: Eukaryota > Metazoa > Chordata > Actinopteri > Cypriniformes > Leuciscidae > Tiaroga > Tiaroga cobitis. The sequence continues at coordinate 18,166,481 of CM060597.1, forward strand.
CATTCACATTTACTCACACCAAACGCGCTTTCAAGTCATCCTCAGAGCGAGCGCTTTGGTTTTGTTCCTTGTTTAGTTTTTGTACTGTGCCGATTTTTTTGAATGTGACGATATGTGCATGAGTGTTACTAAATGTGATATCTTTGGTTATATTTTTGCATTGCTATTTTGTTGAGAAACGGACTTAATTAATGGACTATTGAGTAATACGAGCACATCACATGGACTACATTAAAGGCTTTGTTGATTTGTTTATTGTACCAAACCTTTGTCATGTGAAAATTGTGTTGTTGTTGGTTTTTTTTGTTGTTTTTTTTGTTAAAGGAACAATACAGATATTTACACACTGAATATTTTTTTGTGTGACATGTTTTTATGAATGAATTCCATGAGTATACATTTGTTTTGTGTAACTGGTGGTTTATGAGTTATCCTGGTTTAAATTCTTATATTTTTGGTAGACCCAATTTTACCTGGCACCCAAATTAATTAATTTCCAATTGAATTCCTTTTGGACAGGCATGCCGCCGTTACGAACGAACGAACGATAGATAGATAGATAGATAGATAGATAGATAGATAGATAGATAGATAGATAGATAGATAAAACAAATATTTTATTCATTAAACCCGTTAAAATAAAATAATTGTGAATAATCACAATCACAATCAATTATCTCATAGTTTCTGAGAAATTTTTTGAACAATATTGTATTCAGTAAATATTTCAAATATTGATATATATTAGTTTTTTGCAGTCTGGTTTTAAACAGGTTGCAGTTCTCCGTTACTGTTCTCGTCTTTCTCACTCCAGGCCTCCACTGAGTTCAACATCATGCTCTCCACACCTTCAGCCAGAGGTTTAAACTCGTCAGCTCCCGAAGGTCACCTGTTCTCTCAAGGCTGTTTAGGAAGGTCAGCCAGTAATGAGCTGCAACTACTTTATTTGCCACGTGGAAGCTTGGAGGGATTAATTGTCCCCGCTCTGTCTCATCCGCCATCGGAGGCCCCTTTGTCAAAATGATCCATGGCTCTCGTCCCTCAGGCCCCCACTTCCATTATTAAGGTGCTCTCTGATCGATCTGACCATTTTTAACATTGTGCCCTGTAACTTTTATCAATCCTTATTATCTAATGACCAATACAGCTCCTATCTGCAACAGTCAAGAAGCTTATGCATTTTTAATTGGACCTGATTGTTGCACTAACAGCTGAATATGCAGATGGCCTCCTTCTCCCGGGCGTGGACCAATAGTAAGTGAAAGTTCTAAATTAAAAGACCCAAGAAATCAATAGAGGGGGTGTTTGTGTGAACGAGAAGACATTCTGTTCCAAGCAGGATACTGCTTCTTTCTGTAGCGAAAATGTCTGCATATGCACCAGGTATGACCCCTGAGAAAACCGATGCTTGAAAAATCTAAATTAAACACTTAAGGGGTTTAAAAGTTAAGTTTGTTTTAAGACTGCATCAGACATTTGTCCGACTGCAGCTTTTTCAAGAGCGAGAACGATGCAGAGCCACGCTGTCAGAAAATATTTTATGGGCAAACAGCACGCAAAGCGCTAATTTAAAGCTTGAAGCCCTCTCATCGTGACACAACAAAGAGGGAGGTTGACAAACAGCTGGCAAGTGGGCAATTACTAGAGCCAGAATACATTTTGAAGCTGCATTAGGCAAATTCATTTGACAGTTGCTCAATACGATTCTATAACATGACTGGATTATATGCTGAAAGCTCCAGCAGATGCTGCAAAGTGCATGAAAGTTTTTTTAATAATGCATCTTTGAATCGCACCGAATGGAATTGGCGGAAGAGCCGCGGCAGTGTGATCAGAGCGACTCAGTATTTGAGCTATCATCAGGACAATTGCAGAAATGACTCAGTTCCTTTGTAACAATTGGTCATTTTCTTAAATCAGAAACTTCTTGTAACTATTAAATGGGAAAAAGCATTAGAAAAGAATTAGAGAAATTTTCTACTCTGTATTACAGATTTCAGCTTAATTTTCCTCTGTTTTAATCCTCTTCTCAAGTTTATGGTCATCATGTTTTTTTGAGGATGCACCAGTAGCGGTTCGGTCTCACTTGGTGATACAGTCTAGATAAAACATGGCCAAAGGGAGGGAGGGAGGGGGGGAGGGGGGGGGCTATTTTTATTATTAATTTCTGTAAATGTGTTACATATGTTGGTTCAGTGGTATCATTTTTGTTAAATGTACAAGGGGGTATGGGATCAGTTCCGGAAAAACTGTGTCTGAATTTGACAGCCAGTGATCATCGTGACCCCTCCTTGAACTGCCACCTTAACGTGGTGGAGGGGTTTGAGTACCCGAATGAACCTAGGAGCTATGTTGTCTGGGGCTATATGCCCCTGGTAGGGTCTCCCAAGGCAAACAGGTCCTAGGTGACGGGTCAGACTAAGAGCGGTTCAAAAAACCCCTTATGATAGAATCAGTTCTAAGGACCGTGACGTCGCCCGGTATGGCGCAGCCGGGGCCCCACCCTGGAGCCAGGCCCGGGGTTGGGGCTCGTATGCGAGCGCCTGGTGGCCGGGCCTCTCCCCACGGGGTCCGGCCGGGCTCAGCCCGAAGGAGCGACGTGGGACCGCCTTCCCGTGGGCTCACCACCTGCAGGAGGAGCCGTAAGGGGCCGGTGCAGAGAGGATCGGGCGGCAGTCAAAGGCAGGGGCCTCGGCGACCCGATCCCTGGACACGGAAACTAGCCTTAGGGACGTGGAACGTCACCTCGCTGGCGGGGAAGGAGCCTGAGATTGTGCGTGAGGTTGAGAGGTTCCGACTAGAGATAGTCGGGATCACCTCTACGCATGGCTTGGGCTCTGGAACCACACTCCTTGAGAGAGGATGGACTCTTCACCACTCTGGAGTTGCCCATGGTGAGAGGCGACGGGCTGGTGTGGGTTTGCTTATAGCCCCCCAGCTCAGCCGCCATGTGTTGGAGTTTACCCCGGTGAACGAGAGGGTGGTTTCCCTGCGCCTTCGGGTCGGGGATAGGTCTCTCACTGTCGTGTGTGCCTACGGGCCAAACGGCAGTGCAGAGTACCCGGCCTTCTTGGGGTCTCTAGGAGGAGTGCTGGAAAGTGCTCCGACTGGGGACTCCGTCGTTCTACTGGGGGACTTCAACGCTCACGTGGGCAACGACAGCGACACCTGGAGGGGCGTGATTGGGAGGAACGGCCCCCCCGACCTGAACCCGAGTGGTGTTCAGTTATTGGACTTCTGTGCTAGTTACAGTTTGTCCATAACGAACACCATGTTCAGGCATAAGGGTGTCCACCAGTGCACGTGGCACCAGGACACCCTAGGTCGTAGGTCGATGATCGACTTTGTGGTCGTTTCATCTGACCTGCGGCCGTATGTCTTGGACACTCGGGTGAAGAGAGGGGCGGAGCTGTCAACTGATCACCACCTGGTGGTGAGTTGGATCCGATGGCGGGGGAGGAGGCTGGACAGACTCGGCAGACCCAAGCGTACTGTAAGGGTATGCTGGGAACGTTTGGCCGAATCTCCTGTCAGAGAGATCTTCAACTCTCACCTCCGGCAGAGCTACGACCAGATCCCGAGGGAGGCTGGAGATATTGAGTCTGAGTGGACCATGTTCTCCACCTCCATTGTTGAAGCGGCCGCTCGGAGCTGTGGCCGTAAGGTCTCCGGTGCCTGTCGAGGCGGCAATCCCCGAACCCGGTGGTGGACACCGGAAGTAAAGGATGCCGTCAAGCTGAAGAAGGAGTCCTATCGGGCCTGGCTGGCTTGTGGGACTCCGGAGGCAGCTGACAGGTACCGGCAGGCCAAGCGGACTGCGGCCCGGGTGGTAGTGGAGGCAAAAACTCGGGCCTGGGAGGAGTTCGGTGAGGCCATGGAGAAGGACTATCGGCTGGCCACGAAGAGATTCTGGCAAACTGTCCGGCGCCTCAGGGGGGGGAAACAGTCCCCCACCAATGCTGTTTACAGTAGGGGTGGGCGGCTGTTGACCTCAACTGGGGATGTCGTCGGACGGTGGAAGGAATACTTCGAGGATCTCCTCAATCCCACCGTCACGTCTTCCATTGAGGAAGCAGAGGCTGAGGGCTCAGAGGTGGACTCGTCCATCACCCTTGCTGAGGTCACCGAGGTAGTCAAGAAACTCCTCGGTGGCAAGGCACCGGGGGTGGATGAGATCCGCCCTGAATACCTCAAGTCTCTGGATGTTGTGGGGCTGTCTTGGTTGACACGCCTCTGCAGCATCGCGTGGCAGTCGGGGACAGTGCCACTGGGATGGCAGACCGGGGTGGTGGTTCCCCTTTTTAAGAAGGGGGACCGGAGGGTGTGTTCCAACTACAGGGGGATCACACTTCTCAGCCTCCCTGGGAAAGTCTATGCCAGGGTACTGGAGAGGAGAATACGGCCGATAGTGGAACCTCGGATTCAGGAGGAACAGTGTGGTTTTCGTCCGGGCCGTGGAACACTGGACCAGCTCTATACTCTCTACAGGGTGCTGGAGGGTTCATGGGAGTTTGCCCAACCAGTCCACATGTGTTTTGTGGATTTGGAGAAGGCATTCGACTGTGTCCCCCGAGGCGGCCTGTGGAGGGTGCTCCGGGAGTATGGGGTCCGGGGTCCTTTGCTAAGGGCTGTCCGGTCCCTATATGACCGAAGCAGGAGCTTGGTTCGCATTGCCGGTAATAAGTCAGACTTCTTCCCAGTGCATGTTGGACTCCGGCAGGGCTGCCCTTTGTCGCCGGTTCTGTTCATAATTTTTATGGACAGAATTTCTAGGCGCAGCCAGGGGCCGGGGGGTGTCAGGTTTGGGGACCACGTGATTTCGTCTCTGCTCTTTGCGGATGATGTTGTCATGTTGGCCCCCTCACACCAGGACCTTCAGCATGCACTGGGAGGGTTTGCAGCCGAGTGTGAAGCGGCTGGGATGAAAATCAGCACCTCCAAATCCGAGGCCATGGTCCTCAGTCGGAAAAGGGTGGCTTGCCCACTTCAGGTTGGTGGAGAAATCCTTCCTCAAGTGGAGGAGTTTAAGTATCTTGGGGTTTTGTTCACGAGTGAGGGAAGGATGGAACGGGAGATTGACAGACGGATCGGTGCAGCTTCTGCAGCAATGCGGTCGATGTACCGGTCTGTTGTGGTGAAGAAGGAGCTGAGCCGTAAGGCAAAGCTCTCGATTTACCGGTCAATCTACGTTCCTACTCTCACCTATGGTCATGAGCTTTGGGTCATGACCGAAAGGACAAGATCCCGGATACAGGCGGCCGAAATGAGCTTTCTCCGCAGGGTGGCTGGGCGATCCCTTAGAGATAGGGTGAGAAGCTCGGTCACTCGGGAGGAGCTCAGAGTAGAGCCGCTGCTCCTCCACATCGAGAGGGGTCAGCTGAGGTGGCTTGGGCATCTGTTCAGGATGCCTCCTGGACGCCTCCCTGGGGAGGTGTTCCGGGCACGTCCCACTGGGCGGAGGCCCCGGGGAAGGCCTAGGTCACGCTGGAGAGACTATGTCTCCCGGCTGGCCTGGGAACGCCTCGGTGTCCCCCCAGAAGAGCTGGAGGAAGTGTCCGGGGAGAGGGAAGTCTGGGCATCTCTGCTTAGACTGCTGCCCCCGCGACCCGGCCCCGGATGAAGCGGAAGAAGATGGATGGATGGATGATCATCGTGATACATAAATAAATAAATAAATAGAATTTCCATTAAAAATTCAGCTGACTAAAAGAATTAAAGGGGATACATGATGGGGCACAGTTTAAATGAGCATGACAATTCTGTCTATGTTCTCTTATTCTGTAAGACTTGAATGAATGCATGGGATACAGATTTAAAGGAGGCGATGAAATCATACAGTGCTGACAGCTCACATATCTAGAACTCAATGAGAGTTACTCAACTAAATTACCTGAGCACTTTCTCTCTCTCTCTCTTTCTCACTTTCACATACACAGAAGCTGAAAATGAAGCTAATTTGTGAAGGGATCCAAGGCAGTATTGGCCGGCAACACATTTCTAATTATCACTGCAGCTCTAGAGTGATTACTCACTCAGTCTCTTTCGGTGGCCTGCTGAAGTGTGTGTGGCTGAAAAATAGATGAGATCTTTGTCACTCAAATCACTATATGTTTTAAGTGCTTTGGATGGGTCCATCATGCATTATGGAGCACAGTGGAGGGACTAAGGGAGCATTAACTACTTTCTCGGCTTCCCCGTTGCTTTTATGACTCTTTAAATGTCTCTGGTATTGTGCACAGAATGATAGATGCATGGCATTGGCTGTTTTAATATAGATTTATGTTTAATGTAAAGTTTAGACCTAATTAATCTGAGCAATATCACATGCTTAAAGATTCATTCTACGCTAGCTGAGGCAGCTAATACCACCCGTCTGTGGTGCTGAGGGGGAGCTTTCGCTGGAGTTTAACAGATTAGGCTTGTCAGCTTCAGTTTGATATTAGCTGCTGTTTTCTTTAGAATGCAGATGTACAGTCCTTGTGTAAATGCAAAGAGATCAGATTAAAAGAGTAGTATTGTGCCACAGCACACTGGCCTAAGCTAAAGCGCTAATAAAAGAAGCCGTTTTCACAAAAAGGGCATGTAATTCCAGGAGCAAGACTTGACTTTGCAGCGAATGACCAAACTTTAATCCTTAAATATTGTGATAGTTATTTTACCATTTTACTATTGGAAATATGTACTAAGACTTGATCTGGTGCTTGAGATTTCCACAGCCATAGTAATTGTCTCCAAATATGAGAACACATCATACGTATAGTGACCGTAAATGAATGTGGTAAGAGGATTGTAATCATGTGCCAACAGTTTCTAGTTTTCATCACAAGCAAAAGCCTTATCGCAAAGTATAGCCTGTATTTCGAGTCAAAAGTTGTAATTCCTTCAGTGTTAATTTAAAAGCATTGTTAACGGCCCTGACTTTAAGTGTTGTCCGGGATTAGTGTCCAAACACCCAGTAGACCCTGATTATGTGGTTTTTGTGAGCATGTGTGTGTAGTGTATTTGATTTCCCTTATGGGGTCTAACAGAGGCTCCGGTACAGTTAGAGAAACTTGGCTGGTTCCTATCTGCTCAGGGTCATCCATTATTGAAGGCTTGATGGGGAATAAGTCAGACTTCATGGGCAATGAGAGCACAGGCCTGTGCCTGAAGCTTGTGGAGTTGTTCTAACAGTCAGACAGGTGAGTTAGCAGAGAAGCTGCAGCATTGCAATTGGACGCATATTGTGTAGCACTAAGTGAACATAAAAAAAAAATCACACATAAAGTGATAGTGTACTCAAAATTTAACATTCTATCATCATTTGTCATTTTAAACCTGCATGATTAGCCTATTTCTTCTGCAAAACACAAAAGAAGATGTTTTGAAAAAAAATGTCAGTGTTCTTTTTTTGTATGTTCGTTTTCTTTAGTTTTTTTGGTCCGAAAGACAAGGAAAGGAAAGACAGTGGGGTTGGACCGCTCTTTCGGCTTATATATTCCTAATTGTACCATGCAGTTTTGTCCTGGACTTTTCAGGGCATGAATGTAAGAGAAAAAAAACTCTCCCCTTCACTCAAATTTACGTGTTCTGAAAATGTTTCTGAAATCTTAATATTTAGATTTTTAGGATTTAATTGCTGCATCAATATATAATGAAGCAAGCAATGTTCAGTTCATGATTGTTTGGATGTTGCTAATCAATTGGCATTGCGTTTTAATGGGCCATTCACACAGTAGGCTACTTTTTTGCGTATAAAAAACGCAAGTCGCAGGACAGTAGAATAAAACAAAATGCAAAGCCTACAGATGTTTTATTTTTTAAGTTCAACTACTTTTACCTTGAGCAAGTTTGTAGAATGAATGCAATGAACGCGTGAATGCAACTGTCAACCCTATCAGTCTAGTGATGCTTTTATGGAAACTCAGTGCAGTGGAATGCAAAAATGTGTTCTGTGTGAATGGCCTTAGTCACTAATATCATTTCCCGAAAAAAGTGTTTCAAAATTCCTTGTGAGAAAAGTTTCTTTATTAAAGGGTTAGTTAACTCAAAAATCTTCTTTTGCGTTCCACAGAGGAAATAGTCACGCAGGTTTGGAATGACATGAGGGCGAGTAAAAGATAATATAATTTTTATTGGTGAACTATGCCTTTTAAAATCAGGGTTCAAAAAACGAAAACCCGAGTTTGACTGCAATGTGAAAAGCCCAAGAGGGACTGGATCTTGAAAGAGAAATTGTAGGCTCTAACATGGTAGGAAACCACAGCTTTGAGTGATGGGTAATTAAAACAGGTCATGTCTACCTCATTAACAGCGCTTTCAACCTATGATTCATACTGGAGGTTTTCAGCTGATAAGGATATCCGAAGTGGCCACAAACCTGTAGTTTTACCTCAACTATCCACTTTCCTAATGACTATTTAACATTATAACATCAAACAGGACTGTGTACATGAGGGACTTTGGATTTGTTAGATAAATTCTTCCCTGTGTCATTTAGCCAAGTCCTGTCAGTGTCAGCCTGTCACTCACAGCCAGATCTGACTCATCGGTGAGACTGTTGTGACAGCAGCTGTCTTACGTAGTCTTCCATCTCTTTGCCTTCTAAGCCCACATTGGGTCTAAACGTCAAGATTCTGTTAAGGGTGCCTTCATCAGACATCAGAATCATTGGCGCTCTCCTTCAAGTTCCCTTTCTCCTCCCCCGCAGACACACCTCGGGTTGGCGGAAGCCTCCATCGTTTCCTTTGTAGTGCACATCTGTTCAGCATTAAGTGACACAGCTGATTAGCCTCAGTCAGGTCTTAATAAGACAAGCTCAGCTCCTCGCCAAACCGAAATCAGTGCTCTCGGGCTTGTCCCCAAGCCACATCCCATCACAAAAGCCCTGACTCAGATTAATACATCATCCAGGTTCCATATTCTGGAAGTCTCATTACTAGGAATGAATGTTATGTCGCCTTGTCACCTGAGCGGCAGAGTGAATTTGTTTTATTGTTGTTATTGTTTGTTTTTTCTCTGTGAGTCGGCTTCTGCAGTTTTGTAGGTAATGATAATGTGTTTATGACATCTTCCCCTCTAGGTGTGTCAGAGGCGATTCGCCGACTCTCGTTTGCTCTCGAGTCACTGCGTGACTTCTGTATAGTCTGATTGGACTGACACAAAGGCTTCACACCAGAAATGGCTCACAGTCTATTTGAAATACACACCAAGACACCACAAGCATTTGTTATCCACAATCTCTCCAGCTCAAATGCGTATATGGGTTGTCTGTTCAAGTACATCGTGCATTATGAATATAGTCAGACATAAATAGCATGTTTTTGGTACACTGCTGTTATTATTCCCCTCCACTACAGCTATGGCCACATTTGCCTAATTGCACCAGGTGTTCATGTGTATGTGTGCAGGGAGAACAAAGCCGAACAGGCAGCGCTACGCGCCTGTGTTTCTAAGTTTGACCGTGAATGCTGAAGCGTGTGGGTGTACACTCACTCCCGACTCTCTTTCTCATCGTAGCGGCAAGGGGTCGAACTTATTTCCACTATCTGCCATTGTCTCCGTGCTGCCCCCCTCCACGTCGATGCCCCAACTTTGTGATCTGTGTGTCCCAGCCCACCTGTTCAGTGCTCATTACTGTCAGCAGCATGGTTAATAAATATCCAGGTGGAGAGATCTTCCCATCGGCCCTGCTTCATCTCCATAAGTCTCCCTCTACACACACACACACACACACACACCATGGACGAGCCTGACAGCGTTCATGATTACACTGTAAGTACGGCCGTTTTTCACCCCATGCCTAAACACTGACACTGCACTCCATCTTGCGCACACACATACAGGAAAGTACTGAACTTACAAAGGCTAGGAATTTATAAAGTGAGTTTGAGTTTTGAAGCTAATGTGTAAATGCCAGCTTTTTTGGCCTAATGTTGTGCAGGTAGGAGGGAAGTCGCATTGAGCGGATAAACAATTTTTATTCTTGGTTGAAGAATGTTTCATTCACCATCCCAACTGTTTTAAAACTTTATGAACTCCACAAAACTTCCTTTCACTTCAGAATATCTTGTTATTGTTTCCAAATATAATAGATTACTAGCAGAATGTGATGCTTTTACTCAAATTATTGTGGATTAAAGTTGTCAATGGCTTTCAACTGTTTTGGCAACCTAATACAGTACCAAAAGTGTGTATTGTACAAAAGTCTACAAAAATGTCCTTAAAGGCCTACTGAAGTGCCTTGGAACACATAGCTTTGTTTGATGTGTTGACGTAATTTCCACTGAAGCAGGAAGCTAAGGCGGGACATATTGACTGGCTCCTCTCCATTTTCAAATAATCAATAGTGTTTAGTTTACCTCACAGACTGCAAGTCGTACTTGACAGCACCACGGAAGCGAATCCGAGCGCTGATGATACGTTGGATTCAGTAGTGGAAGTGTGAATAAATTCTAGTAATTTCCTTCTCAACCAACCTACAGTTGGAAAATGAAATAAAACTTGAGCGTTTGAGCAACCAAACACACATCGTCAACCCATATTGTTCCGTGATGTGTCAACGGTCGCTTTGGCCAGGTGGTATTTATAGCAAAAGGCCGTGTGTCCACCAAAGCGTTTTTAGCCAGCTGAAAACGCTAGACGCTCTGCTGAAGACGCCTAGCTTTGGGCGCTTGAGAGCGTTTTGACAGTTGAGACGTTTCGTTGCTATGATACAGAATATCCACAGCACAGTTTACTTGTAACTGATTTCGCAGATAATTTGTTTCATACTAAAAATTAATTTTTCATCCATTTTATTCGGTTAGCTCTCCTGGTTGATGTCGTTGTATAGAAAGAATGTTGTGACAGTTGGTCAGTGTGGTATTAGTCCCGCCCCTCCTCCACTGTGATTGGACGGCTGGGTAAAAAGTGACAGATGAGTGATGAGCGCTGCGTTTTATCCAAAGTTGAACATTTCTCAACTCTCGGCGACCAGTAAAAACGCCGGGCGCTCGGCGCTTCAGCGTGAAAAAACAGCTCAGCGCCTCGTTACGCTCATGGCGTTTAAAAAAACGCGCCGCTCCCATTGAAAACAATTGAAAACATACGCCAGGCACGTGGAAAAATGCTTTGGTGGACACATGGCCTAAGGGGCGGTATGCTTTAGATTCTAGAGAGCGTTTAATTAAACAGAAGATATGATGAGAAGCTGAAGTCCGCGGTGAATGGTGATGTCATAAAAATCTGTGATCCATTTTAGCGGAAGTGAGAGACTAAGTTTTGAATGCTTACATCTTCTAAATGTCAATTTTGTCATTGTTTTGGAACACACAAGCTTATTCATAGCAAAATATTCATGCTAAAAACTAAAAAAAATATTTCAGCGGGCCTTTAAATTCAAACATAAAAAATAGGATTTAATCTTTGTTGCATGCAATCTTTTATTTGATGTATATATGTATAAAGAGGCTAGACAGGAACAGGATCAGGACAGGAAAGGACTACAAGCCAGGACTTGCCTGTGGCTCCGACACCATCAAGATACTTTACCTACAATAACACAAACATTTATATTATGAAAAAAAAACCTTAAGTCTCCATCAAGAATGAGAATGCCCCATCTTTGACAAGTATTGTGAAGGTTTCCTGTTTGAAGGATTTACATAAATGTAAATTGGGTTTTGATCATGCACATGGGCTAGACGGGGGAGTTAGAGTGGCCAGCTTTCCTTAGTACTCCAAACTCTACTAGGCCATGACTGCTGCCTGTAAAGTCTGTGGAAATGACAGCGAGTACACAGACACTTGATTCTGAAGAAGCAATCAAACTCTAAGGCATTTAATGCACTGCCTTGAGTCTGGGCCACAGCAATTGGGTTTGATAGCCGTGTCATTATGAGAGGAGGGCGTCTGGAGGTCTTCAGGAGTCAGGGATTACAGAGGGGAGTGGGTAAGAGTGTGCGTGTGAGAGTGTCACTCCAAGCCCTCTCAGCAAAACTCCTACCTTTCCACTGATTCCCCCTCTGTCAAGAGTCTGGGCTGGAGAGCAGCACTTGACCACATGATAGCTTGTCTGCACAGACAGCACCAAGGACACTCAGGGATTCATGCAAAAAGTTAGGATTGGGATTCATTGACATTGAGAAAACATTGTAGAGAGGATAACTATAAAGAACAGTGTCTTGATTAAACGGAAGATGTTTGGTCAAAACTGTATGCATGTTTCCATATTTATAGAGGTGGACTGTAACCTATAACCTCCATGAAGTCCCAGACAACTTTGTAGCATAAGTGAAGGGTATATTGAATGCTGTAAATGCAGCAAAATGATGCAGATGTCTGGGTAAGAGTGTCATCATCAGCGTACAGATGTGTGGAGAAGAGCTTGGGCCTCCCTCTCTCTCTCTCTCTCTCTCTCTCTCTCTCTCTCTCTCTCTCTCTCTCTCTCTCTCTCTCTCTCTCTCTCTTTGATTGGCCTATCTGTGTGGCACCCGTCGTTTGCCACTACTTCACTTTGATTAGCGGCTCCATGAAAATGTATGCTCCGCTCTCAAAGAAAACTGGGGGAGTCGCTACCTGTCAGGAAATTCACAAACAAGCCTATGTAAAGCTGGGCACGCCGCATACATTAAACTCTAATCCACCTAGCCATTCCATTGTGGGGCTGATTTGCTAAATCCCCCCTGACTCCCCCCTTCCCAGCGCTCTTCCCACATCTGACGCGCACATCCCAGGACGCCAGGAAAGGAGGTGCAGAACCAGCCCCCCAAACCAAGATCGGGGGAAAGAGATCGCTCTGCAAAGTGTACTACAAAGGCATCCCAACAGATGCTGTGAATCCCAAAAAAGCCCCTCTCAAGCAGTATATGAATTAATCAGAGCACAGGTAGATAAATAAATAATGTATATAAGGAGCTAATTAAACGTGTTTATTCCTGTTATCATATGCTGCCCCCATTTTCCCCTTTCTCAAAGCCATGAATCTTTAAGTGCTTGTTAAATTGGTCTCAGGGGCCAGCGTGGTGGCAGAGGGGCGGTCAGCACCTGTCTCTGCTGAAGGCAGGTGCGTGACCAACAGCCCATGATCCTCCACTGAGCTGGGCTCCGTGAGGGGAGACGGGAGGAGGCAGGCATCACGCTGGGAGGTTAGCGTCCAGACGAGGAACGGCTGACAGGGCCGGCCGTCACAGCCCCAGCTCGGCTTTGATTAATGAGGGCATTTGAAAGACAATTAGCGGGAGCAGATTTACCTTCAACCGCCTTATCAATCAGTGGCTTTTAATTCAAAGTAGAGCACCCCCTGTCACAAAACGGGTGTATCAGCACAGAGCCTCCGATTCGCAGACAGCTAAACAGTGCCAGCGGGGGGCGAGGAGAAAGAGGGCGTTGGGAGCTTCGTAAACAAAGCAAACTTTCGGGCTTTAAAGTCGAAGAACTCTTGTATAACTTTGACTGTAAGTTTCTCAAACTGCCCAAAAGGGACATGGTGAAGGAAAAAATATGAGAAATGAGGAAAAATTATTTGTCAATGCTTTTGCATTCTCTCGCAAATGTTTTGCATTCCACAGAGAAACTTTGCGTTCCCTCGCAAAAATATTTGCGTTCCGCCGAGAAACTTTGCGTTCATGCACAAAGAGCTCAGAAGGTGTTACGAGTGAACGCAAAGTTTCTCGGGGAATGCAAAACATTTGCGAGAAACGCAAAAGCATTTACTTATTATTTTTTCTGCCATCTCATTTTTTTTTCCACCACCATGTCCCTTTAGGGGATCCATAGCTTTTGCTATGAGATTTAACCCAAGATTTATTGATCAATGCAAGGAAAATAAAACTTATTAAAGCAGACCATATTTCACTGCATTCATAAAGACTGAATTCTGATGTGAATGTGTAAATTGTACCATCTGTGGGTAGATTTAATAAAATACAGCCATGCTGACATTTAACAAGGCTTTAAGCCTCCTAATTATTAAGTAATGATCCCAAATTGCAGACATAAATCATGTTGGTGGGTGTTATGCCGATGACTTTGTACAGTGTTCGCATTCACGCACATGTAGCCCACTGCAGCACAGAATTCTTGCATTTGCATGTTCTGCTCTCGCTCTCTCTCTCTCTCTCTCTCTCTCTCTCTCTGTCTCTCTGTCTCTCTGTCTCTCTCTCTCTCTCTCTCTCTCTATATATATATATATATATATATATATATATATATATATATGAAGACTTCAGATGCAAAAGCCTCTAAGTGCGATCTTAAATTTTCTTCTAGAATGATCATTTTTATCAAACTTGTATGTTTATGTTCAGTTATTTCACTTTAATGGCAATGACAATTACCTATTAATTGTCATTAAAATGAAATTACTGAACTTAAATATGAGCTTGATAAAAATGCTCATTTTAGAAGAAAATTTCAGATTTCAAAATTTCCTGAAGTTTTCATACATATATATATATATATATATATATATACACAACAGGTTTGTGAATTTAATTGAAAATGCCTGAAATTCCAGTTTAGTTTCTACATTTTTATTGAAGCAGCAAACAGGAGGCAAAACTAGAATTTAAGGAAGTAGAATTAGTCTTTATTATATAATAAGTTTTATTCTTTACTAGAAAAAAGCAAAACTATCAAACTTTAACTACCAAAACCAAACTGTAGGTAGGTAGATGGATGGATAGATAGCATTATTTTGCTTCGTTTCTGCTATGATAAAAGAGACACTCTTGCATTGCGTGTTCGTGCATTTTGGGTGCGGAGCAATGAAAGGAGGGGTGTGTTTGTTTTCAACAAAAGTGTTCAACAACGATTTTGAGAAATCGCATACTGAATTCAGAATTTTGCCCAGCCATGGTAAAAACATAAAGACTGATATTCTCAAGATGTTTCCTCTAGATTTTGACAGCCCTCAACAAATATACAGTATCAGGACTTACTCTCTTTAGGAACTGTGCGCAATTACACACGTCAGTCATTCTTAAAATTATTTGAACCATTGGAGGAATGACGAACACTCGATTCACCTGAGCGCTCAAGGAGATTTAAAACAGAAATGTGTTTTTATAAAGCTAGAACAAGTGAGTAAAGAAGCATCTCTATCGATCTGACTCCTTGTAGATTAAGCAAGTGCAAGGGGTGAAAAGAAACAAACACATGAGGTAGACAGTACCTCTGGGAGGAAAATCAATATGGCTGCCTCACTCGGTCTTCTCCGGTCAAACTATTCTCACTGGGCTGCGGAAGCTGCAAGGGGAGTGAGTGGACGGACATTTTTTACATGGACATATAGAAAGATTTAGCTCTGACAGACAACAAAAATGGTTAGATGATTATTTCAAACAGAGCTGAATAGATTTGAAACAAATGCAATAATGACACCAAAGTTCTCATTTGTCTGCACTGCCGAGAGCTATTAGAAATGTATAGCAGATCCGTAGAAATGAGACCGAATCTGCACACCGCTCGCCTGACCCCGAGAAAGAACTTGAAAATGACTGTAGTTTGCCAGCTGGCATTAACAGTCAGACCTGCCTTCATAGGGACATGACATCATTAGAGAAGAGGTCAGCTAGGGAAGAGAGCCTACTCCAACATAGAAAGCGAGGAAATTACTCCACAAAAGACTTCGCTCTGGAAAATGAAGAGAAACCTGACAATGAGAGGAGAGATCTGTTAGTCGTACACCCTCGTTTGTGCTATGACTGATATTAAACCCACAGGCAAGGCTAGCCCACTAGCTTTCCTTCAGCTACAGCCCAGTTCGCTGTGCTGGCGCCCCTCTATTTTCCATTAGCCATTTATTTCACGGAGAATTTACTTGCTGTATGGCATAATTGCTATGTAGGGCTTTCCTAATGCACAGGGTGCATTGGACATTTGGAAGGTGATCTTTTACACAGGTGCAGTTAGACGTTATTGGATTTTAATTGTCTATTATTTGCTGCAAATACTGAAACACTTGATTTTACTTCAAGATTGGATTATAGAAAATAACTAATAATTGGTTCACTATTATGCATTTAGGTCCAAAGCAACTTAAAGCAACTCTCTTTTATACTCCCCAAGGATGTTTGAACCAACCCTGTATATTGTGAAATATTATTGCAATTTAAGTTTTTATATTTTAATATATTTTAGAATGTAATTTAAACATGTAATGGCAAAGCGTAAATTTCCATAGCCATTACTTGTATTCAGTGTTGCGTAATCCTTCAGAAATCATTGTAATATGATGATTTCTTTTTATAACCAATGATGTGAAAGTTGTGCATCTGTTTTTTTGTGTGGAAACTGTTATACATTTTTTCAGGATTCTTATGATAAATAGAAAGTTGGAAAAAACAGCTTTTATTGGAATTACAGCTTTTGTAAAATTATAAATGTCTTTACTGATAGTGATCTTTACCACTTCTGATCAATTTAATGGCTCCTTGCTGAATAAAAGTATTAATTTATATATAAAAAAATCTTACTGACCAAGGTACATGGTAAAATGGTAATAATAATAATAATACATGGTATTACCATGGTACTCTTTGCAAGTTTTTGCAAATTAACAATATTAAAGCATTGCTGTGTGTCAAACTCTTTACTATTTCCCATATCCTTACCAGCCACTTATATGGAAAAAGTTCGGTATTAGTTTAATGGTTCATGTAGCAGTCCTAATTTGTGGTTTGCCCTCACTGAATGACACCACGTGTTTAATGTATTTACAGGACGAAAGAGATTGCACACATGTCATTAACCCACATTTCCCAGTAGTAATAGTCATAGTGTGTGTAGCTTTGAGGTTTCATTAGTGACGTTTTATAAGGAGCCGTTTGCATAGAAACCGGTGATTTGTTTTCCTGTGTTTGCTGTATCCAGGAGACAGAGCAATGTAAATTTATTTAGTTTCATAATAGATATTTGCTCTCAGAGAGGAATAAAAAAAAGATAATTTTATTTTTCAATAACGAGGGCACCTTAATTATCTCTCTCGCTTTCATAACTTTCTGGGGCCCAGTTACTGCAAATTAGTCATACATTGTGTGTTTGGAATTCCACATGCATACAGCAAGTATTGAATGACAAATTGCAATAAGTATTTGTCTCTAGTGGAGACCAAACTAGGGACTATAATGATATTCATTTTCAAACAGGAGAACATTCTAATGGGCAATTAAGACGATCAAGCCTGCCAAGCTACATGTGAAGAATGGAGACCCAGTGCCAGCCATTACGTGTCCACCCCCTTTCCACTTTTCCCCAGCTGGATCTTTGTCTAACATGTGTGCGCGTACGACACGAGGAGCAGGAGGGTGTGCGGGGGTGTCGGGGGGAGCTCCAAAAGCACAATATAATTGAACTTTCCACATTACTTCTCACTAATATGTGCTGCCACTTGGTCTCATTAGTGGAATGATGTGCTCTCCAGTTCAGGAATGAACTCTTTGCCCGAGTAATTAAAGCTCCTAAAGTTTCCAGTCCTTTGTTTAAAGAATTCGTCCTTGTGCTCTCCATGCCCCATCAGCTGCCTAATTAGCAGGGCCTTTGTGTGATTAAAAATTCTCACAGAGATTCCATTGGATATTTTCCTCTGTTAATGAGTGTTTGCGGACAGCTGGGAACAGGCGCCGGCTCCCTCCTCGCCGGACCTCCTGTGCACCGGGCCAGACCTCTGTCAGGGCCCAGGAGTGAAAGCTGTCATTTCTGTAATGGGGATGGAAATTGGTCAAAACCAGCGCTAGCCTCCCGTAGGACTGGAAATGCCTTGAAATATAAATGAGGATGAATATTCATATTTCTCCTTCTCTCTTTTTCACCCCCTGATTCAATAAAAGTGCTGAGTATTAATATACATGTCAGTCAGATTAGGAAGCCCCTCGGAACTCGGCGCCAGCGTCTGCCCATTAATGCGTCCCTGGCTTAATTTGCTATTATTCTCAGGTTCTTTCTGTCCCCAAAGTTGGGGTCACCTTCTCCACTGAGAATTGCTCACTGGAATATTTCCCTTTTGTAATGTTTCTCCCCACTAAGTGTGAGAGAGAGAGAGAGAGAGAGAGAGAGAGAGAGAGAGAGAGAGAGAGAGAGAGAATGTGTGTGGAGAGAAGAGCAGAGAAGCATTTAATGAAGCCCACTCGGAAGTACGAAAAGTAGGGGTCAAACTCAAATGAAAGAGGAAAGAAAAGCAGTGCATGCACTTGCCAGAACCAGAACCTTAAATGGGGAAAAGGGGGGCCTGAAAAGAGACAGTTGGCCGGTATCACTGGACTGTTCCAAAAAAAGCTACTTGTAATGGAGGCCAGCGAGTAAGAGCTGTGCAAGTAAACCTCACTCCCCTGGCCTCAAGAGGCGCACTGCCAAATGATGCTAGAGGCTAAAGACTCTTTAGCGTCCTTGTTAACGTGCCAGCCTCCCATGCCCATGATCCTGGTTCGAATCCCACTCAGAGCAGTGCAAGTAGGACCATACTATTGTATAGTGCAGTGGTTCTTAACTGGTTTTGCTTCCAGACTTGATTTGACATCAAATAGTGACCAAAACTGTTTATCACACAAGTATACAACATGTCTGTAAAAAACAAAAATGTATTAATATAATTATTAATATATATTTTTATAGTTTTTTTAGTGACTCTTTCAGCAGCTTACATACCCAGACAGCAACATAGTGTCGGCCCAGATCCGGCCCACATCTGGTACATGTGGATTCCACGCGTACCAGATGTGGACCGACACTATAGGGGCTTTCGACGCAGGAACCTTTTCATAGTTCCTAGAACTATTTGCGGAAGTATCTGGATTTCACGGTGTTCGCACTGCAGGAACTAGGAACGATTTTAGGTCTAAGAACTCCTTTTGGAGGAACTAATTTAGCTCCTACTTTAAAATAGGGTCTAAACCAGCACTATAGGAACTACCAGTGGCGTTAGTGACTGATTGAAAAAAAAAAGCCATGCACACACACAGATTATAGCCTATATACAGTATTTACTCCACAAACTAAGGCTTCGTCTACATTAATCCGGATACATTTAAAACGGTGCTTTCGTTTAAAAACTCTCTTCGTCTACACTAGCGTTTTCAGGCGTTTTTCAACGTTTCAGTGTGAATGAGAAACTTAAGAAAAACGCCTGAAAACGCTAAATTCACCTTACTGCGCATGCGTAAAAGCTCACTGAGATGATACAGACGGAAAATGTATTGCCGCAGGACAGCAAATGTGAGTAAATTCTGTCATCTTTGCAGGACTGTATTATAAAGAGAATATTTTAGCAACAGTGTGGAAGTGAATAGCACATAACAGGCACGTATAAACATGAATATCTATTGGTACAATATGTGTCACATGACTAAACTTACTGCACGTCATCGTTTTTAAAAACCTTTGACAGTCCACACTACAACGCGAAAATGGCGTTTTCAAATTTATCCACTTTGGAGTGCGTTTTAAAAAAGCTTTGTTTTCATTAATAAAAACTCTGTCTCAGTGTGGATGTAAACCCAAACCGGAGAGAAAAAGATGCGTTTTCAAACGAAAACGTATTAGTGTGGACATGGCCTAACCATAGACTGTAAAAAAACATATGGACGTAGTGTCCGTGATGTCACCCGTAGGTTTCTGAAGAGCATTTTTGATGCCAAAAGTGGGCGGAGTCGGCCTTCGCCATCTTGGCAGCGCATCACTGCACGCCACACCCGGATAACAGAAAATGGGCAAAGAGGCGGGACGTGGGTAGAACTGAGGTGCCTGGTTGCTGAAATTACGCCCTCCTAGCTCAACGTGATCAAGTTAGCTCAGGGCCTCAGGCTTAGGAGCTAATGCACACTTAGCACAGACACAGTACCATGTCTGTGCTAAGTGTGCGACCACACAGGCCCTCGCACTAAAGTGACAGCTGACTTGATGTAAAGCTGCCCTTCGAAATACAATAATAGTTAAACAGCTAAAAGTGAGACTATGTCTGTCACGATGCTGTATTATTTATTTATGTTAAAAATGTATTATGCACTAACTTACAATATTGTTTTGAGCGTGTGACAGTGATTCATGCACATCCATGGCAGTCAGCGGGGTATCGCACGTCAAGTTCGTAGAGAGCTTTATTCAGTCCATTTTAAATTCTGGGCCTCTCAAATGGGTCAAACCAAAGATATTAGCTTAGAAGTTTATGTAAATGCGCTAGAAATACGTGCTCATTCAAGGATGTGCATTTATTGCATGGATGTAGAAAGCACTGACACCTGCAGGATTTCACTACGCGCACAGTTTATTCCGTGAGAGCAACAGTATTTCAGAACAAGTGTATCTATATCTATATCTATAGACGTTTTTAAATCTGAAAACTCCAAAAAGCAACGAAATTGTCAGACATGTCAAGTCACCCTTATTTATACAGCGCTTTTTACAATACAGATTGTATCAAAGCAGCTTCACAGTGATAACATGAAAATAATACAACAAAGTTTGTTTCTAGAAAAAAATTGCATCAACGTCCACCTTAAGTAAGACAGATCAATAATATTGTTGAATATTAAATGTCCCCAACTAAGCAAGCCAAAAGCCAAGGCAACAGTGGCAAGGAACCAAAACTCCATCAGGTGACAGAATGGAGAAAAAAACCTTGAGACCTTGGGAAAAAAACTTTTGGACATCCATTAGTGCATGTTCACCGAGAAAAACAACTGAAAAACAGCGCGGATTGTTCTCTCGATACTCGACAATGACAGAATCTAAAGGTGTAGGCAAAGGTATAATGCGTGTATTAACTTGTATGAAATAATCCTGAAAAAACACAAACACGGCAGAGATGCCAAGTTCAGCAGCTGGAATTAGCTGAGGTGATGTGACGTGACAGACAGCAGACAGACAAACAGCTAGTAGTGACAGCTCTGCGTCAATTAATTATGCGGAAATTTAAGGCTTTATATAATTTAAATGGATGAGTTAAAAAAAAAATTCACCCCCCTCACAGTTTTCATGAAGGGCAAAATTTGCTATACAGATCAAAGCCAATTTTTGTACCAGGCTGTACACATATTTTTTTCTGCTGTAAAGTTGGCCATTTTAACATGGCGATATATGGAATTGACTCCCTTTTGGAGCCTGTCTCTAGCGGCCAGTCGATGAATTGCAGTTTAAGTCACTTCCGTGTTGGCTTCAAGAGAGAGACTGGAAGGTTGCCGCTCGGGCCTAACTCTACAAACATGGAAAACAGGGATAGATGGATCTCTCAACCTTTACGCTAAGGAGAAAATCCAATGCAACTTTGAGGGGACCAAGCTAAAAACAATTATGTATTTCTGCTCAGCTAGAGACATTGGACATCAACCACACGGCATACGCTAATACCTTTTCCTATACTGTTTACTTTCTTTGTATAACAGTTCTATCTAATAACATATTAGACAGGACTATTAAACAGATTATAAACTAATGGAGAATAGGAGCGCTGTGTGCCTAGGCTGTGGCGTTCTCAGCTCCATCAAAATAAAGGTCCACCGCACCGTCAAAATAAAAGTCACAACAACAAGCGCGGCTTACTTCACTTCAGAGTTCCTACTGGCGGTGCGAATGCAACCAGGAAAACGTCGTATTGGAACCTTTAGTTCTCGGGGAACCACCCTGGTGGCTAGCTCCTAGAACTAAGTTCCTAGAACTACCTGGTGTGAAAGCCCCTTATGTTGCTGTCCGGGTAGTTACAGAAGTCATTGAGTAAGTGAGTCTCTGAATAATTCATTCAACTAAATCTTTCAAAAACACTGATTCATTCAGGAATGAAACCAGTGGCTGTCCTTGTGAGTTAGACAGTGAATCATTCACTGATACCGATTTGAACACTGCTAAACATTAACAACAGAATTATTTAGTTTATCACTGTGTCTAATATTTCTACGTTTTCAGAGCTCTATACCAAAACGAAACGACTCATTGCGAGCAAGTGCAGGATGGGCTTAAGGATATGTGAGCTCACCGCTCACGAGGCTTGAGGCAACACAAAACAAATCAATGATGTGATAAGTACTTGACATGGGTTTGGAGAAACTGTTGAAGCAGGCGATTCTGTGAAAGTTTAATTACAGTTCAGGAGCAATAGATAGATTTCTGGAAACATCATTATAAACGGAGAGCTTGTGCATCGGGGCGCCCGCCTGATTATCCTTCTATTTAAAGCGTCACATTTCCAGAGAACAGGTGATCTGAAGACAGAACATCTTACTGAACAATCTACACCTGAAATGGCATGTTTTGCTTTGAAATTTAATTGAACAAAATGACAGGAAATAATTCCTTGCCTTGACTAAATATGATTTTCGGAAGAAGTGTGATGTGTCTTGTGATAAAGGCCCTGTAGTGAAGGTTAAACTGATTAGATTTGATTATCAAATAATGAATGAGACACTGAGTCTTAATTGCATGCTCCGATGACTGCGTTGTTTGACACGCATCATGTGTTCACTTTGTAAATATAATCCAGCTCTTTATTCTTCAGCCTTTGGTTTTTACTCTCTGGTGCTACACTGCTCTGCTTGGAGTTGTCAGTGTCTTAAAGTCGGCATGAAATGAACATTTACCTTACTACTTTCTAAATACATTTTATATATCTTATTGTGAACTATTCTTCCATGTATACATTTCATTTTGTTAAAAAAAAAAAAAAAAAAAAAAAAGAACTGTCATTTTAAATGAAATGTTTAACTCAATCTTCCAGTGAAACCGGCAGATTTTTCTCTGATGAAGTTTGTAGAACTTCTCCATAAGTACACATTCAGATCTGCCTCCATCAACCGTGGAAGGATAGAACCAAGTCTCGTCCCTTTTCTCTTTTAATAATCTGTTTCACTCAGATGAATGTCACAATATGGAAGAAAAGGTACAAAAATTACTTAAATTTAACCAGGTTTGTAATTTGTGAAGAAGAAAAAAATAGTATGTTCTTGAGTAATATTTGACATCCCCACCAATGTTCCCTCTAATTTTTTTTCTTGCTGAGCACAACTTTTTTCTATTGGGCGGACATTTTTCGCCACCTGAGCAAAAATATTCTTTATACCTGACCTGTACAGCATACGTAGAAACACAATGGTTTCTACATTCAGTTGTAACTTTTAACTTGAATGTGCCATTTCTATTTTATTTGACCCTTGATGTAACTTATTGGTATTAAATCATATTTTCGAAAAACAAGCTTCTTAACAAATTAAGAAGTCACTAAATGAAGCACATTTAAGGTTACCTGATATTTGTTTTACAGTGCTGTTAACTGTACAGTCTTTACCAATGTAACGGGGACAACGAATGTAATATTCTATGTATGTTACTCTGCAGAGATTAAACTCAGCCTATGTTCGGCTCTGGGAGGATTTAAAAGCAAAAAGGTGGACCAAATAAATTAAGTAATTATCAGCCGGCAATTTTATTTACAATGATTCACATTCAATACTTAAACAATATTCTCACAGTTTGACTCTTTGTCTGGTCTCCACTCAACTCTATGAACCAACCACAAAATGATTCATATCAAACCAGAAGTTGAATGTAAATACCAAAAAAATTAAATAAAATGAAACAAAATAAAACAGTCCCAATAATTTCTTCTGGATCCTTGGTAGTATATGAAGTGCTCAAACGTCCATATGAAAAAAAACTCAAATTTCCATTATGTTAAGCTCCAATGGCCATGTGTGTGTGTAAAGAGCTTAAATGTATTTGTGTGTAAAGGCCTTTTGTGTTGCTACCCGGGTAGTATGTATGTGCTTAGCTCTCTTGTGTGCATCCGTGATGGACCACGTACGGCGATTCTTTGAGTGGCAGATCAGGGTCTGGCTCGCCGTTCAAATGGTAGATCACTCAAATTGAATCAGCATTAAAAAAAAACAATCAGAGTTCGTGTAAAAGAAAAACCAGTACCCAAAAGCTTTGGATCGCTGATCGATTGCTCCTGTCTGCCTCGCTGCCTGCTGTGTGTTTGTTTGCTTCGAGGCTGTAAGCTCCGCCTGAGCCTCGTATTTCTTTATGTTTTTAGCCGTCATTTACTATCTAGTTGTTTATACTACTAAATACAGCTTACCCAACATATCAGATTAACCTTACATCTCTAGCTTCCGTTATTGTTAACACAGCACGCTAGTAACTCGCTAACGTTAGCCTGCTAACGCGCCACCCGTGCGCTCATTTATATATTTATTTTCTCTCGCGCGCCCGCACCTTTGAGTTCATAAAGTCCAGGTAAGTAAGAAATCAGTCAACAAACACGGTGAGTAATGTCTTCTTGTCCTGTTATTGTCACCTGTGTCACATGTCATATGTTTAGTATAGCCTTCTCCGATGGCAATATAGGATTTATATGTGATAAATGCAAGGAGACAGTCAGGCTGACGGAGAAGATTTCAGAAATAGAGACACGCATCCAAACTTCAATTGAGGATGGTAAGAATGCTAGATCTTTAGATCGTGTTTTGGATGCGCCTAGCATAGTGAACTCTTTACATGATTCGGTTCCGGCTGAAGTAGAGCCCGTGCAGCAGGGCAGATGGGTGACCGTGAGAGATCGTTCTAGTCGCGGATCAAAGAACCACTCTTCCGTTCCGATTCCCATAACAAACCGATTTGCCCCACTCAGTGAAACACCCACTGAGAATTCTGTTGATTGTGCCCTGGTAATTGGTGATTCGATCACACGGAACGTGAAAATAGAGACACCAGCCACCATAGTCACATGTTTGCCGGGAGCCAGAGCGCCTGACATCAAAGCAAATTTAAAAGTGCTGGCTAATGCTAATCGTAAATTCTCTAAGATCATTATTCATGTCGGCACTAATGATGTTCGACTCCGCCAGTCGGAGATCACCAAAATTAATATTAAAGAGGTGTGTGAACTCGCAAGTACGATGTCAGGCACTGTAATTTACTCTGGCCCCCTTCCTGTACGCAGGAGTGATGAGATAGTTAGCCGATTGGCCTCACTGAACGGTTGGCTGTCGAAGTGGTGTCCGCAGAATAATATAAAATTCATAGACAATTGGAAAAGTTTTTGGGGCAAGCCTGATCTGTTGAAAAGAGATGGTATCCATCCCTCCTGGGCTGGTGCTGCTCTTCTCTCTAGTAATTTGGCTCATAGTCTTAGAGATAAAACATGACAATCTGGGGCTCAGGTCAGGAAGCAGACAGACTGGCTAAACCGACCGTCTGCTAGCGGCCTCACGTCACCAAGGTCAGATAAATCCCATCACATAGAGTCTCTTTCACCTAGATGTCATCATATAGAGACTGTGTCTGTTCCCCGAATTTGGAAATCCAAAAAACGTCAGGTTAAAAATTTAATTGATGTTCAACAAATAAAAACAGATATAATACAGATGAGCAAATGATAAAGCTTGGGTTGCTGAATATTCGATCCCTTACTTCAAAATCTCTCATAGTTAATGATATGATTTCAGATTATAATCTTGATATGCTGTGTTTGACAGAAACCTGGCTAAAACCAAACGATTACATTATTTTAAATGAGTCAACCCCACAAGATTACAGTTATAAACATGAACCTCATCTGAAAGGCAAAGGGGGAGGTGTTGCTGTAATTTATAGTAATATTTTCAAAACCACTAAGAAATCTAGCTTTAAATATACTTCTTTTGAAGTATTGGTGCTTAATGTAAAAATATATAGTGTAAACGATAAATCACATTTGAGAATTATGCTGGCTACTGTATACAGGCCACCGGGGCACCATAAAGATTTTATCAAAGAATTTGCGGACTTTCTATCAGAATTAGTATTGGCTGCAGATAAAGTACTAATTTTTGGTGATTTTAATATACATGTAGATAATGAAAAAGATGCATTGGGATTGGCATTTAAAGACATTGTAAACTCAATTGGAGTTAGACAACACGTGTCAGGACCTACTCATTGTCGTAATCATACTCTAGATCTAATATTATCACATGGAATAGATGTTGATGCCGTTGAAATTCTGCAGCAGAGCGATGACATCTCAGATCATTATCTAGTCTCATGTAAATTACATTTAGCCAAGGCTGCAAAGCCGACTCCGTGTTATAAATACGTTAGACCTATAACTTCTGCCACTAAAGTCAATAACATCCAAGTGGATGCTGCACATTGGTGGTGGTTGAGGAGATTCCCCCCTCTATGTGAAGCGCTTTGAGTGTCCAGAAAGACGCTATATAAATGTAATGAATTATTATTATTATTATTATTAAAGATTGCTTTATCAATAATCTTCCTATTCAGTTTCATCATCTCAGCATCCCAGATAGCTTAGAAGAACTTGATATTGCAACAGAAACGTTTAACTCTCTCTTTTCCAGCACTTTAGACGCAGTTGCTCCGTTGCGCTTAAAGAAGATTAAAGAAAATAGCCCAACGCCGTGGTACAGCGAGCACACCCGGGCCCTTAAGAGAGCAGCCAGAAAAATGGAGCGCAACTGGAAGAAAACTAAACTAGAGGTATTTCGGATTTTGTGGAAAGAGAGCTCGATTGCTTACAGAGAGGCTTTAAAAGCTGCTAGATCTGCTTATTTTTCAAACCTATTAGAAGAAAATAAACATAATCCAAGGTATTTATTTGAAACAGTGGCTAAACTAACGAAAAAGAAAGCTTCAAGCTCAGAAGTGTCCAAGCAACACAGCAGTGATGACTTTATGAACTTCTTCACTTATAAGATTGATAATATCAGGGACAAAATTATAATTATGCAACCGTCTTCACTTATAAGATTGATAATATCAGGGACAAAATTATAATTATGCAACCGTCTACCACAGTATCGCATCAGGAAGTGCATTGTAGTCTCCCTGAGGAAAAATTTTATTCATTTGTTGCTATAGGAGAGGAAGAATTCTGCAAACTCGTTAATTCATCTAAATCGACAACTTGTATGTTAGATCCTATACCGACTAAGCTACTGAAAGAGATGTTTCCAGAGGTCATATATCCTCTTCTTAATATCATTAATTCATCTTTGTCTCTAGGATGCGTACCAAAAACCTTTAAACTGGCTATGATAAAACCGCTTGTTAAAAAACCACAACTTGATCCTACAGAATTAGTCAATTACGGGCCGATCTCGAATCTGCCATTTCTGTCAAAGATATTAGAAAAAGCAATATCTTCACAACTGTGTTCCTTTCTAGAAAGAAATGATATCTGCGAGGATTTTCAGTCCGGATTTAGACCGTACCATAACACTGAGACCGCTCTCATTAGAGTCACAAATGATTTGCTCTTATCATCCGATCGTGGTTGTATCTCTCTATTAGTGTTACTCGATCTTAGTGCTGCATTTGACACAATTGACCACAACATTCTTTTAAATAGACTAGAAAACTATGTGGACATTAGTGGAATTGCACTAGCATGGTTTAAATCATACTTAACTGACCGTTATCAGTTTGTAGCAGTAAATGAAGAGATGTCTTATCGATCACAAGTTCAGTATGGCGTACCACAAGGCTCAGTACTAGGACCGCTGCTGTTCACTCTGTACATGCTACCATTAGGAGATATCATTAGGAAACATGGGAGTTAGCTTTCACTGTTATGCCGATGATACTCAGCTGTATATTTCTTCAAAACCCAACGAAACTTACCAATTCACAAAATTAACGGAATGCATAGCTGATATAAAAAATTGGATGACTAGTAATTTCCTACTACTAAATTCTGAAAAGACAGAGATTCTAATTATTGGACAAAAAACTTCCACACGTAATAACCCAGAATACTGTCTAACACTTGATGGCTGCTCTGTCAAGTCTTCGTCGTCGGTTAGGAACCTGGGTGTGCTCTTTGATACCAACCTTTCTTTTGAAAGCCACGTGTCTAGTATCTGTAAAACTGCATTTTTCCATCTTAAAAATATATCTAAAATACACCATATGCTCTCATTGGGAAATGCGGAACAATTAGTCCATAAGTTCATGACCTCAAGGCTAGATCATTGTAATGCTCTACTGGGTGGTTGCCCTGCACGCTTAATAAATAAACTACAGCTAGTTCAAAACGCCGCAGCTCGAGTTCTTACCAGAACCAGGAAATATGACCATATTAGCCCGGTTCTGTCAACACTGCATTGGCTCCCTATTAAACATTGTATAAATTTTAAAATATTGTTGATTACCTACAAAGCACTAAATGGTTTAGCTCCGCAGTACTTGAGCGAGCTCTTAACGTATTATAGTCCTTCACGTCTATTGCGATCTCAAAATTCCGGCCAGTTGATAATACCTAGAATATCTAAATCGACTGCAGGCGGTAGATCCTTTTCCTATTTAGCACCAAAACTTTGGAACAGTCTTCCTACCATTGTCCGGGAAGCAGACACACTCTGTCAGTTCAAAGCTAGACTAAAAACACATCTCTTTGACCTAGCATACACATAACACACTATAGACTTCTATAAATTCAATGTTAGGCTGCATAGATTAGGTCAGCCGGAACTGGGAACACTTCCCTTAAATCTTGATGTACTCGCTACATCATAAGAAGAATGGCATCTACGCTAATATTAGTGTCTTTGTTTATCCCGAGGTTTTCCCGCAGCCTGCCGGATCTAGGCCGTGTCCAGATCTGACGAAGGAGATCCGCCTGGACCCGATGACAATGCAGTGCTGAAGTATCCACTATCCTCTCCCTATGGAGGATCCCTTTCCCACTCTACAGATGAAGCGTTGTGAATTCTGGCTTGCGTACCCCGAAGTGATAAAATAAAGCAAAATTCTGTATCAAAATTTATAGGCAAGAAAAGTAGTTTGTTTAGGCTGGGTTGTATGAATTATAAACCTGCGCACATATTTTAAAAAGCACATAACTATAGAATCAATTCTGAATGAGCATGTGAACGCCGTCAGCGTTAATCACAGGTTCGCGTTTAAAAGTCTGATCATTTCGACGGAGGTGAATCAATCAAAGTTAACTTTAGCTGGAAATAACATTTTTCAAGAACCGCTATAATGCCAAAACAATCTGTTACCTTAAATTCTATGTTTATCTCTGTAAAGCTGCTTTGAAACAATCCATTGTTAAAAGCGCTATATAAATGAAGATGACTTGACTTGACTTGACTTTGACCGGTTGTTTTTCTCAGCAACTGGATAAATAAACAACCTCGATGACTAATATTACTCTTTATAAAAGAATATGCACATTGAACCGAAGAACAAATGAAAGTTAGATCGTCTTTTTGCAGCTACACGTTAACCTCGTGCGTACATAGTCAGCAGGCTTCTTCATCTGATTTTCAGCATACGCTGACTCTCAACATACCACAGCGTTAGTCGCCCTCTAGAGGTTAATGATAGTACTGCACCTAAAATACAGAAACTCCTTTTATGGTATATAAATCAACCGTAAATAAATAAACTTTCATTCTGAATGTTAAATTCGAAAGGGTTACACCAATAAATCCTATGAAAAATAATTTACAAAATCTTTTGCAGGACAGTTAAATTCTTTACAATAATAGAATATATGAAAGAAAGGTAAGCTGTTACACTGAGATGGTTTGGGAAAACCATAAAGTGTTTTTGTACAGTCAATTAATTGTGTACAGGAAGCATTAAACCATCAAAGTTAAATGATTGTTTATTGCTTATGAATTTCCAATATTTTCTTTTGCAGGGGGTTTCAAACTTTTTAATGGCAATGAGCCCTAAACAATACCCTTGTGAGATTCTTTATTTAGGCTTATAATATAATAAAATATAGGCCTAATATAATATAATATTTAAAAAAAACGAATTGAAGTATTTGAAGTGATATAATATATCTGATATAATTTAAATGTTTCAATTTATTTACATATTACTTGAAAGACTGTTGTCTTAAAGCTCATGTAAATGAAATGTTCGTTCAAAAGGCACTGTAATGTAATGACAAATACTGAAAGCTAGTATTGTGTATTATTATTTGAAAATGGGGAATGAGGTTTCCTCAAATATTAGCGCAAAAGCTACAGTCCGTATATTCTCCCCTCCATATAACGCAGGAAGTGTTGTTTGTTGTACAAAATAAATCATACTGTGGATGTGGCAGGACAGAGCAGAGATAGAAGGCCCTTGAGGTTAAAAAAAAAAAAACAAGTAAGGAGACATGACCTCTTTTTTCCCCTCAGAAAGGCTTGACAGTGTGAGTGTCTTCTACTTGTCTTTTTTCATCCTGAATAGATTATCGCAGGGCCTAATTTGCTTGGTGAGAGCCATGGAAGAGTGAACCAAGCCCTCCCCTCTCATTTCTTCAGGGATGACTTCTGAAGCTCTTAATAAGGCGACAAGTACGCCTTCCCGTATTGAAATACATCAAAACCACTAATCCTTGTAGATTGGAGCCACCCACTGATTCAGATTGTCATTATGTATTTCATAAACGTTCCAGTCTGAGGTTTTTATGCTCCTAGATAAAAGAAAGTAGAGAAACCTCAAGAAGTGGTGGGTGGAGGAGGAAGGTGTAAATGTTCTTTTCATTAGCATTTCTTGCTTTCTCCCGAGTTAAACCCGAAAAGGCTGACTACCGAAACATTCTCTATGGCTGTTTTCCACCTAAGATGAAAGCCCCATTTGTGGTGGCGATAATGGTTGCGAAGCCATGTCATTTGACGTGGCTTGTGTTTCTCTGTTCTCCATCATTTAATTGGGTTTAAGGAGCGTGAGAACACTGCAGACTTTGTGACCATCACAACTAATTGACCAGACGAACATTACTTACAGTGGTGCACCACTGTGAAAACAAGGGAGGTGGAGAGAGCCTTCACTTTCCCCTATTTGTAGGAATTGAGCAGTTTTATGTTACAATTTCACATTCAAAGCCAGCAAATAGAAGGAACCGATCCTCTTTTTAGAAACATGCAGCACTGCAGTCTGGAGTCATTTTCTCTTTACTCAAGCTGATAAGTTGATTGCTGATAAAGTATGATTAATTTCAATAAGCTAACTAATTAAAGTGGAATTTTATCTAAATAAGTCAGCTTTGATAGCTATAGACATGAATTTTAAGTTGAAACTTAAGTTGGCGGTTGACATTTGTTATTTAATTTTCTTTTGTAGAGCCACTCTAACAGGATTTTCTCATTGTCTTCCATTATACTGAAGGTGCTTTTCCTATTCAATTAGCCTTTAAGCAACTAAGAGAAGTCCATGAAGCAATATGGCTCTGGCATTTCTTTACCGAAATTAAATGTATAATTAAACGTAATTGAAGACATAATTGTTCCTGGCAGCAAATAATAGAACTAAATTGTGCCTGTAAGGAGAATCAATATAAATGCTGACATTCCTCTTGCGTCTGAAAAGAAGTTTGTCAATTCGGAGACAATTCGGAACTCGAGTGGGGAAAACACAATTGGACCTCTTTGGGTGAAAAAAAGAAGGTGGCTGTTCAAATGGACTCTTCTATTTTTCATGAACAAGGTCACTTATCAGTGACCGGAAAGGCACCAAGTTCTCTTCATCAATTTAATAAGGATTCAAAGTAGAAAAATAGTACGGTCATTTCTTTGTAATACACCCCTGGGCTTTTTATTATGACTTCATTTCCCAGTGTAATATTGGAATGTCTCTATAATTGTAAAAGTGTAATAGACTCTAATAGAATTTCATTTTGAACCCTGAATGGTCTATGCCATCGCTTCTCAATTTGAGTAGAATAATGATTTTTAATGTCCACACATGGCTTCCTGTGACCTTATTCAATCTCAGGCCTGATCAGGAAATATATCGATTCAATTACAGCCTGATGATAAGCCAACTGAGGAGAGGAGGGAAAAAAGGTCAGCACATATTTGAAAATGTAAATCTTAACAATGTCTTTTGGGTTTGCTGAAAAAAGCCATTATCAAATGCCATTTGGGTCCAACAGCACCAGGCCTCTTGTTCTCCCTCTCCCTCTCCCTCTCCCTCTCCCTCTCCCTCTCCCTCTCCCTCTCCCTCTCTTTTCCCTGAGCGATGGGAATCGTTACAACATGTTCAACTCTGAGGATGGACTTTCCTATTGTCTGGAGTTGTTATATGCGAAGTCATTTCACAGGAAGGGTCTGTCTTTTTATTGGGATATGTCTGTGCTCTGTACCGCTACTTGTCATGCAACTAAAGATGTTTTGCTGTTTGACGGCCTTGCCGCTGTATTTCCTCTTCATAAGTCCAAGGATGCAGCTCTGTGTTTGTAGTTATTGCCGGAATTTTAAAATGCACCGAAGTGCTTCAATTCCACTCAGAGCAAATTACATGCACATCACAACGGCTGCTAATTCTTAGTTTGGTCATTAAAAACTCATTAAAATTAAAGTGTTCATTTGCATAGCTCTGTGTGTTGCATCATAAATTATTAATTGAAAATAAATAAATGAATGCAATTTGGAGGAATAAGTGGTGGAACACATGCACCTGCGGAGCTGTTTTGACTGTTTTTTGTCAACACACTGAGAAAAAAAACAAAAGGGGGAAGTTTGTGAATCTGATGTTGTTCAAGGTTGTTATGTGGACTTTTTTGCATGATGGCTCTTAGTAACTGATTTTAATATACAGACTATTTTTTTTAAAGTACTTTGTACAAGAAGCCTGTTTAGAGCAGAACACAAAACTATCTCTTACCTGCTCATACAATGAATTGTCTTCCTTAATGTTGAAATCCATTAACTGTGGTTGTTCCCTAGCACTTATATTGCACTTAGGATTGCTTCAGAAACTCGGATTTGACATTCGGCCTTCTAATCATCCCCATATACACTGATTGGCTTCATCACTCTGTCTCCTCTCCACCAGTAAGCTGGTGTTTGGTGGGCGTTCTGGCGCACTATAGCTACCGTCGCATCATCCAAGTGGATGCTGCACATTGGTGGGGGTTGAGGAGATTCCCCCTTCCATGTGAAGCGCTTTGAGTGCCTAGAAAAGCGCTATATAAATGCAATGAATTATTATTATTATTATTCAGCGTTGCATTCAATACTTGATTAAAGTACGTACATACGTACGTAAGTTATGTGTCAGGCGCTGCCGTGCCTTTATGCCTCGTTTGATATTTTCTGCTGTTATATTGTCTCTTTTTTTAATTTGCAAGCATTGGTAATTGCAGCCCTTTTTCAAATCACTTCATTAATTAAATGAGATTGGAAAAGGTTTTGTGCTAATGGATTACGCAGGGGCCTGGTGGCTCAGCCCTGTTTACCCGAGGTCACATTTCATTTGCTGCCTATGTCAAGCGACTAGCGGCAGGACCCTCTGAGGCAGGCCAATCAATGTCTCCGTGCCCAAGCCCTCAAATGAATCCATTAAAGTTATGCGGATGCATCCTGCCTGGGTGGAGAGGGAGAAAAAAAAGGTCTCCTGATACCTCTGATAGAAATTAGCCATGAATTAGGAGCAAGGCTGCCTCAGTCTGGAAACAGGCCAAAGCAGAATTAATAGGCCATCAGTGCCTCTGGTGTGTTAAATCCCATTTGTTCGCAGTGTTTCATGAAAGTGTTTTTTTTTTTTCCTTCTGCCATGTTTGGCCTTGCCTATAAGGACCCCCATGCTCCAACCACCACAACCTCAGCCTGTTAAAGAGTTCACCCCCAAATCAAAATTCTTACATTATTAACTCTACATCATGTTATTCCAAACCTGGACGCTGTTATTTTTTTCTGTCAAACACAAACTGAGAATACAAACAATTTGAACTATTCAGGTCCAAAAAAACACCATTGGTTCAGTAATGACATCACAACTGGTACGCCATTTTTGTAGTCTGTTTAGAGATTATCAAGTGAATAACAAATGTGTGTAAATATGTAAAAAAAAAAAAAACTAATTACATACTGTGCATAACACCAAAACACTATTGGACACTATGAACTGTTACTATGAAAATCCTTTAAAATAACAGATAAACATAAAGGCATTCAAGTTTGAAACAACATGAGAGTAAGCAAATAATGACACAATTTAAATTTCAGGGTAAGATACAAAGAGGCCGTGTTGGACAGAGGCTTTGGAGACGTGTAGAACATCCACTTGCTTCTGGTCCACAGGCTGTATGTTCATGATCTGAATCTCCTGGACTAATCTTAACTGCAGATCTCTCTCCACCGACTGCAGATGAGACCCCTTAGTGCGGCATCATTATTTTTCGCTGTGTGGAGAGGCATGAGATATAGACATGAGATAATTATTAGATATACTTTATACATAAAGTAATGGCTCTTGGCATCTGTGATTCAGAGGAGCTGTCTGGCTCCTTTTCTCATGCCCACTCATATTGAAGCTCTGCATAATTCATTGGAATGTTGCCCTTAATAAAGCGCCGAGTCGTACTGTGAGGCTTTACCGTGTACAGTTCTGTAGTCTGCTCACTTTGGCTGTTGCTGAGTGTAGTTTTGTCCCTTAAAGACCAATTAGCAGCCTTTGTTTAGTGCAGCGTAATCGTTTAAACTGATGGATCAAGCTGTTTTCATCACACTCAGTTTCACAGACTATGAAAGTTTGCAGAAGGAGCGAATAAAACAGAAAAAGCTCTATCATTTATTCTTTTCCCCAGCTGAGCTTGGCTGATTGTGTATGCTTACATGTCACTGACCAGCAGCAAAGGTAACCTCTAAATGAACTTTTGCCCACCAAAATCAAGCGGCCAAGCAAACTAACGTAGGAACTGGCAACTCATTTCCGGGATTTGGTGAAACATCCGGGATTTGGTGAAATCCAATTACCTAAGGTTTCAAGTGTACGCATTGTCCCCTGTTTATATCATAACCTTACTTTTTTATCAATCTTTAGAAACCTTCTGCCACACTGTTGTTTTGTTTTTATTTCACTGAGATTTTTATTTCAGTGACTGGCAGCTAATTTTATCTAATAAAACTAAAATGAGCCAAGTGTTCACAAGCTAAAATGTTGGACCGAACACTTGTGTTTATTAATGCATGTCAGTTCTACCAGAAAGACTCGGGAGGCAACATACCGTTACAAGTATACATTTATTAGTATACAAGTACACAGCCCAGCAAGCAAATATTATGATATAAAGTTCTTTGTCCGTAGCTCGCAATCCGAGGGTAGCGGAATCTGCATTTCCTGCCTGAAGACGAAGGCAAGGACGCAGCCGACCCCCCGGGAGGTATGGGAAGGGACCATCCTGGTGGTGGTGGGGAGGATGGAGGTGAATGAAAGCGTCAGCATCTGCGAACTCAGACATGTGTAAGTACCGATCTTTTATACTACAAGTATTAGAACACGATTGGATAGATGAGAAGGTAATAAGTGACGTAACAATTGAGTCTTCCCGGCAGAACTTACGCTAAAGCTTTCATTTATTGAAATTAGACAACAGAAACTTTATCACTTAAAAAAATCATGTAAACATCTTACTTATTATGAACCTTTTTTTTTTGGTAACACTTTACAACAAGGTCCCATTAATTAACAATAGTTAATCCATTAGTAACAATGAGCGAAAAAAAAAATCTTCACAAATCTTTGTTAATGTTAGGGATACAGTTCTTCATTGGTCATGTTAATTCAAAGTACATTAACTAATGTTAACAGATACAGCTTTTGTATTAGTAAATGTTGAAATTAAAATTATGCTGTAGAAGTATTGTTCAATGTTCGTTCATGTAACTAATGTTAACAAATGAAATGCAATTATTATTTTTTTTAAATCACCCAATTAAAGTGCTGAACAGAGTTAGAGAACCACTGGCATAAGCCACGACAGCTAGCTTTCTCTGCTCCCTTTGTGGCCTGAATGTGGGCCGGTCCATCTGAGCAAGCCCACATAAAATGACCCACTGTAATAGATTGAACTGCACATTCACATTTTCTTCCATAGCTGCCATCCCACACACGCAAGTACGAACACATCCGCATACACAAGCTCATGGAGACACGTAAATGAGATCTTAAACGGCTCTATGCCAGCGCCAGAGTCACGCATCATAGTCCGCAGCCAGCAAAACAAGATGAAATAAAATTCTAAGCCGTCCTGGCAGTCAAGGACACCATTCCCTCACTGTAATAGCCTGTATCGTCTGGACACTCCATGTGTAGCTTTTCTTCATTGCTCTGGGCTTTTCTTCCAACAATAAGCTCTTTATCACTCCTCAACACAATTCATTTAAAGCCACCGTCAAGAAGCAATCAAACCTTAAGTAAGAGGATTCAAAGTCAATGTGTTATTGTTGAGCAAAGTACCATTGCTTCATTTCCATAATGCACGCAAAGAAGATGCCAGGCAAGTCACATTTTAGTGATAGGACACGTGAAAAAAAAACATTTACTTGATTCTATTTATTGTCATATTATTCACATTCTTTTGTGTGCACATTATGATTTAATTGTTCCTATTGTTTCCGCTCTGTAATGTTCTTGTTTTCACCCGTGCTTCTCTAATTTTCTTCCTCTTTCTCCGGGATGACATTATGTTTGGCTTTCTTGTCTCTCTGCCCTGAACACCAATGATTTAGCAACTCTTGACATATCCATTACACGGTACAGATTGGCTATTCTCTCCTACTCATGTCTCAGCACCTATAGAAATGACATGTAGCTTTCTATTTTTTCTCTAATGCCCTCAATTCGTGGACCGATGCTTTTAGCTGGAAATGGATTCAAATTTCAGGAGTCCTGTACTATTAACTAGAGACTTCAATCTTGACAAAGTCTTTTTGGAAAATGCTTTCCATTTCATATTGCCTCTATTTTATGGCTCTATTATTTCCTTTCATCCTTGTTTGTGCGTGTCCTTCATGTGCACATGTATCTCATGCACATATAAATTGTGTAAATATGCAGGCCAGGCCGTGATCAGTGTTCTTGATTTCATGCACTTGTTTTGTTAATATATGCAACTTACTGTAAATATGCCTATACGTTCACTTCAAGCTTCACTGCCACCTGTCTTTACTTGCATAAAGACTGTCACAACAGCACTATGCTAATTCCTAAGAATGCTGAATTTCACCTTGTCTCATGCTATAGGCTGCTGTGCGTGACCTTAAGAGCCATCTGGCCCTGTGTGGAGTCCAGAGTGTCTCCTGTAACTGTCTGCTGTTTAAATCACCCTCACCACCAATATAGCATGAGGCATATTGCGGTTAATGGTCTGACAAACATGTCTCAGGCAGGTCCTGTCCACTCTCTCCATCTCCACGAGACTGTCCTTCCTCACCCAGCCACTCCTCCATCACAAGGGGATTAGAGCTAATGCTTTAAATGAGCACAGCCCAGAACCAAAGGGAATTAAAGGCAATTAGCATGCTAACAAACGGCTAATAACATGTCGTTTCCACTGTTTGTAAGGCTTTACCTGTACTCTTTTGACAAGAGCTTATATTCTCCCCAGTAATGAATGTACTCGGATGGTCTATCAATTATTGAACACAACTATTTTAATATTAATAATTCTGCTTTGTTAAAAGCCTAGCTAACATAGAAGGATCGCGGGATTAATATTTGCACATTTTATCACCACTCTGCCACAATGTCACAGGGGGCTTGAGTTTTGTTCATAGTAAACGGTGAAACAACTTAGCGGGCTTGTGAAAGAGGCTGTATGAGGGCCGTATAGTGATCACTAATTAATCCCATGTAATTTGCACTGGTGTTCTATCCCGGTGTGTTTTACACTATGATAGATTTGCCACACGACATTATTTATGTCTAATATTATTTATGCGGGTTTTCAAGACAGCAGATCTCTATGTGAAAAAACAGACATGATTTATCTCCGCCATCATCTTTGCGTTCACCCAATAATCAAGCACTACTAATTACAATAATAATGATGATAATAGTAATAGCATCGTTTCAATCTCACTTTCAGTAACTGCATTGTTCCACCCTTTTCCGTTTCTGCTTAAATTGTATTTAACTTCATCTATCCCCGGCCCTGCAAACAGGATTACTGGTACTTATCTGAAATGAAAGTGCATCTTTGACGCACTGTAATAACAGGGAGTGGAAATCCAGTCCATCGCAATAAAGCTGAAACTAATTCATTAGAATGACTGTCTGCGAGGAGTGTTTTTCGATTCCGCCATGTGGCGCGTGGCTCGGGTCCGCCACACCAGCGCTCTCCTGTCTCCACCCCCCGCAACCCTTCCCTTGAGCAAATAATAAAGGCGATGATGAGGGCCATTTGTGTGATGTGCCATGACCTGAGATGGGGAAAGGGACTGTGGAAAAGATCACAGCAGCTGCATCAACAGCCATGTGCATCTGGCCTCTTCAAAGGCCGCTGCTAAAAAAGGTCATGCTGAACGCAAACAAGACTATCAAACTCTGCAACTTCTCCAAAGATGCTCGGGAGAAAAAAAGGCTGACGAGAGGGAGCGAGGAGCCGTGTCGTTCGTGCCTCCTGTTCCATAATGGAATAGAAACACAGGGGCCCTGTTTGGTCGCCAAACACAATTAACAGGGTTTCTTCGGCCTCATCAATACTGCTATTTGCATAGAGTATTGATCTGGGGTCCTTATAATCACAAAATGTTAAGTGCACCAATTAATTCTCAATCTGTTTGTGCCCTTGTCTGTTCGCCAGGAGCTCTGAAGGTCAGCGCGAAAATGAACCGCTCTTTGATTTGCCTCCCTTTTTTTAGTTAGACAATGCCATTCTGTTTGAGACAGCCGGAAAGGCCCATCCCAGCTTTTTCATTATCATTCCTAGTGAGTACAGACTAAAGTGTTTGAAATCTTGCGATCTGATTTGTCCTTTTAAACAAGGTGTTTCTTTCCTCGTTCACTAATAGGCCTCGGTTCCTGCTCGCTCAGCCAGGCCTTGGGTTTTTACAGTCTGAAAGCCTCAATATCTACCTCATATTGTCTAATAAGTCTATCACAGAGTGTTTCACTGTTGATTCATACCCTTAACGGCGTGAGTCCAATGTCACAAAACGCTCTGTCTGGCCTTGTTACAGCACTATGGAACATGACCTTGCGCTTGCTCATCTATTTAAATTGATCATAGCAATAAGTTAGCAGCTGCTCCCATTCTCTTGTTTGTGACATCTCAATCCATTGGGAGAATGAAGGCTGCATCTGCATGTGAGGATTATGTGAATGTACCTTTCACTTCTCATAATAGGTATATTTATCTTTTAATGAAATCCTATCAAATGAAAGCTTGAGGTTAGAGGTGAGCTGTGACATAAGACATCCTCTCTCTCCCTATGATTGATAATTTGCTCTTTTTGAACTTTAAACGCTAGTTTATATATAAATATATGCAGAAAGGAGGA
Organism: Tiaroga cobitis; assembly: GCA_030578255.1. Lineage (NCBI taxonomy): Eukaryota > Metazoa > Chordata > Actinopteri > Cypriniformes > Leuciscidae > Tiaroga > Tiaroga cobitis. Next base: position 18,205,657 of record CM060597.1, read on the forward strand.
AATATAGCCCCCTTTCGCCCTCCCACATCTACTAAGTCTTCTGGTTTGCGAGATCTGTTTGTGTTGCAGATGTGAAGAGAGGTGCCAATTGAACTCGCAGCTCTATGGCTCTCACTTGTCTCACACCTTTGTGTATGAGATTGGCAGTGCATAGCCAACTGATACAGCTATAAAGCTTAAGCAAAAGATTGTCGAGCGTCCTCCATGTTCTGGCGCCGTCACGTGTCCTCACATGTCTGGTACGGCTGTGATGCTCCGCTCTGTCCTATCTCTCGTTTTCCATCAAACAGTCAGCGGTTACGGCCAAGTGACAAATGAGCTCGCCTTCAGCGAAAGATGAATTTCAATCCACTACACCTGTGCCACCTCACCAAATGAAAGGGCTGACTGCCCGCTATTGCGTATTTGAATTGCTTAATTCCTCCATTAAAAAACCTATTTACATGAATTAGGGACAATTAGCGTTTTCAGACCCATTTCGGCTTTGTTCGCCCTGTCCATTAACATTTAAAAGTGTCGGCTGCCAGACGCAAGAAAAGCCCCATGATCTGATTTCAGCTGACCCCCCACATTGGGTGCTTGGATGGACCCTTTTCATCTCGCCTGCGCTGGAGAGAAGGAGCTGGCCTTGCTTCTCAGATTTGCCTCAATTACACATAATCAACAAAAGCAATTCAGACAGGGGCAAAAAGGACAAAGAAAATCACCTGAAAGAAGAGGTCTGTTAGAGATGGACAGGGCAGAGCTGCTCTCAGATTTTATTCAAAGGCAGACTGTAAATGTGCACGTTACTGAGGAATAAGGCTTCATTCTCTGCTTTCCACATGGATTTAGGTCCAGAATGTGGGGAAAGGTTAAAGAATGGGCAACTCGAAGAAAAGGGTGAAGGTAGGTGACTGAAGATGCACAGATTTAATGAGCACCTAGATAATGAGCTCACATGAGATGCATTAATTGCTTTACTGTAAGTTTTGTCATTTCATGCATGCTTAAAAGTGAAATCAACTCCATTGAGACCATTTATACCCAGCCGTCGGTCTTCATCTGCTGCCCTTCTGCCCATCCACAAATTACACTGGCTGACCCCAGTTGCTGATACATATAAAAGCCCATCTTTCTGCAAGAATCGGTTAGACTGAATGATTCAAAATGTCATGGTTTTTACAAGAGGGTTACTGAGCTCACTTCAAGTTCATGAAATCAAAAAATGGTGAGCAATAGTGTACTTTTCATGCTCTTTCTATCACTAGCTTGCCTTATTCAACAAGCTTTCCAGGGGTTCAGCCTTTAAACACAGGTGCCATGTATGTGTTGAATGAAAATATTTCCACTTTTTAGTGGTGGGTAGTTAGTTCAAAAGAGGTTGAGGCTACAGGATCAAAGCAGGATGCTGGATGCTCATAGAACAGCACAGAAGAAAGCAGAAAGAGTGGGCTTCGTCAAAACTAAAAGTCCTTGAAAAGAGATGAAGCTGACACTGTTGTTTACCTTGTGCTTGTGATAGCTCATAAATGTAAGAATATCGTTTTTTATATACACTACCACTCAAAAGTTGGAGGTTGACTGATCAAAAGTGGTTTATAATGTTACAAAATATTTCTATTTCAAATAAGTGCTGATCTTTTGAACTTTCTATTCATTACAGAATCCTGGAAATAAAAACTATTACCAGCACAACTCAATGTTTCTTGAACACAAAATCAGCAAATTAGAATTTCTGAAGGATAATGTGACACTGAAGACTTTATAGATAAAGCTGAATTTTCAGCATCATTACTAAAGAAATAAATTCATTTTTTAAATATATTAAATAATAACAATTCTCAATAGTATGTTACTGTGTTTTTCATCAGATAAATGTTGAGAACATTAAAATCTTACAGACCTCAAACTTTTGAATGGCAATACACTACCACTATATTCATAAATGAATATGTGATATAATATTTTTACTATTTAAATAATCTTTTATCCTCTTGTGTCTTCAGGATCTTCCATACCTACAGTGTTCTCATAAATGCTAACAACAACTGAACACCAGCTACTAATCTGACTTCCCGGCTCTTTAAAGGAACACTTCACCCATTTCAACATAATCTTTATTGAAAGTGGGTCATATATGTAGTCGAAATGTAAAATATTTTTTTTAATTTGGTGCCCTCGTGACAGAGAACAGACAGCAAATAACTTTAGGGCGCATTTGAATGTAAGACAACAACTCCCACAATGCACCACATTGCACAGCTCCGCAAGCCACTCCCACTAATCCAGAACAGCGCAAACATCAGAGAAATCATTCTTTCATCTACAAGGCTAACGTTAGCTGCCACCAGAGTTCGAAATTAATTTCACACAAAGTTTCTAGTTAGTTGGCTGTGGCGAGCAGGACGAGGGCGAGGGACGTGAGAGGACGGCGCGAGGCCGGTGGCGGGAGTGATAATGAACGACACCTGTGAGACGCACCGGGCGCTCTCGCATCTCTCACCGAGGAGCGGACGCATAAAACGAGGAGCGAGGACAGGGCAGATCGAGAGAGGAACAGGCCTGATTTCATGTTGTATTTTGTTTCTGTTGTGTGTGGCTGCTGGCTTACTTTTGTATTTGTTTATTTTACTATTCAAATGTTTAAATGTTTGCCGGTTCCCGCCTCCTTCTTCCCACAACAACGAACCCCGTTATATTGGCAAACTCATTAGTGAATTACTCCTCGTTTGTATATCTTTCTATATGGTGAATTATTGCATGATACCTGGATGTTCAGTCAGAACATATGCGGTGCGAAACTAGGATGGTTCACATCACAACACAAACGTCCGTGTGCTCGTCTCATTCAGAGATTTTCGTCCAGGAGATATTGACATCGTTGAAATTCTCTGCAGCAGACGGACTCTATCTGTGTCCGTAGCGCACAGCGAGAGCACAGGCACCAGCAGTCCGCCCAGTTCGAGCCAGTCCGGGCTCCTCATCCGCGACAGGCAGCCGCCTCCTGTTCCTCCATCAGCCTCAGCTGCTCTTCACTATATTGCGGCTCGTAAAGATAGCCACGAACAGCGGATTCGAGCAGCAGAATTTCAAAATCCTCTTCTTCCATATCATGTTTAGTTTCTTCCATATCGTGTTTAGTTTCTTCCGTCATTGTTGTAACTTCCTATCTCCACAGCGCTTGTTAGCTTAGATTCCGAACAAGATGGCTGATATTGCTTTGTATCTGCAAGTGAAGTCCCACCCACTGATCTGTAATAGGTCTGTAGCGTGAGTGGGTTCCACACCCTGAATAAATGATGAGCATGTGTTTGTAGTCTCAACCCTTATACAAAGAAACGGGACTTCCTGCTTTTTATGACGCAAAATGACGATTTTTACGTCATAAAAAGCAGGAAGTGGAACACTTAAATCCTTATTTCTCCCATCTCAGGGGAAAATAAGGGAATAAACCATGACCATTCAAAAATATGACTGGGTTTCTAAAGATACAAAGCTTAATGCAAATGGGTGAAGTGTGCCTTTAAGTGTCCCTTTACTACATGACCTGTCCAAAAATATCATGGTCATTATGAGGAAGATGATTTGAAAGCATATAGAAACTAGAGGCACTGATTTACACAGTGGAGCCGTTTTGACTTGGGGAGTCTTAAAATATTTACCTGTAACAAGTAAATAGTCTCTATTTTAAGGCCTATCAGCTCTATTTTAAGATTTTCATATTTGGTGAATGAACAATAAAACTGAAATATGGATCCAAGAGTCGATATACACACATTCGGTCATTAAGCTATGAAATGATGCAATCGGAAGCTGAAATGTATCCTAGAGTTTCCAATTCTCAACTAAACCCTCCAGCAATCCTGCCAATATCACAGGTTTCCACAAAGGACACAGTCAAATGCCATTGTCTCTCCAGCTATGGTACAAATATTGTATTCTCTACCAGACAATCCTTTTCCAATATGGTTGGACTCAAAGAATGGAGGAGGTTTCGATATCCCCACCACCCCAAAATCACACACATATACACATACTGTTTCTTTTCAATTTGGCATATATGCAGCATTATAACCAGCTGCTTTTGATACACACTTTTGCATTGGCAGTATTTGGCTTGGTTTCCTTAATATAAGGAGTAATTATAAGTTGTAATAAGTAATCATTTCTGAATTGGAAAAAAAAAATTATTATATAGGCCTATTTATTATGTACTCTAAAGACCTTATATAGAGCAGTGCCATGACATGAATGAAAGCGAGGCTGTGAGGGACTTACCGTGTTTTCAACGGCATCCGCTGTAAAAAGCTGTATAAAGCTCCTAGATCACTTATCATTTTCCACAGCTCATATTGTCTGTAGTTTTATGTCTACTGAAGTTTCTTGGAAAGATATTTTTGAAGTGTTTCTTCAGCAGAACAATCCAAAAACACTGTATAAATAACAGTACAACCCACTGAAGAGATGCATATCCCTCACCGCCTTGCTTTCATTCCCGTTAAAAATCAAAGATGTTGCTGCTGTGAATAAGGTCTATAGGGCCTAGCGTGGACCATCTGTACTTTTCAGTGACTTCTCACTTTATAAAGTGGATTGAGTAATAGAAAAGGAAAACGGTCGCTCAAGCTGTATTTCACAAATGGTCATTTACCCCCATCCTTTGCAGTTGAGTCTATTAGCATAATTGTGCTATTGATTAGGAATAACTCACTTTTCCTCATTATGATTACATTCAATTGTTGACTTCACCTATACAATGAATTCATTTTTATATCAGTCTGGTTGACTGGTATGATCTATGGCTTATCTATATCATCGATTCCTGCAAAGTTCATCCATCCATAGGTGACTGGCATAAAAATGTTTTACATAAAGAGATTGAAGAGGGACAATGTGCATGTAAGCGAAATGTCACTGTTGTGGAGACAGGCCTCAAAGGCGTCGTCCCTTGAGGAATTGCTTTGGACATATTGTGATATAACACTAATTATGAAAGTTTCATAATGGATTGCTGTATATGGAATGCGGACAAGAGCATGTCTGAGTTTAGGGAGCGCTTAATGTACACGGCAGGACACAAAACATCCCTATTTTTAATTCCACAGTGGTCTGAGTCACAGACTAAAAGCCAAATAAAGCATTCTCTAAATAAACAATTTGCCTGTTGTGTGGTGGTCGTTACTCCAGTGGTGGAAAAGCAGCTGTTGTGACAATGGACTGCCCTCGGAGAACCTGTGGATATCCAGTCTAAATCCAGCCCAGGTAGCTGTGAAAAAGCTAATAATGCGTTATTGCTGCTCAGGTCTTCTCTGTCATCTCTCTATCAGTCACCCTATATAGGGCTGGCCGAGTGATAATGGGTAATAATGCAACGGGGAGAGAGACCAATCTCGGCAGGTCCAGAGTGGTGTGAGAAGGGCCTGGGTGTTAGGCTCCATATCCCACGTGTGATCCAGGGAGGAAATGAAGAATCTTTCTGGTCACAGGGCACACATTAGTGAATTAATGTGGATTTATTTGACTATAAAACTTGTGTACAAAAGGGTTTACAATCTATGAGATGTAGCCGAGCTTGAGAGATGTTTTGGAAGGATTTATCAAAAGTCAACACTGGAATTTTTTAAAGTCAGATATATGGTATCCTAAAAAACCCTGACATCTCCGACTGTTTTTTTGTGTTTCTTTTAGCCTTTAGTCCCTCGTTTTAGGGATTTAACGTTTCTTCCAACGGTTGCATTTTGCACTTATTCAGTGTTTTCTGTTTTATTCCAATTAATTAACAGCATGAGCATATTGCTGTTGCTTTCAGCTTGTGTATTCACTGGGGTAATTTGAACAAGGCACCATCCTTAATTCTAACCCAATTACATTTTTCTTGACATTATATCCATATTTAATAGAGCTATATTCCCCCCACCCCAAAAACGAAGGGAAAAAAAGCGAGAGATCAGAGATTAGTTTGGTGCTAATGCAAACTGGTGGATTTGTTGTGAGGGCGTTTAAATCTTTCAAAGAGAATGGGAAATGAGGAGTATGGTATCGCTATAACTTCAGGCTTACTCAAAGAATATTGCAGCCTTTTTAAGTGTCAACTCCTTTTGTTCCTTTTTGTTTTACCGCAAAGTTTTAAAACAGCCCTAAGATCTGACTTGAATATTATCTGCACTTTCAAACCTAAACATATTAAATATTCTCTTCTTTGATCACAACAAATGTGTTTTTACTTTTCTCACTATGGTTTACTATTATATATTTCGCTCTAGAGTATTTGACAAATTGAAAACAACAGAGAACTTAAAACAACACTGCAACTGCACGCAAACAGCATCAGCTGATTTGGGGGAACTGTTTACCTCTATGTAAAACACAGAAGACCCCCTGGTGCATCTAGTTCACATTTTGATAATCTACACAGACATGGCTGACAATCATCATGTTGTTATGATTGGTACACATGTTACATTAGATAATCACACAGCTTATTGTTCTTATTTTAAAACACATCGCTGTATGTCAAAAACAATGCATCACACTTTACTCCCATAATCAACCCAGCGAGAAAAAAAAAAAAAAAAATCCATACGGGAAATGGACCTGTTAGCATTGGATATTCCTATTTATGAAATGCTATTGCACTGGATTGATGGAGTTAAACCATATCATACTCATAAACAGTACTTCTGCACATTAAAATCTCCTCCTACATGACTTTGTATTGATGCTGGCATGTGGAAAACGTCCTCGGGTTACGACTGTAACCCTTGTTCCCTGAGAAGGGAACGAGAACTGCGTCGAATGACACTTTGGGGGAACGCCCCTCAGTGCAGCGTCTCTAAAGTATGAATGAAACTAAGCCAATCTCCGATTGGTGTTGCGTTATGACGTAATGTGTGACGGCACATAGGCGGAAGCTATAAAAGGAGCCGGCACACATGAGATGTCAGCTTCTGTGATGAAGCAAGCGCTCCCAGGCAGGGGAAGGCGTGGCCAAGGGACGCAGTTCTCGTTCCCTTCTCAGGGAACAACGTTCCCTTTCGAGGGAACTCCAACTGCGTCGAATGAAACTTTGGGGGAACGAGTACCCACTACGCCACAACGTACCCTGCCTGTCCTAGTGTGAAGCTGCTCACAGGCACACTAGGACGAGAGCACAAGAGTGCCAGGTGTTGATGGGATGTCCAAGCTATAAAACCTATTAAAGGTATGGGGGGTGGCCCATCCAGCTGCATCGCAGACCTCCTGGATAGGGGCCCCCGAGAGGAGGGCTCTAGAGGACGCCATGCCTCTGGTAGAGTGAGCCCTCAGGGCCAAAGGTGAAGGCAGATTGCGCACCTGGTAGGCCAAAGAAATAGCATGGACAATCCAGTTGCTGATGGTCTGCTTGGAGGCGGGAAGACCCTTCTTGGGCGACCCAAAACACACCACCAACTGGTCTGACTTCCGCCATGAAGAGGACCTCTGAATGTAAAAACTCAGTGCTCTGACAGGCCAGAGCATGTGAAGTCTCTCTTCATCCGCCGTCACGTGAGGTGGAGGATGAAAAGCCTGCAGAACCGTAGGCCGTGCAGCACTAGACGGCACCTTAGACAAATAGCCGGGCCTAGGGTGAAGAATGGCCTTAATGTTGCCTGGAGCAAACTCCAGGCACTCGTTAGATATGGAGAGCGCCTGGAGATCTCCTACCCTCCTCAGAGAAGTAATGCCCAACAGAAAAGCGACCTTCAGTGACAGGTTCTTGGCCTCAGCCGACTCCAGCGGTTCGAAGGGGGCCTCAGCCAACCCTTCAAGAACCACTGCCAGGTCCCATGTGGGAACCCTGGTACGAGCCGCAGGTATCATCCTCCATGCCCCACGGAGGAAACGTACGACCAGCTGGTGTCTCCCCAGAGGCCCATCACTCAGAGGAGCGTGGAAAGCCGCAATGGCAGCCACGTACACCTTGAGTGTGGACGGGGTAAGACCAGTGGAGAAGCGATCTTGGAGGAACTCCAGCACTGAAGCCACTGGGCAGTTAACTGGGTCCACCTCACGCTCTCTACACCAAATGGTGAAGACATTCCACTTTAAACTGTACAATTTCCTCGTGGAGGGAGCTCTAGAGCTGAGTATGGTCTCCACTACTCCAGCTGATAGGCCGGCCTCTAGGTACCGTGCCCCCTCAGGGGCCAGACCTACAGTTTCCATAACTCGGGCCGAGGGTGAAATATTGAGCCCTCTGCCTGTGTCAGCAGGTCCCTCCTGAGGGGAATCTCCCAAGGAGGGCCATCCAGGAGCAAAATTATGTTTGAGAACCATACTCGGGCCGGCCACAACGGGGCTACCAACAGTAGACTGATCCCGTCACGACGGACTCTATCTTGAACTCCCGGGAGCAGAGCGATCGGGGGAAATGCGTACAGACGTAGCCTCGGCCACGTCTGCACCAAGGCATCCAACCCCAGCGGGGCTGGATGGGAGAGGGAATATAACAGTAGACAATGGGACGTCTCTCGAGACGCGAACAAGTCCACTTCCACTGGGCCGAACCTCTGAGATATTGACTCCACCACCTCGGGGTCGGTCTCCTTTCCCCGGGCCTCAGCCCCTGTCTCGACAGGATGTCTGCTCCCTGATTCTGACTCCCCGGGATGTATGTTACTCTTAGAGACAACAGTTTCCCCTGGGACCACAGGAGGATCTGATGCGCCAGTCTGCATAGAGGGCGAGACCTCAGACCCCCCTGATGGTTTATATAGGCCACTACCAACATGTTGTCTGACCTCACAAGGACATGATAGCCTTTGAGGTCCAGCAGGAAGCTCCTCAGAGCTCGGAACACCGCCAACATCTCCAGGCAGTTTATGTGCCAGGAGGCATGATGGTCCTGCCATAGGCCTGTTGTAAAGCGGCCGTCCATGACCGCGCCCCAGCCCGTGAGGGAGGCGTCTGTCGAAACGGTTCTCCGGCGACATGACGCTCCTAACACTGGACCTTGGGACAGAAACCAAGCTTTCTTCCACATAGATAGGGAACGAAGGCATCTGCGCGTAACACTTATCATGCGGAACGGGTTTCCCCTCGGGGAGAACCCCTTGGTTTTTAACCACCACTGAAGGGCCCTCATGTGCAGCAGGCCGAATGGAATGATATTGGACGCTGCTGCCATGAGCCCCGACACTCTCTGGAAGTGCTTTACGGTGATGGCTTGGCCTAGCTTTATCCCGGACACTGTGGTCAGGATGGATTTGATCCGTGCAGGAGACAATTGTGCCCGCATCGTGACCGAATCCCACACCACTCCCAGGAACGTAGTTCTCTGGGCTGGTGTCAACACGCTCTTTTTCATGTTGAGTCTCAACCCCAGGCTTTGGATGTGGGCGAGGACGACATCTCGATGCCGAACCGCCAGCTCTTGCGACTGCGCTAAAATCAGCCAGTCATCGATATAATTGAGCACCCTGATGCCCTGAAGCCTCAGCGGTGCCAGAGCTGCATCCATACATTTGAGCTAGGCCGAACGGAAGAGCCCCATATTGGTAAGCTTCGCCCCCGAAAGCGAACCTCAGGAACTTCCTGTGAGATGGAAGGATGGATATGTGGAAGTATGCGTCCTTTAGATCTATCGTGACAAACAAATCCTCGGACTAAATTTGACTCACGATAATGGGAATAGTGAGCATCTTGAACCTGAATCTCCTCAGAGAATGGTTCAGGTGCCTGAGATCTATTATTGGACGCAACCCCCCATCCTTCTTGGGAACTATGAAGTAGCGGCTGTAAAAGCCGGACTCCCTGTCCGTTGGAGGAATACGATCTATAGCCTCCTTTGCCAGCAGGGAGTTTACTTCCTGTTCCAATACCCGACCCTGCACTGGGTCGACTACAGTCCAGACCACCCCATTGAATCTGGGTGGGCGGAAACTGAACTGCAGCCTGTACCCATTTTGAATGGTGCGCAGGGCCCAAGGAGAAATATTCGCCAGATTTTTCCATGCATCGAAACATTTTACCAAGGGAACCAGGCTCTCGAGCCTGGCTTCGGGTATTAATCGGGATTCGTTCTCGGCCCCCTGAAGCGGATTCCCGGCAGGGCTGAACCGAAAATGATTCTCGATGGGCGAACGCAAATGCTGCCTGACCGCAAGCCTGTGGGGCGGACAGTGCAGCCTGCATTCGCTGGAAACCGGCGCGTCCCGAAACGTGTTTAACGGCGGGAGAGCAACATCGATTTCCTGCGGGCTCCACGAAAGAGACGACCTCTGTCGCTCCACCACAGGTGGGGCCGCCCGCAGATAACCTAGGCTAGGACCTCTTTGAGGAAGCCTTCTTAACCCTGCAGGACGACCCTCAGGTCGCCCTGTTTAGGCTGAGGCTTGGCCTGAGAGTGCCGTCTATGCCCCCAAGCTCCTTGAGGAGGGGCTATAGAAGCAGTACTCTTTCACTAAAAAATACTGTTTTAATATTATTACAGTCTCGTAATCTACACGCTGCCTCGGCAAACGCGAAAATCGAGCCGTAACAATATATTTGGCTTTCATCCCTCGAGAAGAAAGTCAACAGGTGTGAGGCTGAAACATCCGACAGCGCATGGTTTATTTTGTAGGCCTACGCGTCGAGATATTTCTCAATGAACACTGCCAGCACCCTCAGGAGCTGACTGTGAATGCCTCGCACAAAACATTATTATTTCCCATGATTGTGTGTCCCTATTATTGTAGACTCGTAATCTACGCGCTGCCTCGGCAACGGCGAGATTCGAGTCATTCACAATATATTTGGCTTTCATCTCTCGAGAAGAAAGTCAATGGGCGCGAGGCTGAAACACCCGAACACACGGCTGTGTGTGCGTCGAGATATTTCTCAATGAACACAGCCAGCGCGCTCAGGAGCTGACTGTGCATGCCTCGCACCCACACAGAATCTTTATTGCAGAGTAGACCGAATCTACGCGCTGCCTCGACAAACGCGAGATCCGAGTCACTATAGATTCTTTATTGCAATGCAGACCTTAAATCTACGCGCTGCCTCGGCAAACGCGAGATCCCAGTCACAGAATCTTTATTGCAGAGTAGACCGAATCTACGCGCTGCCTCAACAAACGCGAGATTCGAGTCACTAGATTCTTTATTGCAATGCAGACCTTAAATCTACGCGCTGCCTCGGCAAACGCGCGATCCCAGTTACAGAATCTAATTGCAAAGTAGACTCGTAATCTACACGCTGCCTCAGCAAACGCGAGATCCGAGCCACTATAGATTCTGTATTGCAATGCAGACCTTAAATCTACGCGCTGCCTCGGCAAACGTGCGATCCCAGTCACAGAATCTTTATTGCAAAAGTAGACCCGTCTACACGCTGCCTCGGCAAACGCAAGATCCGAGCCACTAGATTCTGAATTGCAATGCAGACCTTCAATCTACGCGCTGCCTCGGCAAACGCGAGATCCCAGTCACAGAATCTTTATTGCTGAGTAGACCCGTAATCTACACGCTGCCTCGGCAAACGCGAGATCCGAGCCACTAGATTCCATATTGCAATAATTTAGGACAATTCTTATGGGACAAACAACACCAAATAGGACAGACAGTTTGACACAGAGTGCTTGCTGAAAAACAAAAAGCTGACATCTCATGTGTGCCGGCTCCTTTTATAGCTTCCGCCTATGTGCCGTCACACATTACGTCATGACGCAACACCAATCGGAGATTGGCTTAGTTTCATTCATACTTCAGAGACGCTGCGCTGAGGGGCGTTCCCCCAAAGTGTCATTCGACGCAGTTGGAGTTCCCTTGAAAAGGAACTGGGTCTGTGTTTTTAGTCAGTGCTGGTGGATGTGGGATTCTTCTGAATATCTGCTCTCTGGGTAATGGGCAGTGAATCTTCTTACTCAATAGTCCCAAAGTGGTCACAATGAATTCTACTGTCATTGTCCAACCAGATACACACAATTCACGGCAGAGCCTGTATTTTAAAGCAAGTTTCCATAATGAAAAAAAAAAAAGTAACTCAGTCATATGTCTCCAAATTGGACAACACAGGTCAAGGTCTATGTATAAGTTTTCAAATTCAATTAACAGGCTTCTTGTTGGGCATAACTTGCATATTTCTGTTTGCATATTATGTTTCTTACTTTTCACTGGCAGCGCTCCTCATGGGATGCATGTATAAAGTAGCAATCCGATTCGTAAACAAATGAGGTGGTTCTTTTAAACTCAGTTACTGTACCAGTTTGAATCAGTCTAAACACTTCTTCACTGAATGAACCCTGAAAATAAACTAAACAAAATTATAATAATAAAATGTTTCTTGAGCACCAAATCAGCATATTAGAATGATTTCTGAAGGATCATGTGACACTGAAGACTGGAGTGATGATGCTGAAAAATCAGCTTTGCTATCACGGGAATAAAGCACATTTTAAAATATATTAAATGAAATAAAATCGAAATACATTTGATCAAATAAATGCAGTCTTGGCGAGCATAAGAAAATACTTTCAAAAGCATTACAAAAAATTGTACATCCCTCAACTTTTGAATGGTAGTCTTTTCTCAGCGTTTCATACTTAAATACAACTGACTTGATCACCCACACAAGGATTGGTCATGGCCTCTCAGGACACTTTTCGACTGGGCTTTTCTCTGAAGTAGCTCTTGTAATCGGGCTGGATTTATCACAGGCCTCTAATAAATGCCCCAATTACTGTAAGGACGACAGCAGTGATTTGATAGAAGATCTGATGCTTGATTTCTTTACAGCATCCCTTTCCACCCTCTTCAGTAACCCTGCGGGTGCTCTCAGCGATTATGCCCCAAGTGCCCCCTAACTCTGGTCAGTGCACCCTCTCCACACAATGCCTGCAGAACAAGAATTAAGTACTCGAAAAGAAACTGATTCATAGCAACAGAAACTCGTCAAATGACCTTTATAGCGCTCATTACACATGGCGCACATCACGGCACAAGAATGTTCCCGTTCTTCGGACCTTTTGTCTCGCTCCCTCCTCTTCTTCTCTGCCTTCTCCGGGGAAATGGTAATTAATTGAAATAATTTCCATGTGTAAGGTTGCCCAAGTCCCTCCTTACACTGTGTCAATGGGTCGATAGGTATTTGGAGCATACAGTGCACACAGGTGATAAGAACTCAAGTCACACTGTGTTAAATGATTGCCAAAGCAGCAAGTGATAGAGGGGAAAAAAACGAATCAGATTCAAGGGCAGAGGAGTTTGCGGAGAGGGAACGAGGGATGAGGAAGAGGAGGGGGAGGCAAGCAGTCCTCTGTGGACGACATTCTGGCAGCAGGGGCTGATGGTCAGCACCCACAAAATTGAAATATTTCAGGTGATTCAAGGCTAGCCACATTTCTCACTCCTTTTTCCTCTCACTCTCTCGCTTTCAATTATCAAAAGGTTGTCTGTGGGAATCAAACAGTCTCCTTGGGGGAGTTCATGCGTGTGTCGTCAGCGTTCCCGAAGCCGAGGGCCACTCGCGTTCCGCCGCCTGCCAAGAAGCGCTGTATCTTTAAGAGGCCTGTTACATGCTGTTGATTAGTTTTGCTGAGTGGGTATGCAGAGACCAATAAATTAAATATGAATAAATTAAGAATGTACTGTAGCAGAAAATTGCTTGGAAAACAACCACCTCCCCATTAAAATATGTATAGTAATGCCTTTTATGTCTGGCGACGTGGGATTAGATATCACTGTAAATTAACACGCCATCCGACCGTAGTTGAGAACTTTTCACTTTTAACAAGGACTTATAAAAAAAGCATTTACTCTAGTGTGTTCACTAATTAATTTGATATTCAAATGAGCTTATGAATTATAATTGCAAATATCCCAAATAAGAGCAGTTTTGGGGAAAAAAAAGGGATAATGTCAACAAAGATTGATGAAGCTTGCTTTGAAAATGCCATCTGTTTGGAATGTTTACTCCTCTTAAGAAACGCGTCTGTGGTTGTGTCAGCACCTAACGCTTTGCATTGAAGGGGATCAGGGACATCAGCGTGTGAGATGAGCTCCCACAGATAACGTCCCTGCAACGTTGGTGTGACATTGTAGCCGCATTAGCTCATTACTACAATGTCATGGGCGACATGGTGCGGATGCTGTGCATTAGGAGGAACTTGACTGCAGGTATCAGGTCTCTGCAGATGAGCTGCTTAATTAAGAGAAGCGCCATTAAGGTTATTGAGATGCGACTCCCTATACGAGGAGATGCTGGGTCCGGTGTGGGTGGGAGACCGGAGGGGGGCACTTACAATCCCTTCTTCCTCTATTCCTCAACCTCAAGTGACATTAGCATCTCCTGCACACCTGCAAACTCCTGGAGTCACACAGTGGGCCGCATCTCCGCATCCTTCTGTGCCTCTGACTCCAGGATCTAATAGAGGCGACCAATTTTTAATTCTCCCTCTCCTCCTCCTCCTCCTCCTCCTCCTCCCCGGTGCCCATCTGTCAGGCTACACTACTGCAGAGGAGGAGGAAGGCAAGCACCTTGTTCCAACTGGCCGCCTTTCTAATTTTCTGTGCCTCTACAGCTTGTCCCAAACAAACACCCCTTTCTCAGCTGCCATGCTACTCTGCCTGCTGCGTGCACACTAGCTTTTCAGAAGAAAGGTTTGCAGGATAAAGATTCCCCCCAAAAAAGAAGAAAAAAATCAATTTTTACAACAAACTGAAGTGTGGATGTATACTGGCAAAGAGGAATGTGAAGATATCAGGGCCATTTCTCCAGCCGAACTCCAAGCAAGTTTTTCTATCGTTTTGTTTTTTATTCTACTAAATTTCTGCTCTCTTTCACTCTCTCCCTGAGGCCTACAGATGCACTCCTGTAATTTACTGCAGGTCACATTCCACCAGCACAATTCAATTTGAAGATTTCTCTCTCTATCTCTCTCTCTCCCTCACTGATATAATGAATTAAAAGTCTGGCACAAGAAAATGAGGGCCATATGTTGAAATCCCATCCCTGCTACTGACAAGGCATTAGCCGTACAGGAGGTTCTCTAAACAGACCTTATGCAAATTCACTCCCCAGCCTTGAGGGGGTCGAGATTTTCTTAAAACATATAAATCATTGTTATCTTCCCCCTTTTTTGCCATCAATAGATCAGTTTAGCCGAAGTCCATCTTGTTGCTGTACTTTTGCTCGGATCAGGTTGTGGAAATGATTCATTGTGTATGGGTAATAAACACTGTCATACACTATAATTATTTAATGGCTCAATCTATCAAAAGTGACCATAGCCAGACACACAGGAAACTCAATACGGGGCTATTGTGATCCAACACTCGTCTCTGTTCCTAGCGTGACAGTGCTTTGTGTTTTCTACAGCTCCATCCAGCGGTATCTCTCCGCTCACAACATTCAGAGTTATATAAGTCTGAGACGGAACAATAACTGAGCTTAGTTACGTATTATATGATAGCTCCGGTCCACTTCGATTGGACGAGCCAAAAGTGATGATATCTGGAACTGGGCCCGGTTGCACCAGCTGTGCGTAAGTTACAACTTAGCCTAGTTTTGACGTAAATGGGCACTAAGTTACAACTTACGCACTACTAAATATTTTTCCGTTGCACCATTAAACTTAGTTTAAACGTAACTCTACGTTCCACCTAAATATTTAGGGCAGCTCTGCCCATGAATAACGGTCGGAATGAGATGGCAGCCAGATTAGATTACATCGATGAGCTCGTAATTGATCAACAAGAACTAGCTTTTTTCAAAACTTTATATAACTGTTGAATATGGGCCAGGCTCAGGTCTCGGACCGCCTCCAGTGGGGACATGTTTTGTGCGAGGAAAATCCTCAATCGCTTGTGTCTTAAGGTCGCTCCACTTCTTCCTAACTTCTTTTATCTCCCTCTGCTCACAGCCTTTTGCATTTATTTTGTTTATGTCCTGCCAAGTATCATTTTTTTTCCGGTTTGTGACAGATGAGTTTAATTTGTTTTGTTTTCTTTATATCCATCAATTAAAATAAGAATTTCTTCATGACTGAAATTTTTCTTCCTGATTCTTTTCTCCTCCATGAGTAGGCTATGAATATATTTTCAATTAAAAGTTTAATGTTTTGATTTTGACAACATTTGTTGTAACGTCTTTTTTAAACTTTCGGTTAGTCAAGAATGAGTTTGAAATTCCACGCTGTTCAGACTATTTCCTGTTTACCTATAAGAAGGCTTGTGATTGGTTTAAAAAAATAGACGTCATTCTATGCGTCAACGCATTACTTTACGGAGAGTTTACTAGCTACGTTCTGCCTTACGAACAAATGGTGCAACGGAATAAAGTAAAGAGTTAGTTACAAACTAGCTAGTAGTTACTAAGCCTCTAGTGTGGACTTTACGTTCCAGTTTAAGTAAGAACTTACGAACAGCTGGTGCAACCCTATCCTGGACTGTTTCACTGTTTGCATCACGCATTTTGTGATTGCTACTATTTGATCCTGCTTTGGCTTCTTTCTGAATTTTTTTTTTTTTAAGAAAAAGCTGGTCAAACTGCATCTCAAATATCAGTTACTTGATACTAATTTATAACAACATCACAAACAAAATTATTCTAGTCAGTAGAATGTCCGTTGGAGGAGCATCACAATAAAGAGTTGGCAGATATTAAGCTGACAGTCTACTAATACTCTAATGAGAGTTAGTTGACATGTAGTTGCAAAGTTACTTATAGTCAATAGAATGCTCAAAAGGGACCATCAAAATAAAGTGTTAACAATTATTCTAATGTACTGAATCCCAAGGCAGTTCGGCCAAAAGTTAGACCGTTAGATTGCAAGTGTGATATTGGTTTAATACAGTTCTATAAACAATAAGTTAATGCTGTTGAAAAGTTTGGGATCAGTAAGTTTTGGGGTTTTTTTCATAAACATTTTAAGCAGCACACCTGAGCTTGAGCAACAATTCATCATATCAGAATGATTTCTGAAGGATCATGTGATGACTGGAGTAATTATGGTGAAAAGTCAGCTTTGCCATCACAGGAATACATTATTACATATTCAAATATATTCAAATAGAAAACAGTTAGTTTGAAATGTAATAATATTTCACAATATTACTGTATTACTGTATTTTTGATAAAAAAAATTCAGCCTCAGCATAAGAAAAAAAAGACATTCATATCTTACCAACCCCAAACTTATAAACAGTATTAAATAACTAATATTTCAAACAGAATATGGCCATTTAGCCCCAAATGAAGTAAAAAAAATCAGGATTAGAATTGCAATTCCATGTATGCAAACATGTGGAGTAATACAAACACTGAAACGTTCCAGTGCTTGTCCAAATGAGTTATATTGTTTAATATTATTTTTCAAGACCTAAAAGAAGATTATCTTCTTATCAACTACTGAATTCGTTATCCGGGTAATATCTCACACCTGATCGTCTGTTGTTATTTACCCAGCTGTTATTTTTGTTTCATAGCAACATTCTGTTAAATCTTCTAGTACAAGGATGGCACTTCATGAATGTGCTTAATAAAAAAATATTTTAATGAAAATAAACATATTGATGCATAAATTATGTACTGACCTTACAAAAGCAACAAAGCACTCAAGGCCTCATTCTTAACAAGGCCCTTTATTCATAATAAGGCAAGCCTTTCATACCTTTTTGCACCTTGATTAATGCAGTCCAGCAGATCTTCTTTTACTATAAAAGGACAAATTGAAAACATAACAAATGAGTGCAAAGTAATAATGCATTTAAAAGGGTTATATGAATGGAACCTTCAATCTTGTCCCTGGAATTCCCATGAACACAAACACACACTCGCACACATCCACATGCAAATAGGAGGATTGTAATACAGTCTGTGAGTTCTGCTTGACTATTTTAATATTGCATCTATCTTGGGGATTATTCTCTCTTCAGCAGAGAGACCAGTGCTGGAGTGCTGCAGTACTCACAGTATACCCTGCTGCTCTCAACAAGATTAGAGACCCTGCACTTTGACTCCCAATCCTGCTCTCTTCATGGTGTCTAACCACTTGGCGCCCCACCGCTCACAGTCATAGCACATGGCTAACATTAAAGTGACTTATTTATTTGTGATGCAAGCGTTCTGCACATCTAATGCCGGTAGGCAAAATTCATATTGTGTGCGTGAGTCACTGAAAATTAGGATAAAAATGCAACAATAGTTACTGTTAGATGGTTTCATTTTAATGGATAACAATATACAACAGCTACCTGATGTGATTTGGCAAATGATGACCAGTGTGATCAACACAACTGCGGAGGAAACAGCAGATATTTGTAAAATGAATCGACAGAAAACCTGAAGCCCATCAGGATAGCTGTTACTATTGTGGCATTTGCTTTAAAAGTGGTGAATAACTGCTTGACTATTGCATCAAATTACTCTGTTATTGCCTATTTACCATTGCAAAAACAGAGCTAAAGCTATTAAACCCTGTTACATTCTTCACAGTCCTAAACTTCCTTTATTCTCTATAGATAATTTATTCCCTAATAGCATTTCAAAGTGCTTCAAGATGACTTATGCACCTTATGTTAGATGCCATGAACAGGCAAATCGATCTCGTGCCATGCAGGGCTCTTGTAGCAATGACTTCATCAGTTCCAGGTCCCCAGGTCCCCAGGTCCCCAGGCCCCCAGGCCCCCCCCCCCCCCCCCCCCCCCAAAAAACCTAGCAGCTCATCCTCGAACTAAATATCTAATAACATACATCCTACCAAGGAGACTAAAAACACATTCACATTGGAGGAAGTACAGTTTTACTTTTGATTCATTGTTTTGGCTTAGAGTCATTCGTGTATCCAGCGGGCCTACCACGCCGCAGTGACCCCCAGGAATTCCTCATCTTTGGCACTGGATGAAACCGCGATGTCTAGCTGCGTTTTTTAGCCCGGAAACCAACAGCTGGATTGGTGGAACGGTGAATAGAAGAGGTGGAGGGACGTGGGGACAAGCTTTCGTGCCTGCTTGAGTTGGATGCTGCAGCGGGTGCTTCTACCGATGATGTTTTGAGACAGGATCCCGAGATGGAGGAGGCCTTGCTGTAGCTTTTTGTGCTTGGCTGAGCAGGGGGTTTGTTACCTGTGTGGAACTGCGGAGATAAGACACTCTCATTCATCTCACAAAAGCGCAACAAACCACACTACCGGACAGTGCTGCATGCTGTATGACAGCTGCTGGTGAAGGGTTATCTTGGCACCATCTAGTGTCCGTTTAGAGAACAGGCAAATTGTTTTGTTTTTTAAATGCGACCATGGAGGTTAGCCATGAAATAGCCAGGATTTCTGTCAAATACATTTAAAGAGACAAAATATCCCTCTTTGACTAAGCACAAATATTTCAGAAAATCAACTGCAATTAGAAGCTTAGTGAAGTGAATTACGGACCTGTGCAGTGGGTGTATTTGGAGTGTTGTAGGTCTTTGCACTAGACACACTCTTCTTAACACCATTAGAGGATGAGGCTGATAGTTTTTTCTTCAGAGGCTATTGGAATGAAATATATTACACATGAAAAACCACTGGACAGAAGACAGGCAGCATGGCACATCCACATGGCAGCTATATTAGTATTTCTGATCATGCAAGTGCAACTCCTACAGTACTTAAATTGGGATAGACCAAACTCTATGAAACTGTTTGCCAAGTTTACAATAAAATAACATGTAACCATGAAAAAATTACACCATAAACTTTCTTTAGCTCAAATCAGGCAGTGTTCTCAATGTTCTCTTGTGAATATTGTCATAGCTAAAGACAGTTGTTCTCTGCATTTTACCTCTGCTCTAGCTTTATAATAAATGTGACATTGCCTACTATGAATATAGTTGACTGTGATGAATTGCTGTGATGTTCCTCTTTTGTAAGTCATTTTGTATAATAGCATCTGCTATATGCATGAATGTAAATGCAAGGACACATTTTCATTAAAAATGTTATTAAGTTCTTAAGTTAAGTTTATTAAGTGGCATCCTTTAACTAGATACTGTATTGTCCTTAACAAGTAAACAATAACAGAACGTGTTCTGCTGCAGTGATATACACAGTATTATTTGCATCACAGCCTTTACTATTTTTAGAAACTGCATCCCTATGACTGCTGTGATGAGGGATTGAGATTCTTCCAGATTGCTCTTGGAAATTTGGCCTGACTGGTCTTTCATGATTAGGGTACACAAAAAACAAAAGAATTATACTTTATTTTATTTTAATGCATGAACATGCAAAAATGCTTCACTTTAGAATCTGTATTCACTATCTATAAAGTACAAAACCCTGTTTTACAATTAATCTTTACAGTGTTTTTACCTTCTTGTTTGGGATGGAGGGTTTGCTGATACTGTTGCTGTCTTTGATGTCGTCAGGATGTGCTGGGGTTACTGACAGTTCTTCAGAAGTTCTCGGCCCTGACCCTTTGTCCTCAGAAGAAGTGAGAGAGAAGTTGTCCAGTGCCTCGTTTATTCCCACACTCTCTTCATCCACTGGAGCATTCCGTAACTTACGCATCATCTCCTGACGCATCATCACTAAGACGTTTGTCTGTGTAACCGTGGTTGAGGTGTCCCCCTTTGAATACAGATTTTCTTTCTTTCAGGTCTTTCTTTCTGACAGGTTCCACATTTAGTCATCCATCAAATTGAAGAGTGCTAATTAGCTGACTTCTGAATCTATAATATGCATGACCTCATTTGAACAGGAGAAAAGAGTAATTGAGTTCTCTTACCGAAATCCAAGGGTTATCTAGCAGCTCATTGGCTGTGATGCGGTGAGCTGGGTCAACTTTCAACAAACACCGTATTACATTTTTGGCTGTAAGATAGAATATAAAATAGTTACCACACTGGCTGAACTGCAATCATAATGGTACGGCAGAGGCGGTTCTAACCGGCATCACTAATGGTGTTCCACACAGGGCCAGAGAAAGTGAGCTCTTTCATAATCATCTCAGAAAGTCTTTCCTTAGAGCTGTATATAAATGGAGGCTCTCCACACAACCTGAAAACACAAAAACACACACAAATTGCAAGTCAGAGCGCCTGATTGCATGTGAGTCTGTGTGTGTGCAAGAGAAGGAAAACAACAGAGGAGATCTTCTTACAGCATGTACATGATGACGCCGATGCTCCACAAGTCACACTGTTGGCTGTATTGGTGACCATTAACCACCTCAGGTGCTGAAAGGGCAAGTCAGTGTGTCAATAATGAAAGATGTTTGGCCGGATTAATGTGTGATATCTGATGCGTCTACTCCTTCTCGAATGTTATCAGCTTCACATCACTTAAATTAGGTCATCTTCTCTTTACTGCTCATTTTAATCAGCCCTTCATTCAATTTATTAACACCCCCACCCCCATAGTAATTTATCAAATCACAGGTTAAAGCCTGATTCCTCATCATTAAAAATAAAATGTGAATGTATGCTTTTGAGTATGTGAATTACCCATGTACATAGGTGTCCCACAAGTGGCCTCTAGCATGTTTTCACTGCCCACACCACCCATCTTCACAGAGAGTCCAAAATCTGTGACCTGAGACCAGAGAAGACAAGACTTTATGTTACTCACAATCTTAGCAATCAAAAATGAAACATTATTCAACATAAGCACAAACACACTCAAACGTTTCTTTCTTTCCTTGATACCGTTCATCACTAGATTCTGATCTAGTGGAAAAGTGAAAGTAATGAACTGCAGACATGCTGCAATTGATCACCGTATCTCACTCACATTCACTTCTAGATCTCAATTAAAATATTTACGGCTCAAATGGACTTCCATAGAGCAGCCAGTACACACACTCACACAGACTTTGAGCTCCTGAGCCATATGAATAATATATATGAGTGTATATCGTTTCATTGGTGCGTCAGGGGTGGGCAGGATTAATATCCAGGAGAGATGACCACCTTCTGCCAGATAAAAGCTTTTAATACAGTGCCAGGACAGCGCTGTCTTTAGGCCCCTGTTCTACTCTGATTTATAACACAGCGCTGCCCTGATTCAACCCTCCGCTCCAGGTAGCGGCTTCAGTCGGCTCCCATCAACGCTCTCTTCTGCTCCACGCTGTGCCCTGGCTGGCAATTTGTCTCAGAAAAGCCACTTGTGATTCATTTTCTTTGAGAATGTGATATGAAAGGAGTTAGGCAGGAGGTCTGGTGTAATGAGACAGTATTTAAAAAGCAGTTAAAAGGTTTGGGCAAGGAGGACGGTGGGAGAACTAAACAACAGACGAGAATGTCCAGAGGTCCCGCCGTGTTTGAATGTCATACCACATACCTGCACAGAAGTTTTTACCGTCTCTCTCACCTTGATATTGACCATATCGTTATCGTTGCCTTGGTGACAACTCTTCACAAGAATGTTTTCCAGTTTGAGGTCACGATGTACAATGTCTGAGAGAGAGAAAGAGGAAACAGAGCAAGGGAGAAATGGGTTTGTATTATTCATAAAGATGAGAGTGTGGCAAAAATGCAACGCAATGGAATAGTAACAGTTTTAAAAATGCTTTAATGACCAATTCAAATGAAATGTTTTGCACCATTCCCTTTTAAATTGCAATTCATTCTGTCACACAATGTAGTTCTCATGTGAACCCAGTATACAGGGCCCACCTCCTCTTCCCACTTTCATCCGCATCATGATTCTTCATTACGGCTTCCCACATTAACTGTACGTACTTCAATAGAAATGTGAAAATAATCAAATTATAATCAGCATGTGAGGCTAATATACTGCAATCTCATAAAACACTCCAGTCCTATATACACATTGCAAGTGGCATCATTAGCTCCTCTAGACGTGAAACACACCAGCACTCGGGGACTGTTGAAAAACACACCTATTAATCAGTATTCCTCCCCTGCTCGTTGTTAATGACTCATTAGCCCCATGTAATGGTGTCTCATTGCCAAGCAACGTCCTAAATTACCTCTAACTGCAGATTTCACAAGAAGGAGAGAGAAAGAGAAAAAAACACCAAGCATCTTCTAATAAACCCCTCAGACTCAATTAAAATGGGCTGATATTTTGTCTGACAGTTGTTCATTATTATCTCATTATTAAAACAAGCCTGATTCTTCGTAATGACAGATGAACTTAATGTGAATACAATCTTCAGAGTGATTATCGAATATGGGGGAACAAAGGAATCCAGGCCGTTGCATATGACTTAACACAGATGTGAGCAATTTTTCAAAGGTTAGGGTTTTCATTTTCTTTTAACGCATTTCTCTAAAGGTAATGCCACTGAAATAAATAAATACAATTTTAATGATATGTTTCCAGGGTAAGGAAGCATCAATACATTTTATAATTTCCTTAGAAAACTCATGAGAAGTATCTGCTGACGAATGGCAGGGGGAATGTGCTGGGTTTTGTGAGTGTCACCTTTTTTGTGCAGATATACAATAGCTTCAAGCAAGCTTTTGATGATGTGTCTGGTCTCCTCCTCAGTGAAGTGCTTTTTCTTCTGCAGGAGATCCTTTAGATCGCCTCCTTCACAAAGTTCAGTCACGAGGTACATCCTCTGAAGAACAGCACACAAACATACATATGTACATTTCTGACAAGAAAGTGTTGTCAAAAACAATCCAGTTACATATACAGTAGTATGATGTGGTTCACAACAGCATAGCTGAGCGAAACTTTAAAGGAAAGAGAACAAAATTACCTTTAGTGTCTCAAAGACTTCCTCTAGATGTATAATATGTTCATGTTTCACTTGTTTCATGATGCTGACTTCTCTTTCCAGATGTTTCACACCAGAAGTGCCTGCCTGCATGGATAAAAAGCATTTGTGCACTTAACCCATCCTTGACAACCACGTAAGCAGCTCTCCATCCATTAAATCTGTCAACAGGTGAAACATAATGACCAAACACTTACCTTCTCTTTGTTCACCCTCTTAATTGCCCACTTCCTCTGCGTCTCAATGTGATTGGCTTCGCAAACGACGCCAAAGTTGCCTTGACCTAATTTCCTCCCAAAGGAATAGATTTTCTAGGTATCCAAATAAAGAAGGCTGCATTAGGTGAAGAATTACATACACACTCCTTCTCATATAGTGACAGTAAACAACGCTCCAGCTCTGACTAATGGGGACAGAATGAGGGTTGGTTTGTTTTTCAGCTTCTCTATACTCCATTAAGTTGAGACCTGAATCCTTAAAGTGGAACTTAATTTTCAAGTTTGCCAGTCTCTGGAGTTTGGGAGAATATAGTATTTCTAATCAAGTTACAAATGATTAAGTTGCTGCCGCAGTTCATTCAATCTCAGGTCTAATTAACTTGATCATTATCTCTGCGCATGCAAGGCTGAGCACTGCCTGCTGCGGATTTGGCAAAGACAGCAGTCAGAAACCTCCTGAGAGGGCGAGGGCAATCAACAGCATAAAGAGGTGTAATTTCCCTCCAGGCCTGATGATGGCGCTACCAGATTGGAGGGAGATCAGACCATGGCGAGGAAGGCCATGGCTCTGGTGTAAGATAGAAGGGGCCTTTTGCCACTGATATAAAGTCACAGATTTCTGATGGCTGAACAGACTTCAACACAGCAAGAACAAAAATTTGTTTGGGATTGTGTGTTAGAAATAATCATGCACTGCATCTAGATCACGTGTGTCAAACTCTGCTCCTGGAGGGCCACTGTTTTGCAGAGTTTAGCTCCAACCAGCTCAAAAACACCTGTCTGGAAGTTTCTGGTCATCCTGAAGACCTTGATTAGCTGGTTCAGGAGTGTTTAATTGGGGTGCGAGCTAAAATCCTAAGGACAGTGAGTGGCCCCCCAGGAGCTGAGTAAAACACCCCTGATCTAGATCAAAAAGGGCTCTACCTGTATGCTGGATTCATCCTCAATGCGAGTGTGGGGCACCTCCTTCTCTGCACTGTTTGCACGAGCCCACTGAGAAGCCATTTTCTTTTCAGCTCCAGACACATTTGTATGTGTCATCTAAAAGATGAATCAATGTTAAATAATCATAGGCTATTATCATTATAATTATTATTATATTATTTATGAATGCATTAATAATAATAATAATAAATTAAATACTAAGTCACCCTTAGTCTTAAAAAGTCACCTAAATCTTAAAAATATAAAAAAGTAGGAAAAGAATGAAAAAAGACATGTTTGCAGAGAGAGAAAAATGTCTGTACAGTAGAGCGTGTACTAAAAGCCCTTATATGGAGACAACTGAGTATTATGCTAATTAAGGCAAGAGCTTCCTCAAGTAGAATAGTCCAGATCCATCAACATTAGAATTAGAACAAGGGTAATGTATGCGTGTGCACACCTGAGAAACTTTTCTGTGCATGTATGTACTTGTATGTAATTATTAGTGACAAGTCCAAAAGCTTGTATGTTAAACAATGAATTGTAAAGTTTCAAATAAGGTATCTCTTTAAATATTCATTCAGAAGTAACTGTCTGTCATCACATACAGTACATGCAATCCAGAGTTTTAACGTCTCAACTGTAACCCCTTATTAGCTAGGCTTCACCTGTAGCTCTCGAATTCACTTGTCACTTTAAAAGAAAGTGTCTAAAGTCTCCACACTAACATTAAGCACAATTTACTCAGCTTAAAAATGTTCTCCAGAGCCAAATTAAATGTAAAGCAATTATGGTGTGATGAGTGGGAGCGGCGAAGTGGATCCGCCACACAGACAAGAGATTAAATATTAATGAGGAAGCAGTGTCTTTAACCTCTCCTCTCTCAGCGGCATTATCAAGACCCGCTGACAGGTTCTCTCATAACAGCGTTGTCTCTCCTTACTGACCATCTATCTGCTAAACAAAATGGTTGTGACACATTCTGGACACTCCTATCAGCTCAATTAGAGTTGTGTGATAAGAGTACTAAAGGTCAAAGTATAGCATGAGGTTCCCTCTGAACAGGCCTCTGAACAGGCCTGAGAAATGAGGAAAAAACGATCCGGACATAGAGACATGCCAGAAGCTGTCACTTCTTGCAGCGCTGGCTTCTGAAGAGGATGTGTAAAAGAGTTGCTTCTGAGGTGGACGGCAAAAAATTGCTGAACCTGTGCTTTGCTAGTACAGAGGAATCGTGAACTCCTCTTCAAAAAAAGCTCTTAAACTTCAAAAACTGAGTGGCATTGATGAAAAGGTGCATCAGCATTTCACTCGGGTAAAACAACAGCATTGTTAAGAGTGAGCCAAAGCCAAAATTGAGCCATTAATGACATAAAAGCCCAATTTTAAAAGCGCAAAGATCAGAGGGCTGAACAGTATATTGAAAGCACTCTCTTTATACTTAGCGCTGCTGAATATTGATTAACATTACAGTTTTTCTAGTCTGTCGAAACGGATTTGTCTTATTTGGGTCTGAGGTCTTGCTGAGAACAAATTAGAATAAATTTAACACTCCTTCTGCAATTTAGACCTGCATACATAAGTTGTTGTTTTTTTTTTAATAGGATTTTTCCTTGTATCTGATAACATCAGCAACATACACACCGTTTCAGACTCAGAGTACGCATTTCTCACCAGGCCACTTTTCTCATCTTTAAGCTAGGCTTACAGAATTCTGTTTTTGCAGCTACAGAAGCAAAACATCTACACAAACAAAAATTTTCAATGAGCGCAAAACAAAGCACACATGTACCCAAGCAAACAAAAATAGGCAAGAGGGTAACACAGATTCAGAGTCATTCTAAGAGAGCCATATTTTTTATGCCACAGAATATACATCAGCTAAGAACCAATCCACAGACCTCCCAGATTTCTGGAAGCACTCAAAGGAAAGTAATAATGGCAGATAGAATGTCCACAATTTATCCTCTTGAATTTTTCATTTCTTGGCCATAACAGTAAAAACCCCATTAGTGCTTGCTTACTGACTGTTTATGGACTTAAATGTGCATTGTTTCTCCTGGCTATGGAAGGTGCTGTCTCTGGCTTGAGCCCAAATTAAATTTGACGCTAGTATGTCTGAACACACAAAAAGAATACAGGGCCTGGATAGAGTTCTCTCCTACTCTTTTCTCTCTGCCACATACAATTTTCTTCCTACTTTCTTCCCCTCATGCTGTCTCTCTCTCCTCTTCTTACTTAATTTCTTTTTACTTCTAATATCTGAATTCTTTCTGATTTTTTTTTATTTTTTATTGATGCTATGCTGTACATTTTAAACTCTGTGAAAAATGAATGTTTGAGTGTAAATTCATTTCTATAGTTCTATTACAAAAGACTAACAGGACAAATAGTGAACACAAGAAAAAAAGAAATGATTACCAATTAAAAGTAATATTCCCAGGAATATGTGTTCAGTTTGAAACATTTAGAATTTTTTAATAAACAAAAGAAGATGAAACACCTTAATTATTTCTTAATAAATTGCCGTTCCCCTTTCAGTCGCTCACATTTGACGTGATGTGAAATACTCTGTTCCAGTACTGGTGTGAAGGCGCGATCAGGGGTTGGCCGCGAGCATTACAGCTCACAACTGCTGTTTTCACAGCATTGCTTGTGTGCGTGTGTGTGTCTGTATGTGTCGGTCTCGGTGGGCGTTCCTCTCATGAGTGTGTACCCCGATTACACCGCGGCTATCCCTGGGTGCTTTTGTGAATAGTTCATGTTCCCATTGCGGGAATATGACTATGACAGCGCTGAGATCGAGACTTGCTTACCTCAAGGGAGGTGCAGTCCCCTTGCCTATGCCCCGATCTAGTGTCTATTCTGGACCTCAGAATAGACCTACTTCTGTGTATGGTCAGGGTAATCTGAGGATTACCGTGAGGGCTTCCCCGCCGAGGCAATCTCCGTGGGTCCCTCACGCCTCACAAGCGCTCCCGCCGTTGGAGCCTCCAAAGGAACGCGCTGGTCCTTCTCATGGACGACCAGCCGTGTCCTTTGAAGCTCCACCAGCATCGGAGGGGGAGCTTCAGCCCTCTGGAGATGAAGATTCGGCTGTGTTACCCCCTTCAGGGAGTGTAGCATTGCCCGAGTCTGATCCAGAATGGGCGGGTATGCTTTTCCAGGCCGCCGAGAAGGTCGGGCTTGTGTGGAACCCTTCACCACGTCCCGAACCTTCTCGGTTGGACGATTGGTTTCTCAGGGCAGGCCGTGCTGGTTCTCAGCGCGCCGCCCCGGTACCATTCTTTCTGGAAGTGCATGAGGAGCTTACTAGGACGTGGACGGCGCCGTATAGTGCCAGAAGCCGTCCTACTGGCTCCTCCCTCCTCACCACCCTCGACGGCGGAGCAGCTAAGGGATATGTGGATGTCCCGCCGGTGGAGCGTGCCGTCGCGATGCAACTGTGTCCGGCGTCCGCTTCCTCCTGCCAGGGCAATCCACGGCTCCCGTCCAAGGCATGTAAGTTTCCGTCCGCCCAGAAGCAGACGGAGGCCATCCGACACATCCTGCCCCGGCGGACCACTGCTGATCGCACAGACCCTCCGTCCGCTTGTCGCCGAGGTCGACCAGCCACCATCCAGGCCTCAGCGTGGAGCAGGCCGCAGGAAGTCGACCATGCCCATCCAGGCCGCTGCCAAACCAGGAGGCAAGCCCAGGTGCAAACGACCCTGAGACGGGCGACCCAGAGGATGACCAAGTTGCTCTTCAAGAGGTGGTGAAGGCACCGCTCCTTCCCCCGGTGGAGGGCTGGGCGGAGAATCTTTTTTTTCCTTTTCTTTCTGTTCCGCCACTGATCCACGAGCCAGTGGTACCCCCATTTTCAACAAAAGAGCAATTTCTAGAACCTCTGGGTCCCAAGAGGCCGCGCTTGGCGGTCGACGACGCTATGCCTTGTCACCCTCAAGCCCCTCTTTCATCGCCAATGAGCAGCAGTGGCTGTGTTCCGGACGCACTGACGCCTCCGCACACTCACTCTGCCCTTCGACGGAAGCAGGTACGTGTTGCACCACACACTCAGACCCCACTCCGGGCCGCTATGCCGTCCGAGTCGGGTACCTGCATTCCGCCGCGCTGCCCCACCCCGGGTACGTCTGTGGTGCCATTGGTCCCCTAGGTGTTCCCCTAGAACAAGTGTCCAGGCACTCTGTGGTCACCACGGATGCCTCTGCCACCGGCTGGGGGGCCACGTACAATGGGTATGCAGCTTCACGTCGGGGCCTCAACTGTATTGGCTCATCAACTGCCTCGAGTTGTTAGCAGAACATCTTGCGTTGGGCCGCTTCAAAACGCTGCTACAAGGCAAGCATGTACTGGTCCGTACGGACAGCACTGTGACCGCTGCGTACATCAACCGTCAGGGTGGTCTACGCTCCCGCCGCATGTCACAACTCGCCCGCCATCTCCTCCTTTGAAATCAGAAGCATCTGAGGTCGTTTCGTGCCATTTATATTCCTGGCCTGCTCAACCGTGCAGCCGACGAGCTCTCACGGCAGCAGGTGCTACCAGGAGAATGGCGACTCCATCCCCAGGTGGTCCAGCTGATTTTCAGGCGCTTCGGGACCGCACAGATAGATCTGTTTGCCGCCCCGGACACGTCTCACTGCCAGTTGTTCTATTCCCTCGGCACGGATGCCCTGGCACACAGCTGGCCCCCGGGCCTACGCAAATATGCATTTCCCCCAGTGAGACTTCTTGCACAGACCTTGTGCAAGGTCAGGGAGGACGAGGAGCAGGTCTTGTTAGTTGCGCCGTATTGGCCCAACCGGACCTGGTTCCCCGAACTAGTGCTCCTCGCGACAGCCCCTCCTTGGCCCATTCCTCTGAGAGAGGATCTGCTCTCTCAGAGACGGGGCACCCTATGGCACCCGCGTCCAGACCTCTGGAAGCTCCATGTCTGGTCCCTGGACGGAACGCGGAGGTTCTAGGTGACCTACCCCCAGCGGTAGTTGACACCATCACTTCCGCTATGCATTGAAGTGGAACCTATTCGCTGATTGGTGTTCTTCTCACGAGGAGAACCCCCGAACTTGCTCGATCAGAGCCGTGCTTTCCTTCCTGCAAGATGGGTTGGAGCGAAGGCTGTCTCCCTCCACCCTTAAAGTGTATGTTGCCGCTATTGCCGCACATCACGATGCAGTTGAAGGTAAGTCGATGGGAAAGCACGACCTGATCGTCAGATTCCTGAGGGGGGCGAGGAGACTAAATCCTCCTCAGCTGAGTTAAAAATTCTATCCTGTAAAACAGTACTCCTGGTTGCATTGGCCTCCATCAAGAGGGTAGGGGATCTGCATGTATTTTCCGTCGACGAATCGTGCCTAGAATTCGGCCCGACTAACTCTCATGTGATTCTGAGACCCCGGCCCGGATACGTGCCTAAGGTTCCTACCACTCCCTTGCAGGACCAGGTGGTGAACCTGCAAGCGCTGCCTTCGGAGGAGGCAGACCCAGCCCTGGCTTTTTTCTGTCCCGTCCGCGCTCTGCGCCTGTACACGGACAGAACGTAAAGCCTCAGGACCTCAGATCAGCTCTTCGTCTGTTACGGAGGCCAGCAGAAGGGAAAGGCTGTCTCCAAGCAGAGGATGGCCCACTGGATAGTGGATGCCATCGCCTTGGCTTACGAAGCCCAAGGTGTGCCTTGCCCGCCCGGGTTGAGAGCCCACTCCACTAGGAGTATCGCTTCTTCTTGGGCGCTGGCACACGGCGCCTCGCTGACAGATATCTGTAGAGCTGCGGGCTGGGCGACACCTAACACATTCGCTAGGTTTTATAGCCTACGTGTTGAGCCGGTTTCTTCCTGTGTGCTCGCTTCAACCAACCGGTAACACCGAAGTTCCCGCTCTAGTGTCAGCTTGCTGCGCCACTCCCCTCCACGGAGCGGATACGTGCGATTTTTGCTCCAGTCGAGTTCCCCACTCATGCAAACCCTGTGAGTTCCTCCGCACCCCTTCGGCAGTCAGACGTTGCGGAGCGTCCGACGCCAGGCATAGTGCTTGTATGCTTGTGTAACTTGTGCTAGGCTGGGTTCCATATGTGGAACCCATATGTCCCATATGAGTATTCTTCTACGACCAGCTCCCTGCGGTGTGCCCATGTCTTTCCCTTGGCAGAGTCCGCTCTGCCGTCACTGTCTGGTGTAGCCTCCCCCTTCTTAGGCTGGAGCCACCCCAGTGACATTCCATGTGTTGCACTGCCCCTACCGGCCAGTCCATATGTGTATTCTCCACGTATGAGTATTCTTCCACGACCAGCTCCCTGCGGTGAGCCCATGTCTTTCCCTTGGCAGAGTCCGCTCTGCCGTCACTGTCTGGTGTAGCCTCCCCCTTCTTAGGCTGGAGCCACCCCAGTGACATTCCATGTGTTGCACTGCCCCTACCGGCCAGTCCATATGTGTATTCTCCACGTTACCTCCCTTCGGGCAGGATGTGGATTCCGCAGCGTCCCCTTCCCCTGGAAAGGCACGCTTTCCCAGTGTTATCCAAGAGTTCCACTGTGTGGGTTATGACGGAGCAGCAGTCCAAACTCCCTCTACGCAGGCCTTCCGCCCCAGCCAGTTGGGGGTCTGAGAGTCTTGCGTAGGGCGCTGGATGTGGCAGCAACTGATGGCGTTTTTCATGGGATCCCAAATAAGTTGTCATGTCGACGTCACGTCGAACTAGGGATGCAAACGGTTAATCGATTATCGATTAATTGTCGACAAGAATTTACTCGATTAAATTAAATTAATTGTCGGCTAATTGAACATTGCGAACGTGACACGAGATTCTCACGCGAGAGAGCCGACACAAACTTGAGGCGGCAAAAAAGAAACCAAACATGAGGCGGTCAAAACGGAGTGGAGTGCATCGATATTGACTACCAGCTATGCAGCGTGCTAACCTCGAAAATCCAGCTGTATTCTAACAACAACTTAGCTCATACCTGTCAACACTCACGTTTTTCCCGGGTTTCTCACGTTTTTTAGCCCTATATCCGGGACCTAGTTTCCCCGAGAAACTAGTCTAACTGTCTGTCACACGTTCTATCGTCCACATCATTACTTAATAAACAAAATAAGATAAAAATTAGCATCAAACAGAAATTACCCGCATACATGGGGTGTTCGCATAGACAGTAAAAGGGGTGTTCGAGGCGCACGGCACATACAATACAATACTGCCGATAGTTCAACAGGGAGCACGCAGCTCTTAAAGGGGCCACACCTTATTTCCACTCTTTACAAGTTGTAACCCCCCCCCCCCCCCCCCCCCCCCCCCCCCCCCAGCCTATATTATAAGTGCTGCTGCTAATGTTTCAAGGTTTTTTTTATATAGTTTACCAGATAGATTATATATAGGCTTAGTTTAGGTAGGCTTATTTAAAATGTATTTTATGTTGCTTAATGTTTCACATGCAACAGGTGAGCCAGTGCACAATTATTTTTTATGTATTTTAATTTTCTGTGCATAATTTATTTTGTTAAACTACATAAATGCCATTATCTGTAACGTATCCCAACTGTTACAATAAAACATCAATTGAGCAATATAACATGCATTTTTATTCAGTATATAAGCAATATTTTGCTTTTTATGTTAAATTGATACTGTGAGAAATTTACATTGTCAGGAAAATAGCCGCTTATCAGTTAATCGTTAATCGATCGATAAGGTCGATCAACTAATGATTAATGAATTAATCGATAATTTGCGACTGAAAGGGAACGTCTAGGTTACTGATGTAACCCTCGTTCCCTGAAGGTTGCTGACCATCGCTGTACGGCCGTCACAATCTCGGCTCCTCAGAAAAACAATGAGTGCGTGCACCCGCTTCCTGTTTATACCCGCGCTGCGGGGCGGGGTGTGCGACGCTTCTCACGCACGCTAACGTTCATTGGCTCGTTCTGTATACACTCGAAGTTGATAGGGCTCCCTGAAGTGATCCCAATTACGTCGTCACGTCTCCCGTTCCCTCCTTCAGGGAACGAGGGTTACATCAGTTACCGAGACGTTTTTCATAATAGAATGATAAAAATGGCAACATTCATATAAATCAAAATAAGTTTTTTTTTTTTATTCACACCTATATTCACATATTGACATTCTCTGAAAAAAGTGAGTGTAATATTTATTCTAATATATTAAAACAAATGCGAGAGCAATATGACAATGCACTGCATAACATAAATGATTTAAATTATTTATCAATGAATACTTGACCAAGAAGATTATTTGCAGAGGCCAAGCATTTGTAGTATGTTATTAAAGCATTTATGAAATAGAATTGATATATTTAAGATATGCTAGAAAGATGCCATAGTTTCAATCGTAATTGTGTTATTTGAAGGTCATTGACTGTTGGTTTACAATAAATCTGAGATACACAAAGCAAACTGAAATCAAATATTGCATGATGCTGTGGTCTCCTGATCTACTCTTACTAAAGATGTTACTCTTGTTATCTGCAGCTTATTTATTCATTGACAGGTGCCTTTGATGAAAAATGATAAACGTCACAGTCTTAATGAAGCTTGGAATTACATTACCAAGTGATATAGTCCCTTGCTTGTCTAGACTGATAACACTATTGGAGTCATTTAAACTCATAATCATAATTTACCTGAGTGCTTCACCTCACCATACTACATGATGTTTTCCTGTTTAACATGAAGTGTAGGTTTGTAATGGACTGCCAGTTGATATAGTCCAACCACTCACAACTAAAGTAATTATATTTAGTTGTTGAACTTGCGATTTGAATGACGTGATGAGGTAACATGTTAAAAGACTGTGTGGTACAAATAATGGCAAGAACGCATGTCTTTCTACACATACATAGGCTAGCTTACAGTGTAATGTGATTAACAAACAAATGATTCTTATGAGCCAGGTCTTTTAAAGAATCATTCAGAGAGACTCTCACAAGTTACCAGTGTGAATCATTCTGATGAATCATTTACATAATGACCTGACTGAATCCATGAGAGCCATTACTGACTCAATATCTGACTCACTTACTGAACATCAAGTTATTGTTACTTTCATTTATTTAATCTTTAAATAAAATAACGTATTATGGTTTTAACAATTATGAAACTTAAAATCAATATCCTTACTGACTGGTTATTAACCTTTTGTGAAAGATAGACATTTTTGCAATAAATGATGTTTTAATAAAAATAAAAATAAACATTATAAAGCAGGAGGCATGGGTGAAAAGTCCCCTGATTCCCATTATCACTACGGCAAACATACAGTCGACATATTGTTTAACATTTGTTTAACGAGTGATTCTCTCAGGATACTCATTAAAACTCTTGGATATGTGTAAATCTATCAGGGCACTGGGCCTTTAACAGGCAGAACCCAGGTGGTCAAGATGGGAAACATAACCTCATCCATAAAAATAATTAAGATCAGCAATCCACAGGGCTTTTGCCTCAGTCCTAATTATACTCGTTATTCAACTATTCACTGCTTCTCTACACAGTCGAGCAGCAGCATCAAATTTCCTGACGACAACACCATTATTGGGTTAATCGGTGATAATGACGAGTATATACAGGGACCCACTGCATGCAAGAGAGGATTGCATTATAACAACAGTCTAGCTTTGAATTCCAATGAAACAAAAGTGAACTTGAGAAAAAAAAAGACAACGCACAGCCCAATCTGCATTAATGACTCACCTGTTGCAATCATTAACAATTCTTCAAACTGCAAATATCTGAGGACCTCAGCTAGACACCAACATTCCACACTAGAAAGGGCTCATCAATCAGTGGCTTTGTTGCAGTGCTTAAGGAAGTAAGCAAGCACACCCCTGTGAGCTTTTACCATGGCATTCAATAGCATGCATAACTGTCTTGTATGCAAAAACAATTGTCTAGGTTCTACCTCAGGTTGGTCACGAAGGGACTCTTGACATATCGCTTATAACATGCATATGGAAAAGCAATGTGCACCAACCATCTTCCCAAACTTGTAATGAGGCACACTTATAAACCAGCTGTTGTCCACAAAAGAGAAGCTATAATGGTTCCTGTCGGATTTAGGGCAAAATAAAAGCTCAATGGTTCAACATTTTAATATTGATATTAAGACATTTTCTTAAGACATTAAGACATTTTATAAGAATAGAATTTTACAATTGTACTGTACAAATAGGTTTTCTTTAAATACTCAATTTCTTATTTTACAGTGAGATCTTTTACAGGCCTATTACTTGTGATTACTTATAATAGTAATATTTCTTATTCTGCTTAATATTTCTATACTACTAATAACATTAACAATAATCAAAGAGCTGTTTCCAGCTGACACTCTCCCTTGTTTAGCTGATGATTGAAGGGAGCTGGGATGACGATGTCTGAATTAGGGGCTACAAGCATATATGTGGATACTGTGACTGACAACCTGCCAACAAGTGACAGATTTAAGATTTTAGAGATGAAACATCTCTGTTCTTAAATTATGATATACTATGTGCAAGACTAGTCAGACTGAGCAGCCTAATCTGAAAAAAAAAAAATAAACATATTTTGAAAAAATGTTTAAACTAAGCATTGTTTGCCTATAAACTAACAGGAATCAGTTTCATTGGCGAGAGACCTGACCAGACAGGTGCCAGACTATAATATGTAGATTGCTGATGCCAAGGCACAGAGTAAGTACAGTGTCTGCCTCAGACAGAAAATCCTACTTGATCTTACTATCAATATGTGACAGTGCACAGTCAGGAGAAACCTCAGTCTTACAGGCCAAGTGTCATTGCCTACTGGGGAGGAAAATCAGTGAGAGCCTCAGCAACTAAAACCACCTGAGAAAGACTGTCTCCTCTTACAGAGCAGACTCAAGCAGTGCCTACCACTGGGCACTCAAGTTACGCCTGGCACTGTCAAACCAACATCAGCCAGAGAAGCACATAAGCCAAGAGACTTGAGGGAAACGCTTTACGCAATATGAGACTTCAGTGTAAAACCAAAAGTGCTCAGTTTTGAAAATTACATAAGGGGCAGAGCAGTAAGAGGAAAATACATCAAAGTAAATGCCCCAATATACTTTAATCGAAATAGAAGAACGAACTGATGTGACGTCCTTTCGAACAAAATCAGGCCGTAACGATGTTCGTTTTGGGATTTCGAAATAGCTTGACAAAGCAAACACCTTCGTTCTACCATTGGTTTGTGGTGATAGGTAATAGGTATGTGTGCGAGGAGGCTCTGCCATCTTTCACGTGAAAATCTTTTCTGGTTCAACTTCATGCGATTTGGCCTGTTCAGTCGGTTGAAGTCAGACGTCCGTGAGTAAAAACATGAACCCTGGAGAGCTGCTTTATAGTAGAAAATGAAGTTGTGCTTCTGATGAAACGAGACACTCACAGAGTTTTTCATGTTTATTACGGTAAAGCTTGGTTTAAGCTATTATAATAAACGTGACGTGACTTTACTGGAGTGCCGTGGAGGTGGAGCTCAAGCAAACATATTCACATTGCTATGATAAGATGCTTTTCTAATGCTTTATTAAAATGCTTGCTGTTTTCTCAATTTTTTTGTGTGTTTATTTTATTATTGAGAGAGAAAAGCATGCAGCACATATTTACAAATTCATCTAAACGCTGCTCTCAGCAGTGTGGGCAGCACCAGATGTTCGATAACATTAACTCACGTATTTCGAACTTCGTTTTACCCCAAAACAAAGAACGAAAAAGAACTTTGCCGTTATTAAAAGCCTATATCGGGGCCTTAACGTTAACCCTAGAAATATGATTGACTAGTTCTGAAATATTGTGGTTTTGTCCAAAACCGAAGGAAGCTATACCTTGCTTCTCAGCCATGATACACAATATTTTGTGTATGTGCTTGAAAGGAAATCTATAACATCTTAGTATACAGGATGTGATGCAAACAATGGATTCAGGCATGCCTTATGCCTTCCTACCTACCATGTTCTGCTTTCGTCCCCAGCCATTAACCTATGTCATAACAATAATTTTATCTCATTCCCCCCAATTTTTTTTTACCATATTTCTCATAGAATGATAAAATTATACTACACTGCATATTAGTTTATATCCCACTCCGAAACGTTATAGCACAAAGCCTATTTTGTAGGACAAAACGAGACCTTGCACAACCAAGGCAACCAATATTCAGTTAAAGCCAATAATTATTTAGATCTCGTGCAAGTAGCAATTAACTCCCTGTGACCTGTTCCAGCTAAATATAATTATCTGGCATAGAACCTGCATAATAATAGATGTTGTATTGCTCCATTATGTTTCAAAACACCGACTATGCTTGGCTATTGATTGGTTAGCCTATAGGTGAATG
The DNA here is from genome assembly GCA_030578255.1 of Tiaroga cobitis. NCBI lineage: Eukaryota > Metazoa > Chordata > Actinopteri > Cypriniformes > Leuciscidae > Tiaroga > Tiaroga cobitis. Next base: position 18,242,799 of record CM060597.1, read on the forward strand.
AGCTTTCGGAAATCAGGTTCTTCGGTTTATAAATACAACTGCTTAGTTCGCTTTGTACCTTTTTATCATAACAAAATAATTACTTATTTCTGATTCATGGGGTCTTCTTTTTTCTCAACTGTAATGGACGGTTGTTAGCCAAGCAAAATTCAAAAGTTGTTTTAGTCCTATTGAGGTGCAAAATAGCATTAATAACATAAGGGTTTCAACATTATGGTTCTACTTACATTACGACTACAGGAATATCTTCATTGTATTTTCTGCGAGATATGATCGAGTTAGAGTTATTTAACTGCACATTAGTGAGATGAATATTACACTGTCTGCTGCTCCCGGCTGCTCCGGACCACGTTGCCATAGCAACATAGAGCGCTTGGCCAGCTCGCGCTTCCTCTTCAATGAAAGTTTAAGAGACATTAACACAACACGCTTTTTGTAAATACAAACTTACCTTTCATATAGATTGTTGTGTTTGCGATGGGCTTTTCATTTGTTATGCCTCTTGCAGGTCATCGAAAACCTTGATGCAAGAGAATTTAACACTTGCGGTTGTCAAAACTTTCCTCCCTCGAGAGGGAGGGAGAACTACGGTGTGGTGCGAGGGACATCACGAGAGAGACACCTGCACACTGCAGTTCCTGTATGTGAAGAACCAATTAAAAAAAACTGAAAACATCAATCCTAAGTAGGTTACTATTGTCATGTCACGACCCAGGTTGATTCTAGCTCTTCGTCAGTAGGCTACTGGTGCACAATATATGGTAGCCTATGGTACTTTGATTTTATATCGGATTCGGCCTAAAGGCTATATTGTGAACGTCCCATGAAGTGCAGGTAAATAATTTTGTGTAAATAATAATAATAGTGTGTGTGTGTGTGTGTGTGTGTGTGTGTGTGTGTGTGTGTGTGTGTGTGTGTGTGTGTGTGTGTGTACACAGAAAATGTCGTCACCTGCACTTCATGGAGCGCTTGCACGAGCAGAACTTAATAGAACCTCTTCATCGCTGACACGCAATATCCATTTACAAATTTGATTTCAAATGATTTTAGGTAAATATGCTACTTCATTCAGCGTTGCAATTACAAAGTATCCTGACAATGTGTTGTTCAACAATAGTGAGAAAACGCTCCAAACGATTCAGTGCTTTAGTGAACTATCAGAATGATTCCCAACTGAATCACGAACCGATTCCAACTGTTTCGCTAGCCAGACCATTCTTTGAAATTACTGCAGGACATTCTTTAAAGGTAGGGTATGGGATTTGCAAAACGGCCGGCAGATTTTGAAAATACACAACTCAAAAGGTCCTACCTTCTTTCCTCCAACGCTGGCCCTGACTCCACCCACTCCACCCATTCGAAGAGGGGGGAGGGGGGTATGGCACGACCGTTTGATTGACGCACTTGCAGTCCAATGATTCTAGGTGGTCTTGGAAATGATTGGCTGGAGTTTTTCGAGTCCTGCCCGTTCCACAGATGATTAAATTGCTTAATTTTCATTTCAGTGCTTCTAACTCAGTGGCTGTAAGTGGGTTAGGAATAGGATTTCAAGTGATTTTGAAAAAATGGTCAAAAAAGAAAATCACATACCCCACCTTTAATTCTTTAATTAACTTTTAATGAAATGTGATATTTCAAAATTGTGTGCGAATATATAAAGTAGACTACTATTTAATGCAAATTAAACAAATTAAACTTCCATCTGTCAAAATACTGACTTTATTAGTCACAAAATGTGTTTCTCTTTTAGTTTTCACTTTTAGTTTAATTGGCTTTATGCACAGCTTCACTACTTCCTGAACTTCAGCCAGCCCTTTGTTACCTGTCTGCCATTATTGGACAAACTGTTTAATCCAGGTGTCCCTGGCCTCAGTAACAATAATCCAGGCACACCTGGATTAATCAGTTTGTCCAATAATGGCAGACAGGGAACAAAGGGCTAGCTGAAGTTCAGGAAGTAGTGAAGCTGTGCATAAAGCCTATTGTGTCCATTTTTAACTTAGTTAGGAAGTAATAGGTGTTTGTCTCCATCTAGTGGATTATTAGATCATGTAAGGGTCATGAAATTTTGTTTCATTTGACAGTGGCACACATGGTGTGTCTCTCTCCCCGTCTTCCTTTATATTATGACATGAACCAGTTTTACAAGGCATACATACAGTAGGTTACTGCTGGGTCATTCCGGTTATTTTTTCTGTAAGTGTGGCAGTGGCCTACTCTTCTGCCAAGAAATGCATAAGTACATAACATAACATTACAACATAAGTATATTAATTTTTTTAAAGTTTCATAGCTCTTGAGTTACCGCATAACAGGAAAGATGTAACATAATTTATATTTACATAATATGTACATTTTATTAGGTCAGTATGGTTAGAAAACAACTGGTAGCTAATTTAGTATATTAAACAGAAAAACCTGAGTGCTGTAGAAACAACGGGTAAGCCAATGGTATTTAAACCAAGACACTGAGTAAAAAATAACATGCTACATTGCCAATTAACTAACAGAAATCGAAACAAAAGTTCCACTCATGTGAAAAAATAATCAATTTAGACGTGAAATTAATTACATAGATCAACACTTTGGGATAAAAAGATATTTATTGCAAACAGGTTATGAGAGTGTACAAGCAAAAACAAAATATTAATTATAAAATAATTATAGTAATAGTAAAAAACACTAATTTAAAAAGAAACCATTTTATTAGTAGGTTACTGAACATATTAGCCTACTATGTTTAAAAAAATCAAGGTAAACATTCCACTTTTGCCATAGCTGTAAGAAAAGACTTACTGAAGTGGAGTCGTACATTATAAAGCTTACTGAAGAAAAGACTTACTGAAGTGGAGTAAGAAAAGACTTACTGAAGTGGAGTCGTACATTATAAAGCTGCTCTTCAAACAAATTACAAAAATAGACAAACACTGCCTGCTTAAACTAATCACACAAATGATTGAACTTCACATAAAACTACTGGTACCTAGACAATAAACTGAAAAGTATAATCAGAATAGTATTTTGTAACTGTAGCAGCAGTAACCTCAGTTTAATACTTCCTTCATCTGATAAGCACCCTTGAACAAGAGTTCTTGATTGATCGATATTTCTGAGATGTCTTCTTTTTTTAGAGAAGTCTTGCATGTCTTCTATTGCTGTGTCTCTTTATTGTCCCTAGTTCCCTGTGTTGTGAAGTCAGTATATCGTGAACACAAATTCAGGCACTAGCAAGAGCTTTGAGCCCTAAACATTGGGGCACTGATAGAAAACTGGGTCGCACATAAATGTCACTGGTATTTATCAACAACATCACTGTATTACATTCCAGGACCAATGCCCTTCTAGTATGATTTGTGTTGTTTATCATCATTGTTACTGTTAAAAGTACAGTGCCATGATGACTTGAGATTCAACAAAACACTGGGTATACGCAGGTTATAAGCTTTTTAGGGTGCATTGTGAGCATTTTTACTGAGCAAACATTTCAGTGCACTGGAACAATTTTGAATGGGACAGCCCCAGAAATTGAAGACTGATTTTGGCCTCACACCTCAAGCCAAATAATTTAGAGGAGTTGTTAGTTTAGAGGTTCCCATATTTCTCCCACTCTAGACTGTTAACTTTTAAACAAAGTGATCAGTACTGACAAAAAGAAGTGCAGTTGTTGTTTTTTTTATTAACCTTATAAGAGGATTGTGTTTTTTTACACAGGTCATTCCCAAGGAACAACAAGCCTTTTCTTGCAATTGTATTGTACAAAGGCTGCAGTCTTGTTTTTTTTTTTGTTTTTTTTTACTCAAAAGGCCTTGAGAATTATACGCAAGGAATGATGTAGAGTTTTATTTACATTCCTCTGCCTAGGTTTTATTTACAAAGGTAATTTACCTGCAATTTTACACCTCATCACAGCATCTATATATGAATTCAAAATATGTGCATTCCTTGACACAAACTCGATCTCATGCCATCAAAACATTTTCAAAGACAGAGGGAAAGAATGTGTGCTATCTTTGAATAGAAAAGCAAAAGCTTTACGAAGTTGCAAACATTTACCATCCCTCTCAACGATATTGAAAATATTATCAAGAGGTGTACGTGTCACAAAAAAAATCAGAATTTTAAAGTTGCTTTGTGTGTTTCGACTCTTCCGTTCCGAGACTGATAAGAGTAAAATAAAACAACACGTAAAAATAGGGCTACGATTTTTCTTTCTACTAAAGAAAAAAAAAGTTCTCAAGTTCTCAACAAGGGGACCCCAAGATTAGCGATTAAGCAACAACAACAAAAAAATCAAGATATTTCTTATTTTAGTTCAGCCCTCAACAACTTTAAACAACCAGAATGCCAATGGTATTGACAACCCTGGATATTTGATGTGGTCAATTATTAAAATCTTAAAACTCCATGGTCAATTTCTGCCAAGTTCTTAAAAAAAATATTGGGTTGAAATAGGAGTAAAAAATATATTTTTTAAATTGTTCAGTCATGACAACTCTCTCTGAGTGTTTGGCATTGTAATGGTTATATGGCAATGTTGGTATGTTTGGTCTTGGCTGATCTGCTACCCTGCTGCTGTTATTGCTACTGCCAATACAGACATGACACGCTGCTGTGAGTAAGACATGCTGCTGCTGTACAATATGGTGTACATACATATATCCCAGTAGATCTATACAGGTAGAGCTGGGGAAGTTGGAGGGTTTCTGAAACTGCTAAGGCAAATGCTACCAAGGTATTTGAAGGTTGAGCATGCAAGCTTATTGGCTACTGATACAGCAGGAACCAATCAGCCAATCGGTGTCGTATAGATAACGATGTGATTGCAAGCAGGTTGAGTTAAGCACCTTTTAGCCTGTGCCGTTTAGAGTTTCATGACAGAACTTTGTATTTATTTAGTAAATCATCAACAACTGGAAAAGTCTTGGGGCTTTCAAATATTTTTGTGACAATGGGTCAAAAAGGTTGAGAACCACTGTTCCCTTTCGTTGTCACTCCGAGTTCCGAGGTTTCCGTTAGAAAGCCTATCAACTGCGAGTATTACAAAACGAGCCAATGGCAAAGAAATGCCATGGGTCTGCGGAATTTGCATGGCGCAACTCCGCCCCACCTCATGGGTATAAAAGGAGGACGCCGGCAGAATGCAGATATGTTTTCGCTTCGGAGCCAAGTTGATTCTTCACTCCACAAGCCATCTCTGAACTGTCAGCTTTTACAGACGAGCGAGATTCTCCGGTGTTGGTGTGACGGCGATCTCCCGGCGAGTGCATACTTCCTGCTTATCTGTGCAGTGGTTTGTCAGTGAGTGTATTTCTCCCCAGGCGTTTCAGCACCGAGTTTCCTCTCTAAAAGAGCTTGTCTTTTTAAAGATGCCTCGCCCATGCACTTCTGGTTGCGGCAGACTCGTGTCTGACTCTGATGGGCACGAGCACTGTCTAGTGTGTTTGGGCATTGATCACGCTAGAGCAGCGCTCGTGGATGACTCATGTTCTCTCTGTGGGAGTGAGAGTGAGAGCAAGAGTGAGAGTCCCCTCATACACACCCCGATCTGCTTCCTCTAAACCTAGAGCTAGTACTTCGGCTGGTGGCCAGGGTGACCTGAGGGTGATGGTGTGGAACAAGGTGCTGACTATTTGTCCGTGCCCTGCACCTACCTCTCCAGTGACGGTGCCCGTTAGTGTCCAGGGGGTTTCCTTTGGCGCTACAGAGGATGATGCCATGTCTGTCGCTCTTTTTTGTCGCCGCCAATTTACGTCCGCGGCCAACCCCAATTCCTTTCTTCCCGGATGTGCATGATGAGATCTCGAAGTCCTGGAAGACCCCATGTCTTCCCGCGACCGCTGGCTGATTTCATCCGCCTTTCCTCCCCTCGATGGAGCAACTGCCCATGGGTACACTGGGCTCCCCCCGGTTGAACGCTCTGTTGCGATGCAACTGTGTCCTCAGAGTGCTTCTTCTCGCGGCAAGCCTAAGCACCCATCCAAAGCCTGTAGATTTTCGTCTACGTTAGTGGCGAAGTCTTACAGACAGGCAGCTGCTTCTCTGCATGCTATGGCCACTCTGCAGGTCTACCAGGCCCAGATGCTCAGAGACATGCACGAGGGTAGGACAGACCCAGGGCTCTTTGATGAGCTGTGCGCCGCTACCGACCTCGCTCTCCGGGCGACGAAGGTGACCGCACGCTCCCTGGGTTTGGTGATGTCCACAGCCGTGGTCCAGGAGAGAATCTGGCTGAATCTGGCTGACATGAAGGATGCCGAGCGGTCCCGGCTGCTTGACACCCCCATGTCCCAGGCCGGCCTCTTCGGCGGTGTAGTTGAGGACTTCGCCCAACAGTTCTCGACTGCTCAGAAACAGACTGAGGCCATCAAACACATCCTGCCCCGTCGACCCGCTGCTGCCTCCACCCAGACGGACGGGCAGGTGCCTCAGTCTGTTCGCCGCCGAGGGCACCCTCCTGCGGCTCCCGCTAGAGGGCTGCATTGGGATTGAGTCCCACCGGGTCCCAAGGGACCCAACGCAAATCTCGCGGGAGCGGGCAGTTTGAACTTTGCAGCGGGCGGGAATGGGCGGCTAAAAAAAACGCGGTAGCCTAAGCGTTTTAGATGTCCCCCATAGCCTAGCCAGGCTACTATTCATCTTCCTGATCAGGGAGTCAGAATACATGCAGGCCAGGGAAACGAAACAAACAACCCCATGAATCTCTTTAATAAAAGCAATACAAATACGTGTTTTTTCCTGTGGGACGTGAGAAGACACAAAATCAATGCATCTCTATTATTGTGCGAGTTTTGCGGGTGCGGGCAGGAGTGGACATACATATTGCGGGAGCGGGCGGGAGTGTAACACATACGTTGCAGGAGCGGGCGGTAATGGTCAGAAATTCGGCGGGCGGGAGCGGGATGAAGAAAACAGTCCCGCCCCGCCCCTCCCGCCCGGCCCAAGCAGCAGCCTTCACCCGGGCCCAGTCGTGGAGGAAGCCACGGGAAGGCGCCCCAGCCCTCTCCAGCCCCACCCCCCGCTAAACGCCAGGCCAAGCGGCGCTCCTGAGACGGGCTTCTCAGGGATGACGATTGTTACTTCTCAGGAGATGGTAGCAGGACCACTCCTTCCCCCGGTGGAGGGCCGGGGGAGAATCTTTTGTTCTCCACTCCCCGCTGCTCACCCCCGGGTGGGCAGCACCCTAATGTGGTTAAAGAAAGAAGTAACACATCCATCCCTGAGCACACAGAGTTCTCGGACGACACGGTGCGCCGCCCCCGGGCCGTGCACCCCTCGTCCTCCTCTGTCTCAGAGCCGGATGACAGTGCGCACCGTCCCCGGACCGTGCTGCTCTCATCCTCCTCTGTCGCCAGCCCCCTGGCAGAGCAGACCCCCGTGGAACGTTCATCCTTCCCTGGTCTCCTCTGTCAGGACGCGGTCAATGATTGTGCCCCCACACTGGGCTGCTATGCCGTCCACGTCTGGGTCAGTCATTCCACCTCGCTGCACCACTGATGGGAAGTCTGTGGTTCGTATGACCCCGCTGGTACAGTCATTGGGAGCCTGGCTAGAGTTTGCTCGCTATGGTCGGTGGCAATGCCCCTATCATGAGAGCAGAGATTGCTACCCTACTGGCGAAGGGTGCGATCGAGACTGTCCCTCCAGCCGAAATGAGTTCCGGCTTCTACAGCCCGTACTTCATTGTCCCAAAGAAAATTGATTACGGCCAATCCTGGACCTGCGCGTTCTGAACCGCTCCCTTCACAGGCTGCCGTTCAAGATGCTCACCGCCAAACGCATTTTTGAATGTGTGCGGCCCCAGGATTGGTTTGCAGCGATCGACCTGAAGGACGCCTACTTCCATGTCTCCATTCTCCCTCGACACAGACCGTTCCTACGGTTTGCTTTCGAGGAGCAGGCATATCAGTACGCGGTTCTCTCATTCGGGCTAGCCCTGTCTCCTCGCGTCTTCACGAAGGTCGACGAGGCCGCCCTTGTTCCCCTACGGGAACACGGGGTTCGCATCCTGAACTATCTCGACGACTGGCTGATCCTAGCTCACTCTCAAGACCAGGTTTGCGAACACAGGGACCTAGTGCTCCGGCACTTAGCTCGTCTGGGCCTTCGGGTCAACTGGGAAAAGAGCAAACTTTGCCCCGTGCATAGGATCTCTTTCCTTGTTATGGACATCGACTCGGTCGCCATGTCCGCGCAGCTTACGAGCGCGCGTGCGCAGTCACTGCTGACTTGCCTGAGACAGTTCGAGGGCAAGAGTGCGGTTCCACTGAAACTTTTTCAGAGGCTCCTAGGGCATATGGCATCTACAGCCGCGGCAATGCCGCTCGGATTGCTTCATATGAGACCGCTTCAGCTTTGGCTTCGCGACCGAGTCCCGAGGTGGGCATGGCAACACGGCACCCTCCGAGTACCAGTTACTCCGACTTGCCGTCAGACCTTCACCCCGTGGTCGAACCTCAGTTTTCTACGGGCCGGAGTGCCCCTGGAACGAGCTTGTTGTTGTAACGACAGATGCCTCTACCACGGCTGGGGCGCCATGTGCAATGGACGTGCTGCCGCGGGCTCCTGGACAGGACCCCACCGCCTATGGCACCTCAATTGCCTCGAGTTGCTGGCTGTACGTCTTGCTCTGCGCCGCTTCCGGGCCGTGCTCAAGAATCAACACGTACTAGTCCGATCATACAATACCGCCACTGTAGCGTACATCAACCGTCAAGGTGGTCTACGCTCCCGCCGTATGCTCCCGCCATATGTCGCAACTCGCCCGCCACCTCCTCTTATGGAGTCAGAAGCATCTGAGGTCGCTTCATGCCATTTATATTCCCGGAGCCCTGAACTGTGCAGCCGACGAGCTCTCACGGCTTCAGCCCCTCCCTGGAGAATGGTGACTCCATCCCCAGTTGGTTCAGCTGATTTGGGACCAGTTCGGGGACGCACAGATGGATCTGTTTGCCTCTCACGACTCGACCCATTGCACCCTGTATTATTCCCTGACCGAGGGCACGCTCGGCATGGATGCACTGGCGCACAGCTGGCCGCAGGGCAGCAAATATGCGTTTCCCCCAGTGAGCCTTCTTCCGCAGACCCTGCACAAGGTCAGGGAGGACGAGGAGCAGGTCATTCTGGTAGCGCCGTACTGGCCCACCCGGACCTGGTTCTCCGAATTTGTACTCCTCGCGACAGCACCTCCCTGGCCAATTCCTCTGAGGAAGGACCTCCTTTCTCAGGGACGGGGCACCCCATGGTACCCTCGTCCCGATCTTTGGAACCTCCACGTGTGGCTCCTGGACGGGACGAGGCAGGTTTGAGTACCCTACCACCGGCGGTGGTGGCTACCATCACTTCCGCTAGAGCGTCGTCCACGAGACACGTCTATGCGTTGAAGTGGAACCTCTTTGTCAACTGGTGCTCTTCTCACCGAGAGGACCCCCGGAGATGTTTGATCAGTGTCGTGCTTTCCTTCCTTCAAGAAGGGTTGGGGCGAAGGCTGTCTCCCTCCACCCTCAAAGTCTATGTTGCCGCTATTTCCGCACACCATGACCCAGTCAAGTCTGTGGGGAAGCACGACCTGAGACCTCAGACCAGCTCTTTGTCTGTTATGGTGGGATGCTAAAGGGAAAGGCTCTCTCCAAGCAAAGGCTGTCTCACTGGATAGTGTATGCCATTGCTTTGGCATACCAGCAGCAAGGTCGACCGTGCCCCCTTGGTGTGACTGTCCACTCCACCCGGAGTGTGGCGTCCTCTTGGGCTCTAGCGCATGGCGCCTTGCTAACAGACATCTGCGGAGCTGCAGGCTGGGCGACACCTAACACATTCGCCAGATTCTACAACTCGCTTCAACTACGTAGGGCACTGGAAGACAGCCGAGAAGGTGGCGTGATTGGACTGGTATCCCCATTCGTCGTCATCCGACGGAACTCGGAGTGACAACAAAAGGGAACGTCTCGGTTACGGATGTAACCCTCGTTCCCTGAGTAGGGAACTGCCACTTTCCGCTGTACCGCGGGGATCGCCTGAGCTCAGTCTTGTCTCCTCAGCGAAGAAACATATCGGCATTCTGCCGGCGTCCTCCTTTTATACCCACGAGGTGGGGCGGAGTTGTGCCATGCAAATTCCGCAGACCCATGGCATTTCTTTGCCATTGGCTCGTTTTGTAATACTCGAAGTTGATAGGCTTTCTAAGCGAAACCCCATTAGTCGTCATCCGACGGAACGTCTCCGTTCCCTACTCAGGGAACGAGGGTTACATCTGTAACCGAGACGTTCTATATGATGTTTTTGGCTCCATGGGATCTCTCATAGTCGTATTTGAATTACAATACTTCTGTATATAAAAAATTTCTAGAAAATTGTGCTTAACAAGGACACGTCTCTGTTGCTGATTCAAGGCAATGATCTTTTCTGGGCTCTTTTATGTTCTGCACTCAAACAGACTTTCTCCTCTTGCCAAAGACATTGTTGATGAGCTTGGCCATGGACTTGGAGCCACTGTACCGTCTGCGGTCACCTCTATGCTTAAGCTGTTCCATCACATGCCGGATGAGTTTGGTGAAGAGGTTGGAGATATCCAGGTAGTTCTCAGCTGCCGACACCTCCTGGAAGTGGCATTTGTTCTCCTGGGCCAGGGAGCGGCCCTCCTCCTCACTCACTTGACGGCTGTGGCATAGGTCCTGCTTGTTACCCACCAGGCAGATGGGAACCTCTCTATTGAAATGAAATCAGATGATTTTCTTTCAAGAGAAATTTGCTTTATGGAAGAAAACATGGCCATATGATGTATTACTGTAAGTAAATTGAATATTGGTTGGGAATACATTTATAATGGCTACAGTCTAATAATGCTACAATACATGTGGCATCAAATGGTACTATCCATACTGACTCTAAACATGTTCACACACTGAGTTTCATTTCTCACAGTGTGTCCTAATTGGAACAATGCCATTGGCAGACATTTTCCTCATGTGGCAGCATAGCAAGTGGAACATTTTTAAATAAAATATCAAATGGTCACAATGTGTGAGCTCAAACAACGAAGAAATGGGTTGGAAACTTGCTGCGAAGCTAAAACCTCACTAGAAGTACAACCACTTGTTGCCATGTTTTGAAGTGTAAAAACTTTTAAATAAATTGAGGAACTAAAACCACCCATGAGTGATCTCATTGCCCATTTCAGAGTTCTAATGGGCTCCAGATGCCTAGTCTCATGCTCACTTCCTATTGTTTCAAAGGACTTTCAAATGACAAATAGCCAGTGAAACCTAAACCAACCAGACTTTTAAATTTCTCTATAAATGTGATGGACTAAAATGGAAAGCTTTGGCCTGCTGGTCATACTGCAGTTATCAAAACCATTGGAAATATCATTGACATGGGTAGATTTTTATGAGTTATGTACATTGCTGTGGTCTAGTCATAATGTGACCCAGTCTGTCCATTACAGATGTGCAGTGATCTAAGCAGGAAGCCTCTACTAGCTGTTCGGCAAATGGTCCTGGTTAATTCATCCTCCTATTCCAGTCAGCATCAGACAAAGGTCAAAAAGTCACTGGAGAGACACTGACTCACCCTTTACAGGTTTCTCGACGACTTTCTTTGATCTGCGCCAGGATGTTTTTGGCATTTAGGAAGGACGTACGGTCGCTGATGGTGTACACCACCACAAAGCCATCAGCCCAATCCACCGGTTCCTCCAGGATACATCTGCTCTCTCCACTCTGCCAGGGGACGGGGGGCACACAGAGGTCCAGTAAAAAAAACATGCTCATCTAAAGTCCCCTCTGACAAAATGGAAAAGCGGACTATGTAATTTCATTTGTTTACAGTTGACTAGTTCTCTACCAGAAGTTTTTGTTTTAGATCCAGTGACTGACTGATGTTGGCTGTTTATTGGACAAGCATTTAGTTACAGGGTAGAAAGGTGCTCATATCAGGACTTCGGTTTTTGGAAATCAAAGTAAAACAATAACTGCCGAAGTAAAAGTTCCCAGATGCAGCAGCTGTAAGCTGTGAGGCTCAGTTTTCAAAGGCTTTGCACTGTATACTCTGCTTCAGGGAAATATCATAAATCCCAGTAGAACACAACATGCATTTTCCATAAGAAGCAGGTATATCTGAGCATGTTGCCCTATGGCAGTGTTTGTATGAATGCTAGCCATGAGCTCAGGGTAGACATTATGAATGTATAAACACAAACCTGCGAGCACGGATCAAAGACTTCCAAGTTCAACTGTCTTCCATCAATGGAGAACCTTTTATGGTATAAGGAGTCTGCAACAAACAATTTTGGATAAAATCCTTGGTATTACAACAAACGTGCATCATAAAATCTGACCCCTGAAATGAAGGTGGACCGTTAGATGCTCATATAAAATTCAAGGGAATAAAAGTAGAGACTGAGTGCATGTGATGTGATACACATGTAGTTGGATCAGAGGTGGGTGATTACTGGGAGCTTCAGGAATCCTTGGCATGATTGGATGAATTAGACTTTTGGGAACTGGACAATAGGAAAACACACACCAGCATTGTGTGTGCACAGGGCCTTTTACAATTAATGTAAATAATGGTAAACATTAATTTTGGAAACATGAAAACTATGTTATTATTTTTTTTGCTTCATGTCGCTCCTATATGACTTTCTTTCTTCTGTGGAACACAAAAGTAGATATTATGAAGAATTTTTTTATCTTTTTTTCTGTACAATGAAAGTCAAAGAAGTCCAAAAACAACATTGGACCCCACTGACAAAAAAAAGTTTTCAAAATCTTTTGAAAAAGAAATTAAGTTGCACAGTGTCACGATTATGTTCTGTTTAGTTGTTCCTGTGATGTCTGTATGAGTTCTCATTAGTCTCCATGGTTACTGATTAGTTCATCTTTGTCCAGCTGTTTCTGTTTAGTTCATTTACTCCTTCATCGTGTACTTTCAACAGCCACCATTCCATGACACACAGGTTTGGAACAACATGAGTACATAATTACAGAATTTTTTTAACTAACCCTGTAGAACTTTCTTAGATAAAATAAAACATAAGAACACTGTAAAAAAAAAAAGATATCCTGTTAAATTTATAGTAAAAAAACAGCAGCTGTGGTTGCCAAACCTTCACTGTAAAAAAAAAAATACAGTGACAATATTGCAGGTATTATGGGGTGACATAATGGCGCCTGTATATTTTACAACTTATAGCTGTATATTTCCATTATTTTGTTATATAATGTTAATTTACCAATCTACTTGAAGTACAAAAATCTGAATTGTACTGATAACCACCATAATAAATATGTTTGTAGACAGAGCACATGGTCATACACACAAAGACAGAAGCAACACCATCAGGGTGTGACTCTAAAAAATTCAATAAACATTAACTAAATGACACCAAATGTTACATAAACACCATAATGTACACAGTACTCATAACAAAAATAAGAAGAAACTAAATTATTTAATAAAATATAATTTTTTGATGTGTCATACAAGGACTTCTGGGAATCTACTGTTTTTCAGCATATGGTAATTCATCATTTTTACTTGCAAAAACCATACATTTGACTATTTTACAGTAACAATTACATATAAGTGATGCTAAACCATTTACAGTTTTTCTCCATGATGAGGTAACTTAAAGTTAAGCGGTTAAAAGCTTTTTACTGTAGCTTTTTTTACAGTATAATTATGTACATTTTACTATGTAGTCTTACATCTTTCTGTCTTTTGAAGAGAACGTTTTTAGCATGCAATAAGTTTTCAATCATTTTATTCTTCTTTATTTTGTAATGTACAAATTTTATCAACTTCTGTTCTTCTTCCAGCTGTTTATAATGGATTTCCTCTTGCAAGCTCACAGTTAGGTTGTTCATGTATTAAATGATTTACGTACAGTATGTGAATTATAACATTTAATAATATGGCAGACATAATGCTGAGGCAGATAAACCCCGTGAAAACATGAGTAAAGTTCTGGCTGCATTATTAAATATGCATGTGAGACTGTACTTACTGGCATTTGATGCATATTCTCCTATGAACCGTTTGGTCAAAAATCTCACTAAAACCGCTGAGGACAAGAGAGAGGGGAAGATTGATTAATTAGTTATTGAGATTGATCACCCAGAGCTGTGATGTACTGTACATGACTTATATGACAGCTTGAAAAAGGAAGAGAGGGCACAAGGTCAAAGTCCAGCCCCTCATCAAAGACTTGGCCAACTCTACAGTGAACGCTGGTGTATATTTGGCATAGGAAAAACGTTACATTTTCTCCATGAGCACACTACCTGGTCTATATTAAATATTTGAGCCATGAAGCTATGCTGGCTCATTGAGTCATTGAAGTCAGAGCTTGAGTTTCCATGCATAAATACACACTCTGCGGCAGCTTCGTGAAAGCTGCTTTCAATCCTTCAGTCATATTTTAACACTTATTCCTCACCAAACCTCAAATCTGCAACAGACCTTCCTTGTTGTTCTGTTCTGCCTTCACCCTGGTCATTTGGATCCAAACCCTGATTGAGGACTCCCTCATGACTCCCACTAAACTAGTTTTGGTCTCAGGGGATGTACCATCATCGTTTCCCAACTACTTAATAGTCATTAGTACAGGTATGCAGCCTGAAGGGCTAAATGTTCCTATGCCGCAGAGTGGAACAAAAAATAATCTTTCGCCAATTTCAGCAATTACTTGCATCTTACAACCATTTATTTTAATTTCCCTCTCAGATGACTTCTATAAGTTAACGATGATCTCACTATGATCTGTTCCAATATACAAAGTCCTTCCAGTGTTTGCAGAGGGCAGAAATAATTGCGCTGTGATACACACACCAACACACCGCTCACACATGGATGATTTCCAACTCAAAATGTGAGGACCATGCAACAGACACATGGGTAAAAAGAGATGCGGTAAACTTTTAGTTAATCTGAAAGACACATATGCATATAAAATGCATGGACTATATTCAATATAAAATGAGCACTTACCAGATTTACCTGCTCCCTCACTGCCCAGCAGGGCCAGTTTGATGTCATTCATTGTTGTAGACGGTACCCTGTGCTGGCTGTGCTTCTTTGTGTCCAAGTGGTTGGACTGTCCCAGCCACAACTCCTTACTATTTACTCTGCTCAGTAAAGTGGTGCTACGCTCCCTCACTCTCTCTATCTCTCTTGCTCTTTTTCTGTTACACTCGCAGACGTTCCTCTCTTCTGTCTCCCCTCCCACTACACAGAGTGCCGAACTGCCACAAGGTCAATTCACCATCCCTTTGATATTTAAAAGTTGTTCAGCTAAGTGGAGAGTGAATTTAAACCAAAGTGATCTGGGATCTGATTTTGATTAGAAACTGATTTAGATTTAAGCAATATTAAAAAAATGTTGCTCACAGTCCAGTAAGTAAATGGCACTATTCTCTGTTTTCTCTGTCAACAAAAATAGCCACAAACAAAGCCACAGTAGAACTGTTGCTCTTCTCAGAGCAACATAAAGTTGTTTCGTTTCTGAATAATTTTCTGAATCTGTGTTTTGAGTAAATCAGTTAAAATTTAACAGATTTTATTCCAGGTTAATAAAGACAAAAAATAAATAAAAAAATAAATAGTCTTGTCGCTAATGCCGTATCAATGTAACCTGCAGAAAGAGTCCATGCAAAATAACCACCACAGAGGGTATTATAGAATAAAATAGAATAGAATGGAATTTATCTTAACGATTATAGATTACCATGGGTTTTTGAATACTTGATTATGATAAATATGCAACTGTAGCTCTAAAATGAAGTTTTGGAATTAGCAACGCAGGCTTGGGATGTGAAAATTAAGTAGAAAGTAGTAAAAGTAGAATATAATAGAAATTATTGCTACACACAAGATTGTTTTATAGACAAAAATCTGACGAATGTCTTGAAATAAAACATCTGAACAATGTTTTGAGTTGTGGTAACCATGGTATAAGTGGAATAATAATCCTCGCCCGAAGAGTAACCTTCCACTATACCACTTCATTGTGCATTATTTCTCAACAATTCAACGGCCCGTCACCAATTATTTCTTTTTTAGAATAATACGTTTTTGTTTGATACAATAGTGGAATATCATCAGGAATCATATCATGCTGAGACTCCAGAACATTCCCCTTATACTCTTCTGGCTACTTGTATAAGCTCTCTCAAGCAAGTCCCCATGTGAAGTATATACAGTAAATAGCCTATACAGTCGTATCCTGAAATTGAAGTTTTGGGTCAGGTATTTAAAGTAGTTGGTAAAGCTGTCTCGCACCAAGTAGCCTACGCTATCTCTCAATTATCTGGGTGAACATGTTAGCCCTAACAGCATAGTACTAATGCCAACATATAAGTCGGCCAAGAATGTCAGCCATATTTTGATTGCAGGGATCAATTTTTTTTAAAGAGAGAGCAGCAATCAATTTTCCCTCTTTTCCAGAACAGTTCCAAAAATTGAATGACGTGCAGCCATCCAAACTTCAATTTCATGGGCTGCTACACTGGTAAGGGAGTCTTTTTTCCCGCAGACCTTTTTTTCTGTCTCAGTCTTTTCATTCTTCAGCTGAGTTCACCGCGGTGTCCCATTATTATTCTGTTATGTTTCATTCGATTTTTGTCATCTGAGGACTCACAGACACTTTAGAATACAAAAGCTCCAAATGTGCCTGGCACCATAAACATGTTGCACATGTCAGGTTTAGTCCATTTCAACACTGAGTATTTCACTTTAGACAGAATGGAATTTCATGAAATTACAGCTAACAAATATTGTGGAATCAGTGCAGCTTGAAAACGAATATCACTCAAGTTAAAAAAGCATGCAAATACCTTATCAACAAGCAATCACTGACAACAACAAAAAAACATGTTTATGAAACAGATGAAAACAGAATGCCTATTATGATTATGAAACAGAAGAACGCTATACATCACTTTTATATAAAAGACATGCTTTAAATAGTCAAGCAGCATGTAGATGTGAATCAAACATGATAAAGACTTGACATTATAAAGCTCCATCAAACCACACAATATTTTCTGATCTGCTCTAAAAGGACGCATTTGTAATACGGCTATATTAATATGGCTTTTCTCTTTTGTGAAACCCTAAATATTGGTTCTATTTAGACAGCAACATGTTATGAAACATGTCATTTATTTACTTGCTCGTACTGAATGGATTGTAATATTTATCTACATGTTTCAAATGCAGTTGCATGTCTAATCGCAATCAAAGTATTTCCAAAGGCACTCACAAAAGAGTGGGCAAAAAATGCCCATTAAACTACAAGAAATCATGACCTCCTTTGAGTCATTATAAATGAGTACTCTAAGCTGAAGGGGGGGAAATGAGGCCAGCTGTATCTCATGAGAAGAAGAGGAAAGGGGGATTTAAAAGCTGCCAGTAGAGTTATTGCATCATGTCTGTGTTTAGTGCGGCCTTGTGGGGGCTCTGCTCTTATCCCCCATCTTTAAGAAGGCAATCAGGGGTGTAATCCTGCAGGTATTGGGGGAATTCTCAGAGACCCAGACCAGGCACTGATCTGATTTAATTGTCATCAGGAAGCTGTCAGTTAAGATGAGCCAGGAAGTGTCTGCTGGGGTTAAGAATTACAGTACCTTTTCAGGGAAACTCAATTTGTTAAGGGGGGGAAAAATCTGATTTCTCTGAAGAAAGATGATCACTCTTAGATGGCATCAAAGCTCACTTAATATTTCTTTAAGGAAGTGTTGGAGGAAGATTGTCCAATGTAAGGGCCTGTGATATTACAGCAAGAAACAAATTATTCACCGGCATTGAGTACTTATGCCAAACATGACACATTGTAAACTCTTACGTACATGCAATTCTCTGAATTATGATGCTTTATTAGCATTAAAAAAAAAAACGTTTTATTTTATTTAACCATCATCCTCTCCTCCTGAACCTGTAAAAAATATTGACTATATTTGTATAATTAATAAGAATAATAAAAGTATAATAAGTATAATAAATTATTTAAAAAAATAATAATTATACTTATTCTTTTTTTTGTCCAGAAAGCTTATATCATTTCATTTTTATAATTTCTTTCTATTTTTAATGCATTTTTTAAAGATATGTTGTGCTTTTTTATTATTTAATATATCTCTTAATTACTAGATTTTATCAATAATTAATTTAATAAAATAATTTAAGCACATTCTTCACATCCTTTCTCTTAAATATGCACCAATGCTCTATTTTCTAAATGTCATAATCATTTGCTAACAAACAAGTATTCATTACTTCAATGAGCTCGTTGTTTCTGCATTAAATTATTACATTGTTTAAATTGATACATTTTACATTTTGTATATCTGAAATGCTTAACTTATACAGTTACCTCTGATTACAGAACACTCTAAATTGTAATGGACTCACACTTTCTGTAAAGCTGCTTTGAATTGATGTGTATTGTGAAAAAAGCTCTACACAAATAAACGTGAATTGAATTGAAATACAAAATAACTCTCCATTACATGCAAAAACTTGTTAAAACAGCTCAAAAAGTCTCACATTGGGTGTCTCTGCTGACCTCTTGTGTAAAAAGAAAATAATAAACATATTTCACGACACTTGAGACTATGGACTAATAGCTCTATATGGAGCAAATGAACTGTTCCCCTGGGTCCTAAAGTCAGTTTTTCTTCAGTTTTATTCTTCTCTATGTGTCCAGGTATATATTTTAGTCATTATATTTTTTTAAAAATTGGTAAAGCTTAAGCATTTTTTATAGGTTTGTATTTATAATGAAGTGTCAGATATTATAATAATTCAAGTAGTTAGGTGGACAGCAGGGGGATAAAAGTAAAACCTTGAAGAATATTTATTTGTAAATGCTGAATTTAACTAAATATAATATAAAATAGAATATATAAAATATGTTCTCCATTGTAAATGTGTTCAAATCTAACCACTTTAAATCTGTGTGCAGTCTGCATTGTGACTGATTGATTTTTGTAAAAAAAAAAAAAAAAGAAGCCACCCCTATTCATGTTAAATGATTTTGTACACTGAGTGTTATGTGATAATATCGCTACAGAAAATGACTAGAAATTGGATTACGGCTGTCTTAAGAAAGCAATAACTTATGTACAGATTCTTTCTCTTACAAATATTGAACAAAAAACAGTGTCCTCTTACCTTGGTGCAGAAGACATATGCATTTTGTTTTCACATATCAAACACAAAGTGGAAAAACCTCATATTGATTTAGCGTGGCCGGCGGAGATGTCATCTGAATGTTTTTCACTTGTAATGAAATTATCCAGGGCCCTCTTCTTGGCT
The DNA here is from genome assembly GCA_030578255.1 of Tiaroga cobitis. NCBI lineage: Eukaryota > Metazoa > Chordata > Actinopteri > Cypriniformes > Leuciscidae > Tiaroga > Tiaroga cobitis. The sequence continues at coordinate 18,262,110 of CM060597.1, forward strand.
TATGGCCTCCGTGCTTGTGGATGGCCAGACTTTATTAGTCTGTCAGAACTCCACATGCAACAATACAGCCTCAAGAATCTAAGGGAGTTCTAGTGAGTCTCTTCTCTACGGGAAAAAGCCCTCTCATACTTATTACAGTGTTCACATGCTCACACAAAGACCATCAATGAGTCACACACTCAGCTCAGGCCAACACCAACACTGCAGTTCTGTGACTCCCATGCATGTAGAGCTATTTTCACAGTTTTAAAACGTAACATGATGTTTTAATCAGTTCCCTGTAAGTAAAATTGAATTAAAATATTGTTGTTAGAACAGACCATTTTGCAAATAAGGCCTAGCGTTTGTGTACCACCTGCCAGGATGAGGCATATGTCAGGGCTATTCGAGTGCCTATAAATGGACCATTTACTTCAAACAGAATTGCAGGAAAAAAATTAGGGCTATTTTATGCTAATGTTTCAGACATATTTGAGTCTTTTAAACCCATCCAACTCTTATAAAAACAATAATACATTTTGGAAAACCTATTTTACAATAAACATACTTTTGTACAAAGCCTTGTCTAGTGTTTAGTGTTTAAAGGCTGTATGTCTAAATGTCAATTTCCTTCCATTGTCATTGCCATGGGAAAGGTTCTGCACAGCATAGGTATTTAAATTATTTAGAAAATCTCCAGATGTAGTTTTAATCTCTTATTTTGTACATTTCAATGTACAAGCTAAGTTACAGTTGTTTTTGGGAAAGTAATTACTTGCATGAGTAATTTGTGATAAAATGAGCTTACTTCTGGCAGGCAGTTGGTGAAAATTCAACAAAGGCCTTTTAAAAAAGCTCTCTGATATTTCTTTAGTGACTCCAACTCACCAGCAACATGTAATGCTTTGCTTTCAATTTTACAAAGTCTTGATGTTCAATCAGCAACATTTCATCCATAACTGACTGTATATTTAAATTAGGTTCATTTCAAGTCTGATTTTAAAACCATTAGGGAACCGCAATGTTTTGTTTGTGTAGAAGAAGGAAACAAGAAGCTCTGAATCACATATTTACACCATACAGTATATATTTCAGACTAAATACAATCCAGCTAAAGATAGCAAATGATCTGCACAGCAATTCCAGCAAGTAAGACCAGTATTACAAAATTCAGAAGACATATGAATATCAAACCTATTTGTGAACCACATGGAGGAACATGCTGAATGAAAAAGTGTCCCACCCGCCTGTGAAAACATTAGATATTTCTGTCTCATTAGTCAATAAACATTTGAAAGATCAATTTAAAACATCACAGTAATGTAGGAACATCAGCCTAATATATCCCCATTTTATTCTAGAAAGTGTTTGTGGGATTCGGTCACATTATGCACCTCCTCCTGCCACCAAAAAAGTCCAATATGAACTAATGTGTTGCCACAGGCTACATGAAGTGCTCCCTCTACAGGTCAATAATATCATCACAGTTAAACAGCTGGGAAAATGACCTCATTACAAGGGATTTTTGGATTAAAATAAAAATGAAATTTAGAACAAACATATTATATAATATTACCAATTAATGTTGCATATCTATCTTTACTAAGTAGCAGTTGCCAGCAACCAGTCAGCTATCAAATTGATTGTACAATTTAATATAAGTGTAAGCATTGGAATAAATACTAGTGCAAGACCTTAGGCAAAGTCTGGAGATATAGGCTTATATTAACACCTACCCACAGCTACAGATAACAGCATAATACATGAACTGATTTTAATGTGCGAGATTAGTCCTCAGAAAAAAAGCATATACTGTTTTTCAACATGAATCCTTAAAAAACAGCATTCCAGCCAGTATGGAAAACTCAGAGCTCAAAGTGGATCAAATGTCTCTGTACACGTATATAGAGGCACGACTAATAGTGATTTCTCCTCCAGTTTAGTGAGTGCCTCCTCTTCCTCTTTCTGTGGCTCTGCTCTCTTCTCTCGGGCCAGGGAAATCCAGTCACCATGGCTTGTTCCAGCTCCTCGTAATCCTCAATGTCAGAGTCCTCCTCCTCCTGGACAGGGCAGGTCAGATCTGGGAACACCTCCCTCAATTTGGAGGTAAAAAAGGACTGTAGACTGTGGCCTGCCTGAGCCACTTCTGAGTCAGGCTAGAGAGAGAAACAGCGTGGTCAGCATCTACAGTATCTGTCCTCTTAAGATCTAGAGATACTATATGTCTGAGTATACTCCTATACATATTTAATACTATATCAGTCTAAAGTACATGAACCTGCTAAATCCCAATAAGGTCCTTACGACCTTGATGATACTAAAGAATTGCATCAGTATAACTGTCGTAATCAGTATTTTGTCTTGTTTCGCACAGTTTTTTAGAGATATATATATATATTTTTTTTTACATACATATATACAGTAGTGACCAAAAGTGACCAAAACCATTAAGTCTAAGAAAAAAATAACATTTACAGGCTTTATTCAAATATTATTAAAAATTGGTTAAATATTTTCTAAGTGTATAACATAGTTGTGCTTAGAGTCAATTGTTTTGAAAATGAAAGTAAAGTGACAGGTGAAGGCCATAACCCATATTTTGAATTTGTCCCCTGCATTTAACTCATCCAAGTCAGTACACATATATTAGGAGTAGTGAGCAATGAACACACACACACACACTGCAAACCATGGACACAAACCCGGAGCAGTGGGGAGGCATTTTGCTTGTGGCACCCGGGGAGCGATTGGGGTTTAGGTGCCTTGCTTAAGGGCACCTCAGTCATTTCCTGCCCCTAATAAAAGTATTTATTTATTTGTGATAACACGATGAAACATGCAAATTTGAGAGTAATATTTTTTTTTTGTCCTTCGATCGCCCTAATCTTCTCACAAACTCCCTCCCCTCACTATTGATCTGATCCGTACATCACTATTGCCCACTACTGTAGGTAAATGGATTGAGACGACCCTCCGTAATAGTCATTGGATAATTTGTAATTGGTGTCACTACATGGCCACATGCTTTTGGTAATGTATTGTACAAGAAATAAAGATGGATTTGGAAGATGCCAGAGAGAGGAACTGTAAGTAGCCACTTACAAATTCTTGTGATTTGACGGACAGGATTAGATGAATAAGATCCTCCCACACTTTCGTTCAGAACTTCATTTATTATACAATGCAAATACACAAAATGAACTAAAATGAGTGTAGCTTTTTTTTAGCTTAATCTATTAAGAATTTAATTTAAACTAAATTAAACGGGATATTAAAAAAGTGATGCATAATCATTACATCAGCACGTGGTTTGAATGTGAATCAGTTATGAAATTAAATATTCAACACTAATGGCTAGAAGGAAGTAGATTAAAAAATAATGCAATTCACTCACGTAGTTGAACTTGGCACAGTTTTTGAACATGAGCAGGACATCAGCCACAAACTCTTGAGGGGAAAGATAGTGTGTGTGGCTGTTTCTGCTGAGCCTGTTCCGGATGACAGACAAATCCATGGGTTTCTTGATGATCTGATAATAATGACGGGCCTATACATAGATAAAGATAAAAAAAAATGAACAGATTTAAAGTAATAAAAGTATCATCTACAAATATAAAATCATGAGATATTCATTTTAAAATTACCAGAGGGCTGACAGGCTCATGGAACGGAGCACTGAGAATGTTGCTGAGGATCAGCAGCGTCAACTTCTCGCATTTCTGTGATCAAACAGACAAGTCATCCATCAACAGAGATATTTCACTCAGACTGTAAATCTCCTGAGGGAGAAACTTTTTTGGGATTTAGACACTCAGATTTCTAAGGTCACAGAATTGATCAGAGCTAGGACAGATGAGCATCCCCTTCTCTTACCTTCTGGTCACACGCCGACAGCCCATATGGCATCGTGCCTGTGGACATCTGGACATTCTCACAGTCATATTCCACCTCTGGTTGCTCCAAGTCCCTGCACAGGGTGCAAATCCAGTCACCTCTATGGAAGCCCAAGATGATAAAGGTTAGTTTCAGTGGTAAGTAAAGACAAAGGCAGATACGTAAAGTAGGAGGGAGAGTGGCTTACATGGGAAAACTATGGAGTGGGGGAACGTGGCATGACAGGTGAAAGACCTTTGGGCAACGGTCACAACACAGAAGGTCTCCTCCTATGAGACAGACCGCACAGAAGTCCTCGTTCTCTATCTCAGGTCTTTCCTCTGCAGGCTGATGCTCAACAACAGGTTCTGATACATTCTCAGAGCCAGTGGCAGGTTGGAGAACCGGCGGCTCCGCCTCCCATTCAGACTCAGGTTCAAGATTCACAGTCACTTCGGCTGTGGAATCCGGATCTGATTCAAATTCTTGTTCAGAAGCCGAGAGCACTGATTCAGGAGGTTGCTCCGAAATGACATCTGATTCCGATTCGACTTGCAGTTCAGATTCAGGGCTCGGATCTGATTCCTGCAGGAGCTCTGATTCCATATCTGCATCTGAACCTGGTTCAGCCTCTCTTGTGGATTCAGTTTGGAAATCAGAATCTGTAACTGATCTGACTTCAGATGGGAAGTGTATCTCTTCAGTGTCAGGTTGTAAGACAGGATCTGAATCATTGGAGATGGCTAGCACCCCGGACTCTTGGTTTAGGTTGCAAAATTCTTGCACAGGAGGCTGAGAAACCTCAAGGGAGACAGATGATTCACAACTGTGCAGATGTTCTGGTGATAGTTGCTCTGTGGGCGACACGCTGTCCTCTGGCTGAACTGATTCCTTATCCAATGTTCCCTTCAAGGAAATGAAAATTATTAATACGAACTGTGAGATGATACAAACCGTTTAGAGAAACATTTCATCAACATTGAAGTGATACCTGAGAAGTGACCTCTCTTTCTAGCACCCTCAAGACAGTTTCTTCAGGTTTGAGTCCAGACTCTGTCTGAGAAGTAAGATCTGTGCTCTGATGGTTCTGTGGTGGATGTCGTGATACCAGGATCTTGAGTCGCTCAAGACACACAACTGGAACCTTAGAACCATCTGGGGCTTCTTTGTCACTGTATCAAACGAAAACACCCAAACATTTCAAACTTTCTAAGACAAATTTGCAATCTAAATACTTATAGGGCTGCATGATTAATAGAAATAAAAACGAAATCGTGAAATGGTTTAGTGCGATTATCAAATTGAGAAGGCTCAAGGCTGTGATTTAATTAAAGGTAGGGTATGGGATTTGCAAAACGGCCGGCAGATTTTGAAAATACACAACTCAAAAGGTCCTACCTTCTTTCCTCCAACGCACCCATTCGAAGAACATGGACGCGCAATCATGCATCTGCAAAACTCAGATGCGCGAGATTGCACTCTCTCTCTCTCTGTACCGGGGCGACTTGCACTTACTGTGACTGGGTCACGAGCTTTGAGTATGCGCACGAAGGGGACACGCGTGCGAGGGGGATGGGGGGAGGGGGGTATGGTACGACCGTTTGATTGACGCACATACAGTCCATTGATTCTAGGTGGTCTTGGAAATGATTGGCTGGAGTCCTGCCCGTTCCACAGATGATTAAATTGCTTAATTTTCATTTCAGTGCTTCTAACTCAGTGGCTGTAAGTGGGTTAGGAATAGGATTTCAAGTGATTTTGAAAAAAATGGTCAAAAAAGAAAATCACATACCCCGCCTTTAAATATATTTTTTATATTTGCGTGTTTCTGTGTTATTTTATGACCTGGTGTTTTCAGTTTCTCAGAGCGGCTCAGTTTGCAGTAAATACTGCTCCGTGGTTTATATGCTCTATATAATGCTATAATAATGCTCTGTGGTTTAACATTTAAAAATCAAGAAATTTAAGCAGCCATAAATATTAATATAGTAATTTTACAGTTGTACAATAAAATATTTGTATTATTATTTTAATTGTATTTTCTTAAAGGTATTGTAGGTAGGAATTTTATAAAAACTTTTTTCCAAATTTGTTTAAACTTTCTGTATATATCAATGCATAATTAAAATGTAAGTACTCTGATAAAAACAGTATAAAAATCGAGTGACTCTATACCGTTTAATCTGCACTAAACACAGCTCATTATTTACATTCGGGACGAAACAAGGGATTGGCTTAGGCGACTGTCACTCTCTCGCAACCATGGCAACCACCCTTTTGCCACACAGGACCTGCCCACTTGCGCGCGCATCCGTTTGATTTGAGGAATTCAAGAGGCACGGAACCTAGGAATAGCAAAACAATGGCAGAGATTAGAAAGACCAATCAAAATTCACATATGCAGTTCGCGAAGGCAAACCAGGCAAAAAAAGGAAGACAGTAACGTTACTAGAAAAGGTAATGAACAAAAAGTATTTGGATAAACAACAAAATAAAACGCATGCCAATATCGGCGTGGCTTTCCAGCGATGGCGAGAACTGAGAGACCTCAAGGGGCTGAAAAGTGACGCCTGGATGGTTATATTTCTGCTGGACAGGTAAATCTTTCTTTTTGTATTTTGAGCATACATATTTTTTTCTTTATGTTTTCATGAAGCATGTGTCATTAGCACACGTAGCTGCCTAATATAGCTAACATAACATTACTTAGTGATCCGTAGTAGAGAGATGATAAATAATATATATGCCTAGCTCAAGATGATAGCTATAGTGTTGAATTGTGCATAATTTTGCTTTAGATAACTAAATACATGTTTAACAGATAGTAGGCCGATCCGCATCCAGGAACTTTTCTTAGAATTATATTTACCCTCTGTCTAACTCTTTTACCATGTTCACCTGGAAGTTTACCTGCACGGTTTTTTCGCCTTTGTTTTGTTTTTAAACAAAAAATCCCTCGACCCCGGATCTGTCCTCGACCTGACGATGCGGTACTTGTCTCTGGAGTGTAGTCCTCATCAGAGTCAACAATGCTTTCATTATGGAAACTCTTACATGCAGAACACCATATATGTTATGAATGTTACACGAAATTCATCTTCATCACAGTGTAAATGATGGCAATGGAAAAACGTGTATCATGCAACCTGTTTTTAGCTTTGCCTTATAGATAACTAGCTCGTTAGCGAATCAATAAATATATATTTTAATCTTTACCAATATCAATATGCTACTTGATAGTGAGTACTAAAATACATCTTATTTGTTTATCTTCATAATGATGAAGTTAGATTTTTTTGTTACATGTGATTCTGACATGATGTCACTACATGCACTGCGCTCCTTCCTCTCCGCTCGTCTCAGGTAAATAATGCGTCTTCAGCTCAGCGGTCGGAGTCGCGCGTTCATGTGTTTTGGAGGCGTGGCTTTGGAAGGAGCCCAGAAGGGAGGGGGTGGAGTGAATGGAAATAATGAGCTGTCTTTAAAACAGTCGTGAGAGGTCTACAGACACTCGATTTTTATACTTTCTTTTTCAGAGTACTTACATTTTAATTATGCATTGATAAATACAGAAAGTTTAAACAAATTTGGAAAAAAGTTTTTTTTATACAATTCCTACCTACAATACCTTTAACTAATCAATTTTTATTTTACAGTGAAATATTGCAATAGTAACATTTCGTATACTGTTTAATATTTTGATTTAGTAATAATATTAATAATTAATATGTTTATTATTTTACAGTCATTTTGATAAATAATCAACAAGATCAACAAACTATGTTTTTGTAATCACATTTTAAATTCCAATTGCAATTTTTATAAGACAAATTGTGCAGCCCCAGTTACATCCAATCAATTATACCTGGTGTCTGGATCCTCTCGAGGCATTCTGCTCTTTCTGGTATTCAGCCTTCTGTTTTCATAGGCATATGCATATACATTATCTGAAACCAGGAAAAAAATGTATGTAGATAGATTAATCCACCACAGAATATCTTAATTTATTTATATCGCAAGTTAAACATGACAGAAGCTTATTTAGAAATCATAAATGGCCTCTTTACCTGGTTCAGACTTGTAGGTGGTCGGCGTGGACGCATTGTGACTGCTTATATGTCCCGGGATCATCTCAGAATCATCAAAGCGTGCACAGACCTGCTGGGATACAGGAAGTAAACAGTAAAATAAAGGTTTTGAAACATTGCCATTCTGTTGACAGGTAATGGATGCAGTGATGTCACAACATCCGCAAACAGACAAAATCAGTGAATATGAATGTGAGCCAACAGTGAACTTGTTAAACCGAATACAATCAGTTATGTGGGCTGCTGCATTTAATTTGTTCTCAAACAGAAAGAGGTTAAAGGAACTGTTTCCTAGACAACAGTTATTTATTTTGATGTACATCATCTGTATTATTCCTTAAAAGGCAAGTAATAGATCTGTGTGCACTGAAACAAAGGTGTTTTGGACTGTATGACAAAGACTGGATGTTTGAAATGGACTTAAAAAGGAATTATGATGAAAAGCACTTCAGGACAAGAGTATTTTATCAATGTCAATTACTAATAATATTAATAAAGTGAATTATTCATATCAGTCTACTATTCTTACTAGGGATGCACCGAAATTTCGGCCGCTGAAAATGGCATTTTTGGTTTTTGGCCGAAAGAGAAAAAGGCTGAAATATATGCCGCCCCTCAGAAGTTTTTTGTAACTTTGTGAGCCTTTGTAACCTTTGCAAGTAATTTTGTAACCTTCTAAAGATGCACAACTTCGAAGTGACTGACCGAGCAGATAGGCCTAACAGTGCGTGTCCACTGGGGTGAAGCGAGCGGTGGACACGCACTGTTAGGCCTATCTGCTCTGTAGCACAAATCGTCAGAACACCGGCACCCAGTCTGCTCAATGTTCCGCTCTGTGTGTGTGCACTCTCTGCTCAGTCGCTCACGGCCCAAGTCTGCCCAAATAACCTGCTGACAGGAAATTTCTCTGTAGTACACTTGTTTCTGTTTGCAATAGCCCCTATACTGTGCTGTAACATGGTGTGTATGGCCGTGCTGGGCAACGCTGGTAAAATGGCACTACGCTCTGATCACATGCTCTGATAATAATAGCTGTGTAGGACTACTTTACATTGATAATTGGTCAAAAAATCAGATTCTGTTGCATAGAACTGCATGAAGAATTATATATTGATATTTAATATTATTTTAATATATTTACTGTCCAATTTTGGTGTGTTACTTTAAAAGTGTGGTTATTTTATTGGCTTATATTTTTTAAATTCAGATTCAATTAAATTATTGAATTTAATTAAAAAGTCTAATATTAACACAATACAAAAAAACTAATTTAGAAATGAATAATTATTAAGAAAAAGTCATTTTCGGTTTCGGTTTTCGTCCAAGTGCATCGAGAATTTTCAGTTTCAGCCCAGAATTTCCATTCCTAATTCTTACCCTTTGGAGTATAGAGGTAATGTTAAACATGGACGCTACAAGCCTTTTTGGAAATTAATTTTTAAGAAGGTATTTCAGAACATCAAGAAACAATGCTGAGCTCTGGTACAAACCCCACTAATTAAGTGGTTCTCAACCTTTTTGACTCCAAGGCAAATAATAGATCTGTGTGCACTGGAACAAAACCACACTGGAACCACTGTGTCCATTGTTTTTTTTATATATATTTTTTTTTACATTTATAGCAATTAGGAGTGTACATAGATTAAAATATGTAACTAAAAAAATATCTCTTTTAGTTGTTAGTTGTTTTAGCTTATTTTAAATCTTGTTTTGCTTATTTTAAAACATTTTAAATCATCATCTTGAGTCCTTGGAAGTTTGCTGAGGCCCCCTAGTTAAGAACCACTGCACTAATATCTAAATGTCTCTGTCTTGCCACGTAGAAAGTTTACCTGCTGCGTTGTGCATCCCTGGTCCCCAGCCACTGTTGCCAGGCTGTGAGCAGCCCTGGCCGGCCTGTCTTTACAGAGCCTTTTACGAGGTCCTCGGGGTCCTACCGCAGTGCTCTGAGACCGGGTCGCCCTCTTCGAACCAGAGCGGCTCCGACGGTCACCTCCCCGGCCTTGAGCCAGCGCGTACATCTCTAGTGCTGAGGATCTCTACAGAAGAGAGCCAAACTCTCATTAGCGCAGCACTAGGCTAAAAGTGATCTCGACAGCGTATGCAGCACACTACAACCATAGCAACAGTGTCAACAGATGACAGGGAGGTAAGGAACAACAACCTTGAGTGTGACAATGCACAGTAGCTTGGAGCAAAAGAAAGAACAATAACAAGCCCACATCTATCAAATGGAGAGAAAAGTACAAAATAATTCTCCTGATAATATATGACTTAGTTACAGGACCAATTATCGTATGTAAATCCCACATCTGGGGCATGAAAAGGCTTCTTTGAATAAGCAGCATTAACACATCAGAGATTAGACTTTCTCTCCTCCACGGCCCTCTTCTTCTCTTGTCATAATTTCACTAATGCGCAAAGTTCTAGAAAAGCCCAAGCGACTGTATCCTTCGCTAACACGACAAATGTCAGAGTCGGAGGCAGCAGCCCGTGCTCTCGACGAAGCCCCTCCTCCAGCTGTCTCTTAGCCCTCTCTTGTTTTTTTCTTCCTCGTCTTTCTATAATAATTACCTCAGGATTAAAAACACTCACCTGATAGAAGCCGAGGAGGAGAGGGTGGAATGAATCAAGCTGTGGAGAGTGTCATGCAAGCATGTGTGGGTGCAGAGAGAAGGTAGGAGGTCTCAGAGACTTTAAAGGTAATCGTGTGGGCTCTACAGCGAGATGAAGAAAAATGCAACAGCCGGCTCCTTCAATTCCCCTAGCTTCTCATTAATGCCAGGTTAAGTAAATATGTGGTTGCACCCAAGCGCTTTTTACCTCCCTTTAATCATGTCACAGTTATGGGCTGAAGATGATACATTAAAATATATATATTACACTAATTTGCCTCTAGAGTGCAAAATCTTACAGGGAAACTGATTTTGATTGGTGTTTGTCCTAGGAAAATGTATCAAAATACTGACATCAAGAGATCTAATAATAACTTCTACAGCCTGATTTGGTTCTTATCCAACACAGCTCGAGGAGCGGTTGCTGAGCAGAGTGAGTCTGGATGTGTGTGCGCTATTGTGTGGTCTTAATTGTTTTTGAGCTCACACCACAGTTGTCCGCACTTATGTCTCACCATCTGCTTGCAGAGGTGCTATCTGCAGCTGCCAAGATGAAAACATTACAGCTGCATAAAGAGATGATACTGCCTGGAATGATTCGATTTCCTCTTTCTAAATTGAGTGGTGGAGCCCATTGCGATGTCAGGTTCTCTGTTCTCATGCTGTCACCCACACCAAATACACTTAAAGCACAAGCACAGTAAAACACTATGTTTGAGTTGAAATAGCAAACTATGTAGACTATACATACAAACAAACAAACTATATACAGTATAGTAATTCAATATATATAAAATAATCGGTTTCACTTTATTTTGATGGTCCCTTTAACGCATTCTTTTGACTATAAGTAAAGTTGCACCTACATGGTTACTAAGTCTCATTAGAGTGTAAGTAGAGAATTAGTAGACTGGTTGAGTTAGGGTTAGAATAAGTTGACATGTAGTTGCAAAGTTACTTATAGTCAGTAGAATGTCTGTTGGAGGATACATACAAATTTATATTCATAAAATGTATAAAAATGGTTTTCCAAGACAGTGGTAACCCTGGTTCTTTAAAGGAATAGTAATGAAGAAATATCTATTGTGTTTAGGAGTTTTAATTTAATCGCTTACTTTCATGCTTGTTTTTTCTTCATTTTAATTATTTTTAGTCATCTTGAGGCCACCTTAAAAGTTGAACCCCTGAGCTGTAAAGGACAATTGAAATGAGCTGTATAAATGGTAAAATATGATTAATAATAGTAAAAAGAAAAAGGTGGCCCCTCAGTGACATCACCTAAAATGTATACTTTCCATTCATTCATTCATTCATTCATTCATATTAATTTTAACCTAACATCCTGACAATAAATAAATCAACTACCAAAAGTCATTATACTGTAAGGACCCCACACTGCAGCCCTCTTCAATGCCTCAGCACATTTGCAGTGCTGCTCAATGGTCTTTCATCTGCTAGGACTTGTGGTGTGGACCAGTAAACAGCATGGTTGACATGCAACCTTTGCAAGCACTAAAGACCGCCAGGCCTGAGGATTGTGGTCAGTGTTGAGCACCATGAGAGCAAAGGTTTTGCTTTTGCAAAGTACAAATAAACACAGACACATTAATGAAACTCACCCTGTCATCATCGATGCGAGCAACGACAGGCTGCAGTTCAACCATTGGCTGGTTGCTGGTTTCTGTGGTCGTCTGCACTCGAGCCTGGTTGTGGACCTGTGGGAGCTCTCTGTCTGGTGATGCCTCTTGCCTTGTGTCTGCTTCAGGTGCACATGTTTGCCCTCTTCCGTTAGGAGACTGGTCTGGTGCACAGTTTCTCCCATCCATGACAGTCTGGTCGGAATTAGCAGGGAGCGGCTCGGGCAGCGGGTGGTTGTTGGATCCGACAGGCTGCCGAGGCAAAGCAGAGCTGGATTCATGCTGGACGAGGTCAGATCCAGGGTGAGAGGTGGACTGCTGTATAGGCTGAGCACCAGTTGGATGCATGGGGACAGATGCATCAGACTCCCAACAGCTGTGAAGGGACGGTGGGGAGCTCCGCCTGGTGGCTTGAGGACACGGGGCAGGGAATTTATCCAAAGGGACGGATTGAGTAGGTCTGCAGTGAAGGCAGCAGAGTTGGGGCTGGCAGAAGGTCTGGTAGGCACAGCCAGGTTCCCGCACCGCATGGCACAGAGGAGGCATTGCTATGCATGGGACAGGCTGGGGTCGCAGGATACTGGGATGACCCACAACCTCTGAGTATGAACGACTTCCACCTTCAACGACCAGCTGACCTAAAGCAAGGAGGAATCATTACAATGATTGTGCGGCAATAGATACAGTATTCCTCAGGCATTTCATCTTTCTTCTCCACCAGTGTTAATCTTGTATTACTGACAAAAGCGTTTATATTTATATACAATTTAAATATAAAATTATTATCAATTATAACAAAAACTAAATGAAAAATGCACATTATGATGCTAATTATTTAAAATGATTACTTTTTTATCATTATTTATTATTATAATTAAAACATACTATTGATGAATATATGATACGTTTAAGTCTGTGTACTGTATAAACTGTTTGAACATTTGGTTTAACTTTGCACTCTCATCAACTAAAATGTTATTTTTGATGAGTGAAATGAAATGTAACTGTAGTAAAATTGAAACGAACATGACAAAATATTCGCTAAACTTAAAGGATATTTTCATCCAAACACAAACCTAAAACAAAATATGTAGTATTTTAAAAAAATACTTAAACAGAATTTTTTTTAATTTTCAAAAGCTATTTTTGAAGAAATTTAAAGATTAAAATGTATGATCATTTAAAATTGTCCATTTGACATTGTTAGAATGTTCTCCATTCCAAATGAATGAAAGTGATGGCGTCATCATTCATGATATCTGCATACTGCATTGTGATAGGCCTTTTCAGTTTACCTAAAGTGGACATCTGCTTGGTCCAGAAGCTGGCATCCCAGTTAAACTTGATTTTCAATGGGGTCCAAGCCTCTGAGAGCATCAGTGGCTCCAGTAATTGCTGCATCTGAAGAGCAATCTGACAAATGAATTATAGATCAAACCTCATGATTACAGAGACACTGAGTTATAAATATTGCATGCAATTCTGGCAACGAAACCGAAACTCTTTCTGCACTGTCTCTATTTTGAAGTTGGTGAGAGCATGATTAAGGCCAACTCTAAGAGATTTAAATGCAGCAGCAAAAAGAGGTGAGGCTACTTTAAACTAATAGCGCTGGCATCTTTTTGAGACCTGCCAGAAACATAGCAGGCAGCTGCCAGGAATCTTAACATCTAAAAAGCCCACTTGGACGTTGAGAAAATCCTACCAGCTCTTTGCTGAATAGCAGCGGATTGCGTCTGTGGTGGGCCGTAGCCCAGGTAAAGAAGTTCTGCACATGCTCCAGCTGGCTGCACAGTTCTATGGCCCCCTGCAGCTGGTCCTCCAGACGTTGCTTGAAATCACTGGATATACTCTGCACCGGAAGACAACGACAAAAACATGGATCCCCTCATCACTTTTCCCAAGATCCCTATCTGTTTGGATATGTCACTACTTGGCGGAATCTGCCTATTTTGCATGATTTGCTCGGAAGACGTTCTGTTCCGCACTCTCCATCACCAGTACATCCACAGTCAGCTGGATGTTTGGAGATGAATACGTTTGGAAAGACGGAGAGGGAAACGAGGGGAAAAAGTAATTACCTCCAGTTGTTCTATTAATAGGTTGGCCCGTTTGTTAAGCTCGTTCATCATAATCATCTTTGCCATTTTTATCTGGTTCTCTGCCTTCCTCTGCGTGATCTTTATACCGTGGAGCCTGGACAAACGGAAAGAAAAATGAACAGGGAGATGGCTAAGGGAGGATAAACAAACCGATATGGCCAGTACATCTGGATGCTTAAACATCTGCTGCAATCATTCAAAGGAAGTAATGGGTCTTGTTAATGTCATTATGCTTTATTTAATCTAAGCTGGTCTGTTCAGATGAGTAATGGACACGTTTTGCTTAACTAGCATTAACGCTAACATTAGCAGCATCAAGGAGGTGGAATAGATGAGGTATCGCCCCACCTGCCCTGGATCTGTTTGGCGGTGCTCTCCACAGTTGATCTTTTCTCCTCCACTCGGGCCATGAGGTTCTGCAGGAGCCAGCGCTGGTCTTGCAGAGCTTTCCCAACATGCACCAGCCTAAAGACAAGAAACCAACAGCAAGTAAAACACCTTTGACTTTTAAAGTTTACACACAACATGCTCGATAGCATAGAGTTGTTGATACGTGAGAAAGAGGCCATCTGTTCTGTCTGCATCTTTGTGCATGTGTTTAGAAAGACATATAAGAGAGAGAGAGAGAGAGAGAGAGAGAGAGAGAGAGAGAGAGAGAGAGAGAGAGAGAGAGAGAGAGAGAGAGAGAGAGAGAGAGAGAGAGAGAGAGAGTGTCTGCAAGTGCTTGCATGTGTACAAGTGCATCGTGAACGTAGGCATGCATGTCAGTGGGTATTTGTCCTCTATGCATACCGGTGGTCTTTGTGGGCGGACAGGTGACAGATGCTGCAGGCCATGAGGTCGCACGTTTCACACAGGAGTTCCAGAGGCTCCTGTTTATGGAGAGGACACATGACAACAGCATGCCCGCAGCAACCGGCTCCTGAGACACGCAACACAACAGAGAAGAGGGAATGAGAGCGATGCCCGTTAAGACCACATTATCTGTAATCAAGAATCACAAATCAAAAATAAATATTACAAACATACGATTGAAAAATGCACGAAAACAAATGTGTTAATATAAGCATGTGGAATCTCTTAGAGGTTTAATGAGGTTTTAAGTATGTTCAAATCATTCTGATCAATGCAGAGTGAAATACCTTGTTGGCCTCTGTGAGTCACTCTCTATGCTAGCTTCATTTATTTTTAGTGGAAAAACAAAGCACATCAAGACGCTTATAAATATTTCTGGACGTATAAATGCATCTTTTTTCCAGCAAAAGCAAAAAACAGACAAAAATGGAACACAGCAGAGCTTTGATCAATCAGTTAATGTCTCATTAAAAGCCCTGCCAATACGAGGAATGTAACTCTACATGTGCTTTTGAAGAGCCAAATAAAGTAACAGATACTGCTATCACGTGTACCTTCAGAATGGCCCACATTTCTGACACAAACCCAGCACTGGACATTTAAAAACCATCAGATCAGAATGCTACATGGCATGATCATATCAACTACACAGACAGGTTTTAATTTTAATTTTATTCTATTTTTAAATAATTTTAACAATTGAGTTTCATTCGAAGAACCAAATAAAGAGGAGCTACTGTTTTCACATGTGCCTTTAGAGTGGCCCACATTTCTGAAATACATCCAGCACTGGACACTGGACAAACTAGCCAGCTAACTAAAAGATGTTCTAAGAACATTTTGCTGACATTCTCATTCAGTTATAAGAACGTTATTTCTTAATGTTCTCTGACAGTGCAAAACATCCCGTTTTAAAATGCATCAAAAAAAAAAAATCTTGGTTATCCAAACATTAAGGGAACATTCCATATTACCATTTGCAAACATAATGGGATTGTTACTTTTGAATGTTCTCTAAAAATTCTAAAACAAGTGGTAACAAATTTTTTTTTTTTTAAAGCTAAGCAAACATCTTATCCTTTCAGGTACACACGTTCTATGAACGATGTATAAAAAATGTTTTTGTGTTAACATTGTGAGAATATTATTAAAGAAAAGATACCTTTGAACAAATTGTTTTTTAACATTACTGGAAGAATGTTTGTTCATAACTTTAAGAGAACCTTGCCACAATGTTGGCTAAAGTGGTGAGAAAGTTCCCTGTTAGCTGGGTACCCACACAGACAGGGGTTAGACCATTTTTTTTTTTTTTTTTTTTTTTTTAAGTAATTATAATTATTTTGTTTTTCCAATAAAACTAAAATAAATTCTTTCTCTTTTTTTACTTAAATTACTATACATTTATATATTTATTTAAAAAATACAGCACTGGTCAAAAGTTTAGAAACATTACTATTTTTAATGTTTTTGAAAAAAGTTCAATGTTCATCAAGACGATTCTTATGCTCATCAAGGCTGCATTTATTTATTTGATCAAAAATACAGAAAAAACAGTGATATTGTGAAATATTATTAAAATAATTAAAATAATATATTATCAAAACTAATAAAAATAATATTCAAATTAAAATATTATTAAAACAATTCAAAACAATGGTTTTCTATTTTAATATACTTTATAATATAATTTGTTTCTTTGATCAAAGCTGAATTTCTATCATCCATCACTCCAGTCTTCAGTGTGACTTGATCCTTCAGAAATCATTCTAATATTCTGATTTGATAATCAGTTATTATCAATGTTGGAAACAGTTGTGCTGCTTAATATTTTTTTGGGAACCTGTGATACTTTTTGCAGGATTTATTGATGAATAAAAAGTTTTTAACAAAAAACTTTTCTAACAATATAAATTTCAATATCACTTTTTTATCAATTTAACATCCTTGCTGAATAATAGTATTAATTTCTTTCAAAAAAGAAAAAAAAAATTACTGACCCCAAACTTTTGGACAGTAGTGTATACAAAAGATTTCTCTTTTAAATATATGCTGTTCTTTTTTTATACTTTTTATTTATCAAAGAATCCTTAAAAAGTAGCATATGTTATAAAATTAGAAATTAATTAAAATGAATCATATGTTATTATAAATTAAGCAGTATAACTGTTTCCAACATGATAATAAATCAACATATTAGAATGATTTCTGAAGGATCATGTGACACTGAATACTGGAGGAATGAGTGATGAAAATTCAGCTTTGCATCAGAAATAAATTACATTTTAAAGTATAATTGTAATATTTCACAGTATTACAGTTTTTTTCTGTATTTTTGATCAAATAAATGCAGGCTTGATGAGCATAAGAGACTTCTTTAAAAATAAACTAAAAAAAAAAAAAATGTTTCCAATAATGTTTTTATTGTTAAAATATAAACTAGATCCACCTGCTTTCTTCAGCTCTGCACATAAAGCCACAAAACCAAGATGTCTATTCAGAAATGAGTTTGTTTGAATACACACATCTACACTCACCTAAAGGATTATTAGGAACACTTGTTCAATTTCTCATTAATGCAATTATCTAATCAACCAATCACATGGCAGTTGCTTCAATGCATTTAGGGGTGTGTTCCTGGTCAAGACAATCTCCTGAACTCCACACTGAATGTCAGAATGGGAAAGAAAGGCGATTTAAGCAATTTTGAGTGTGGCATGCTTGTTGGTGCCAGACGGGCCGGTCTGAGTATTTCACAATCTGCTCAGTTACTGGGATTTTCACGCACAACCATTTCTAGGGTTTACAAAGAATGGTGTGAAAAGGGGAAAACATCCAGTATGCGGCAGTCCTGTGGGCGAAAATGCCTTGTTGATGCTAGAGCTCAGAGGAGAATGGGCCGACTGATTCAAGCTGATAGAAGAGCAACTTTGACTGAAATAACCACTCGTTACAACCGAGGTATGCAGCAAAGCATTTGTGAAGCCACAACACGCACAACCTTGAGGCGGATGGGCTACAACAGCAGAAGACCCCACCGGGTACCACTCATCTCCACTACAAATAGGAAAAAGAGGCTACAATTTGCAAGAGCTCACCAAAATTGGACAGTTGAAGACTGGAAAAATGTTGCCTGGTCTGATGAGTCTCGATTTCTGTTGAGACATTCAGATGGTAGAGTCAGAATTTGGCGTAAACCGAATGAGAACATGGATCCATCATGCCTTGTTACCACTGTGCAGCCTGGTGGTGGTGGTGTAATGGTGTGGCGGATGTTTTCTTGGCACACTTTAGGCCCCTTAGTGCCAATTGGGCATTGTTTAAATGCCACGGCCTACCTGAGCATTGTTTCTGACCATGTCCACCCCTTTATGCCCACCATGTACCCATCCTCTGATGGCTACTTCCAGCAGGATAATGCACCATGTCACAAAGCTCGAATCATTTCAAATTGGTTTCCTGAACATGAGAATGAGTTCACAGTACTAAAATGGCCCCCACAGTCACCAGATCTCAACCCAATAGAGCATCTTTGGGATGTGGTGGAACGGGAGCTTCGTGCCCTGGATGTGCATCCCACAAATCTCCATCAACTGCAAGATGCTATCCTATCAATATGGGCCAACATTTCTAAAGAATGCTTTCAATTGACAAACATTGTATTAGTATGGTGTTCCTAATAATCCTTTAGGTGAGTGTACTTGAACCTGTGCTGAAGCAAACGGCATAAACAAATAAATCAAACATTCTCATTTCCGTTCCATTATTATACCAAAAAATCCTACTCGTAATAAAACATGATCATTTTAACAGTCCCTTTGCATATGTAATTCTGCTACCAGAGAGTTAGTCAGGCAGAGTGCAGAACTCCATTAGAAATGAAGGACCTCGGTGACAGCACCTGTCACACTGGATCTACAGTCTGTCCATCAGAAGCGCCGGCTGGCTGATGCTGTGACAGTATAGGGTAGACAGAGACACGCTGACACATTGCACAGGGAAAGAGGGTGTTAAAGTATGAGACCACAGGCTCCAACACTGAAGAGCTCCCACTGTCTCAGTGCATACTGGTGACCGACCACATCCTGCTTCACACCCGCACTTCTGTTTCTCTCACACTCTACCTCTCTCTCATCTTTCTTTTCTGTCATTCTTTTAGTCACTTTATCACTCCTTCTCTTGTTTTTTGTGAGGACTTGTGGTGTCGCTATCATATGTTTAGTGGATTTCAGAGCGTCTCACGAAAAAGCTCAGGAGTATCGATGAAAGGAAGCTAGTATAGGACAAGCTGGCCAAATGTGTGCTGCGTTTTCTGAGAGAGAATCAGTTTTAGAAACTAGGTCACACAAAAAATACACCACTACAATACATCACAAGATAATTATTCACACTTATTACAAAATGCATTATTCATTGAGTTAAAGAAGAGGGGTTAGAAAAATATGCTGCAGAGCTGATAATGTCCGGTGGCTAAGAGCAGAAACGTGCAAGCAAACAGCCAACCGAAGCTAAAAGAGGAAAGTAATTAAAGATTGGCAAAAGAGAGACGTCTTGCCTATTTCAGACGGTGACGGAGGGTCTCTCGGCTGGTGCTGCAGATCAGAGGGTTGAGTGGAGACTCTCTCATGCTGGTGCAGGTCTGTGCACTGGAAGCACAGCCACTTGTTGCAGAAGGTACACAAGCTCTGTGCCATCCGGGGCTCTGAACACTCAGAACAGCACTGGAGCACAAGCAGATACATTTATAATCATTCTTTTGCATTCCGATAGAATGAGATTTTCTGACACATCTGTCAGCCTCAAGTGAGTGGGAGTCTTGATCTAGGAAGTAGTAGCTAAAGTAGCATCTGTAAATATCTCAAGTAGCACTTTAAAATATCAAAAGAAGTGTTTTTTTGTTGTTGTTCATACAGTTAGTCAATATTGTTTCAACCCCATTGACTTTCTTTCAAATATCTTCTTTTATGCTCTACAGAAGAAAGAAAGTCATGTAGGTTTGATTTTTCGGGTGAATTATCACTTTAAAATATTGGATATGTCTACTGGGACTTAATATTTATAAACCAAGCATTGTTGTCATGAAAAACAACAAAGCATTCATTCTGTAACCCACACTTTAATGAGAGCAAAGCTGCCCGTTTCAAAGGATGCCAAAAATATTCACATTTACATTCCGCAGTATTCCCAAAAAGCAAACCCAGCGAAACAATCACACATTATGCGACATATGTGTGTCACAAGAAGCCGCAGTTTGCTGATTACCTCAGTGTCAAAGCAAAGGCAATTCAAATGTTGCATTATCAAACTCTCCAAATCTCCCTGAAAATGCAATGCATGACCGTCTTACCTTCTCCATGGTGGTGGCGGGATCCAGATTCCTCGTGAGAGCGTGAGAAAGATTGCGATATCCAGCCGAGCAGCTCTCGCAGCAGTGAGGCAAGGACGCAGCAAGCCTCTGACACAGCTAGAGCTCCACACCACACTGTGACAGCTCTACCTGCGGCAGGAAGTAGTGCACACTGCACACTTTAACCCCAGTGGAGTAGACTCTTGAGCGCTCCTCCTCGTGTGCCCTCAGCCGTGGCCGGCGCGTAGCTCTCCTCATTGGCTTCCTGCAGCAGCTCGAATCCCGAATCCTTCCCTCTGACAGCCACCATGATCTTTCTTCTTAAATAAGCCTGTTCATAATAATTGGGAATTAGGGAGGGCTGATAATTATTTTTTTTTCTGGGACAAAATATCCCCGGCAGCCCTTGTTGCCAAAAATGGAAGGGGAGAGGTGCCAGATGACCTACAATATTTAAGAGAATTGCACGCAAAGGGTGTGAGATGGATCGGGGATGAGGGAACACACATTGGTGCCCTCCTTCCTCACTTCCTTAGATCAGCACTAGTAAGGGACAGGTCCCTCCGGACAGGACCTGCTCCCACGTAACACGCTGAAACCGGGTCAGCCTTCTCCAGGAGAAGATGGGAATTGAGATGTGCTCGCACAATGCCCTGCAAAGCGTGAAATCAATTATGATCGTATCACACTTCGTCTTCTCGAAAGAATTTTGAGGCATGACTTCTTCAAAATCTTTCACAGGTAGGAGATGTTCAACAACCAAAGCATAAAGTAGAAAAAGGCAGATGGGCGGGCGGGCAAAAGGGGATTGGCGTAAACTAATGAAACCGTACGTAACCCGAACTGACATCGGTGTCGTGCAGATCCCCACTAAGAAACCACCGTGAGTCTGCCTGACAACAACCCCTGCAGCCTGACCTACAAATCTGACAACTCTCTCTTCCTCTAGAGCTGCTCATGGGAGCTTAAAACCATCCGATTCCCCATTGTGTACCCACAGACCCACTTTAAAACACAATTAGTCTACCCAGCCAGTCTTTCTCTTGTTCTTCGGGCAGACAGGCGTGCCTGCGTCTCCCGTCTTCCCTTCCGTGCCACTCCATTTGGCTTTTAAAACAAAAAGCTTACGCTTCCTCTCTCTCTCTCTCTCTCTCTCTCTCTCTCTCTCTCTCTCTCTCTCTCTCTCTCTCTCTCTCTTTCTTACTGCCAGAGATAGCTCCTTTTCTCCAGTAAGTGAATTCAGCGTGAGTATCCTTCTGCCTGAGCAAGCACAGCCATCTCTAGAGAAAGTACATTAATAGAAACTTGAGAGGAGGTTCCTCCCCTGGAAGAACACCTTAGTAACATCCATTAACATCATTGGTTATGAGATCATGGCAGATTTGCCCATAGCAGATGGTAATGTCTCACTACAGATTATTCAATTCATTATGTCTTCGCTCATTACAAGTGAATACTTATATTAGCCAATTATCGGTTTGCAGATTGGAGTCTTAACACACTCATTGGTTATTTGAAAGAATGTAGTATATCCTTTCTATAAGTGATACAAACTTAACCTGATGTTTAAATTTCCATTGGGTCTCTGAGATTATTATTTCCTTTTCATGTGTAAATATGCAGACATTTGTCTAGTGAGACAGGACATTTAATTGTAGCGTATTGAAATTATGTGATGTTCCATTAAACAAGCTACAAATAGCCAAACGGCTGTCAAAGTCACATGATTTAGTGCGAAAATAGGGGGAGGGGAGGGGAGGGGGAGGGAGGGGAGGGGGGGGGGGGTGCTCTTCAAGCACACACTTGAAAGGTTACTTCATAGCGAAACCTACTGTACAGTATGGAATGCTTTCATGCACTGGATAGTTTCAGATAGTTCCAAATGTAATATAAAAGTGAATCTTATTTATAGGGGAAAATGACTTTGTCAATATCATTGTAATAGGTGAAAAGGAAGTGGTCACACTGAAAACATAACAGAAGAACATTTACATAAAAATAATAAACCACCTAAGATAAAATGTTATGAGATTATATGAATGCAGAGATATCTTCTATTATGCTGTACAGTGATAGGCAGAGATAAGTGTAGCCACTGAAAATGATAAGCAACCACAAGCTATTGCAGAATAAACACGGCACATTACCAGTGTGCTAAAAAAGTTAGGCTATATATTCATACATAGGCTATAAATTATAAAGTGGGAATTATGGGCCAGGGTGGGGGGTTTTGCAGTAATCCAGAACAAAGGAGTAAAAACTTTTTAAAGGTCTTAGTAAATGGACATTTTCATACAGCTATATTTTTTTCCTACAAGTAGAGATAACGTATAATAATAAATAATAATAAAAATGGCAAAAAGTAGCAAGTCAGAACCAAAATTACTAAAGAACAAAAGTTCGTTCGACCAGAGGAATCCAACCATAACAACACTACGATGCGCATGCGCTTTCCATTACGAGTTGTATACTTCGGCAATGCACGACAATTCAGTGTGGATCACTTTATAGAATAACAGAAATATAACACACACACACATTTTTCAGAGTTTAGTAACATATTTTTACAGGCTAACTGAAGTTTAGCTAATGGCTCCCAATTAGCCTGCAATTTGCGTTGCAAGACACGAACTGACAAATCGGCGCCCCCCAAAGACGACCTTTGCAGTTAGGATACATTAAATAATTAAGCAGAGGTTTACGTTTCATAGCGATAAAAAAAATCATACTTGCACATAAAGTCGTAGTATAATTCACACACTGAATAAGACAATTGTTCAGCAATGTGGAAGTATGTGCAATTTTAACAAACAACAGTAATTGGAGTCAATATGGGAGGCAAATACGTCTTGACTGAGTGAAACTAAAGCTTGTTAAGGGATTTTACAAACAGATAATAATAGGAATAATTCCATTTCAAGCCTTCTAAAAGATAATTTATTTCGCGCCATTTACTTCAAAATACACAAAGAATAATAATAAAGACTCCCCTGAAACACTTAAAAAAATGAATGGTGCTAAAACGAACGCGTTGAAAAACATGATACGAAAGCACATGCACATGTGTTAAGTTGTAATATGTCAAAATGCGCAAGTAACGTTATAGATAGACCTCTGCATTTTTGGGAGAATCTTCTCGCACACCTCAGATGGGATGGGACTCCACAAAATCCTGCACAACCCGCTCATACGTGCAACATTTGTGATTAGCGCATATAGAGCGTCACTGATATAATCACACTGACGATAAAAAATTAAATAGTGATGAACGCATGCACACATAATGAGTTTGAACCGCACCTTGCTTCTCTTGAAGAGGCACAAATCCAAAAAGCATCCTCCTCCTCCTCCTCTTCGGCGGCTGGGAAATTATCGCGATTTCAGCAATGCTTCAGTGTCTAAACTAGCTTCATATAACCATATCCTTAAAAGTATTTCCACCCCTGGAGACTATTTTTTTAAACGCTTGTGATTTTATTTCCTCTACCGCTTAAGCACTGCAACTGTCAAAGGCACAATCGTGCATACATCTATAGTGATGCACAACTTTCAATGTGTAGACTCCGGTAGATCTGCCATCTGTGGAAAAAATCTAGCACACGCAATCAAAGTTGTAATGGAACCGACCGCATTATCAATCCTGTCCTTCACCTCCCGTCTTTTTTTCGTGATACGTTTTCTGCGTTGCGCACTAAAGTTCTTTACCTTTAAATGTCATCTGCATCCAATCCAGCAGATGTCGCCTTTGCCTCAGGTTTCAGGTGAGGAAATAGATTAAAAACATTTTTTTTACCACACTATATTAGTGATTTGTGCTGTCAGCAAGACAATATGGAAAGCATTCAGTTGCTTGTCTAGTGCTGGCAGATTAAATCATATTATTATTCGTATCACACGTAGCGGCTGTTGGGGTTAGGTAACGATGATTTATTCAACATGTTATATCAGGATAATTTTAATTGGAATAAAATGGCATTTTTATGTAAATATATATTTTTTGGATTGGGTTAAAAAATCTAAATCAACCCCAAAAAGTGCCAATTCGTGGTAATGTTACAGCACCCACGAATAATATTTAGTATCTGAACTGTAATTCGTATTTTGTATCTAATTATAATTTGGCACCTAGTTCAACAGCTTTTATAATTCCTACAATTTCTTTCACAGATTTGAACTTTGTCGACGAAAATAAATCTCTCCTGGTAGCCATTTGACTGACAGCTTTTCTGAACAGTTTTTTCTTTCTTGGTAGTGCTACAAAACACATTTGCTGAGTGGATTGAGAAAATTTACCAGACATAAATACATTTAACCAACCATAAATCTGCCAAATTGCATATTGATATATTTTTATTTAAATATATATAATCTAACACAATTATTTTGAATCATTTTGTTGCATGTTTGTGTGAAGTTTGTGCTCATAAGATTTGCATTTATATAAAGTTAATTTTCATAATTTTCTGGAGGTAAGATTTTAAATGTAATTTAGATTTCTCTGTTCATTTAACATTTTAGTGCATAAAATGTTATGCATAAAATAACATTAATGGCATATGCAATAAACAAATACAGGATTTGTGTCACCAAATGTCACCTTTCTCTGAGATTAACCACTTTAGGTTCATATTAATCCAACAGATTTTTTTTCTTTCCATCATCTGCCTTCCACAGACATCGGCTAGGGACTGAAGTACACAGAACACCAATACAGGACACATTTAATGAGTTGTGTATGTTTCTTTAATATAGAAAAAAAAGTGTCAAGTTTCAAAACATTCCCAGTGTATTCATTGCTGCTATTTTAAACACCAAAAAAAAAAGCCAGACTAAAGGGATGGGAATAACTCAACTAATATATAGGGCCTGTTTCTATGATCCTAAACATTTTGGAACAAAGCTGTTCATTAATGCAGATTGAGAAATTAACAGAAAAAGCTTTATTGATTTTTTATTAAACACTGTAAATAAGGTAATTATACTCTTCATGTGTTAATAAATGTACAAAATACAATTCATGGAGAAATTCTAGCGTTAAATACTACACAACCACTGTACATCCACCTGTCAAGTTTCCATTCATACATCTCATCCAGCTTAGCACAGCTATCTCTAAGGGTGGCGGTTATACTGCAATATAACCATTCATACTCTCAGTACTAGGGCTGCACGATATTGGGAAAAAATCACATTGCGATATTTTATTTTTCTGCGACATATATCGCGATATGAAAACAATTTCACCAGATGCCTTTATTAGCTCTCTTTGGAAAGAATGAATCATCTGAATGACTGGGGTGATTTTGTAATGGAGTAAATCTGCATAGCAACTATTATAGTTAACTAATGTAGTTAACTAGAGTTTAATAAATGGAACCTTATTGTAAAGTGTTACCAATTTGTTATGTCTCGTGAGTTCAGTGTTGGACAGATCAGTTGTTTTAACCATTCATTAAAGTGAATCGGTTCAAACTCAAAGGAGTCATTAGTTCGCGAATTGGAGGTGTAATTAACGGACCACGGCAGACGTTGTGTGATTATCCCGGCAGAACACACAAGATTGGTCTCAACACAGAAAACATTTCATCACTGGATAGACTTTTTTTTTGTTTTGTTTATTGAAAGTGTGGTTTATCTGAATGTGTGGAACGCTTTTCAGAGAATATGTTTTTAGCACAATTCACAACCAGTAACTTAGTTCAGGAAAAAAATATATCCGAATGCTTCACGTGAAACTTCGTTCTTCCGACCTTTTACCATTGTGTATTCTCAAAGATATTCAGTCAACTCAATTCATTAATATGCGTGAGGGATGGAGGGAGAGAGAGAGAGCAAGACAGTTTGAAAACGATGAGAGTGCGCGCGCGCGACCGCGGCTCTCTCTCTCTGCTCGTTCTTTCAGTTTAACAAGCGCAGTCAGTCAGTCCACTCACCGGTCAAATAAGGCTTAAGGCCATAAATACGCTTTCGCGGCCGCCAAAAAATGTTTAATGCAGGAAGGGCATTCTGACTTTATTTTGAATTCTCATGTTCGTTCAAGCTCAGAAACAAGAGAAAGACCACTGATCTTTGTGTCTGCCCGGCTCACAGAAAACAACGCGCAAGTTCCAGTCTTTTTACGCTTGATGTTTAAACTGGACTTAAAAACACATGCAAATGATAAACTTTCCCTATATTATGGTTAAACTTTGCAATTAATCCGCGAATCGCAAGCGTTACGGGCCGGGGAGCTGCTGGCCCGTACTGATCATGAATCACGGATCAACTACGATCCCTAGGCTTACATCGCAACATCCTGCGATGTGACTATCGTGGATGCGCACATCGCGATATCGATGTTAAAACGACACATCGTGCAGCCCTACTCAGTACCATCCTATTATTTCTCTAGTGTCATATACAAGTACCAGGAAAGGTAACAACAGAGCTACATGTGAGATTAACAGCACAGCTTCCATAAATATGTACAAAAACATGAACGTCAGAGTCAACACAACAGACATGGACATACGTGACTAAGCCATGTTAGGTCTTCAGATGTTGCATTTGTAGAAAATGTCCACAGTTTTTGGTTTCACGGTAAAGTGTTCTTTAGTTCTTTTTATGAAGGAACTTCATTTTATTTCCTGAAAAAAAGATGAAACTTTGGTGTATCAGGTCATATTTCTGTTATGCCTTAGGCCGTCTGTCCACCAAACTGCCAGCTAAAAACGCCAGGCACGCGTTTTTTGTTGTTGTTGTTACTAATATCTGATTTCAAATATAGTCATCTGGTCGAGACATGTATATTCTAAGAACAGCAGAATATGGTCAGCAGAATGTTCAGTTATTTGTCCCAACCCCTCTCCACTGTGATTGGATGGCTGGGTAAAAAGTGACAGTGACAAGCACTGCATTTTATTCAAAGTTGACCATTTTTTAACTCTCAGCAACCAGAAAAAAAGCCAAACTTGCAGCACTCAATGTAAAATAGACACTCAGCGGCTCGCCACGCTGCTGCCGTTTTTAAATACGAACAATGAAAACAATTGAAAACGCTTTGGTGGACACACAGCCTTTCATATGTATGTGAAACATCAATGCTGTGCTGTACTCACCTAAACCCTTCAGAAATTTGTTGACTCCACTCTGTTCTGTGTCTGGTAACTCCTCCAGATACTGTTCCACTCTCTGCTCAAATAGACCTGATAAATAAATAAATAAATATACCCATTATTTTTATATTTATTTTTAGCTTCTGTCAAAAGCATTGTTTTTGTTAACCAGAAGGTGGCAGTAAAGATCTGACTTGTATATGAATACCTCTCCACTCTATCTCAAAAAGACCCACACAAGTAGTGTATAATTATGCTGGGTGTGGGTTTCAAATTACACTTATAATGGCCTCAAGCTAATAGGCAATCATGTTTTATGAGAAGCCATTTTATTTAATTGACCAAGCATGATTTACCTTTAGCCCTATACTTCCTCATCTCCTTATCCTGGATGAATCCAGCAAACATCTGAGACTCCATGAAGACACCCAGGAATCTGCGGATGCTCTTAGAAGCCACCGACTTGCGGAAGGCTTCGCGCTGGAAGATGCGCTCCCCTCTTTCGCCCTGGGTAAGAAACAGGGAATAGTGGCCAATGGTCTCCAGGAAAAAGCGGATGAAGGCCTCTGACACCACACTGTTCAAAGAGGCGGTGCACTCTGCGAAATGAGGAGATATCGAAAAAGATTCATTATTCAATATCCTAGAGCAACTAAACTGGCCATTTATATTTTATCAAGCATAAACAAAAAATATTAATCTAAGATGAGATATATGGTTCATGGTGGATAAAAAACAAAGTTTGACTAGGAAATGAAACACGGTGAAGCCATATGTTCTGCTTCACAGTCGGAGCATGTATGCAAATAGCCAGTGAGTCCATTGAAAACAGATGGGCAAGGCCACAACGTCAGGCTTTTCACCTTCATCTGATTCGCTGTCGGAGTCTTGATTGATGATGTCGTTTCTCTGTTCGAGAGATTGCTCCAGAGCAGCTTGCAGTTTGCGTGGTAATAGAGAGGCCTCGTCATCCATCTGTGTACAGGAAGAGTACGAAGATTAACGCTGTAACAACGTTCAGTGATTCATATCATGACACAGCCCGCTTGTTTAGATTACGCTTGTTCTCAGATCTTAATGGCAACACGCAATTAGCACTACAGCCATGGGAGAGTTTGTGTTAAACTTTTTGGAGAGAGATTGTTTATGGACGAACCTGTCTGATGAAGCGGTCTGTTCCAAGATCGACCATTAAAGCCTGAAACATAAAGAGAAACCGATCTCAATTAGGTTAGGTGCGCCACGACTAATTACAGTCATGTTTAAACGGAAATTATGTAACTGACTAGTCGACTAGTCTAACAAACCTCCGGAAGACTGTCTGTATAAGCAATGCATTTAAAATGATGGATCGCTATGAATCAAACAGTCAAATCCCATACTGAATGCCACTAAAAAATAGGTCATATACATGTAACGCGCTAGCCTTGCATTATGATTATCGTGCATTAGACATATTTATTAAAATCAACTGAATCAATAGGCAGTGCCAGACAAACAAGTACAAACTCAATAGCCTATTACAGTATAAACAGAATTCCTCAAAAAAACGTTAGGGTTACACTTTATTTTAAGGTGATGTAGTTACATTGTACTTATCGGTACTCAAATAAGTACTAAGTAATATTAATTAACTACATACACTTAAAATAGTTATGGTTAGGTTTAGGGTTAGTTACTTGTGATTATGCATAATTTACTGTTATTACTATAGTAAGAACATAACGTGTAACTACATCACCTTAAAATAAAGTGTTACCAAAGTTAGATTGCGCATCCAGGTTTGAATGTGATTCTTGTGTACATTGCTGGTCAGAATTTTTTACCCCCTTGGTAAATATGATCAAAGATGGCCGTAAAAAATAAATCTGCATTGTTTTGATATTTTATTAAGAAAATTAGCAAAAATCTAACCTTTCATTGAAGTAAAAGAATTGAAAGTGGGGGGAAAAATCACATTATGAAATAAATGTTTTTCTCCAAAACATGTTGGGAACAATTATTTGCCCCCTTTTATTAAATACTTTTTGCAACCTCCTTTTTCCAAGATAACAGCTCTGAGTCTTCTCCTTCTCCTATCTTCTCCTATAATGCCTGATGAGTTTGGAGAACACCTGACAAGAGAGCAGAGGTTGTCAGATTTTTATTTTTGATCTGATGAAAAAAAAGAAGAAAAAAAAAAAAGCGCTTTTTGGCAGCAAACACTTAATATGGGTTTGGTGCACGCAGGAATAAAAAAGTACCCCATGTGTAAAATGAAATACTCTGCTGTATCTTTAATGCTGTGGGCCTAATGTTTTGCCAGAGGTCCTGGACATCTTGTTCAGATACATGGCATCATGGATTTGATCAAATACCAACAGATAAAAAATCAATACCTGACAACCTCTGCTAGAAATCTTATAGTGGGCCATGTTTGGATCTTCCAACAGGACAGTGATCCAAAAACAAACATAAAAATCAAAACAAAAATGGGTTACTGAGCACAAAACCAAGCATCTGCACTGGGCATCCCAGTCCCTGACCTGAACCCTATAGAAGATGAGTGGGCTGAACTGAAGCGGAGAAGTGCCAACATGGATCTGGGAATCTGAAGGATCTGGAGAGATTCTGTATGGAGGAATGGTCTCTGATCTCTTGTCAGGTGTTCTCCAAACTCATCAGGCATTATAGGAGAAAACTCAGAGCTGTTATTTTGGAAAAAGGGGGTTGCAAAAATAATTGTTCCAAATGTGTTTTGGAGAAAAACATTCATTTCATAATGTGATTTTCCCCCCACTTTCAATTCTTTTACTTCAATAAAAGGTTAGATTTTTTTGCATTTTCTTTTTAAATAAAATATCAAAAGGATAAACAATGCAGATTTATTTTTTACAGCCATCTTCAGGGATGCAAACACATGTATGGTAAAAAAGAGAGAGAGGTAATCGAAGCCCTCGCCCCGCGGTAAATATCCAGATACTTACATTGCCACCAACCCCTGCCATCCCCGGCCCACCCCTATAGGCACATATAGTAAAATGAAATTCAAATAAAGTTTTGACAAAAAAAGGTTGTATAAAAAGATAAACCTCACATATTTCAGCCTTTAAATCATTTTTCACACAAAAAAAAGTTTTTATAAAAAGATAAACCTCACATATTTCAGTCTTTAAATCATTTTTTACAAAAAAAAAGGTTTTATAAAAAGATGAACCTCACATATTTCAGCCTTTAAATAATTTTTATAAAAAGAATGAGTCAAAAAAATTACTTTACATATATATTAATGCACATTAGCTTATCATTTATTATTAATAGTAAAATTCGGTCCGATTTTCCCATGGCGACTGCCATTGCTATGCAACCATGCACTGCGCTCTCCACAACGACAAAGACGTTTTAGTAGCTAATAGATTTTCACCACCGAAAAATGCTTGCTGTAGCTCTGCTAAAAGATTTATTTACGGAGAAGATAAAAACACCCGTAGTGTTTGGGTCGGAGCCATAGAGAGACACCCCATCCTTCATGATGACTGAGCTTTCAATGTTGTTACGGAAAGGGTGAAACTGATTGGTTGGTTCTTGTCACATGACCTGCGGTGCGCTTCCGGCATTCTGAAAAGTTGAAGTTTTTTCATCTTGCTGCGCCTGGAAAAATCGCTTCAATTATGGGCGCGAATAACGAACTTGAGAGCGCAAAAGACACGATATGTGAACGGCCCTATGGCGTTTATTTAGTCTCAAAACTCGCGACCAGAATACGAGGGCAAAAAAACTGTATACGCGCGCAGAATGCCATCCACGCGGATCTGCACGATTCACATAAGTCACATAAGTCACCCAAACTGACGTGAAAAAAGCGGGAGGCGCCGAAAAGCGCGCTGTTTGCATCCCTGCATCTTTGACCATATTTACCAAGGGGGCAAATACTTCTGACCAGCATTGTATAAAAAGTACCTGTACACATGACAGGTGACAAAAAATAAATAAAATGGAAGAAAAGCTTGACGTGTACCTTCGCTCCAGATATACACCTTCCAAAATAATGTATATTTTTTTCAAAATTGAACAGTAACATGACACTAATTAGAACATAGCCTTTGTACAAATATAAAGCAAATCATAAATGAGCAAATAATTAAAAAATAAATGTAAACGACTAGTATTTCCCATGTCGAGCAGAAGCTGTATCGTTTAGTCGACTAGTCTTGCACATCCCTAATCTCAACTGGCTGAAACATTGAAAAGCATCATTCTGTTTAATTACACTGTATTCAGTTGTTTTGGGAGTCACAACATTTCCAGAAGTTGATCCACAACAGATGGAGCCTGACACCCATTTAAAAACACAGTGTTAAAAATGACAAGCACCACAAATTGGTGTGCTTCCAGATGTTTTCCCTGCAAACGGTCACCCCTTATGGCCATTACAAGTGCACTTATGTCCAAAGTGCAATTTAAAAAAGTACTGAAGACGACTCCTGCCAAACGCACTAAATGCCAAAGACTCAGTAGCTGGCACTGTCCTATGGGCAGCTGGGAACAACAACACTCTCCCGGTTGGGAAAGTTTAGAGGGGAGAAGGCAACAGCCTGGCCAGGAATGCCTAGCTAGGCTTATGAAGCTGACGCCACATTAAAGGCTCATACACAAAAATTGGCTCGTGTTTTTGGCATGTTATTGTACTTAGCATGTTTCTCACTCATTCCAGCATCTTTCTGAACCTGGAAAAATGACTTTAGTCCCATATTCACTTCAAGAAAACATAAGGGTTCAATGTTCAGCCAGCTTGTTAGAGTAAGAGCATAATTGAACTGTTAAGGAAAGCTGCCAATGTGATCATATTCAGAGGAATTCAAAGTCACGATCAGGGAAACATCTCTCAGAATAATAACCTCCAAACGTGAGGAAAAATGACTGAATCTTGAAAGAATTAATTATTCTAGAATCAGTGGGGTGATTTTGTTAAGGAGTGCATCTGTATAGAAAGTCATTTTTAAAAAGGCTGAAAATTTTTCATTCTATTTTAAGATATTTTTTTCTTGAGTGTTAAATCTTTTTAGGGCTAAACAATTTTGGAAATTAAAAAAAAACAAAAAAAAACGGTGTGTTCATGCTTGTTACAAGGACCAACTCAAACCTCTTTCAGTTTTATGACCAAAATAATTATCATGCTTTGATTATTATGAGGAAAAATATATATATATATATTTTACAAAAAAATAAATATATTGTAACAAAACTTAAATAAAAGAAAATGTGAGTGATAAAAATAATTTTATGTTATTGTAAAATTACAATACTAATATTTACATCTTAATTTCTACATTTTTAAACTCTAGATTATGAAGCTTTTATTTTGGAGGGTTAACGGGGGGAAAAATGCACTGCGTGATTTGACAATAGCACTAAGCCATGCTGTGATATCAATTTAATTTTGATATATCGTGCAGCCCTAATATGAATTTATTTATTTGTGCACAAACTGCATGAGTTATCTCCCTGAATCTAACAACAGTTTTTCAGACAAAACGGTTTCATTTAGGCTGATACACAGCAAAGCACACGTTGTACACACTTGACAAAGTATCCTATTACAACAAACAAGATGGGTGACAACACCATAGCTGTTGCAATGTTTGACAAGACATATCAGTGTTGGATAGTGTCCGCACCTCCTCCACGGGTAGTTCCTTGAGCTTTGGCAGTGAGCTGGACAGAATACCCACTAGGAAAGGCGTGGGACAGCAGACAATGTCCACCATGGAGGTGGGTAGCACAGGGATGAAGGTGTGCTGCCAGGAGAATGGGTAGAGCAAAGCCACCACCGCATGAACACAGCTGGAAAGAGTACTGTAGGGAAAGAGAAAAAGCACACAGTCAATCACCAAGCTTTTACTAAATCTTACACACTTTCTTAGCAAATCCTGTACTGGAAAAAGTATATTGAGCCCAGATTTTCCAGGTTTATTTTGGCTTTAGCGAAGGGACAATGGAATCTGTGATTATGAGAGCAGCAAAAGAAAATATCCAGTGGCATTCAATAGACTCCTGTAATATTCAAGACATCAGTTACATAAAACTCAATGGAGAACACACAGAAAAAAAAGAAAGAAAAAAAAAGATAATCACTTTACTTTACCTTTCCACTTACATTAAACACTACATATTCTGCTCTTTTTGGTAGTTTGGCGTCAGTCAGTTTTTTTAAATGTAATACTTCTCTGCAGCAAGGATGCATTAAACTGATCAAAAGTATCAGTAAAACATTTATAAAGTTACAAAAGATTGCCATTTCAAATAAATACTGTCCTAGTAACATTTGTATTCATCAAATCAAATCTTGAAAAAGCAATGTATTGAGCAGCATATCAGCATATTCGAATGATTTCTGAAGGAACAATGAAATAATTCAGCTTTGCCTTCATAGGAATAAATTACATTTTTAAAATATATTCAAATAGAAAACAGTTATTTTAAATTGTAAAAATATTTCACAATATCACTGCTTGTACTGCGTTTTTGACCAGCCTTTGTTTGTGAGCATATGAGACTTTTTTCAAAAACATAAAAAATTCTTAGGACCCAAAACTTTTGAATGGTAGTGTACAAGAATTTGCAAGAAAATGACATGACGTGTTGCTGCCAGCTGCTATGCACTCAAAGGTCGCAGAGTTCCCCAGGTAGCGGAAGGGGAGGGGGTAAACATTCTAAAGTGTCCAACATTACCATAGAAAATAAGAAGAAACAAGCAGAGGGGATAAAACGCGAATTGTAATTACATTACAGCCGTCAAACCGTTACCAGTAAATCAATAGAACTGTTCCAACACAAGGGATAAAATGTTCCCACAAGACAATCAGCCAATCAGTGTTCTTGTGTGTGTGTGTGTGTGTGTGTGTGTGTGTGTGTGTGTGTGTGTGTGTGTGTAGCTTGTATTCAAATGGTACCTAATCTACAATACCACATTACCCATTGTAAGTGGAACAGGCTGCATGTAAATCTTCGTATCTTCAGGGTGATACGGTAAAGATAATATCATGATGGGCTTCCACACTGTAACCACAGAACCACTGTAGCTCGTTCTCATTCAAAACATCCAATAGCAAATCACGTTCCTCCGCGCCTTAAATTACTCTGTGACGTTAAAGCAGCCATGAGATGTTACAGCTAAGGCTAAGCACAAAGTCACAAATACCATAGTGGCTTTCTCACGGTCCCAAGCTTGTTGATAGTGGCTGACCCTCCTTTCTCTCGCTCTCATCTCTTTTTGTCCCATCCACCACACAAGCCCACGTATACAGAGGCCGAGAAAATAAACCATCAGAAACACACTGACTCCAGCCGTGAATTAAAGAGGATCAGGACTGAACCCAGTGATAAAATTTGGTATGCTGACAGTAAACTAAACATAATTGCAGCTCCAATCCTGCTCATTTGTGTTTTCAGAAGAGAGACAAATATCAGTTTGCATTTTTAATCAAATCAAAATATTACATATCATGGCCTGTGCTTAAAACACTCTAGGTGGAGTCTGAATGTCTGTGTGTGTGAGTCTGCATCCTGGCATGTTCACACTGGGAACAGGGAGAAGCAGAACTAGCCACAGGCAAGTCAGGCAGATTCTGATAGCTGATACCTGGAATGTTAGCATAACTAAGGCCTCAGAGGCAAGTACTCATGGGAAAAGATGGAGACAGAACTTTAGACCTGTCCAAACACTGTTCTATGCTGCCCAAATCCTCCAGGAACAAAATAACATGGATGGAGGGTTGAGTTGAAAACTGCTGCTAGCTAGTGACTGACTCTTGCCTGGACCGGACTGTCATACAGAGCTGGTATGGACACAAAAAGTCTACATAACACACAAACCAAATTAACTATCCTTTCCACTTACTTTACACTTATCCCTTACACTGAACAAAAGATATAAGGGATATTATATTGTACTATTATAAGTTCATTTAAAAACTTGGTGTGATATTCATGCTGATCAATTCAAGGACTATAACGATAATGATAAATATATAAATATATAGGAGCCCACCTGAGGTCTTAGGTTTGATCGCTGATCGATTGCTCCTGTCTGCCTCGCTGCCTGCTGTGTGTTTGTTTGCTTCGAGGCTGTAAGCTCCGCCTGAGCCTCGTATTTCTTTATGTTTTGAGCCATCATTTACTATCTAGTTGTTTATACTACTAAATACACTACTAAATACTACTAAATACAGCTTACCCAACATCTCAGATTAACCTTACATCTCTAGCTTCCGTTATTGTTAACACAGCACGCTAGTAACTCGCTAACGTTAGCCTGCTAACGCGCCACCCGTGCGCTCATTTATTTATTTATTTTCTCTCGCGCGCCCGCGCCTTTGAGTTCATAAAGTCCAGGGGCTCGTTCTTCGTACGTTGCTTAAAATATCCGAGATCAAATGAGACATCCAAGATGATATCATCGTGCTAATCATGATCCGGCTAATTAGGTTCTTCGAACACTCCTGTTGTTTATGATTAGTATAGCTGGATTGAGTTATCTGAGATAATTGCGCGTGCATGCGCTGGGTTAAAAGGGGATATGTATCGATAGTAGAAACATTGATCAGCAACGCTGCTATTGGCTGCTCACCGTGTCCAAAGAGCGCGCTCAGTTTTACTCTGCAGCAGAGCAAGAGTTATTGCTTGAAGGACATGCTGAATTTGAAAACTTAATTACAAGTTTTCACCTAAAATGTGCAAAAGCCAGTAGAGGGCTGGCAAAAAGTAGCTAATTAAGTTTGTAGTGACCATTTAGATGTTTTTATCACTCATTACAGTATATATATTTTTATTTTAATCATTTCTAAATAATTAATAACTTTGTTCATTGTAATGTCAGTCACCACCCACTACTAGAACATGGGAACAAGTAAAAGTGAAGTACTAGAATATTCTACATAATGGCAATTTGTACTATAGGCTACTATAGTCTCTTTTAAAAAGGCACTGTTAATAAATAGTTGGTTGTTTATAAAAGCAACCAAGAAAAAGGCTGAGAAAAAAAAAAGAAAAGAAAAACAAACAGGAGGTGGTCCTGCACCCCCACATTATACCCCGGCAGAAGAGCTGGCCCTTGGGTTAAATGTGAACCGACCCGTCCTGGGTTCAGCTCTTCCTCAGACACACAGCAGGGACCAGTAGCAGCAACTCCTTCATTACTGGTAAATGAACTTTAAATGATCTTACACTGTAAAATAATTTTTTGCTGCACTATAGGCCTATAATCCCAATGGCTGGTCCAGTCTTGAGTAGGCCTAGTGATGAATTGCTTACTTGTGAAAGTGTGCATGCGTGAAACTACATGTAGCCTAGTTAATGTAAAAAAAAATCTGTTGCCATGAGTTATTGATCACATTTCCCCCAGTGTACTTCATTGTAATGAAATTGTGTTTTCCTCTTTTTTGCAGTTTTAAACACCAACACTTTTATCTGTTCCCAAGCAAGTGGCTGAAGCATGTGCAGTAAGTGGACTTTTCCAAACTTTACATCAAAAGGGAAGAAAGTACAACACTTTCTAATGCCCATCCCTCCCCCCAATGCACAGGACAGTGAAGAAACTCTCTCAGATGACTGTCTTTTGAAAAAAGTATCTTTAAATAACTTTACTTAATTTACACTTGAGTACCTATTATTTCTGAATGCAATATGTGTTGCAGGAGTCCACATCTACAGAAAGGCCTACAGAAGAGTCTGCACAAAGCAGTTATACAGAGGTGGGCAGTGTATAATTTTCCTTTTATTTTTTGTTGCATAAGGCTTGTGTTGACAGGTTTAACCCAAGCCCCCCTGACCCTAGAAAATAGAGTATTTTGGGGGGGACAACTTAAAGAAAAAAAACTGGCACTATAGAGTTAGAGATAGAGTTGCTTCAAAGGAACTTCAGAGTAAGTGCTAATATATTATTTCACACAGGGTACTATTGCTGACCTTGCATAGTATCTCTTATTGCAGGTAAAATATGACTTGATCACTGGCTTTTCTTTACAAAGAACAATATAAATAAAAAAATCAAAGAACTAAGCATATTTGTCTTGTCTTTTATTAAACATTTATTGAAATGTTTCATGTTTTTGCTGATGGTGGAAATGTTGTGTAATATGGCACATGTAATGTCACAGGCCCTGTGAAGTGCAACCCTCAGGCTTTTCAGACACTGAAATCTTCCCTTTAGTTGGCCAAAGTTCATTTCATTGTGTGACCTTGTCCTAGCTAGAGCTGCATTGTAACTGTGTATGTAATACAGTGAGCTTGATATTTATATGTTTCCTTACCATTTTCAAGTAATGTGCATAAATGTGAATCTCTGTGCTTCCACATTTGTGATATGGAACAGTCACACACCATCTAGAGATTTTAGTCTGTCAACTGCCTTTTTTTAAATTTGATATAGGCCTAATATTACTAATCTGGAATATTAAGAATTGTAATAGTAACTTGGCTGCACATTTACATTGTGGTCCCCCTTTCTGTTCACAAAATCCCCTTCATAGAGGGCTTGATGGGTACATGTGTGCAGTCTATTGACCAATCACATTAAGTGAAGCCTGGGGGACATTTCTGTGTCATATTAATCGGCATGTTCATGATTGCATGATCTTCATTAAAATGTATAATATACCTGCGTTGGTAAAAAAAAAACCCTGCTATATCCTACAACCTTGGGTCTAAACTGGCTTGGAAATGCCACAAAAAACACCCTAAAAACTGCTTGAGCGCCAGGGTAAACTTTGTGAATGACAGCACTTATCAAGTTCTCCGCATCCCCATAGTTTAAAGGAAAGAGCCACTCGCAAATAATATCAGGACAATGCACACAGTTTGTGCTGTTATTAAAGGCCTACTCCGACGAGTCGAACATTTAATGTGCGTTTCCAAAAAATAATTGATGTAAACGACATCCTCACGAGTCATGAGAAAAATTATATCTCTCAAAAAGTACACTATCGCGCTGCGTTAAAAGACTTCTCGTATCACCTCCGCTTATAAAGCCGCGATCTAATCCTGTTTACATGAAATAAGCCTGCTCGCGAGCAGGTTCAAGCTTGCGCACCTGTTGCTATGACAGCAAGTCTAGGATGAGCTTCGAAGAACCAAACAATCCAAGATCATGCCAAATCGCCAACAATCAAATCCAGCTAACTGAGTTAGCGACGTACGAAGAACAGGCCCCAGGTAAGTAAGAAATCAGTCAACAAACACGGTGAGTAATGTCTTCTTGTCCTGTTATTGTCACCTGTGTCACATGTCATATGTTTAGTATAGCCTTCTCCGATGGCAATATAGGATTTATATGTGATAAATGCAAGGAGACAGTCAGGCTGACGGAGAAGATTTCAGAACTAGAGACACGCATCCAAACTTTAATTGAGGATGGTAAGAATGCTAGATCTTTAGATAGTGTTTTGGATGCGCCTAGCATAGTGAACTCTTTACATGATTCGGTTCCGGCTGAAGTAGAGCCCGTGCAGCAGGGCAGATGGGTGACCGTGAGAGATCGTTCTAGTCGCGGATCAAAGAACCACTCTTCCGTTCCGATTCCCATAACAAACCGATTTGCCCCACTCAGTGAAACACCCACTGAGAATTCTGTTGATTGTGCCCTGGTAATTGGTGATTCGATCACACGGAACGTGAAAATAGAGACACCAGCCACCATAGTCACATGTTTGCCGGGAGCCAGAGCGCCTGACATCAAAGCAAATTTAAAAGTGCTGGCTAATGCTAATCGTAAATTCTCTAAGATCATTATTCATGTCGGCACTAATGATGTTCGACTCCGCCAGTCGGATATCACCAAAATTAATATTAAAGAGGTGTGTGAACTCGCAAGTACGATGTCAGGCACTGTAATTTACTCTGGCCCCCTTCCTGTACGCAGGAGTGATGAGATAGTTAGCCGATTGGCCTCACTGAACGGTTGGCTGTCGAAGTGGTGTCCGCAGAATAATATAAAATTCATAGACAATTGGAAAAGTTTTTGGGGCAAGCCTGATCTGTTGAAAAGAGATGGTATCCATCCCTCCTGGGCTGGTGCTGCTCTTCTCTCTAGTAATTTGGCTAATAGTCTTAGAGATAAAACATGACAATCTGGGGCTCAGGTCAGGAAGAAGACAGACTGGCTAAACCGACCGTCTGCTAGCGGCCTCACGTCACCAAGGTCAGATAAATCCCATCACATAGAGCCTCTTTCACCTAGATATCATCATATAGAGACTGTCTGTTCCCCGAATTTGGAAATCGAAAAAACGTCAGGTTAAAAATTTAATTGATGTTCAACAAATAACAAACAGATATAATACAGATGAGCAAATGATAAAGCTTGGGTTGCTGAATATTCGATCCCTTACTTCAAAATCTCTCATAGTTAATGATATGATTTCAGATTATAATCTTGATATGCTGTGTTTGACAGAAACCTGGCTAAAACCAAACGATTACATTATTTTAAATGAGTCAACCCCACAAAATTACAGTTATAAACATGAACCTCGTCTGAAAGGCAAAGGGGGAGGTGTTGCTGTAATTTATAGTAATATTTTCAAAACCACTAAGAAATCTAGCTTTAAATATACTTCTTTTGAAGTATTGGTGCTTAATGTAAAAATATATAGTGTAAACGATAAATCATATTTGAGAATTATGCTGGCTACTGTATACAGGCCACCAGGGCACCATAAAGATTTTATCAAAGAATTTGCGGACTTTCTATCAGAATTAGTATTGGCTGCAGATAAAGTACTAATTGTTGGTGATTTTAATATACATGTAGATAATGAAAAAGATGCATTGGGATTGGCATTTAAAGACATTGTAAACTCAATTGGAGTTAGACAACACGTGTCAGGACCTACTCATTGTCGTAATCATACTCTAGATCTAATATTATCACATGGAATAGATGTTGATGCCGTTGAAATTCTGCAGCAGAGCGATGACATCTCAGATCATTATCTAGTCTCATGTAAATTACATTTAGCCAAGGCTGCAAAGCCGACTCCGTGTTATAAATACGTTAGACCTATAACTTCTGCCACTAAAGATTGCTTTATCAATAATCTTCCTAATCAGTTTCATCATCTCAACATCCGGGATAGCTTAGAAGAACTTGATATTGCAACAAAAACGTTTAACTCTCTCTTTTCCAGCACTTTAGACGCAGTTGCTCCGTTGCGCTTAAAGAAGATTAAAGAAAATAGCCCAACGCCGTGGTACAGCGAGCACACCCGGGCCCTTAAGAGAGCAGCCAGAAAAATGGAGCGCAACTGGAAGAAAACTAAACTAGAGGTATTTCGCAGAGGTGAGACCAAGTCATTGTTTTGCAAGTCACAAGTAAGTCTCGAGTCTTTGCATTCAAGTCCCAAGTCAAGTCCCGAGTCAAGACAGACAAGTCCCAAGTCAAGTCCCGAGTCAAGACAGACAAGTCCCAAGTCAAGTCCCGAGTCAAGACAGACAAGTCCAAGTCAAGTCCCGAGTCAAGACAGACAAGTCCAAGTCAAGTTGCAAGTCCTCGAGTTTAAGCTTCAAGTCTTAAACAAGTCATTAGTGCTTTTTGCACAAATTACTGTTTCAGTGTTAATTACTATAGTAAATGAAATGTATACTAATTTACATCAGAAAGGCTTTTAAAATATGATATAATATAATAATATATAATATTATCAAATTTATTGTGGCAATTCAGATTTAAAAATTAAAAAAAATAAAACTGTTCTGTAACTGTTCATTGGGAAAATTAATCGTGATTTGCTACACATTAAGTTAAGTAAAATTAAGTAAAATATTGAGTCCCTGGTTAAATTATTTTGTTAACGCGACAGTAATTGTACTAGAACATTCCTATTTCTATGGCGACGTATCAAGCGCCACGTGGCACTTTTTGGGGCTACGTTACGTTACAAAACGTAACGTAAATCCATCCATTTCTCCCGAAAGACATGAAAGTGAGTGGGTGGTGAACAGGGAGAAGACTTTATAGTTACCTATAGGCTAAAATGTGCGTTTGTTGTGGGGGGAAAATAACATCTCAAAATTACATTTGAAAGGTTTATTATTTCCGCTTACTTAGATATCAGTGTGTTGTTTTTTTTTTCTCAAATTATAAATGGTTCGCTAGTACTTGTGTATTTAAATGCCTGAAAAAGAAAAAAGAAAACATTTGGTTGAAAACTGTCTGAACGTGTGATAATAAATGACAACTGACTCGCGCTGCTGAACACACTCCATCACGCGCTCTCTGGCTCAGTGCCAAACGTGCGAAAACAGCGCTAATCAGCGCTGTGATCATGCGTCAATGATACAGTGCTATACTACAGTCAGTGATTATTACAACTCTGATCTGTGGTTTTAGAAGGTAGGTCAAGTCTTTCCAAGTCACAGGGCTCAAGTCCGAGTCAAGTCGCGAGTCATTGTTGTCAAAGTCTAAGTCGAGTCGCAAGTCATCTTTGAATATGTCAAGTCGAGTCGCAAGTCATCAAATTTGAGACTCGAGTCCAAGTCAAGTCCAAGTCATGCGACTCGAGTCCACAACCCTGGTATTTCGGATTTCGTGGAAAGAGAGCTCGATTGCTTACAGAGAGGCTTTAAAAGCTGCTAGATCTGCTTATTTTTCAAACCTATTAGAAGAAAATAAACATAATCCAAGGTATTTATTTGAAACAGTGGCTAAACTAACGAAAAAGAAAGCTTCAAGCTCAGAAGTGTCCAAGCAACACAGCAGTGATGACTTTATGAACTTCTTCACTTATAAGATTAATAATATCAGGGACAAAATTATAACTATGCAACCGTCTACCACAGTATCGCATCAGGAAGTGCATTGTAGTCTCCCTGAGGAAAAATTTGATTCATTTGTTGCTATAGGAGAGGAAGAATTCTGCAAACTCGTTAATTCATCTAAATCGACAACTTGTATGTTAGATCCTATACCGACTAAGCCACTGAAAGAGATGTTTCCAGAGGTCATATATCCTCTTCTTAATATCATTAATTCATCTTTGTCTCTAGGATACGTACCAAAAACCTTTAAACTGGCTATGATAAAACCGCTTGTTAAAAAACCACAACTTGATCCTACAGAATTAGTCAATTACAGGCCGATCTCGAATCTGCCTTTTCTGTCAAAGATATTAGAAAAAGCAGTATCTTCACAACTGTGTTCCTTTCTAGAAAGAAATGATATCTGCGAGGATTTTCAGTCCGGATTTAGACCGTACCATAACACTGAGACCGCTCTCATTAGAGTCACAAATGATTTGCTCTTATCATCCAATCGTGGTTGTATCTCTCTATTAGTGTTACTCGATCTTAGTGCTGCATTTGACACAATTGACCACAACGTTCTTTTAAATAGACTAGAAAACTATGTGGGCATTAGTGGAATTGCACTAGCATGGTTTAAATCATACTTAACTGACCGTTATCAGTTTGTAGCAGTAAATGAAGAGATGTCTTATCGATCACAAGTTCAGTATGGCGTACCACAAGGCTCAGTACTAGGACCGCTGCTGTTCACTCTGTACATGCTACCATTAGGAGATATCATTAGGAAACATGGAGTTAGCTTTCACTGTTATGCCGATGATACTCAGCTGTATATTTCTTCAAAACCCAACGAAACTTACCAATTCACAAAATTAACGGAATGCATAGCTGATATAAAAAATTGGATGACTAGTAATTTCCTACTACTAAATTCTGAAAAGACAGAGATTCTAATTATTGGACAAAAAACTTTCACACGTAATAACCCAGAATACTGTCTAACACTTGATGGCTGCTCTGTCAAGTCTTCGTCGTCGGTTAGGAACCTGGGTGTGCTCTTTGATACCAACCTTTCTTTTGAAAGCCACGTGTCTAGTAGTATCTGTAAAACTGCATTTTTCCATCTTAAAAATATATCTAA
Organism: Tiaroga cobitis; assembly: GCA_030578255.1. NCBI lineage: Eukaryota > Metazoa > Chordata > Actinopteri > Cypriniformes > Leuciscidae > Tiaroga > Tiaroga cobitis. The sequence goes on from CM060597.1 coordinate 18,305,616, forward strand.
AATACGCCATATGCTCTCATTGGGAAATGCGGAACAATTAGTCCATGCGCTCATGACCTCAAGGCTAGATCATTGTAATGCTCTACTGGGTGGTTGTCCTGCACGCTTAATAAATAAACTACAGCTAGTTCAAAACGCCGCAGCTCAAGTTCTTACCAGAACCAGGAAATATGACCATATTGGCCCGGTTCTGTCAACACTGCATTGGCTCCCTATTAAACATCGTATAAATTTTAAAATATTGTTGATTACCTACAAAGCACTAAATGGTTTAGCTCCGCAGTACTTGAGCGAGCTCTTAACGTATTATAGTCCTTCACGTCTATTGCGATCTGAAAATTCCGGCCAGTTGATAATACCTAGATTATCTAAATCGACTGCAGGCGGTAGATCCTTTTCCTATTTAGCACCAAAACTTAAATTATATGTTTGTCTCTGTAAAGCTGCTTTGAAACAATCCATTGTTAAAAGCGCTATATAAATGAAGATGACTTGACTTGACTATATAGTTCTAAAAATCCTTCTAAATATGAAAGAATAGCAGAATCTACACCACAACAATAACAACAATGGCACAGAGGAATGATATCATTGGAATCTCTTTCAGAACACTTTTTCCCCCCACTGATGAATGCTAAATACATTGACAGCCAATCAGAATCCATTCCGCTTTAAATAGCTTGAGCATTTTAAGCAGCAGAAGACAAACTAGCAGCGCATGCTTAGAATAAACAGTGTTATTGTTCGTTGGTGTGGACGCTTAAATAGTTATCGTTATGGTCATCTTTATAGTTATCGCTCTTGGTGAGAACTTAAACTTCCCTCAAAGATTCTAAAGATGTAAAAGACTCTATTTGAAAATGTAATTCAACTTCTCTATTCTCTATCAAACGGAAACATTTTTTTTTAAAATTACGTTGAGTGGGAATCCAAACTGTCATTTTTACACTGCCTCAAACACACACCAACAAGATTAACACACAATAGAACAATTTATATTTTATATAATATATAAATATTATGAAAAACTTAAACTTATAAACAGTATTCAAATAACTAAAAATAAAATTAAAATAAATTAAAGCTAAACAGAAAGACTTAAAAACTAAATGTAATAAAAAATGATAAAAGCACATAAAAATGACAAGAACTTCAACTAAAACAACCATTGATTTTCAAATTATTAATAAATACTAGTATATAAATAATGCAAAAAATAACACACTGATCCAGCGGAAACCAACAACTGCTAGAATTTGTTGTCTGTTGTGAGCAATGTGAGCTAGCCCTAAAAAAAATTATTTGCAACAGAAGCAGGCAAGCAGCTCAAGGGTGAAAATTCAAGATTCTAATCTGAGCAACAACAAAAAAAAACACATGCTTTCATTTAACCATCCAAACTGATTTTAATAGATTCTAAACAATATTGCATCTTTCATAACATAAATAATGGTAATGTTGGATGGCTGGCTGGCTATTAGAAAAAGAGCCTTGAAAATAATTCTACATATAACAAGAGCTTCTGCATGTTTAACCAGTGGTGATATGCGGTGTGTGGATGTAAAAGAATACAATTACACCAGGTTTATGCAAAAGTTGATGTAAAGTTTATCTTTCCACCATTATGCAATATATTGAAACATCTTCCTGTGATAATAAAAGAACAGAAAAATTAAAAAAGAGAGAAGAAAATACCCAAAACATTCAGCTAGGACATAAGACACATTGTATAATGACCAGTTTATTTAAACAAATGCTTTTTTGATCTTTTCAATCGTCATGTTTTTTTGTTTTTTTTTTGGCTTGTTTATTTCTGAAACTAGCCACACAAAAGTCTCTGGCCAACTTGGCAATACTGTATTACATTTGCCTAAATGGTTTCCGTCTCTTTTTCTTTTCAACTTGTCTGGGATACAAAACATTTTCCCACCTGGTTCTCTGCGCTCTGATTCAACGACAACATTCACTTACTACAGGAAGACAGCTACACCTAAATTTGCACACACAATGTACCCATGAAAAAGTAAGTAATTTGAGAACGACAAAACTAGACAACACATCAGAGACTTTAACTCGATCCTTCCTGTCATTTTATAACCACACAGAATGCTAATATCATTACACAGAAATTTCAGTAGCAACAATTCAAATTAAAACTAATGCTTAAAAAAACGAATGTATTATTGCTTATTCTTTAATGTAATATTGGGTGATTAACAATCAAAGCTGCTCTCCCCCCACAGAAACTCACTCAGCAGCATGATTGAATATCAGTGTTTGGTTTGGGCAGAGGAGCTCAAAGTTTGTGATTGGAAAACAATTACTTTCTGTGCCACAAGAAATTGGACGGTTAAGCTTCACAGCCTACGCAGTGTGGAAAGGGTTAAAATACAAATGCACATGAAATCCCAAGGAAAGCATTGCCTAACATGGAGTGAGTTTTCTTTCTGTCAGATCCTAAGCAGCAAATATTTGTTACAAGCTACAGAAGCATACATCATTGTTGGCACACATTTTTTGGAATTGGACTGCAGTGGCCTTTCCCATGAGAGCGGCAGCAATGTCCTTGATGTGGGAGAAAGGAGAGTTTTCTACCTTAGTCTAGCGCTGCCCATAATCCACCTAAGGTTGCTGGGCAACACGGCTAGGCCCTGGACCAAATCCCATCAATCCACCTATCCTGTTTTTAACAGAGCCAAGCCCATGGAATGTCAATAGTTGGCTTAACAGCATAATATGTTGTAACTAGAGCTCTATCTATTATGATAATGGGTGTGATTCAAACCCATTCACAAAGAGCGGTTTGAAAAGCGCTCTTTGAACGACAACAAAGAACATACTGCTTTTGTTTCTCTGATTCAAAGAAATGACATGCTTTGCTATTCTGAGTCAAATATTCTTATGTATGTGAACTAAACCATGGGTGTACCATGTGAGAAGGCAAAAGTTATATTTTAACTAGTGCTGTCAAACGATTAAAAATATTTAATCACGATTAATTGCATTAATGTCATAGTTAACTCGCAATTAATCGCACATTTTTATCTATTCTAAATGTCCCTTGATTTCTATTTGTCCCATTCTTTTTTCTAATTTTAATGCTCTTATCAACATGGAAAAGTGGATCGGCAGTAAGTTTGTTCTTAGCTGTGGTATCCATGTGTTTCTGTCTGAAGTCATCCATTGTAGAGCTTAGATCAGGCCCAAAAAATCAAGCCCCCACCCTACCCGAGCCCGTGCACATTGTGTCCGAGCCCGGCCCGGCCCGACGCATTAACTTTAATTATGAGCCCGAGCCCGATTTAAATCCGACCATTTTTTTAATACGTGGGTCGTTATAACTGATGTTCTCAACTACTAATTTTTTATGTTACTTTCTCCCGCCCGCAAAGACTTTTTTTTGTAGGCTTCCTCCAAATACTTTCAAGTTAGCCTACGTGTCGCCACCATACACATCAGCATAAATGCTCCTGATAAATTATTTGTTATTAAAGCATTAACACACAAACCACTGTTATAACATAAAAGCAAGCAGGCTAACGCTACTGCGTGCATGGTTTGGCATGACTCCTATGGGCGTCTATCTGAAACTAATCCTTGAAGTAGACGCCGAGAGGCTGAATAGGGAAAAAGCACGCCGAGAGGCTGAATAGGGAAAAAGCTGTCTGCCAGACGCGCTGTTTGACCAATAATTCCAGGATTCCAATTGTTGCGTTAATGGTTTATTGCGTGTACAGGTGATCAGTTCCATACAGCGAAATATCACTAAATATATCCAACAGTGTGAACCGCGGTCAGCAAAATTAGGCTTTCCTCTATCACCCCCTCTCTCTCCTCAAAACTGAAGAACAGGTGATATCCCAATCAACTATAAGCACCCACACCTTGTGACCAAAGCTTGTGAGCACCCAAAAGGGGCGTGTCCAAGAACCCAAAACCTGGCTCCCACAACTCCCTAAAAAATTCCTAAAGCTGACATCAGTTCATCGCGATTTCACACATCTCTGTTATTATCAATGAAGCTGACTGCACAATGCATCTTTCATAATATATACACTTTGTTTGTTATAGTTAGAGGATTTGCCAGCATACAGAATTCAGCACTGAACAAAAAGTCAAGTTTTGAGCGGTGAGGGGAGTCTATCTTAAATGCTTCTGATTGGCCATTGCGTTCAAGAAATCAACACATATGTCTGTGATTGGCTACATCGGTCAACGCTGCAAACATGTTATAAAACAAAACTCTGGCCTGTAAATCGTTTCTATTTTGTTTTAGTTGTTCTTGTTGCTTTTCTGCAACCGATGAATAAAAATCGATTAGTTTGTTTTATTCATAGATATTTCTAGTTTGCGGTCCTGCGAATCGTTTTATTATCCCGCAACCCGCACACACAGAGTGAGTGCATTACCGCCCGCGCTCGCACTCGGCCATCAAGTCTAGTCCCGCGCCACACTCTATTGCGTTGGGAGTAAACGTCTCTAGATCAAGGGCCTTATACGCTGATTTCACGCAGCCGCCATTTTGAAATGGCTCCCGTGGGAAGAAAACCGGAAGTATTGCCTTTAATCATAGGAGAGTCGCGAATGCGATGGTGTATTGTTGTGTTTAATATAGAAATTAGTTATTCTAAAAATGTACATACATTTCTTTCATACTTTAGACTAGGGCTGGGTTTCGATTCAAATTTCAAGAATCGATTCGATTCCGATTCTCAAGATCTTGAATCGATTATCATTATTAGATTCGATTTGATCCGATCTGAGCCGATCTTCGAGATTTAGATAAGTGTTTTTGAAAAAAGCATTTCTTTTTCCAGCTGTTACCTGAATTACAGGACTGTAGTTATGCAACATATTGATACTATTATTATAGACATTCAACTGCAAATTAATGGAGTATTGATGGTTGTAAAGAACAATCCCCCTTCCAGAGAGTTGATACAACTGCTTTCACAAACTTGCACTGGTGTAGACGACAGAGGATGTAGAGGTATATCAGCAGCAGTACTAGGGCAATCCTAGTACTGCTGCTGATTACCGCAATCTTGTAGTAACGTGCTACTGACAAGTCAACTGCAGAGGATTGCAAGTAACCGCAGCAACCGCGATATTCAAATTTTTTTTATAAGGCTATACCCTTCTTGTTTTGAACTTCATGCAAGTGTATTGAATGTTAAACAAGTTCATAATGATAACAAACAAGACTGCTTATCGTGGTGATGTGTAGCCTACAGAGGCTTCGCACAGACAGTGAATGAGAGAGATCGGCAGAGCACGTGCGATTAACTTACCTGCGTCTGTCTTTGAAGTCATATGTATTCGTGAAAAAGGTTGCCGTGTCAAAGGAAAGCGAAATATTTGACGTATCATCCTTTTAACGTTCACTTCACGGGTATTTCCCATAAATGCGCGTCAGCAGCAGCGTTGGTCAGCTTCCCACAGCGCGAGGAAGCCACGGGGAAATAAAATCAGCGAGTCACGCATTGAATCAATTCCATATTGGTCTTTAATAAATGAAGCATCAGCTTCAGCGTTACCCATACGACGCATTGCTGCTCAGCTGAGCCTTGAAAGGTGGAACTCAAAGTAAAAAATATTTAACACCTTGTTTCATTACATCTCTTTTAGTGAATCAGCTTTTTTGAACGTGTTCGTTGAATGAACGGTTTATTGACTCAGTCAAAGCCCGTTGTCGATGTGCGCGCTGAGTGAAAGCCTTTCAATGCGCATACAGGGATCTCCCAGTCGCAGCAAGTTAAAGTTCACGGGGAAAATGTAAGCCTATTATTAAATCGATCCTCTGAGTTACGGATCGATCTTTAGAAATTAATATGAAAATCGATTCAGAATTGGTGAATCGATTTTTTCAACACAGCCCTACTTTAGACTATATACAGTGAAATTAATTTATAAATAAAACATTTTTTTATATATAATTCAGAAAGTAAAAAAAGAAGCAGGAACGAACTATAGACATATCCTATATTGGATATTAAAGGGGTCATGACATGAGAAACCAAATTTGCCTTGATCTTTTGGTATTTAAGAGGTCTTTGTACCATTAAAACCTCCTGCAAGTTTCATAGCTTAAGACGTCCTCTCCATTATAAACGAAGCATTTATTTAATCAAGCTCTAAATACAGCTCGTTCTAGATCCTTTGTTCTTAGTGACGTCACGGTACGAAGTGACGTACCAGTCGTTTGCATATGACCGCCTCCAGTGCAGGACAACTACGCCTCATTTCGCATCATCGCATGCGCTGTCGTGCAGCGAGTGACTGCGATGCCAGGCAGATGTGCTTCTCCTGCTGTTGACAAGCAACATGTTTGAATACGCTGCCAAATGATCCAGACGTCAGGGAAAGCCGTTGGATGCAGTTTATTTGCAGCATATGCAGCCCGCCAAAGCCTTATTTGTTCGGTGAGTGATGTAGATGAGTGTGACAGGGCGCATGTTACTGAAAGAACGACAAGAAAGAGAGAGAGCCCCGGCCGCGCGCGCGCCTTCAAACTGTCCTTCTCTCTCTCTCTCTCTCTCTCTCTCTCTCTCGCGCGCATATGAATCAAAATCAATTGAGAATTGACACGATGGTAAAAGATCGAAGACCGTAGTTTCACGTGGCGGAGCATTGTGTAGCCTACATGTGATACAAAATGATTAACGTTAATAATTTATGCATAAGCAGCACTGACGTTAGCCAATCATAACAGTGGGCGTTAACACTGAACTCTTAAAGGGGAAACACCTCCAAAACAGACTGTTTGAATCAGAGGGGGAGAAACAGGGTGGAAAAAGGTCATAAATCACTACATTTTTAAAAAAAATTGTTCAAAAACTATAGTAATACTATAATTGCACCTAAAGGAACATAATAAAACAAAACAAAAAACCATGTCATGACCCCTTTAACATACAATAGTGTAAATCGCGGCAGCAGCTTCAGGTTGGTAGTCCAAGGCATTGTTGTCTATCTGTACTTCCGGGGTTCTTCCCACCGGAGCCTCGCTTTCGATTTCAAAATGGCGGCTGCGTGAAATCAGCGTATTGGCATCCATTTTGCCGTCTCGCGCTCGCGCCATCCACTGAAAACGTAACATTGGCCTACTACTATACTACTCTTTGGCCGGCGCGCAAGCCCAAACAAGTGTGTGCGGTGTGCCTGTTGTTTTGTTTCCGGCCTAGCTAGATCCAGTGTGGTGTTGTAGTTTTTCTAACGTTACTAGTTGTTGCAACAGCATGTGAAAAAACTACAAAGTTTGCTAGGCCAAAAAGAGTGTTAATCTCGCGATAAAAAAATTACTAACACGTTTAACTGACAGCACTAATTTTAACATATCTACTAGGTCAATAACACCAAGTATGTTCACATCCGCAGAATTGTTTTATATATATTATACACACATATATATTTATCTAGATGTATTCGTTACACATTTGACATTACAACACACAAAAGCACACCTTTATTTATTCTCATTCTCTCTTGCTTTCTCAATGTCGTGAGTGTACACAGATCGATTAATAATCAATTAAAAATGTATGCAAAAAATTAAAAACACCATTAATTATCGCCCACTCATGGTACTACGCACAGTGCATACAGCCATATGGCTGCAGGTGCCACTGGTGCATGCAGTCACATGACCAATACAGTCAGTCACAGGCAATCCACATTCCAATACAGAAGGGGGCGCGCGCGGTAATGCAACGCTGTTTGCTACCAGTAAAAAGCGCAGAAGAAGAAGAGATGATGATCGATTTGTTTACATCTCTCAACCAGTGTTTTAAACTGCGGAAAGATATCAATAAAACAGCTTGAGAATAACATCTCACGTAGTATTACATTTACCTCAGGCGTTAAGTGTCGACAGCAGGTTAGTTAGCTAGAGAAATTAACTCTGGTGAAGCATTTCGGATATGCACTATATCAGCCTATTCAATATATTTACTTTACCTGTTAGTAATTTCTTGATTATTTAATGTGTGTTTAAATAAATTTGTCATGAAAACAACTTATGACAGCCACTGTGTAAATGATTATATTTAAAAAATGAATTGGAGTAGAACATTTACTTTATAAATAGATTTAGAAGTTAATTCAAAATATGCCTTATTATTTGAGTGTTGATTATTATATCTAAAAATAAATAGCAACTGAATAAAATTTTCTGTTCTTTAATATTATAGTAATATGTAATTAAGGGCTAGCTATAGGGACATATAGGGACTAGCATAGGCTAGTTTACAGCAATAGCTAAGGTTTTTTTATCCTTAAGAAATTTTTAATTATAATTTAATTTATTTTAATCACAGAGACACATTTGTTAAAATAGCTTTTTTTTTTATTAAACTGTTTGGTTTTTTTATGTTTGGCTTTCTCCTCCCTGCTGTGCCAACCCGGTACCGATCCATGACTTCAAAACGAGGTACGTACCGAACCATCATGTTTGTGTACCGTTACACCCCTAATATGTGGTTCGCGACCTTTTTGACTCAAAGGCCCTCCATTTAAGGTAAGATATTTCCCCCAGTATTTCTGCTATAATTAAAACAAAGCTGCTTGTTTTTAATCTTTTTTTATTAAAAAAACTGGGGAACAAACATAAACTAGAGTTATTGTTGCCCACTTGGAAGTTTGCAGTGGGTCCTGGCCCACTTATTGAGAATGACTGGATTAACATGCATGCATGGTGGATGAACCCAACCTATAATTACATAATCTAAGTTTTTAGTCCAACTTCGAAAAAGCCATACAGGTATGATTTTATTCAGACTAAAGTGTTGACGTAATTTTAAAAAGACAAATTATTTATTATGCTTTTAAAGTGCATGAAAACGCACTTATTGACTGAATCAACCAAAAACTGTACAAATAAAGGAGCTTGTCCCAATAACTTTTGTAACTAAGTAACATCCGTCACCCTGTGACAATATGGCTACCGATTAAAGGAGAGAAACACGCGCAGTCACTCACACAGGAAGTGCATTCCTTCCTTCACAGTAACTGCCCACCCCACATCACCCGCTGCTGTTTGTTTAAACTGGCTGATGATTTGTGGAGATTAAGCTTTCACAAATAACCTACTCCCTAATGACCCCCCATGCCCGGCCACAAGCTTCCGTGACCAAGCACGAAGGCTCGAAGGGGGGTGCCGAAACCTCCGGGGACCATAACGGCCCTAACAGAACCAAAGCCCTGTCTCTGCCCTGACCCACTTCTGCATTTAGATCAACGGGGACTCCTGGGAGTTTAGCCCAGTGTTAGAGAGTGTAGTCAAATATACCTCCTCTGATGAATTTAGCAGTGGCCTGCATGGAGCAGCCGTTGGGTCACCCTTTAACCAAAACCACAGTGGAAGGCTGCTATTTGCCATTCGCACTGGATGGACACTGACAGACAAAACTGTACTGGGCCTGAAAACAACCATTTTCTGCCCAGATATGCCAAGCCTGTTTGGTTGGAACATTCGGACCGATACTATGATTGGTATTCCATTCAGAAACCCCATGGTCACTGACAAATATGGAATGATGCTTTGCTAAAATTTATCCTCTTATTTCTAACTTGAGAACTGAGAAAGGAATAGGTCTGAAAAACAAAGACTACAGCAACAAAAATCATCAACAGGAGGGGAAAAACCATGACCCAAAAAGATAAAATTATTTTATTTGTAGCAGATGTTATTTTGCAGGCTCTGAATGAGCAGACGGAACACTGGAAGTGACACGGCACATCAGTGAAGAAAGGTTATTGAGAACATCTGCTGTTAGGCCACACTCAGACTGCTGTTGTCACAGTGGTCAGCTTGTCTTAGAAACACAGATCCATTTGGGAGGACTGTTTGACCATGTTTGGGCTGAAAAAGCAAGAACTTTCTCATGGGAATGAAGAGTGTTACATGAGATGATATGCTGCCTACACTTGAAGGTTCATATTCATTGGCTCAAAGGCAGCAGTTACATGATAACTCAGACACTTGAGCTAACACACAAGGGTTTCTCACCTCAGCTTGTCAGCCACAAAGATGACCCTTCGTTCCAGCAACAGAGAGGCAAAAACACGTACCACCTGTCGTACACTCAGGCAGTTGAACAGACTTTCAAAGTCCACATGCTCTAGTCTGGAGTCCATGGGTCTCCGTAACTCAATCACCTGTGGAAAATAAAACACTGCATTGAAACAAGGAGCAATATAAATGCTGTTAAGATGGAAATAGAAAACTATTGGCTAATTCTCTATTGGCTAATAATGTCTGTTAGCAAGAAAAGTAAAAATGAAAACTGCTGGCCTTACTGTTGAACCCTAAATAGGGTCAGTTTTAATATCATGTAGTCTATAAGGATTCAGATGTCAGATTTCCTTTAATAAGTGCTCAATAAACTTGTACTAATCTACAGCAGATAACAAAGCAGTCTAAATTATATGCGAGAAGGATCTAACCTCATTTCCTGCTCCAGGCAGGAAGGTTTTGACTTTTATGGTTTTGCCTGGTGCTGGGAAAGGAGATTCCATCACACTCCTCATGAAAGGATACACCAAAGCAGCCGAGATCCCTCTCCTCCTCTCTACTTCATCAAGGATCTGTAACAAATGAAAGCCGAATAAGTTGATGGAGAACACACCAGTGCTAACAGGCATTGACACTGTTAGACTACAGACTAGACTTATACACTACAGAACAACACTGATCAATTTCATGTGGTCTGTTTCTTTTTTCCTTTCAGATTTTTGTGTGGAAGTCTCTGGAATTCTAACCTGTCAATAGCAAGTCATGGTTTTCATCGGCTACATACGTTTTTTTTTGTTTTTTTTTCAAGATTGATGAAAACATGCAGTTCAGAATTCGACTGAATATTATGATTACCCAAGGTTGGATACAGAATAGTTTTATACTTCTACCTCACTTTGCCATGAGTGGAAGGTGGAAGTGAAGGAAATAACAGTGGTTTAATAGGCCAGGGAGAAAGACAGATGTACTAAGTTGGATGTACCTCAATGCCAACAACACAAGCCTCACTTCAGCTGTGCCCATGTCTGACAGCCAGAGAGACAGTGTGGAGGTGTGTGTGTATGAACAAGCCTGAGCTCACCTTGGAAAACAGGTTGAAACAGCCCAGTCGACTGATGACACAATACACTTCAGGAAGGCGAGGCCCTTTCCCACTCGGCTGCAGTTGCGGGGGAAAAGATTATACAAGCAATTAAATCATCACATGAAGTAACTGGTATGCAACACATGAAAAGCATCCAGGTGATTTCAGTAAAACGTATATGGTACTAAATCATATCTGTGAGAGCTCAATTTGAGAAGAAACCAGATTTTGGTGGTGCTTGCACCTGCAAAAGTCACCACCATGACACTAGGGTGTTGTGGATAGTTGCCAGGTCATTGCTAGAAGATCACTTTTTAGGCTATGCAGTAGCTAGGGTTTTTTGGGTGGCTGAGAGCCCAACCCACAAGCCTCAATGATATGCTGGGTTCTAGATATGGCTTGGGTCCTTCAACACAAGTATATAGGATTCATTTGCGTGTTTTATCACCTATTGTAGCGGACACTACCATTCAAAAGTTTGGGGTGTAAATTATTATAATATTTATAATATTTTTTTATAATATTAATAATTATTTTAAGCTCACAGAGGCTGCATCTATATTAGCAAAAACACAGTAAAAATATATATACTTAGAAATATTATTAGAAATTTAAAATAACTATTTTCTATTTTAACGTGTAATTTATCAGTGTCTTCAGTGTCATGTGATCCGTCAGAAATCATTCTAATACGCTGATTTGGTGCTCAAATAATTATTTATTGTTAATATCAATGATGAAAAAAGTTGTGCTGCTTAATATTTTTGTAAACCATGATACATTTTTTCAGGATTCTTTAATGAATAGAAAGCCTTTTCTGTCACTTTTGATCAATTTAAGTTGATCACATTAATCAACAACTTGCTACCCTCAAACTTTTGAACAACATAGTATATATATCAGACATCTCAACATGTCACATATTTTAGGTGTCATTAATGTCAGTAGTGGGATTTGTGACTTGGTAAGTATGAGCAATGGTGATGGTTGGTTTAGCAAGCACCACTAAATGAGAGAGAGAGAGAGAGAGAGAGAGAGAGAGAGAGAGAGAGAGAGAGAGAGAGAGAGAGAGAGAGAGAGAGAGAGAGAGAGAGAGAGAGAGAGAGAGAGAGAGAGAGAGAGAGAGAGAGAGGGTCCTTTGCTGTTCACAATATTGCAGCTTGAAAACTTAAAAGCCACATCAAACAGATTTAAGGGTGTTAAAATGAGTTTCATGCTGTTTAAATGGATTTTTTAAAAGCTTTTCTTTAAACCGTGTGGATGGAATCATTAAAATAAACCCCCCCTTTAAACATTGTCATCCCACTCAAAATTTTATGAACTCTGTTTTAGTATTCAGTTCATAACCTGAAGTTAAACACATGAAATAGTGCATGGTACAAGTCTAAAATGGATGCAGAATGTCCAGTGTAAACACAGCACAGGTGCAGTTCCACAAAACGAATGAGTTGTCACACGCAATTCACTAAACAATCGAAAGTCTGGCTATTTTCTAGTAGTCCAACCAGGTTAGTGTCTCTCAAAGTACACCGACACAAAGAATCTCATTGCTCTTGTCCATATTAGGTATGCAATTCTCCTCTGCTGACTTTTTACAAATGGATGATTAATTCAAGCATGTAGAGCTGGGTTAAAATCCTCAGGAATGCCACCCTCATGCCAGCCCCTTGACTTCCTCCCTGCAGGGAACACAGTCAACACTTCTCTCCACTGGTCCATTCAGATGCTCAAAAAGACGAGCTGAGAAATAATAGAAGCTAAAGAAATCCCACAAGCCAATAATGAAGCCAATCGAATCTAAAAAATCTAAAGCTGAACAACACAAGGTCACATCTATAAAAGCAAGTTCTGAACAAGCAACAGCTAAAACTATTAACAACTACACATGTATCTTCTTTTATTTCCGGAACACGTGTTTAGATGTATGAAATTCTTTAACATTTCATTCTCAAACCACAGAAAACCAATAACATGCACTTTAATGCAAAACTTATGTATAACGCATAACAATAATGTACAGAAAAAGCAGCACATTCTTAACTGCACATTCACAAATAAAACCATGAAACATGCAGTTCACCACAACATTCAAAAACAATAATCACCACAAAACTCCAAAGCACACAAATATATGACCGATTCTTACGGTACAATGGCATCTTTTGATGATTTGCATTTCCATTCATCTCCTGAGAAACTCTCATTAAAACGGAGACAAGTTTACGAGAATCTATTTCATTTTGAGCACAGAAAAAGAGCAAACAAAACACCTAAGTGACTGACCAAAACTCTATCCATATGCTTGACCTTTAAATACATGTGATGCAATATACAATATACGTATGGTTATACTATCAAAAATAAAAGGAGCAAGAAAGGCATCCATAATATGAGAAAAAGACTCACCAGAAGCCGTCTGCAATACCCAAAGCGTCTACTGCCATCTTCTCCGGTGAGCATAAAAGAGAAGGTCTCACTATAGCAAATCAAAGACAGCCACCATTAGTACCCAAAACCCACATGTAGATCAGGTGATAAGAAGAAAAAGTGTTTAAAACCACTTGAGAAGAAATGCTCTTGAGACTGAAGACTTTGCATTTGAGGCGTATCCTGTGGTTAGAAGACTTTATCAGGTAGCTGAGATGTTTTCAAAAACGTACTCAAATTACTGAGTGTTTATGACCTGGGGTATTTAACTGTGAATACTTGCGGAAGTTTAAATTGAAATTGCAGTTGATGAATTGATTGTGGGATAATGTAGTGTAATGAAAAGTAAATCTCTTGATGCAAGTAACCATTCCAACAGATCTCTGTAAAATTGTTCTTGAAGATAGCTTTTTTTTTTTTTTGCTTAAATATACAGTAATACCACCATTTCTCATCATTAATAGTTATCCATATTTCATACTGAATACCATAATGTGATTATAGCAATTAACAGCTTATTCATATCAGCCACAATTTTAATATCAGTGCATCCATCCATACAAGGAAACAGTGATACCTGTTGTATTCAGACACAGGGCTCCAGTCTTTGGCATCTGGGAAGCAGAATTGTGGGATAGCCTTGAGTCTCTGTTCAGCTTCCCTCATCTGCTTGGTGAGTCTCTCTAACTGTGAGGGTTAGATGAAAAGACCTGATAAGAAATCCATCTAATATATTTACACAGCCTCTTTATAATATCCCTTCAGACCTTCATTACTATGTCAAGTATGTACAGAATATTTTCCCACCCCACAAGGGCTCAATCCCCCGCTCCTACCACCACCCATGCCACCATCTGCCCTTTGTTCTAGTTTAAAAGCACAATGACGGGGTTGACCCTCTGTTGGGCAGAATGTCAACATATTCCAGCCTCGTCTCAAGAGAAAACAATCACTGAAGCAGATCTCAGCTAATTAAAAACCTATCTCTGTAACTAAACATGATTGCCATGGCAACGATTTCCTGCTTACGCCACTTATTGTCAATACATCCCAACGATAAGAGCTCAAAGCATCTGGATTTTCAACACTGTCTCTGATGAATTTAATGGCATACATAACTACCATTCAAAATTTATTTAAATAAAACTATTTAAATAATTGCATTATATTTGAATATCTAGTAGCACTTTTCTTAAAGCCTTTATATCTAATGCATTAGAAAAGTATTTCTAATGCATTAATTTTGCCTTGTAATGTCAAGTCAAGTCAAGTCATCTTCATTTATATAGCGCTTTTAACAATGGATTGTTTCAAAGCAGCTTTACAGAGATAAACATATAATCTAAGGTAACAGATTGTTTTGGCATTATAGCGGTTCTTGAATAATGTTATTTCCAGCTAAAGTTAACTTTGATTAATTCACCTCCGTCGAAATGATCAGACTTTTAAACGCGAACCTATGATTAACGCTGACGGCGTTCACATGCTCATTCAGAATTGATTCTATAGTTATGTGCTTTTAAAATATGTGCACAGGTTTATAATTCATACAACCCAGCCTAAACAAACTACTTTTCTTGCCTATAAATTTTGATACAGAATTTTGTTTTATTTTATCACTTCGGGGTACGTGAGCCAGAATTCACAACGCTTCATCTGTAGAGTGGGGAAGGGATCCTCCATAGGGAGAGGATAGTGGGCACTTCAGCACTGCATTGTCATCGGGTCCAGTGTAATGCACCTTATAATGCATTATATGGTCTCATGAATAATTAAAACCACAGCTATAATACATTATAATAATTATGTTATGCTTTTAGAAAGTATAGTGCATTAAAGCACATGACAAACAACCAATATCCGGCGTACCAAGGAATCTGCAAATATTATAATGCAGTTTATCTTTGGTTACAATTTTGTATGAAAACGTCTCGGTTACGTATGGTAACCCTCGTTCCCCGAGTAGGGAATGGAGACGTCTCGTCGGAGGAGTTTCCAAAGAATTGGGATCACGCTAGGGAGACCAATTGCCTTCGAGTGAATTAAAACGAGCCAATGAATATTGGCATGCAGGACTTGCATTCCGCATCCCGCCTACTAGTGCGGGTATAAAGCGGAAGCGAGCGCACACACATTTGCTTTACGCTGAGGAGCCGGACGGTGTCCAGTCCTCCGCGAAGGTACAGCAAGCATGGCGACGGGACGAGGCGTCTTCGTTCCCTACTCAGGGAACGAGGGTTACCAAACGTTACCGAGACGTTCCCTCTCGTATGGGAACTCCTACGTCTCGTCGGAGGAGTTTCCAACGAATTGGGATCCCAAATAAAACGCCATGGTGCTGGCCCCTTCCAGCGCCCAGCTGAGCTCCCCGCCAAGCAGTGTCTTAGTTTATTTAGGGCGGGGGCTAGCTAGGAAGAAATCACACTGCTGTTCCGCAAGACTCGCTCAGTGGATTTGGATAACACTGGGGAAACGTGCCCACCATGTGGGAACGTTGCGGAGCCCCCGGCCAGCCCGAAGGGAGGCACTGAATACACATATGAACTAGCCCGCAGGGTAGTAAAACATATGGGAGTCTTCGAGGTAGTCCCAGCCCGTAGGGTGGGGAGCATACTCAGTAAGGACGACAGAGTGAGTCTGTCGAGGGGAAGACACGGAGCTAGCCCGTAGGGTAGCAGGAACGTGGAAAAATGATCACGAGGAAGTCATTGTGAAGGTCACCCAGTCTACTAGCAACTTCTTAAGAGAGGTAATAGACCTAGCGTCAGGCGGTCTGCCACGTCTGATGCCGAGGGGTGATGGAGGAGCTCAGAAGGTTAGCCGTTTGTTGGGGAACCAAGGAGCAAAAAGGCGCACGGATCCAGCTCATAAGGTGGAATGGCGCAGCAAGCCGACAGAACCTATTCCCTCACGCCACTGACCGCAGCGAGTAAACGGGAGGAAACCGGTTCAACACGTAAGCTATAAAACCTGGCAAACGTGTTAGGTGTCGCCCAGCCCGCAGCTCTGCAGATATCTGTCAGTGAGGCACCTTGCGCCAAAACCCAAGAGGAAGCGACACTCCTATTGGAGTGAGCCGTCAACCTGGGTGGGCAAGGTACGTCCTGGGATTCATAAGCCCGGACGATAGCATCCACTAGCCAGTGGGCTAACCTCTGCTTGGAGACAGCCTTCCCTTCTGCTGGCCTCCGTAACAGACGAAGAGCTGCTCTGAGGTCCTGAAGCTTTGCGTTCTGTCCACATAACAACGTAGTGCACGTACGGGACAGAGAAAAGCCAGGGCTGGGTCTGCCTCCTCCACGGGCAGCGCTTGCAGGTTCACTACCTGATCTACAAATGGAGTGGTAGGAACCTTGGGCACAAATCCGAACCGGGGTCTCAGAACCACATGAGAAAGGGCCGGTCCGAACTCTAGGCACGATTCGTCGACCGAAAAAGCCTGCAGATCCCCGACCCTCTTGAAGGAAGCTAGAGCCAATAGAAGAGCAGTTTTTTCAGACAAAACTTTTAGCTCTATATCTTTTAAGGGCTCAAATGGGGGCCTTTGAAGCGCTCTCAGCACCAGGGCTAAGTTCCAAGAGGGTACAGGGTGCAAATTTCGAGGGGGATTTAACCTTCTAGCACCCTTAAGGAATCTGATGAACAGGTCGTGCTTCTCTAACAACTTTCCGTCGACCACATCATGATGGGCAGCTATTGCGGCCACATATACTTTGAGGGTGGAGGGAGACAGCCTTCGCTCCAACCCGTCTTGTAAAAAGGAAAGCACGACACTGATCGGGCAAGTTCGGGGGTCTTTCCGGCGGGAAGAGCACCAAACGACGAACAGGTTACACTTCAACGCATAGAGGCGCCTCGTAGAGGAGGCTCTAGCGGAAGCGATGGTATCTACCACAGCCTGTGGTAGGCCACCTAGAACCTTCGCGTCCCGTCCAGGGACCAGACATGAAGTCTCCACAGGTCTGGATGCGGGTGCCAAAGAGTGTCCCGTCTCTGAGAAATCAGGTCCTTCCTCAGAGGAATGGGCCAAGGAGGTACTGTCGCGAGGAGCATGCGTTCCGGGAACCAGGTCCGGTTGGTCCAGTACGGCGCAACTAACAAGACCTGCTCCTCGTCCTCCCTGACTTTGCACAGTGTCTGTGCGAGAAGGCTCACTGGGGGAAACGCATACTTGCGTGGGCCCCGGGGCCAGCTGTGTGCCAGTGCATCCGTGCCGAGGGACCCTCCGGTCAGGGAATAAAACAGAGCTCGTCTGCCACACGGTTGAGCGCACCCGGGATGTGAACAGCACGAAGCGACCTCAGAAATTTCTGACTCCATAGGAGGAGATGGCGGGCGAGTCGCGACATACGGCGGGAGCGTAGATGATGATTGATGTACGCAACGGCCGCAGTGCTGTCCGAACAGACCAGTACGTGCTTGTGACGAAGCAACCCTTTGAGGCGGCACAAGGCTAAGCGTACTGGTTGCAACTCTAGGCAGTTTATGTGCCAATGCAGCTGAGGACCTGTCCACAGACCTGAGACTGCATGCCCGTTGTGCGTGGCCCCCCATCCGATGGCTGAGGCATCCGTGGAGACTACAGCATGCCTGAACACCTGGACTAGGGGCACTCCGGCCCGTAGAAACGCAGGGTCCGACCAAGGGATGAAGGTTTGGCGACAGTGCTTGTGAAGAGTCCGATTCAAAACACGCAGATCCAGAATTGGTCGTAACCCACCTTTCTTGGGTACAATGAAGTAAGGGCTGTAGAACCCAGACCTCATCCAGACCTCATGTGAGTGGCGAGGCATGGGAGCGTCACTCACTGCAGTCCGCACCTCTCGTGACCCAGAGATGGAAGAAATTGCTCTATTGAAAATGTGGGTACCAATGGACTC
Organism: Tiaroga cobitis; assembly: GCA_030578255.1. Classification (NCBI taxonomy): domain Eukaryota; kingdom Metazoa; phylum Chordata; class Actinopteri; order Cypriniformes; family Leuciscidae; genus Tiaroga; species Tiaroga cobitis. The sequence goes on from CM060597.1 coordinate 18,324,019, forward strand.
AGGGAGCCAGCAGCGGAACAGGAACTGAACAAATTCTCCACCCGGCCCTCCTCCGGGGGCGGGAGAGGTGAGGACACCATCTCCCTGAGAGCAACTTCCTCCAACCCTGTGTCACCCGTCTCAGGGCTGCTGAGACAGGTGGCGCCGTCCTCCTGCGAAAGCTAGACGTCACCATAAAGCTGGCTGACATCTTTTTCACAGGGGGCTGACACCCTTGGCGACAAACAGACTGAGTAGAAACCAGGAGTGAGTCGACAGCATATCGGGTCAGCTCCTGGTCTCCTCAACCTGCTTCTGAACTGTGGCGAGCCGCTGGGCACAGTCTCCAACAGTGTCGCCGAAAACGGCAAACCCTGTGAGATAGGAGCACCGAGAAAGCGAACTTTGGCGATGTCTCGAACGCCACAAGGCTTAGCCGTGGAATGCTTCTGGACCACCAGCGTGGACATGGTCTGACCGAGGGCCAGTGCTATAACTTGCACAGCTCAACCCCGACTCAGAACTACCCTTGTGTAGTCAAAGCCACCCCACCACTAAGGGTAGTGAGAGAGGAAAAAACTTTCTACAGATTTTGGCATGTTTGGCTTTCCACGCATCCGGGCAGGCACGGGGCCGGGGCAAGGCAATTACGCATTGCACTGCGCCCCCAGAGTAGCCCAGGAAGTTTGGCTGTCAAGTCTGAATCCGATTCAGCACGAGCACACACACCATTACAGTGGGAACCCAGCGTCATCATTTCCAGAGTGTAACAGCCCTCTCTCCAATGCAGCGATCGACATCTGATCCTCCCCTGGAGCCCTGAATGAAATAGCTGGTCCCTTATGAGAAGGACCAGAGATTCCACCCGAAAGCTGCCAGGCATGCAAAACAGTGAACGTGGCCATACCTGATGGCACACGGCACGCTGAGCGCTCAACCCCTCGAGAAAGGCAAGACGAACAACGTGGCGACGTGGTTATGCTCTCGTAAGAGAGCATAAACCACCCACGAACACAGTCTCAGCATGTTTGCGATGCGCTAAAGGAGTGAGGGTTCCGAGGAGGTGGTCTCGTCAGAGAACACTCACTATAATCCTCTAATCACCAATGCTATTAGCCAAAATAGCCCTCCACCGTTGGCCACCAGAAGAGGAACTAGATCGGGAAACAGTCAAAGGCCCGCATCTAGAGTGCCGAATGACGCGCGCTGGGTTGCCGTGACAACCAGCGCTGTCAGCCGGCAGCTCGACGGCACACGGCACGCTGAGCGGCTCAAGGCTTTGCGAGAAAGGGGAGACGAACAACATGCCAACGTGGTCAAGCTCTCACGAGAGAACATAAACCACCCAGGAACGAAGTCTCATCATGCTTAAGCCCAGGCACGTGAAACAGTGATCGTGGCCGTCAAATGAGGACAGGAAACGACCGCATCCAGAAACACACGGGTGAAACGTCATCCTGAAACGGACGCGATCTTCACCCGTGTTGCTCTTTTCACAGAAAACGCTCTCATATTGTGCTGAAGCACACAGGGATAAACGCGGCAACACAGCGGGGAAACTGCAAGCCCGCTGTGCGCACTTAACCGAATACCAGCTGTGACAATAGCTCTTTGAAAAAACAGCAGATCGCGGGAAGCAGCTGGTACCCGGGAGATTGCGAAGATCGCTGAAGCGCCGTCACACCAACACAGAGGTCTTGGAGAAAACAGCAGACTCGTTGAGCGTGAAGATAAATTATTAATCTTGAAGCTCATCCACTCAGAGGACACAACCGGTCGGCTAAGAAGCTAAAAGCAAATGTGTGTGCGCTCGCTTCCCCTTTATACCCGCACTAGTAGGCGGGATGCGGAATGCAAGTCCTGCATGCCAATATTCATTGGCTCGTTTTAATTCACTCGAAGGCAATTGGTCTCCCTAGCGTGATCCCAATTCGTTGGAAACTCCTCCGACGAGACGTAGGAGTTCCCATACGAAAGGGAACAAAGATATAATGTATATTATGTACTCTATATGTAACACATATACATGTATAGAAACTTTATAATGTACATTATGAATACCTTTATAATGCATTATACAGTACATAAAGGCTTTAAGTGTTTCTGGATATCTTTTAAAATGTCATTTATTCATGTGGTGGTAAAGCAGTCATTACTCCAGTCTTCAGTGTGACGTGATCCTTCAGAATTCGGAAACTGATACATTTCTTTGATAAAAGTAATAATGAAACTAATCTCTTTTTTCAAGATTCTTAGATAAAAAAGCAATAATCTCTTTAAAAACTTACTGACCCCAAACTTTTGAACAGTAGTGTAAAAATCTGTTATCAAATATCCAAACAACTACATTCCACCATCTAAATAAAAAACACTCAATATAAATGACATTCAGAAAGCAGTAAGGATTATATAAAATTATACATCAAGGCTTTATCAAGAAACTGTTTGATAGCAACTCTGTGAGAATTGACCCTAAAGGAGGCTGATAAATATCACTGATGTATATCACTCTTCAGCTACACGTAGATAGGCATCAGATGTTGTGCAAATGTAAAACAAACATAGTATCACCCCTTTTTTTACAGAGAATATTCACCTTGGGGAACTGGTAAGTGACTTCCGGAGTAAATGAGTTTTTGGTGGTCTTTTTCTTCAGAGAGATCACCACAAAGTACTCAAAGAGCTCCCTTTCCTGCCACTCGATCAGCTGCAGCTCCAGGGTCCTGTAACTGGGTGCACTTCGCAGCATAGACTGCAGCTTCAGTAACCTCTGAGTGTGGGCTGTGTAAGAAATATTGTGCAAAGTTTCCATATTGTGTGTACATGGTCATTTTCAATATGATTTTCATGTAAAACACACTTACATATTTATCATTAAATAACAGTCTGGTAATAAGATCATCATTTCTAATCTTAACAGACCATATGTGGAGCTCATTCTCATATAAAGCTCAGGTCCAGTGTTATTATTGTTCACTGAAACTAAAACTAATAAAAATCATTTTTGATAATTGAAATAAAACAGAAATAAAATATAATTATTATATACAAAAACTAATACACATAATAAAAGCAAACAAGGTTCCTAAAAATTACAACTAAAATTAAAATGAAAACAGAAAATATAAATAATAAAAGCCAACTCAAAATATGAATAAAAACTAAATTAGTATAGAAATAAGTAAAATAACACTGCTCAGGTTTGACATTTACTTGTGACAAATCACAGGGTCATGTGATGTGATGTTATTTGCTCAAAGGAGTCTCTGAGCAGCGCTCAACTCAAACACACTGCCTTCTCAGACATATGTGCTGATCCCTCACCTTTGAACCTGTCATCGGAGTCACTTTCACTCTCACTGTTGTCATCTACAAACAGAAAAAAGAGGTTGTTTGATGTCGAAGGGTCAACTGACTACGTTTTTTTGGTCTGGACAAAAACAACTGAAGCACATTCTGAGAGCTTACATCATGGTAAAATCTTTACCTCTTAGAGACGCAGTTTCTATGTTTGAAAGTGAAAGCTTCTTTAGTCTCTTCTTGCCTCTTTTTGTACAGTAGATAGAGTTTATTCTTTGCACCACCTGACAGGGAGAAAATGCATGTTAACAAATTGAAAAAGATTTTCAAGCTGCCCCTTATGTACACATTTACCCTGAAATGTTATTAAGTTTTGCAAATAATATTTTAAGAGGCTGCTGTGTCCATATGGAAAATATAATGATTTTAGGCATCAATGAGCTCCTAAAACCCACTGGGACCACTCTATAGCAACTTGCAAAATGTCTGGAAAGGGAAAAACAGTGGGCATTTTTCTTGAGCGTGATATGTGAACTTGAGCAAAAAAAAAGTCTATGTTTTTCGCTTTTCTTTTTAAACTCTGAAGCATGTAAACATTACGGTTATGGGCATTAAAATTGTGTTTGGTTGTGTTTGTGTTTGGCCACTCAGTCCAGCTGAGGGGGCGTGTTCCGGCAGGAAAGTGACGTTAATGCATACTCTCTATTCACAGCATACAAAGACAGCTACATAGACTGCTTTTTGTCTGTGTATTCCCTATTTATTCCAGGCATATGGATCTTGAAATCCATTTCCCATTCACCTTAAAGCAGGGTTTCCCAAAATGTGGTTCTCAAGTTGATGAAAAGCAAATGATTAAATAATAAAAATGTAAAATTAAAATAAATAATTTCAAAATAAAACAAGAACCTTGAATTTACTTGAATGTCATGTAGCTTTTTTTTGTGAACCGTGAACAAGCGAAAGTTGTTAAATCATTAATATATTAACTTAAAATCTCAGTTACTTCAAGTAAATATTGTATGTCAAAGGGGTTTGGCTGACAAAAATATTTGGGAATCTCTGCCTTAAGGAAAGCATAATGAATTAAGATAAAATAAAATAAAATAGCAATGTTCAGCCACTCATTTCACTCCATTCTACCCTCATTGTTTACCTTGGGGACTCGTTTCTGCCTGTGGGAGGCCAAGGTATCGGTGGCGGGGTTCAGGCTGTCATCTAATAGGCCACAGGGGGAGGAAGGCATGCCCAGCTGAGGCAGCAGCAGCATGTCATCATGGCTGTGCCTCTTAGACAAGCGGGATGGGCGCTGGCTCTTCCTGTCAGCAGGAACTGGCAGCCGCAGAGACTGACTACTTGGTTTAGAGGGCAGCTGGTGAGAGGGAAGTTGATAAGAAATGAAACTTGTAGATTAACTAAAAGGAACGGATAGATATAGTAAATTTGATATCTGTGCACTTAAAAAGTGCATAAAATACAGTACATTATGTTGCAGCATATTATTACTAAAATGACTAATAATATGGTGAATTAATGCATTAATACAGAGCATTGATTTTAAATAAAAATCATATTGAAAAGCAGGTGCTATCATCACTATCTTACACAGCCAAGGAAACTACCTGGGGAGATGTAATGGACTTCCTGTCCTGGGAGATCCATAGTCTGTTGAGTGAGTCCCGAGACCTCTCGGGTAACAGGCGGGAATTTCTGGCCAGACATCTCCTCAATGGATCTACATCCTCATATGGATTCTCTTTCTCTGTTTGTAGAAGAGCAGAGGAGAGAGAGAGAGCACGACTCAGACTAAAACCAAACACCAGCTGCCCAAGAGCCAACTTAAAAGGTAGCGAGGTAACATGTCTTCTTAAGGAGTGAGTGGGAAAGAGGCAAACTGATAGGGAAAGGGTGGGCAGAGGTTATGGAAGGCGGTGGAAGATGATAATGAAAAGAAGGAGCCGGAGGCACCCAACGGGGCAGCTATTAAGTGGTGGGAAAGGATTATTCATGGAGGTTTACTGCTGGCGTGCTTGAAACTCAAGTGCATTGTCTCCAAAAACAGTTTCTGTTGGACATAAGCCTTTGGACAGCACTCTGTCTCCTGAAATAAGGGCCAGAGATGAGTCAAGATAAGAGAATGCAGACAGTCCAGAACCCTAGTCTGACTCCATAACAACAAAAAACATTATAAATATTTTGACTCCAGCTACTTTGACCAAATGTGTTGAGGATGATTTCTCTTTTTGTTAACATGTTTTCTCATGTAAAAGGGTGGATCACTTGCTCACCTAAGGATATAAATAAAATGTTGCTTTCCCCTTCAAGAACCTTTGGCAGACTGATGGGCGGCGAGAAGCGAGGACGGGGTGACCTGAATAGGGTCTGAAAGAGGTTTCAACTCTAACGTGGAAGCATACCATTACATATACATACACTATCAATGTTGAAAACAGTTGTGATGCTTAGTATTTTAGTGGAAACCATGATACATTCCAGGATTCTTTGATGAATAGAAAAAACAGCATTTGAAATACAAATATTTTGTAATATTGTAAATGTCTTTAAAGGGTCTGTAAGACCTTCGTTCGTCTTCGGAACACAAATGAAGATATTTTTGATTAAATGTGACAGCTGGATCACTCCTCCATAGGCTGCCTAAGGGATTGAAACCTGACGGCCCAGAAAGTCAATGAAGAAAATGTTTAAATATTCCATGTAGCAACAGTGGCTCAACTATAAGTTTATCAAGCGACGAGAATACTTTTTGTGCGAAAAAACAAACAAAAATAACGACTTTATTCGACTATTCCTTTTCTTCCTTGTAGGCCTGAAACGAGACTTCAAGAGATTTCCACGACGCGCACGCGCGAGAACTTAACTGAAGTAGTTGAAGGAGATCGCAATTCTCACGCATGCGTCGTGGAAATCTCTTGAAGTCTCGTTTCAGGCCTACAAGGAAGAAAAGGAATAGTCGAATAAAGTCGTTATTTTTGTTTGTTTTTTCGCACAAAAAGTATTCTCGTCGCTTGATAAACTTATAGTTGAGCCACTGTTGTGACATGGAATATTTAAAAATTTTCTTCATTGACTTTCTGGGCCGTCAGGATTCAATCCCTTAGGGAGCCTATGGAGGAGTGATCCAGCTCTCAGATTTAATCATAAATATCTTCATTTGTGTTCCGAAGACGAACGAAGGTCTTACGGGGTTGGTACAGCATGGGGGTGAGTAATTAATTACTTAATTTACTTTAACTTTTGATCAACTTACTGCATCCTTGCTGAATAAATGTATTAATTTCTTTAAATGTTGCTACTTTATTAAATATATATACAGTATATATATTTATAAGTAGCAAAATAATTCCAAAATAAATGAATATTATATGATTTAATATATATATATATACACACACACACACACACATATTATATATATATATATATATATATATATATATATATATAATATGTGTGTGTGTGTGTGTGTGTGTGTGCGTGTGTGTGTGACTGTGCATATGTTCACAGCAGCATCCATTTAAAATAACAGTGTTGTTCATATAACACCGGATTATTGCATCAATTTGTGCCAGGTAAATAATGAAATCCTCTAATTAGTAATTCTTTCCATGTCACCAATTCCTGGCTGTCAAGACAGTGTAATGAAACAAAAGGTCTGAATGCTGCCAGTTTCAATATGATGTAATAGGAGTTGTGCACATCCCAAACAAAACATTGCCCTAATTTTCTATTGTTTTTCTTATTGTAACACATCTTTCTGCCCTGTTTCCCTCCACTAGATACACAACAGGGGCCATATAACACTAATATCCTAACCTAGAACACCTAATCTAATCTGTGTAGTAATCATGCTGATTTCAGTTAGAAACCTGGATCTTGGTAGAGTATAACTTAACCCTCTAGGGTCGGAAATCACGCCGGCGTGATCTGCTCACTTTTTTTCTTATCAGTGCAAAAAAAACTCAAAATACTTTGTTAATTTTGATCTTACATATAAGTGTTACGCATCATTCAATACTGTTGAATGTCTTCTTTTTTTGTGTACACTGTTATTAACATCAAAACCTTGTGTTTTTGTAAAATAAATAAAATAAACAGGGTGCGCTTTCAGCTCACTCTTGGCGCTTTTCCACTACACAGTACCAGCTCGCCTCGGCTCGGCTCGACTCGACTCGACTCGCCTTTGTTTGCTTTTCCACTGTGTAAAAGTTGTACCTGTACCTGCTTTCGGGTACTTTTTTTTGTACCACCTCCGGCGAGGTTCTAAGCGAGCTAAGGCGATACTAAAATGTGACGTGAAAACAATGCCGACTGCTGATTGGTCACAGAGAATCTGCGTCATCATTGCACGCGCCAGATGGAGTATCCAGAATAAATAACCCCGCCATTTTTAAATAGTTTGGCCAGAGATAGTTAACTTACTACTATTATTATGGCAACTCGGAAGAATACGCCGTGGTCAAACGAGGAGGTGCAGACTTTCCTTTGTTTGGTTGCCGAAGAGAGGATCCAGCGAGAGCTTGATGGGGCAACGAGGAACGAAAGGCGTCGCTTTGACGACCGGGTACTATTTGTGGCGGTACTTTCTGCAATGGAAAACGGAGCGAAAAGCGAGCCGAGTCGAGGCGAGCTAAGGCGAGTCGAGTCGAGTCGAGCTGGTACTGGTAATGGAAAAGCGCCTTCTGTCTCCGCAAAAATCTTTCTGAAACGCGTCCGAAAAATGAACTGTAACTCAGTAAATACTTGTCACAGAGACACGAAAGATTTCTCTTTATGAAGCTGAAATTCTCTTCTTTTAAATGAAGTAATTTATATAAAAAAGCAACTATTCTCAGTTGATGTAATCTGTATGAAAAGAGAGAGATGTCGGTCTTTTTCCTTTCACCTAATTATAGCGTATGACGTGTTAATGTGACCACGCCCACTGAGAACGCGCGCTATTCAAACGTTAATGTTGAGGCAAGCCATGAAAACGCACACATCAGAACGCGCTAACCTTTATCTCGTCTTGCTGCGCACTGAGGAATAATTCCTGGAAAAGTTAACTCAGTTACCTGTTTCATTTCAAGGAGCAGGGATTCAGCTGATGTAGTAAGTCATTTATTCTTACGTGCTTTGTTCTAATCGCGTTATTGAATAGTGTCTGTAAACTGCACAAAGACTGTTTAAATATTAAATGCGTGTCTGTGTACGAATGAATGGACGAATTCACAGACGCGCGCGCGCTGTGCGTTCATTCACTCTCGCTCCTACATTAGTAAGACTACTGAGATTTGTTCTAATCGCGATATAGAATAGTATCTGTAAAACCAAAAAGACTGTTTAAATATGAATCGGGTGTCTGGGTGTGTGAACGAACGAACGCACAGATGCATAGCCTACTGTTACAGACGAAATAGATTAGAAAGTTTTTACTATAAAATAGACATCAAATAAGCTTTAGTTAGACAGTTTCTGCTCATATGTTAAATATATAGTATGTTTTGTAAAAAATAAACTAATCAACTGTTATCCAATGCAAGCTTATAATACTTTATATGGAAAAAAAGTTTCCAACTCTAACTTTGAACCAATTCTATACAATGACCCATATAACCTATTTGACCAGGATTTGTTTCCAGGTATGACTAAAAATGGGTTTTTGACTTTCATTTATATTTTGATTATATATATATATATATATATATTAGGGGTGTAACGATACACGTATTCGTATTGAACCGTTCGGTACGAGGCTTTCGGTTCGGTTTTCGGTACGCATTTTTAAACCGAACGGTTCGTTTGACCATTTTTCCTGCCGACCAAATATTCGTTATTTCAAATGTAGGCGCATCACGCGTGGCAAGCGCTCATAATGTAAGAGACGCTGGCGTGACCACAACCACAACATTACATCAAATGGCAAATGTAATGCAAGCGGAACGAAACTGAGCTACTCGTTATAGTGTGGTTGACGGACCGTTTATCAGACCAATGCAGCGCGAGCCGATCTTAATCAAGCAGCACTGTTACTACACAGCCAAATCCAGTAAAGAAAAAAATTTAATTCGCCAGTGAAGTAATAACATCGCTGCGAGATCTAGTGAGAAACATTCACATTTCTCATTAACGGATTAAACAGCGCTGACGTGGAAACCAGGAAGAAACATTGTGCCATGAATGAACTATCCAGTGTCCACAGATCAGCAACATTCACCATGGATTTACTGTAGTAACACTAGGCCTACTAACTGTGACCATGGGAGTTTGGCAGGAATAGTAGGCTATAATGCTTTCAAGTAACATTACGTCGGTTTTATCAAATGTTAATCTGAACTAAAATAAACCTTTATAACCTTTATAACTACTACAATATTACATTTAATTTTGTTCAAGGAGCTGTTTTGTTTTATATGCTCCTAAGAAAAGTCAAGTATAGCTCCATCATTGCTCAAAGTAAAAAAAAAATCATACTTTATGATGTTAGTTTTAATAAAAATATAATAAAAAAAATTAAATCAAGGAAATTTCTCTGCCATTTCTTTCTTTTTGCTGTATCGAAAACGTACCGAACCGAACCGTGACACAAGTGTATCGTATCGAACCGAACCGTGAATTTTGTGAACCGTTACACCCCTAATATATATATATATATATATATATATATATATATATATATATATATATATATATATATATATATATATATATATGTATGTTGTCCTTTCAATTTTTCCTTGTGTGAAACCTGAATGAAAGGCTCATTATTATGCGGGTCAGGTAAGAATCACCTAATTATTCATGATGGGGTTTGGACTGTTCAAGCCCATTCGCATATTGCCTTGGCAAACAAAAAAATAAAACCCAATTCACAGTTTTATGTGAATGATTAGGCAGGATGTTTTTCAGATCATTTGAAGAAAAAACACTAGGCAACAACATCCATTAGTCAAAAGTCTTGTGGACACATATTTATTATGTGTTTTGTAGCCTTATTTCAGAAACTTTAATTTTTAGTTTTTTCAATAACCACCCATAAACAATATTCTCTCAAATATACAAACATACATATTATATCACATATTATCGTAGCCCTGTTTGTGCTAAATATAGTGTAATTTCACCTGTGCCATTAATATGTTTATAAGCAACTGAAAAAAACACAAATGTCACAGCATGTCAGAACATCTCAAGGACCCCAAAAACACCTTAGACCCCAGAGGGTTAAGTCTAAGATAGGACGTTTCTGTAATACAGCTCCAGGTGCTCTACAGAAAAAAGCAATCAGATCTGTTCAGTTCATCTAGGATCTTGGAGAAAAAAAACATTATCCCTTCTGCAACCATTTTGTAATATGCTGTACATATTAACACTTTCGCAAGAAAAAAATGCATGACATGTCAGAAGTGCTACTAAGTGAACTTGAGCATAATAATCATAGTCTTCTTGCGAATAGCTTGAGAGAAGGCAAATAACTAGCATACAAACAACAAACTACAGCCTGACCTCATGAGATGTACTGCTGAGATTTGCCCTAGTGCCATTAAGGCTGAGAGGCACAATGACAGGCCAGATATTGCCCAGAGTGCTCTGTGAGTCTCCCAAACGAAGCAATGTAATGACAGCATGCTGGAGAAATGATATGCCTTCCTGACCACTCACATACAGGAGGGTACTAATCAACTTCTCTACTTACAGGAGCTCCACAAAACACAGACAAAAGGAGAGAGAAAGCGGGCACCCCTAACCAAAACATACTGTGCTTCTGTTTACACAATAGGATTTTCAAAGGAGAGGACGTTGAGTGCTTGATGAGTTACTGAGCAGTACACAATGTCAGTATCAGACTACAGATAAAAGCAACAGACGCAACCATTTTATGACCATTTTGCGGTCTTCCGAAGAACACAATGCAGTCATGTGAAATGAGGAATGGCCATCACATGAAATGGCTTTGTGACGTGTAAACCAGCAGAAAGAAAAGCCAAAAAACAGGAATGAAAGATAGTCTATTCAAAAACAATCACACACACAGCAATATGGCTCCTTATAAGAGCCTCAGTAAAGGCTAGGGGTGTAACGGTACACAAACATGAAGGTTCGGTACGTACGGTGCAGGGTGGGTGGGGGGAGACTTCAGACTGTTTTTTAACCCTGACTGTTTTTTTAACAAATGTGCATGTTTAAATTAAGGCTGCACAAATAATCGCAATGATACTCACGTAATTTGGCAAAGTCTGCGATTATTTTATGCTTAGCTTGTCAGTGCAGCACAGCTGATCGGTAGTAAATGCTGCTCCATCTGAACGCCAGAGCGCGCTTTCACGCAGACACGCCAAATATGCCCCGCCGCAGAAGTGCGATAACAGACATCATTCCAGGAAATCCCTATCGGGCATCATACTATCGAATAAAGAGAAGATTGAAACGCTTTGATTGATTAAACATGACTAATAAACACACTACTGCCTTATTCTGTGTAAGAAGCCACATCATCTCACAGAAGGATGCTCAACTGTCGTTATGAAGTGAGTTTGGAGTGAAAGCATGTTGTCTTTTGAAATGTTTCATGAAATGTTGTCTTTTGTTGGACAAGAGGTTCATAAATGCTTCTCATGTTTGAAAAGATTTGACGCGTGTTGCTTTTTCACAATGCTTTCAGATGGAGCAGCGTTTACAGAGCCGTACATCAATGACAAGCTGCGCATAAAAAAATAATCGCAGCCTTTGCGATTTCAAAATCGCGATAAGCCATCTCGATTTAAGTGCGATTACATGTAAATTGCGATTAATCGTGCAGACCTAAATAAATTCTATTATAATTCAACATTTCCAACACAACAATCCAACACTTAAGGATAAAAAAGCTCATCTTAGCTAATGCTGTAAACTATATGGGGAGGCCTTAATTAAACATTTCTATAATATTAAAGGTTACAATTAACAACAGAGCCCAAATTATTGAATTGAATTGCTATTTATTTTTAGATATAATGATTAACACTCAAATAAAAAACATGTACTGTAAATCGTACATAAGGCAGGTTTTGCAATAACTTCTAAATCTAATTATAAACTAAATTTTCTACTCCAATTCATTTTTGAAATATAATCATTTACACAGTCATAACTTGTTTTCATGACAAGTGAAAAGTAAATATAATGAATAGTTAGTCTCTAGCGAACTAACCTGCTGTCGACACTAAATGCCCGAGGTAAATGTAATGCTACGTGAGATATTCGAATGAATGATCCAGCTCTCAGATGTAATAAAAAATATCTTAATTTGTGTTCCGATGAACGGGGTTGGAACAACATGAGGGTGAGTAATTACTGACAGAATTTTCATTTTTGGGTAAACTATCCCTTTAAGGACTAATGGAAGAAAGTAGCCTTTGTTAGGGACTGTATATCATTGTGACATAAATATGTTTCCCTACAAGAGATTTATCTCTTTGTAAATGTAATATGACCCGGCCATCTGGAGATATTTGGCCAATCCATTATCACTATACTAATGTGTATTGCATATGGAGGATATGTCATAACTGCCACCAGACCAGACAGGCTCTGTGCCAAAATGCCCAAAAGTTAAACCTAAAAGGAAGCTTGCAGGCTAACATGTATACCATAAATACTGTTTACGTTTTAAACTTTTTGTGATATTTTAGTAGGAAACAGGGCAGAAACCTTGGGTTATTTAGTGACAGCCTGAGAAAACAGACTGATGTGCTAACCACAGCCCAGTGCTTCTGGAGACCACCCTTAGATGCCTCTGTCAGACTCTTGTTACACCAATCCCCAGCTCAGTGGTTAGAGCTGGAACTAATCAGCATTCGTAAAAATGTGCAACCGCAATGCTTGATCCCACACCCGAGGTGTTCGCTGGAACAATGGAACCGTTGTCATGGGGAAAAGGCTGAGAGTCACCCACAGAGACTGATGCACCACCTTGACCCAGTCGCTATCATCATTTCTAGAACAACATGCAGCAAAGGCGGTATTATTGGCTGTAGAACTAACAATATGACATATAAACGTCAAGCCTACCAAACCCTGACTCCTTCAACTCATTTGCCAACTGGAGACTTATTTAACCAGACTTCTTTACAGCACCTGATGCCCTAGCCTCATCAGCAATAGCAAGACAGAGATTTACAGTCTGGCCACAGGGCAAGACCCATGAACGTTGTAACAATGTCAACCCCCTCAGGGTCTGAGCATTAGTGCACACAGACTATTTCCTGCCAGGAAGGAATTTAGCACATAAAATCAGCCAGCACAACATGCCAGTACTTCATCACCTTCAGTAGACAAAAAAGGGAATTTAACCAGGGCTTATGTGAAGAGTGCACAATCAGCACAAACCCTATAAAATAATATAATATATTATTGTTATATAAAACAATTTAAAGTTAATATAATCTTTAAAAAATAATACAAAAGTTTAAATATATAATAAAATGTTTTTATAAAATATAATGTTGTTTAATTAAAAACATGAAAGGATACATATGAAAGAGAAAAAATATATACAATATGTAAAAACATATAATTTATGACATTAATACATTATATAAAATAAATAAATTATTATATAAATAATATTTTTTGTTATTTCTTGTAATTATATATGTTCTAATTATTATAGAAATTATTTTAAATATGTGAAAGATAAAAATGTATATAAAAAACTGTTATTGAAAATAAAAAAATATTTGAATAATTATTAATCTCTTATTAATAATTAATATATATATATATATACACACACAGGTGAAACTCGAACTTATGGTGCAAAAGTTCATTTATTTCAGTAATTCAACTTAAAAGGTGAAACTAATATATTATATAGACTCATTACATGCAAAGTGAGACATTTCACGCCTTTATTTGTTATAATTTTGATGATTATGGCTTACAGATATGAAAACCTTTTCACAATATTCTCATTTTGAATTTGGGGTTTTCATAAGCTTTAAGCCATAATCATCAAAATTATAACAAATAAAGGCTTGAAATATCTCACTTTGCATGTAATGAGTCTATATAATATATTAGTTTAACCTTTTAAGTTGAATTACTGAAGTAAATTAACTTTTGCACCATATTCTAATTTTTCGAGTTTCACCTGTGTATATATATATATATATATATATATACATACACACACACACACACACACACACACACACACATACAGTTTATATAAAATACATTAAATATTTTAATTAAAAATAAAATTATAAATATAAATTAAATATTTTTATACCATTCAGGGATGTGATGGTGCGAGTGAAAAAAAGCAGGAATTTTTTTTAAGACCCAGCGTAAAGCACTTTTACTTTTTAAACACCTGAATCAGCCATTTACTGCATGAACTACCAGGAACTGTGATGAGTGACACACATGAAAATACATTTAACAGCTATAATTTATTTCTAGTAATACAAAACAGGACGTCTTAACTTATCTTTGGGGAAAATGTAAGGGTAATAACTGTTCTGTAGTTCTGTAAAGAAAACAACTGTGTTCCCAATACCGATCAATCAAACAAACATCTACAATAGGAATAGGCAACATAAAATGTTTTTTTTTGTGTTTTGGTAAATTGCACATCATATTCTGGCTACACAGATAAAACAACCTAAGAACCATTTATGAATTATATTAATGCTTTTTACGCAATAGAAAATGAAGACTACACAATCTTATCAGCATGATGAATAAATTATATTAACTGGAATAAACTGTACACAGAAAGGGAGCAGAGAATGTGACCGATCGAGCTTTGCGTGTTCTTTATACGGATAAATGACCTTTTACGTATAAAGGACCTTTTACGTGCATCCAATAAGCAATTTAGCGGCGTAGGCTACATATGATACGCATTTTTTTTGCCTACCAGATGCACATATTACTTTTGCGTATAAAGAGCAAGCCTAATAAAAACACTTGTGCTATAGACCTAGATACGCAGTGCCAGGAACGATCGTGAGGCTGTCCATAACTTGGGTCTAGCACGCACAAAACTCCCGTTAAAAATCACAGAAACATGCGATATGAATCTCTTACATCGAATCTGCACTTTGTTGTTTATGGTGGAAGCCACATAAAGCGCACTGAACAAAACTATTCGTTTCAGCGATGACTAATCTGAACTCCTCTGATTGGTCATCACGCTCATAAACTCAACGGAAACATGTGCGATTGGTTAAAATGCTCAACGCTGCAAAACGAAATCTGATGGAAATGCCGTAGTCGGATGGATCGAATGAACGTTAAGTATTGTAGTTTGTTTAACTAATATTATCACTTAAACATATTCTATTATTTAAATATTTCGAAACAAATTACAATGACTTTCCCAAAACTTCCAAACACCCCCAACCACCCCTGATTTTATTTTTATTACTGATCTGCATGATTTACAGTACGTGGGTCATGATTTTAGGCTGAAATAACCAGAATTCCGGATTAATCCGGAAGAATCACATCCCTGACCATTTTAAAATTAAATATCTCTAAATAATAAAAAAGTTTTCCCAAGCCATTTTCATATTCATCAGTAGCTGCGTTTACATGGACCCTGATTGTAATCGGACTACTAGCACAGTCGGAATAAAAAAAGTCACATGTAACCAAGTCAATTGGAATGAATTGGCCAAATCCGATTAAAATTTAATTAGAATTGTATGGGGTGGTTTAAACCTTTTGCAAACCGATCGAGAGACATGTAAACTTCTCTCTAGTCCTTGTTACAGACTCTCATCCACAGATGGGTGCGGGAAGGGGCGTTTTTACTGCTTGATAAATATAAGCTGCATGGCACAACGGTTCATGTGCTTGTCATCTCCTAATTAGGACCCGAAATCAAAGAAAAGAAGCAATTTAGGAGAATAGTATGCGCAAACAGCAGGAAACTGTAAATTTGTGCAGTGCACGCATGTAAAAAAATAAATAAAATAAAAATAAATAAATACAATTCCTATTTGACGCTTGTGAAGTAAACACTACCATCGGATTCATCAATGAATTCATTCCGAATGAATTCATTCCAATTGAAAAGAAAGGTATCCTTACCGTAGCTAGTTAAAACTTTAGCACACAATCAAAAGGGAGCAAATAGGATCTATCACCAACTGTTGGCGGTTCTTACCCACTATGTCCTCATATGCATTCTCCTCGAGTGTGCTCTTGGAGCTGGGCCGACTGTGGTTCTCTGTGCCATTCTCTGTGGGTAAGGAGGGGTATGAAGAAGGCACACTGACAGCATCTTCTGACTCACACGATTCTCTGGAAACAAACAGAGATAAAGAAGAAGAAAAAAATCACAGCTTTGGACATAACTTTTGATGAACCAGAGTAGTTCTGTTGCCTTGGCTTAAGGCAAACATCTTTCATTTGGATGATCACATTCAGGCCAGACCACCAGAGAAGAGGAAAGCATCTTTCACTTATGAGGATCTTAAGTCCAATCGCTCAACAGTTTTTCTGGAAGACACCAATTAAAATGATAAGCAACAAGAGAGGATTGAACAACGTGCTTGAATAAACATGACTTATAAAGTTCCCGCCTCTGATCGGATGGTATTTATTGTTTATTTAAAAGAAGCCAAAATGCATTTGCATGAAAATACACACACAATAACATGGTTGGAAAGCTAACCAAAAGTTGGAACCCCAAATTAGCAGTTTGACATGACACAATCTAATTGCTTGCCTATAGCCTCTAAACAGTCGACTCTGGACCAGCCACAGGAATGCCAAACATGGGCTCGATTGCAGAGCAGTAGAAATGCTCCTGTACATGAGGTTCCCATTCAGTCAGTCACGTTCAACGTTACGTTGGACTGACGTCATGGGGTCTTACCTGGGAGCCCAAACTAGGGGTCAACCAATTATCGGCCTGGCTAATTATCGGCAACGATATTAAGCATTTTTATGGTTATCGGTATCGGACATTTTCAAAACCGATTTGCTGAATATACTTGATGAATATACTTTTTGATGAATTAATAAAAAGCAGGTAAATACAAATCAAATCTAATTTCAAACCGCAAAAAGACTATTTAAATATGAACCCTGTGTGTCTCTAAATGAATGGCGCTAACGCGTGATTTCATTTACCAGACACAGACACACACACACACACACACACACACACACACAGGAGCACGCGTGACGCATCATTATATGAGGATATGAATGCATAAACATCATCTCCAGAGTCACTTAGTCACTGAGCTTTTTAACCCTCTGAGGTCGGCTATCGCGCCGGCGCGATAGTCTCGCTTTTTTCTTATCAGTGCAAAAGAAACTCAAAATACTCTGTTGATTTTGATCTTACATATTAAGTGTTGTACATCATTAGATCCTGATAAGTGTCTATTTTTTTTGTGGATACTCACAATAAAAACAAAGTGTTGTGCTTTTCGCCAAATAAAGAAAAACAAACATGATGCGTGTTCTGCCTTCTCTCTGTCAGTGAAGTCCATTCTGAAACGCGTCATAAGATTATTTTTAATTCCGCGAATACTTGTCATACAGGCACGAGTGTTTTTCCATAATGAAGCTTGAACTCTCTTCTTTTAAATGAGTTAATTTATATAAAAAAAACAAATATTCTTAGCTTATGTAATCTGTATGAAAAGAGAGAGATGTCAGTATTTTTCTTTCCAGCTCATTATACCTAATTACGCGTTAATGTGTCACGCCCACGGAGAGCGCGCGCTATTCAAACGCAAATGATTTTAGACAAGCCGTTCAAACATGCCAACGCCCACCAGCTGGATTATAAAACACATCGTGTTTAGTAAGTATCTTGTACAGCTGTGTACACAGCGTATCCTTTCGCTGTGAGGAATAATACTATCTAACCCTGGACAATGTACCAGAAGTGCTGGTAGTTTCATTTCGAGGAGCAACGGATCCAGCTGATGTAGTAAGTCATTTATTCTAGTGCTTTGTTCTAATCGTGATATTGAAGTGTCGGGCTGTAAACCGCAAAAAGACTGTTTAAATATGAATTGCGTGTATGTGTGTAGGCTAAATGATGAGTGAACGGCAAAGGCGCGCGCTTTGTTTACAGTTATACAGCGCGTGTCTGTGCCGTTCATTCACTCTCGCACCTACATTAGTAAACGTTATGTTTACATAAACACATCTTAGTAGGCTATAGCAATATAGTTTGTATGAGTAAAAATAGACTGAAATATGTTGAAATAAAATGTCTGTATAAGCAACAAGCTGCAAATTCACATGTATATACTAATATATCATTCACAATATATTACAGACTAAATATGAATGTTTAGACACGATTTTGTGATTAGTTTTGGATAGCTTATAAAGTTTTGACTGTAAAAAAATACTACTGTCACATTAAATAGGTACGCTTTTGTTCACCAATTTCTGCTCATAGTTAAATATACTATAGTATGATGTTTTGTCAAAAATAAAGTAGGTATATTGAATTATCAACTAAGATGTTATTATAGTGTTTGTTCCAATATTCAAACTAATGAATCCTTACCTTTTTTTAATACGTATGATAAAATGTATACTTTTTACAAAGAAATACACTTGAAATATTGTTAAAATTGTAATTGTTGTTGTAATTGTAACCTATTTGTAATTGGTTACAATTTCTAATTGTAAAATATGTATAGGCTATATAGATCATTTCTTTTGTCCTTGCATTCTTTGGGATCCTATGACACACCTGTGTGAAAGGGCTAATTAATATGCAGCTCATTATGCGGCACATTATCCGGCCTTTGTCTTCTCAGGTGTGAACACGCCTCCACGCATAATTTGCCTTTCCAAACCAAAGGTCTCTAATAAAATTTAAATCAGTGTATGTGTTTGTGTAAATGATTAGGCAGGATGATTTTCAGATCATTTTGAAGCAAAAATTCTAGGCAACAACACTGATTAGTCAAAAGTCTTGTGGACACATATTTAGTATGTGTTTTGTGGCCTTATTTCAGACACTTTAAGTTTTAGTTTTTTCAATAACCATGCATAAGCAATATTCTCTCAAAAATACAAACATGTTTCATAATTGTTGCTGAGAAATTACGGTAGTCCAGTTTGTGCTTTATTGAGTGAATTTACACCTTTGCCATTAACATGTTTATAAATAACTGAAAAAAGCACAAATGTCAGAGCATGTCAGAACACCTCAAGGACCCCAAAAATCCTTAGACCTCAGAGGGTTAATGCTTAAACTGAGAAAAGCTATCGTCATATCAGAAACACACAGAAGCTCAAAGATCTCCATGTCAAACCGTCAAAAAATAAAAGTTTGGTTTTTCATAGGGCCCTAAAATTTTTATTTTTGTTAAACTGTAAATAAATTGAATGTTTGATGATTTCAATTATTTAGAAATGTAGGGCTGTCGCGATAACCGCAATATTGCAATACCGCGCTACTGAGAGGCCAACCGCAGAGGAATGCAAGTAACCGCAGCAACCGCAAACCGCGTTTTCTTTTTTCATAAGGCCACCCTTCGTAGTTCGTACCATGTGTATTGAATGTTAAGTAAGTTAATAATGATAACAAGAGTGTTTATCATGGTGATTTGTACAGAGGCTTCGTGGATTTGCCTAAAGTAACAGACAGTGAATGTGATCGACTGAGCGCGTGCGATTACCTGCGTCTGTCTTTGAAGTCAAGTCATGTATATTCGTGAAAAGGTTGCCGTTTCCAAGGAAAGCGAAATATTTGTCGTATCACCCTTTTAACGTGTAAGAGTGTTTACCATGAATGGCGGCAGCGCTGGTCAGCATTACACAGTGCGAGAAAGCCGGGGGGGCGAGTCACGCATTGAATCAATGCCATTGGTTTATTAAGTGAAGCATTGCTTCAGCTTTGCCCAAAAGTGAAGCATTGCTGGCCAGCTGAGCCTTGAAAAGTGGAGCTCAAAGTTAAAAAAAATAATTAACACCTTGTTTCATTACATCTATCATTTAAGGAATCAGCTTTTTGAACGTGTTTGTTGAATGAACGGTTTAATGACTCACTCAAAGACAGTCCGTTGCCGTAACAATGTGCGCGCTGAGTGACAGCCTTTCAATGCGCAGAAACGCCGCTTAGTTTCGGTTACATTGTTTTTGTGTATGCTGACCACATCATAACACGTATTTATATAGCAACAAATAAATATAAATAAATATAAATAAATAAATGGCGGTAATACCGCATATCGCGCTATTGAGCCACTCAAAATTACCGTAAGGGAAATTCCTTCACCGCGACAGCCCTATAGAAATGCTTTTTGATTACTAAAATTTTATGTCACCATTAAAATAGAGTCTTAAGTTT
The DNA here is from genome assembly GCA_030578255.1 of Tiaroga cobitis. Taxonomy (NCBI): domain Eukaryota; kingdom Metazoa; phylum Chordata; class Actinopteri; order Cypriniformes; family Leuciscidae; genus Tiaroga; species Tiaroga cobitis. The sequence continues at coordinate 18,344,624 of CM060597.1, forward strand.
TACAAAATGATTACAGAATGCTGCTGGGTGCTCCCTGCACTTTTTAAGTTATTATTATTATTATTATTATTATTATTATTATTAATAATAATAATGTTATTATTAACAGTTCTCAGATTCAAATATATTTTTAAAATCATTTAAAGAAAGTATTTGTCTAAACCCTTTGTTATTCTTAATTTTGAATTTGAATTTTCACACCAGACATAGGCTATATATCAGTTCAAAATATCGGTTATCGGTCTACTTGATCTGTAATAATCGGTATCGGCCCTGAAAATCACATATCGGTCGACCCCTTAGCCCATACACCTCCAAGTGGTAACAAAAGGGGCTTTCACACCAGAGGAACCTTTTCATAGTCTCAAGAACTATTAGTGGAAGTAACCGGATTTTGGCGTGTTCGCACCGCAGGAACTAGGGTTACTTCTACTTACTAGCAGGAACTTCAGAGTAGGGTCTAAACCAGCACTATAGGAACTATCAGTGATGTTAGTGTACGCTGATTGGCCAAACGGACGCAAAACACCAGTACCCGCCATTTAAAAAAAAAAAAAACACCATTCATATGTTGCTTCGGAGCTGAACAGTTGTGAACAGTGAACAGAGTTTTAGTGTCAGTACTACATTAAACTACATAATGTTGAATATAATGTATAATAAGGCAATGGGGGAATATTTGTGGGTCCTGATAATGCCAAATGTCTTAAGTTACCAGTAAAAAGTGGCCTACATTATTTTAAATATATCTTGTCAGTGACATAGTGCAAGAATTTGACGCCATTCACTTAACAATTGTTTAACATTTGAAAAAGCAACAAATTCACCTAACATGGTAAAATTATGAAACCCTGAGAAAACTAGCATCTCCATGTTGATCTCTGCTTGCCGTCTAAAATAATTCTGTTTTCAGCTTCAGAATCATTAATATTTTTTTTGTGTCACTATTCTGGTGTCACAATTGTCCTGTGCATTGGTTCCCAGCACCAAGACTATTCATTTACACCCACAATAATATAAAACTTAACATTTTAATCAACAGTAAATTTTTTGTTAACCTTTTACCATATGTCTTGGAGTATCGCAATAATATCGTATCGTGAGTTCAGTATCGTGATATGTATCGAATCGTGACACGAGGGTATCGTTACACTACTAATGTAATGTAACCCCAATTCCCTAAAGGAGGGAATGGAGATGTTACACACCCCCTGCCACAGCCCTGAACCACCGCTGAATGGCCGGGATCCCTGTCTCGGCTCCTCAGCAAAACATGAATGACGTGAGTAATGCCAGTCATATTTATACCCGTATGGTGTGACTCGGCATGCAAATCTCACTGGTCAATATCCATTGGCTCATTTCTTACCATTTGGAGGTGATTGGGCTCCTAGGCGAGACCCCATGACGTCAGTCCGACGTAACGTCTTCGTTCCCTCCTTCAGGGAACCCGTTCGGTTACAGAAACCTAGACGTTCTCCATCACGAGAACCTGGCAGCTCTCCATACCCAGTAACTGGGCTAAACAATTCTTGTGCCAAAGATCATTCACAAGGCCATGAGGAATATGAGCTATAAACAACATGAGAGCCCTCAAAAAAGCAGCACCATGAAGCAGTGTTAAATCAACTTAACAAGAGGAGATGAAGCAACGTCTCTGAGGTCTTTGAACCTCCAAAAACATTTAATTTTCTGTATTTTACTGGTGGGTTTTTAAAAATGAACTCAAAAGTGTTTTATGGAACGGTTGAAGTTATTGCTTATGCTATTTTTGGACTTCTGAACTAAATTTGGAAAATTAGGCTAAACATTAATAAGCATATACTATTTCAGCAGTATCAGTTTGAATCTCAATGTGAAGATAAAAGAAGGGAAAAAGACGATGTGTGTCATTCACAGAACAATTGTGTAACATTTGAAAAAGCAACAAATTCACCTAATATGGTAAAATTATGAAACCCTGAGAAAACTAGCATCTCCATGTTGATCTCTGCTTGCTGTCAAATGCCTGACAGGAAATTTCATTTTGCTTACTTGATTTGTAACATAAGAATCTGTGAAACTGTAGAGGCCAATTCACTGTGAGAGACTATGAAGTCAGAAACAAAAGCCAATAATTCAAAGTCCAGAGCTATATCAACAAAACAAATGCTTGGCCTGTGGTCCTTATCCTTTTCAAAATTCTTGGGACAAGTTTTATACACTTCATTATCCAAGAAAAATAAATGATCTCTTGTTTGTGGGGGAACCGACTAAGTGGAAGTACACAAATTCAGTGCTTCTCAGTCATTTTCTGGCATGTTATTTCTTTCTCCAACACCACTCTGTCTTGTCTAGTCTTTAGTTTGGACTTTTTGGAGGTTTACATAGATATTAGACACTTTTAAATATGAAAAACCTCTATAAAACAGAACTATGACATGTACTACAACAACATGGAGCAATATAGACAACCAAAAAGTTGCACCACTGAATGTAGGGAAAAGCTATGCCTGGTGTTTTAAATAATAGGCTACTTCACCTAAAAGCGAAAATTCTCTCATTATTTACTCCTCAAGTATTTCCAAAACTTTCATTGCTTTAGTGATATTGACTGTATTGCTGTAACGATTCCTCGATTTAAGTCAAGTACTCGATTTTGAAAAAAATACTCGATTGCAATTTACCCATGCAATTTACCCGTGTCGAGTACCGTTAACCGGCAAAATACCGGAAGTGGCGTGAACCGCATTATTATGGTTATTACACCGTTTTCTAAGGCTACGGGATATATTTAAAACCATTTACAATAGTGTTAGTGCATAAAGCTATTGTGAAATCACAAAGGCTGCGATTCAGTTAAATAGCACAAGGCTTTAATTATTTATATGCGTGCTTGATTAACTTGCATGTTAAAATTACCTCAGCTCCGTTCACGGTAAACGGTGCTCCACGCAAACTCAGTCTCTGCATGTGCTGTTTGTTTAGTTCCCTTATCGAGTCGGTCTCTCGACATTACGTATGGGGAAATCCATTTCCTCGAATTATGAAGTCTGATTGAATAACTCTTTTGCTTGCAAATAGCCAATGGCGGTCCCGCCATCACCTGATTGGCTGACACTCCTCAATATAGGTGACGGCGGGCGCCAAAGACCTCAGAATCTTATTTCTTCACTCGAGTCTGTTTCACCGTTGGTTTCACCGTTGATTTACGCATTCAGAGCGGAGTATATTAAGGAGTTTTTATTCCCCTCTCGCGTTCCGGTGGATTATACAATGTCTCTTTGTCGCATGTGTGGTGGACCCATCGAATTCCCGGACGCACACAAACTTTGTGTGCTGTGCCTGGGTTGGGCCCACGTGGAGGCGGCACTCGAGGGATCGGGATGTCCCGCCTGTGAGGAGCTTCCCATCAAGATCCTTCGTGCAAGGCTGGCCGTTACTCGTAACGACGACCTTGTGTCTCCTGCCTCTCCCCAGTCCGCCGCCGTTGAGCCGCGGACCGGGAGACGGCAGAGACCTCCATCCGTAGATTCTGTCGAGGCGCTGACGTCAGCCCAACCCCCACGCCATTCTCACGTGGCTGAGCCCGTGACTTTCTCTGAGGCCTGTTACCGCCCTCCTATGGAAGTGCGGGAAATTATCTCGTTTGGATACGATGACGACGACGCCATGTCCACCAGTGCCTCTGGAGCGCCCAAGGAGCTGCCGTCGAAAAGATGGATGGACGGTTCCTTCCTCGGCGCGGGTCATCAAGCTGAAGCTCCGCGGAGACCCGCCCCCTTTTTCTCGGAGGTCCACGAGGAGCTCTCCAGATCATGGCGCTCCCCTTACTCAGCCCGAGCCCATGCACAAGGTACCCAGCTGCTAACTACAGTGGAGGGGGCAGAGAAATTGGGATACGCCCGATTGCCTCCGGTCGAGGATGCCATCGTGGCCCATCTAGCGTCTTCTCCTGGCTGGAAGACTGCCCAACTGCCTTCCAGACCATGTCGCGCTACTGCCCATATCGCTGAGAAAGACTACATTTCTGCTGGACATGCAGCATCTGCCCTCCACATGATGGCAATTCTGCAGGTCTTCCAGACGCGACTCCTAGGGTCCCTGGATGAGGGAAGCCCGGACCCCGAGTTGCTCAGGAAACTGCGCACGGCGGCAGATCTCGCTTTGGCGGCGTCTAAGAAGGTCGCTCAGGGAATTGGCCGCAATATGGGCAGTCTTGTGGCCCTCCATTGCCATCTGTGGCTGACGCTGTCGGGGATGCGCGATACTGACAAAAGGCAGTTCCTTGACGCGCCGGTAAGCCCCACGGGCCTTTTCGGTGTTGGGTGAGTCATTATCCGACAAGTATGCCGAGACTGTCAAGCAATCTAAGTTGATGCCTCATCTGCTGCCGCAACGGTCTCAAGCCCCCCCGGCGGCGAGATCAAGATCTTCCTCTGCGCAGCGCCCAGCGGGACCTAGCAGGCGCGCGTCCCCGAGCGCAGCAGAACGGTGCGAGCCAGAGCCCCTCTTCCGCCAGAGGCAGTTCAGGAAGCCCCGCTTTGGTGCGAAGCCGGCCTCTAGCAGCCAAGGGCGCCCGGCGGGCAAAAAAGAGCAGCGTTCCTGATGTGCGTGTCGGGGAGGAGAGAGCGCGGGACGTGTTCGTCGGACCCGCTGCGAAGAGGGCGTGTTCCCGCCCAGCGTTCGACGACAATGTGTTGATTTTGAAACCGCTGTGTTCTGTTTCAATAAACAAAGTGCATTACATGTCTCAGCAAAAGAGCTTTCTTCCTCCCAACACTATTACCCGCGTCATAAGCGAAACCTCTCCCCCGGGAGACGTTTCGCAGAGCGGAAGCTCGGGGAAACCCGAGAAGGTGGCTATTTATGTCCCCGTGCAAAAAGCCGCGGACGAGCCATCTGCCCTCCATGTAGCGGCCAATGCTTCCCCGGTGGCTGGCGCTCAGCCCCCGCCGCAGCATTCATTAAAGCCCCCCTTATCGAGTCACCTGAGCGCGTGGTCGACACTACCGACGGCGTCACATTGGGTGTTAAACACGATAAAACGCGGCTATACGCTCCAATTCGCTCGCAGACCACCCCGCTTCGGCGGTGTGATTTTGACAGAGGTGTCAGAACAGAGCGCTCCGTTACTTCGGGAAGAAATCTCCTCTCTCCTGGCCAAACAAGCAGTAGAGACAGTACCCGAAGAGCGGAAAAATTCCGGTTTCTACAGCCGTTATTTTCTAGTACCAAAGAAGGACGGAGGTATGCGCCCTATCTTGGATCTGAGATTACTGAACAAAGCGCTTGCGAAACACGCGTTCAAAATGATAACAGTGAAGCAGATCCTCGCGCACATTCAGCCTGACGATCACTTCATTGCAGTGGATCTAAAGGATGCATACTTCCACATTCAGATAGCCCCGCATCACAGGCGCTTCCTTCGGTTTGCATTCGAGGGTGTGGCATACCAGTTCAAAGTGTTGCCGTTCGGGCTGGCCCTGGCCCCCCGTGTATTTACAATGTGCATGAATGCAGCGCTTGCTCCCCTGAAGCCTAGTGGAATGCGCATTCTGAACTATCTCGACGACTGGTTAATCATCGCGCGGTCGGAGAGTGTCCTCGTGGAACACAAACACAGACTCCTCGCCCACCTGACAGGTTTGGGACTGTCTGTCAACATGCAGAAGAGCGTGCTTCAACCGTGCCAGTCCATCACATTTCTCGGTATGGTGCTGGACTCACGCACTATGATCGCGAAGCTGTCAGAGTCAAGAATCCAGTCGATTCAGAGTGCGTTAGCCCTATTCGTGCAAGGCAGAGCCATTCCCTTAAAACCGTTTCAGAGGCTACTCGGTCTGATGGCAGCTGCAGCCGCTGGCTGCAGACTGGGCTTATTACACATGAGACCGCTTCAACACTGGTTACAGAGGAGCGTACAGCCGCGGGCGTGAAGAGCGGGAACCGAACGCTTTATAATAACGCGTTCATGTCTGGAGACTCTAGCGCCGTGGTTCGACACGACCATGTTCGAGCAGGGGACTGCTTTGGGCAGAGTGGTTAGACGCATAGTGGTCACTACGGATGCGTCGCTGTCAGGCTGGGGAGCCCTCTGCGATGGCAGACCGGCGTTCAGTACGTGGACAGGAGATCAGATGCGCTGGCATATAAACTGCTTGGAGATGGAAGCGGTTCAGCTAGCGCTGCGGGTTTTCCTCCCATTTCTGAAAGACCGTCATGTTCTCATCAGAACGGACAACGCGGCGGTGGTGGCGTACATAAATCGCCAGGGAGGTTTACGTTCGCGATCCCTGCAAGGGCTAGCGAGGCGGCTGTTATTATGGACGGACAAAGTACTACTGTCGATTCGAGCAGTGCTTGTGCCGGGCAGTTTGAATTGCGGCGCGGACATGCTGTCCAGGGAGGGCATTGTGCACGGGGAGTGGAGGCTTCATCCGCAGACGGTAAACACGATCTGGAATCTGTTTGGCAAAGCAGAGATCGATCTCTTTGCATCGCAGGAGAACACCCACTGCCCGCTGTACTTTGCTTTGACGACGGCCCCTCTAAAGGGAGACGCACTGTCGAGCCGCTGGCCGAAGGGGCGGAAGTATCAGGGTGTCTACAGATATAAACAAGTTAAATTTAAGACTTTTTAAGACCTTTTTAATGCCACTTTGAATGAAATTTAAGACCAAACCTGTGATGGAAATACACATTATATTACAAACGTAAATGAAATATTTAATGTTTAACCTAAGTAAATTTAATATTAACTACTTGTTTATTGAACTAAAATCAAATGTAACATTTGCAATCGTGAGAATATTCAGCAAAATAGCTCCCGTCATGTTATGTTACTTAACTAGGCTATATCATATGTTATAAATAAAAAACATGTTTTTTTTGTGTGCAGGGCTCCAGACTAACTTTTTTTACTATGAGCGCTGTAGCTCCTGACTGAAATTTTTAGGAGCGCAAGCAGAATATTTAGGGGCAAACCTTAAATCAGCTTGCAATGCAATTATTCAAATTTCCCCCAAAATAACTGTAATACTGACAAATTCTTTAATAATAGACTTAATGTACAGATATTACAATGTGCAGTTTTATTTTAAGTTCACAGGCTCCAGAATAACATCTGAGGGCCGCAGCACCGAGATACAGAGCTCTACAACACAGATCTGGCAGCACTGGTGTGGACAATAAAGTACTGAGCTTAATTTAGGGTGTAGATGAAATAAACTTTAATTATTATCATTCATAATGTTTTAATATAAATTAAAAAGCAAAACGAGAAAAAAAATATATTAGGGAGTGAAAATATCCAATAAGCATCCTACTGTTTACAATGGCAATTTATTGTAATTTTAAATAAGTGTTTAAATAACAGTTTTCCTACATCTTAACATTTTTAGCTTTTAGGACAATCTTTAAAGGATGAACAAAAGTGCGTTGGTCATCACATTAAAAATAACATTTATGATATTATAGTTTTGAAGTGCTGAAAAAATATAGTAGTAGTAGCCTACTTGTAAGCGTTTCACTATTTCTGTCACAATACCATAGTAATGTTTAGAGTTACTACATTAGCATAAATCCATGGTGAATGTTTCTGATTTGTGAACTGAAAGCCTTATATAAGTGTTTCTCCTGGTTTCCACGTCAGCGCTGTGTTGATCTGATATCGATGGTTTATAACAGAAAACTGAATCACTCCGAATCGGAGTGTTTCTCACTGGATCTCGCAGCGATGATGTTATTAATTCTGAGGCGAAGTCAATGGATTTCTTCACTGGATCTCCTAGTAACAGTGTCGCGTGTTCGAGATCGGCCCGCAACTGGCAAGTGCAAGTTCGGGGCGCTGCGCTCTCTATTATTGGTCCGTGAAACATAAATGAGTAGCGCATTTTCGTTCCGCTTTCATTTTATTTGCATTCGCTGCTCGGCAACGTTGTGGTCGTGCAGTGCGACCTAAATAAATATTTGGTCGCACCGGCAGGAAAAATGGTCGCAAAATTTCTGGAGTCTGGAGCCCTGGCTGTTATGCTCATTTGTTTTGATTTCTTACTATAAAATCTCTCACAGAGACAGGCAGCGCGAGTCTCAACAGCGCTACCAGAAGTCATTATCATTATCAATCGCTGTTTATGTAATAAAATCAGAATCATTCTCGCGATTCGATGCTTCACTGGTTATTTGACTGGAGAAATTTTAGCGGTAATGTGACCATAAATATTTAAGACCCATCGAGTCTGAATTTAAGACATTTTAATACTTTTTAAGGCCTTTTATTAGGAAAACTTTATTTAAGACATTTTAAGACTTTTTAAGGACCCGCGGCCACCCTGAGTATGTTTTTTCCCCCGATCAAGCTAATGCCGCTGGTGCTGCAAAAGATCAGGGAGGAGAGATGTGCATTGGTTCTGGTAGCGCCAAGATGGCCCAACCAGCCGTGGTTCCCGGAGCTAGTGAAAATGGCGCGTTTTCCCCCGTGGCGGATACCGCCGAGGAGAGACCTCCTATCTCAGGCGAAAGGCACCATATGGCACCCCAACCCGGAGCTGTGGGACCTGCACGTGTGGCAGATCAGCACGGAGTATCACAGCGGGTGCTACAAACAATAGCAGAGGCTAGAGCCCCTTCAACGAGGCGCTTATACGCTCTAAAGAGGAGGGTGTTTGCTGACTGGTGTGTTGACAAAAAGGAGGATCCCGGGAATTGCGATATCTCCATTATTTTGACCTTCCTACAGGAACGTCTGGATGTGGGCAGTTCACCATCTACACTGAAAGTTTATGTGGCCGCTATTGCTGCTTGTCGTAATGTGGATGGCCATTCAGTGGGGAAACACCCTTTGATAACGAGTTTTCTCCGGGGAGTGAGGCGGCTTTTCCCCCCCCCGCCTTCGTCAGATGCCGGTATGGGACCTGTCGTTAGTGCTTAGTGCGCTGTCCGATCCACCTTTCGAACCAGCTGAGTCTAGCGACATTAAAGTGCTCTCATTCAAGACGGCGTTTCTGCTCGCGCTAGCCTGCGGTAAGCGGGTGGGAGACTTGCATGCCTTGTCAGTACACAGTGCATGTATGCAGTTTGGACCGGAAGATTGCATGGTCAGACTTTTGCCCAAGCGCGGATACTCGCCTAAAGTGCTCTCAACGCCGTTCAGAGCCCAGGTGGTTACAATTCCTGGATTTTGCCCCGATGAGGTCAGTGTTTCAGAATCTCAGAAGTGCGCTTTGTGCCCTGTGCGTGCCCTGCGTGCTTATGTGAACAGAACTAGCCATTTTCGAACTTCAGAGCAGCTCTTCGTCTGCTACGCGGGTGCCAAGAAAGGCGGCGCGCTGTCGAAACAGAGGCTATCACACTGGATAGTGGAGGCTGTGCGACTGGCTTATACTTCTCGGGGAGCCGTTTGCCCTATAGGGGTGCATGCCCACTCCACTAGGAGTTTGGCGTCATCATGGGCGTGGGCGAAAGGCATGTCTATTCAGGATATTTTTTTCGCGGCAGGCTGGTCGTCTCGTAATACGTTTGCGAGATTCTATAACTTGAATATTCCTTCATTCGCACCACATGCACTGTCAGTGCAGGGAGAGAGGGCTGAGCTGTCAGTGGACTAGGCTGGACATGCCCCGAATGGCGCGCGCTCACCGAGAAATGTGATAGAAATGTGTCTAGTTTCGACTAGTCGTCAGACAGCGTGAGTTATTAACTATAGACAGCTATCATGTTCCCTATATTGTGTCCCTTATCAGGCCCGCATTCATAAGCCGGCAGTGTAATCATAAGCACCAATCACTTTGCTGCAATCCCCCCATCCATTCAGTTCAGCGTTGCTTAACTAGGTGGGAGGGGCCACGTTGGTGCAGAAGCCGACTTGGCTCTGTGCCAAGAGGTGTTTCAACCAGGTCCGGTGCCTGTTCCTGAGCTGTGTAGGGATAAGTGCTTGTGCTACCCTTAGCTCGTTTTTCCCACGCGGCGGGGGTTTTATTGTTCCCCATACGTAATGTCGAGAGACCGTCTCGATAAGGGAACGTCTCTGGTTACTCACGTAACCGTAGTTCCCTGAGAGGAGGGAATAAGACATTACGTAACCTGCCGTGTGGGAAAGGCTCACAGTTTCCTTACTCTCGTTCAGCTAAGATTCTGAGGTCTTTGGCGGGACCGCCATTGGCTATTTGCAAGCAAAAGAGTTATTCAATCAGACTTCATAATTCGAGGAAATGGATTTCCCCATACGTAATGTCTCGTTCCCTCCTCTCAGGGAACTACGGTTACGTGAGTAACCAGAGACGGTTTCCAATAACGTGTACAGGGTTCTCAAGTCTCACGAATTGGCCGTGAGACACACACAATTCAACTAGTTCACACGCTCACACGCCACACCGTGTATTTCTCACGCTGAAAAGGAATGCCAACCAAGTTGTCCTGCGAGCTTTATATATAACGTTGTATTCGAGGCGCAGGCACACAAAGTGAAGTTTCCTGCCGCCAGCACGTATCTCGGCCAGATTGCGTTCGTTACTAGCTAGGCATCATAGATGCGCGAAGCCGCGAATACGCGGAAGTTGACGGAACATTGTCGGCCTCCGTACGTTCGTTACTAGGTAACCAACAACATCGCGCGAACACACGTCGTGATGGAGAAGGTAAATTGGAAGAAAGCTAGTCTAACATTTTTAGACTAGAAGATTTAATATATAGCCCATCCTATACATTATTATTGATGCAGTCAAAAACTCTACAACTACTTTGCAACCAGGCCAGAAGCTTTGGCTCAGTTTGGCTAGCTTACTTTATCTGAAACTAAGGGAAATGTTAGTGGGTATGGGAAGGAATGAAGATGCATTTCTTCATTTTATTTTAAATTATATATTATACTGTATTAATAGTCTTTCTAGTTACATTAAGGCTACATGTATTAAAGCAAAGTGCTCTGGGTAATATTTTATATCCTGTCAAAACATACATTAATCATTGCCATTGCATTTGTATTTTTCAAAGATGTCAGGGAAAAAGCAAAAATATATTTTATCATTCTGGGCACCAAAGGGTAAGCCCCCTAAAAAGGTTGCAAGGCATCAAAATGTGCAACAAACACTTACAACACAAAACACATTTCATAAGCTGGATTGTGTACTCTTGTGTACACACACACATAAACACACACTCACACTCACACACACATACTCTAATATGTCCATTTGTTCACAATGTCCCACCACACAATAATTCAAAATGCAAAATGATTTGTTTTTCCAAACTGTTTGGAGCAATTTGTTATATTTTTGTAATTTTTGTATATTTGTCATTTTGAAATATAACATTAAAGATTATATTTGATGTGATGAATTGCTCTGTCATTTATCAGATTTACCAATTGTTATAGGGAATGTGGAGGTACGTCACGCCGTATTGCATTATGGGACGTGGGCGCCATCTTTACAGGCACGATCTCTGTTTACCTTCGGTATAATAGTGGATGTTTGGCTAAAACGAGGTAAAATTGAAAAAGAACGGAAGAAATGGAGATGTTTCAAGAAAAAGAGAAGGGACCCTACCGGGATAAACTAAATGCCACTGCCAAAAAACGTTATTTGGACAAACTATCCGCGATAAACAACGTTGATACATCTGATTTAGTTTTGGTGTTCGAAGCCTATGCTAAGTTGATTACTATTGTACATAAAGTTCAAGATATTTTACCTGAAAAGCAGCTCTCATAGTTAATGTTAACTTGCTATTTTCAGCATAAGTTAAGTTTTCATAGGTTGTGCAAGATAAAAAAAATGTAAATTACTTTATAATGCCACAAGATGTGGTAACTTGTTAAACACAACTGTGCCTTATTGTCATCATTTAATGTTGACACGTGTAAAAATGATGAGGGTATTTGGTCGTTTATTTTAAAATAGCTTGATGTATCTTTGCCCATTTATGTGTACTTAAAGGGTCTTTGTGGATGCAATCAGTACAGAAACAGAGAAGTCACTTAATGCATTTATTAAGCAGTTATATAAAAACATGATTCACAAACATTTTAAAAAGGCATGTAAAAAGATGTACAGAATATCAAAGCAAATTGTTCATTGAAAACAAAATAAATATAATTTGATTCATGCAATGTGTCCTCCTGGCTTTATCATCTGCTAACATGAACCACACATTCAACATCATTCATCAACTATCCTCCTCATAGAGGAATATACAATACACAACCTCTTGCTTTGTACAACTTTTAACAAACGTAGTATGCAGTGGAGGACAGTAAGTAAAGTTTTTCCTCATGATTGCAGCACCCCACGCGATCCGGCGTCTTCTCGTCAGCTCCTCGACCTGCTTCCCTTGTTGTTTTTTCCAAGAAAGAAAGGTGAACAAACGTATTCCATTGTTCAGTTTCCTCCCTGAACGGTCGTGTGACCTGCTATGGCAGTTGAACTGAACAACCATATCGACGTTTATTAAAATCTCGACAGAAAATCCAAACACAGCCTCCAACACTTTTAAACACAGCATTTAAATACAGCGGTATTGGGCGCGATCCTGTAAATATGGCGGCGGACCCATAATGCAACACAGCGTGACGTCATCTCCACATTCATTTGAATTTGTGCTGGTTAATTATGAACAATGGCAGAGCCCAGAGCCATAGAGAGAAAGAGTTGCGACACTCCCATAGACCTCCGTTGTAAAAAAATGGCGGCGCTTTTAACCGCCTACTTCCGGGATATGGAGCTCGGATTAGTTCCAAACACTGGCATTTGGCTGTTGGACCCCATTCACTTACATTGCTGCGCGTCGAGTTGTTCCAGAGGTAAGTTGCTGAAATATCGACTTCTTTTGAATTGTCAACTGTCTATATCAATTATCTAAATCAATTTCCCGCAGCCTGCCGGATCCAGGCCGTGTCCAGATCTGACGAAGGAGATCCGCCTGGACCCGATGACAATGCAGTGCTGAAGTGTCCACTATCCTCTCCCTATGGAGGATCCCTTTCCCACTCTACAGATAAAGCGTTGTGAATTCCGGCTCGCGTACCCCGAAGTGATAAAATAAAACAAAATTCTGTATCAAAATTTATAGGCAAGAAAAGTAGTTTGTTTAGGCTGGGTTGTATGAATTATAAACCTGCGCACATATTTTAAAAAGCACATAACTATAGAATCAATTCTGAATGAGCATGTGAACGCCGTCAGCGTTAATCACAGGTTCGCGTTTAAAAGTCTGATCATTTAGACGGAGGTGAATCAATCAAAGTTAACTTTAGCTGGAAATAACATTATTCAAGAACCGCTATAATGCCAAAACAATCTGTTACCTTAAATTATATGTTTATCTCTGTAAAGCTGCTTTGAAACAATCCATTGTTAAAAGCGCTATATAAATGAAGATGACTTGACTTGACTATATTGTATCAGAAGCCCTTTGCGATGCTTATACTGGTCTTCATTTGTATATGCACAGCGTAATTATTTATATTTTATCTTGGTTGTTCCAACCAATTTTCAAGCACTGCCTGATAGCTAGTTAGCTAGCGCGACTTCACCAGTTGTGAAGGTATAGCATCTAATTAGTTCGGTAATGAATCGCTACCACCTTTATAGCAACTTTTATTTAGTTGAATTTTTGGTATATACTAACTAACTTTTCATTATGTTACGTGTTGGCTGAGTTTTGAGTGGTGAATGCTGCGCGTCGAGTTGTTCCAGAGGTAACGTAAGTTTCTGAAATATCTACCTCTTTTGAATTGTCAACTGTCTAACTTATATTGTATCAGAGGCCCTTTGCGATGTTTATACTGGTCTTCATTTGTACATGCAAAGCGTAATGATCACGAAGGTAGGCTAATGGCTGAATTGTAATTTATAAGCAAAATCACGGGAATCAATGGCCTAATACAGCCCAGTTGTGCTAAAATAAATATCATGAGACCGACGTCCATCATCAGATGAATATGGAAAAGTTAAGTTAGAGCCGCTAAAGCTACCCATGCGAGCACTAAGCTTTTCCCTCCAAAAAAAATTGCCTAAAACTTATCTAAGTAATATACAGTATTTCGTTGTCACCCTGCCTCTCCAAATGCAAAACTGACATTAACAAAATGCAATAACAGCTGAAAAAGTGCTTGGTTGTGTGTTTTATTTTATATTTACCGTTCAAAAATGCAATCGCTGCTGTCTGTCCCATAGAAGAACATGACAGCCAGCGTACGTTTTGGAACTATTGGGGCTTACATGAACCACGTGACAGCCGTCGCGGCGACATCAAAGAGTGTCGCAACTCTTTCTCTCTATGGCTCTGGCAGAGCCCGTCTAATGCTGGGTACACACCAAAGGATTTTTTACATCTTTTTTTTTTTTTTTTTTTTTTTTTTTTTTTTTTTTTTTTTTACATCTTATAAGATTTTCAAAATGTGATAGACCACACACATGAGGAGAAAAAAATCCTAGATTTAACCGTTTTGCTCCTAAAGTGTGTGGTGTGCCATGATGTGACTAAGACAGCACACCACACACGAAAAGATTTTCAACCAGAGTCTAGACTGTGAATACAGGAAATCTCGCAAAATCTAACGAGACTTCAGAATAAGCATGGCGACGAAATGCAAGAATAAATTGCTTTGATAGTATTTGGAATGATTTTCACAGAAAATTCACGGGGGGAAAAAAAAGGGTTTGGGTGAAGTCGTGGAGATGGCGTGAATTTAGTGAACTTCTCTGATAAATGTTGTGGTAATGCACACACGCTGGCCCTGTCTCTATCTCCTTTTGAAAATGTACCATGGTTTTACTACAAATAAAAAATAAAACATGGATATTGTAGTTAAACCATGATAACCACAAATTAACCATAGTTTCGCTAATCTAACTATAGTATTTATTTGGTTACACAAATGTTCAATACGCCTATAATAAAACCATGGTTAATTTTCCATCTCTCTCTCTCTCTCTCTCTCTCTCTCTCTCTCTCTCTCACACACACACACACACACATACACCTATCCTTATATGGAATGGTTTTTATACTGAGCTAATTACATTTTCTGAGCCACAAATCAACAAGCTGATCCTCCATCTCTGCTGACCACATCAATTTAACTTTGTACTGCGCTATGACTGCGTTTGTTATGCTTCCGTCTTCCATCATCTCGCTTTCTGATTGGATATTGTTTCGTTTCACGTGATAATCTCACGCGTTTGTCCTCGGGGTTCCCCCCACACATCAGGATTTCTGATCGTAAATATTCAAGATGTTCTTCCGAGCAGGTTCGGACACTCTTAACACACCTCACATCAAGGGAGAATCTGATAAGATAATCTGTAGAACCATCAAGATAATCGGGACATACCTAGGATTGTCGGAAGGGGGAAAATCGGCCCAAAATCAGCCCGATTATCTTTAGGTGTGTACCCAGCATAACGGAGAGCCTTGGCACTTCCTATAAGCCCCATTGTGTATCATCTTGGTTGCAGTTCCATTAGAATTCCACTGGAGGTGATCGCGGGCGAGTGCAGAATGAATGGGAGTCTATGGGGCTAAACGGCTAAATGTATCTCTTTCTCCTGCTTGTCGTTGGATCAACATAGATTTTATTGTTGATTCTGCAAGTTCAATATAGATTATAGGCCAAAAGTCGAATGAACGAGTACTTATGTCCTTTCGATTTCTTACAGGTTAGGCCGTTGTTGGCCGGAACACGCTAGCATTCTGCCATTATGTGACGTCATCACATTTTTGAATGGATTTTTAGAACAGATAAGTGAACTTAAAAATGCAATTTTCAGCTGAGTGTATTATCTTAGCCCTCTCTTTTGAATGCAACTTTCAAATTACTTGACAAAAAATTGCATCCTGAGAAAAGTGGATTTCTGGGGGTGAAACCCCATAGACTCCCATTCATTCTGCACTCGCCTGCGAGCGCCCCCGCATGGATAGAGACGTGTTACTGCAGCCAGTCCAGAAACCGGAAGTAACCAGAGAGTGCCAATTCTCTTCAATAGAGTGCCGAAGTTACGACGTCACTCTGTAGGCCAAAACGCGGAAGTGAGTTAGCATTTTAGCACTCCCGGTTCCCTCGCTCTAAAGTCTATGGGATTTTTGAATGGGTTTTTGCTAAATCGCCTGAAATAAGGTCTGTGGTGAACAAAGCCTCTAAATGTTTTCACGTTTTGATCTATGACATAGAACACACAGTTATAACCTGCTTGTGGTTTTTTAAACTTTATTGTGTCTGCTTGTGTTTTTTAAAAAATGTATATAGGCTTCAAAATGTATAAATTTTGGATTAACTTGTAAAGATGATCTTGATAGACAAAACGTGTAAGGGTCACAACTCTTTGTTAAACACAGATCTTATTTTTTGCGATTTTACAAAAGTCTATGGGGAAAATGCATAGCTTTTCGATCGAGGGAACCCATGCGCCGCTAGCTTCCGAGTTTTCCTACAAAGTGACGTCATCACTTCGGGCACTCTATTAGACATTCTCTGACAATGGGTAAAATTGGGGGGTGGGGATGGGTGGGGGCGGAGCTCCATTAGGGCTCCTCCCCTAACCGCATGTGATCTCACTCCAAGCTTTTGATAAAACTTGAGAACCCTGCGTGCATTTGGGAACGCAAAAATCGGACGCGGTTTGTGGTTTTCATTTATAAGCGTGGAGCGTCTCGGGTTTCTCCAACTCCATCACTGCATGCTTTGAGTTTGGGTTGCTAACGTTCATCTGGGAACACGTGCGCGCTATTTCACAGGATTTGTAACGTAACTCAATCTACGCCAGCACAGGAGAATACATAAATATGTTTCTAAATATGCAAATTGTTGTTCATCGCGATTTCAAAATAAAAGTTTACACTCTCGCTCTGAGTTTGCATGTTTTGATGTGTTCTTGTTCATGAAATTACAGCGACTGTTGCATTTGTATCGTGACCAAATATTAAAGGTTCAGTGGACATTTGAATTAAATGTTGTTTGGACAATATTAAACAATGATTTGATCGTGCCCATGATCGTGCCATAGTGCAACAACAACTAACAACAGGCCGTTGGCACCCTCTGCAGGCATTTGTTATAAAAATGTACATGTATTAGTTTATATCATTTATTTTACATGGTGTATTTTAACAGTGTTGTTCAATAAAACCCATATGATTACTAACTTTGATACTTTATTTGAACCAATTATTATTGCTTGTTATTATAAATTTGTATTTTAACTAATTTTAAAGGCTGTTGTTAACTTGGATCTCTGTTTCACATTTTTTATCCGATTAATCGATGAAATAATCTGTAGAATACTCGATTACTAAAATAATCGATAGCTACAGACCTAATTGACTGAAAATCTTTCCCTGCACCACAGCTCTTTTCACATTCAAAACACCATTTTTGACATCAGAATGGCATTGGTTCTTGTGCAGTGTGAATAAGTAATTTGTTAATGAATGAATGCAACAGTAAAATACATCTTCAGGCAGCATCCCTGAAAATGCACAAATGCAAAGGAGATGTGACAGATGCTGTTTTCGTGGGAAACAATGTAGGGCTACAACAAACCGAAATATATGGTTGAAAACTTGGAATATAGCACATGGCGACTGTACTGTATGCTTGCATTGTATGGAAAATATAAAAAAATTAAATATTCTCCTAAAGTTTTGTCTAGGTTTAAGGTACCTATTAAGCATCAAAGCTAGTAAACGTAAGGTTGTCCGTTTGATCCTCACAAGGAGCAAGCCCTAAGCCATCACCGTTGTGCCCTTGAGCAAAACACTTATCCCCAACTTACGTTGTGTATCTGTTACACAGAGGTGGGCTGTCAGGGCCATCAGGGCCTTCTCCGCTGGCCCTGTCAAAATATAATATAATATAATGTAATATAATATAATATAATATAATATAATATAATATAATATAATATAATATAATATAATATAATATAATATAATATAATATATAATTAATATATAAAATATATATCTTTTAATTTTTACGATTATATTTCCTGAAAGAATATGGTTATTTTGTTGAGGCTGAGCTGGATTTTCCATATGGTCATCTAAACGCATCACAGCTCCGTGGACCAGCACTAGTAGTATAGCTAGCCTTCCCTTGAAGCTCGCGTTCCCATTTGATCTTAACTTTGACTGACGTGTATCATTAGCCAATCAAAATTTGATGCGCAGTGACAAAACGCCCCAGGGGGGCAGCTATGTGTGCTGATGTCATCAGCCGTTTGAAAATTCGGCGGGTTGTGAGCAATGTCAGTAAATGTCAGCTTTATGCCCTCACATGCTTGATCGCGACCATTCCAGTGTCCAACGCATCAGTTAAGCGATCTTTCTCCGCTCTCAAGCGCATACATTTTTTTAAGGAATACAACTGGACAAACACGACTCTCTGCACTGGCATCTATTGCCATAGATAAGGAGCTGCTCATTCATCCTAAGCAGAACGCACAACTGCATAAGGAGGTCATTGAACGTTAAATCAGAAATGATCGAAGGATGTATTTTATTTACAAGTAATGAGTGAGTGTTAGGCCGGTGACACTGTGTCTTTGCACACCAGAATCGTGTCTGACGCGGCGCTGCTGCTAGGTTACTTCATAGGTGACTATAGGCTACTTCATGTTAAGCATAAATATAAAGCCTACTGATAAAGACACTGTCAGCACTATTGACAGCAAAATAGACTACAGAATATTTCGTTCTGTATTGACAGGTGCAATAATTGAAAATTTATAATTATTTATTTATTCATAAATTATATTTGCATCTAAATTTATGTCAAAACCTAGACTTTCAACCATCAAAATGTAATTTATTAATATGTATTCGTGTACAAAATAAATAACATAAACATCTTTTCCTATTCTATTTTGCCTGGAAACGGGGGGGGGGGTTTGGTTTGGGGGGTTTGCGGTCATTACTGAAGGCCCTGACTGAAACCACACGGTACGCTACTGCTGTTACATGATTCTTTGGATACATTAATCTGCTAAATAGCTACATATGGACTGCATTTATATAGCGCTTTCACAGATCCAATGGCCACCAAAGCGCTTTACATTTTGCCTCACATTCACCCATTCACTCACTCATTCATACACCGATGCTGGTGTCAGCCATGCAAGGCGCCATCCAGCTCGTCGGGAGCAGCTGGGGTTAGGTGTCTTGCTCATGGACACCTCGACACTTGGTCAGGTGGAACCGGGGATTGAACCACCAACCTTCTGGTTTGCATACTACTATACGGACGAACCTTGTGGTATACATACTATTATACGGACAGGCATGCCATTCATCCACTGTGGAAGATAATCATGTTTCTCACCTATCTTGAGTCTTCTTAGGCAAGCTTTCATCTGTCTTGGAATTTCTCATTATAGCAGGTGCTGGGGTGGAAGGAAGTGGAGGTGGAGATTCAGTGGTGGGAGGTAGTCCATTACCAGGCAACAAGCCTCTGTGATTCCGGTTGGCATCATACTCAAATGTTCGTTTGGGTTTGGGCAAAGGGTTCACTGTAATTCCTGAAGAGTCCTGTGCAGTAGGGAGTTCTGGGCTCTCTGATCTGGTAGAGCTGATGCTGAATCTCTGCTTGAGCTTAGAAAGTCTATCAGAGCCTGGAGAAGCTTCAGGTTCTGTGGCCACAGAACAGATGCTGCTCCGCTTGCTGCCACAAGTGCTGTCCAAGTCCTCGATCCCACTGATAGTGAAAGACTTCTGTCTGGACTTGTCAAGGCCGTAGCAATTGCTAAGATACTGCGGTGGGGACGAAGAGGGACTTTCCTTTAATACCTGTTCAATTTTTTTAATGCGGCTGAGCACGGCTGAGGTCTCCTTGCGTGCCGACAGCGTGCGGAGGAAAATCCCTGAGGACTCTGTCTTTGAAGGCCTTTTCTGGAACCTTACAGGAGCTTCTCGATCCGATACATGCTCATCTTCCTCAGTCTCAGGGTAAGAGCACTCAGAAAATGCTGTGCTCATCCTCCTCACACCCTTAAAGTCAAAGGTTTTCTCGCTGCAGGGTGAGGACAGCAGACTTGGGCAACCTTCGCTCCCACCTCCAGGCCTCTTCTCCAGGCAAAGGCTCATCCTAGGCAGAGCCGCCTTCCGACCCTCCCATTCCGAGATCTTTTTGCGTATGGCGACAGATGAGGCGCAGGTCCCAGTACAACTAAGTGAGAGTGTGCGCTTGTGCCCAAGCTTGGTGGTAGGTCCTACTGAAAGAGTAGTCCAGCTGAGGGGTCCAGTATTCAATCCATCCCCCACAGGGGGGGTCTGTTGTGGCTGGTTCTCCTTCTGATCCTGGTTATCGCTGCTTGGTGGCTTATGGATGGTGAGCCTCTTGTCCAGACAGCTAATGCTCCTAGATTTGGTGAGCCTGCTTTGACATTCAAAGTCAGTGGAGAGAGAGGTGCTACTTCTCAAGCTGGCAGTCTTACAGCTCCAGTTCCTTTGGGTCCAGAGTTTAGCATCAACTTTAGCGTACCTTTCTGGCTGACTAGTGTCCTCACTGCCAGTGAGATGAGAGGAACCTGGCTCTTTTCCAGTAGTAAGAATTAGAGGTGAGGACACAGATTGACACCTGAAACAAAAGTAAATCAGCAATAAGATTATTAAATCCTAAAAAAAAAGTATGCTTGGCACAGAAGAGTGTTATATCCTCACAAACACTTCACTATGAATAAGAACACCAAAAAATACTAGTTACTACAAAATATGTTGTAATCAGAACAAGTAACATAATACTACAAGTAATGCAAAAGGAGAACTTTAAAAATGATTTCAGATAAAAGGAAATGTTAGTTGTCTAATATGGGAAAGAACAACAACATCCTGACATAAATCTGGCGGTATAGAATCCTTCACATCAAGCCAACGTAAACAGAATAACAAATCATTCCACAAAATCATTTTGAAGAACATTTATATGGACCTCCCAAACAAAAAACATTGAAACTATTAAACTTGAGGGATATAAATGAACTCACCCTCACTAACCCTCAGCTTTTTTTCCTTAGACAATTGTCCTCTGTAGCAAGCAACTGTTTGTTTCTCTTTGCCTACATGTCAACCTCAGCATCCTCATCATTCTCAGGCTGATTGTTCACTCAGCAATCAGACACTGCTCACTGCTGAGCAATGATATTAAATACCCTGCTGACCTCATTTCAGTCTGTTCAGACACACAAACACTTTCTCATCCACCTCAAAATCTAATGCCGCTCATGAGCTTCCAGGAACTAGAAATCGACTTGGCCCACACCTCAGTGAAATTGAGGCAGGCAGATCTGATGTCACAGCAGTGGTTAGAATAACAAGTTGAAGCTGGGAGGAAGCCAAGAGTATGATCCAGGGTGCAGGTTGGGACAGATCAACCAAAAACCTCACCATAATGCCCGTCCCATGAAAAAGAGCAGAGAAACACCATGCCACCTGCATTCTGCAGTCATTCCCCCACATTTACAGTACAATATACAGCACCACCAAATATTACAAGCAGACAAACTTGTACAAACTGTTGTTCCCAACTTTCAAAAAAACATCTAATTAATTTTACATACCAAACAGTTTTGTTTTAAATTGTCAAAAGGTTCACCCAACACAGGCATTAACTTTATAAAATAAATTATATTATATAATTATACACTATACACTATATTCTACATTACCATCTACAGTAGAGAAGGGCTAGCCTGGCAAACCAGACCTACATCAAGATGTTAGGTCTGGGAACTCACAATTGGCATACCTCAATCTGAGGGGCGGGATAAACGGTTGTCTTTCAATATCCCTCTGCACGCGATAGGATAGCGCTAACCAACCAGAGCAACGAATGGCTGTGGCTGAGTGAGTCCCATGCGTTTTCCCACCAGCGGAGCTATTGATATATTAAACTTTTGCCGTATCCGGTCGTCAAAACTCCGAACACATCTTCCTTTTTTAAGAATTAAAATTACTTAAGTGACGTTCTCTTAACTCTAAGTCATCCAGAGTCGCGGCCAAAGCTGAAGCGAAAGACCGCTGTTCGCCAGCAGCATCTTGTTTGTTTTCAAGTAGCAGGGAAATCACCTATGGAAATCACGGTGCAGAACCGTCACAACTCTGACGTCATTGTGTTAAGCCCGCCCACCAACTCTATACACGATGTGATTGGCCTGACCAGAGTTTGGTTTTTCCACTTCGAAAGCCAACGGAGAGTTGCTAGACCACACTGGCTGCAAAATCATTTTTGCTGCCGCTAGGGTGCGTCTAGATTTCTAGGCTAGAGAAGGGCAAATTTGATAAAAAAAAACAAGTATTTAATATAAATATAAAAACATATATACTACTGTTCAAAAGTTTGGGGTCAGTAAGATTTTCTGCAGAAAGCATGGCTTTCAAAGAAAATATTAAGCATCACAGCTGTTTTCATAATATTATGGTATCTTCAGTTGTGTTAAGTCTTTCATCATTACTAGCATAATAAACTTGTATTTCAAAATCATGTACACAAAAGAGCTGATTCAGAGGGGAATTAAAGAAAAGGGTATAATACTTCCTCCTCTGAAGATAAAGCTGTAGGCCTCTTTGCATGAAACAGTGACAGGAAAATGTCATATTTGAGTCTGACTGTAATGTGTGTTAAAGCAGATTCTTTAGGTTCAACCTTCACAATGGATCCCCGGCCTGAGAAAAAAACAGTCTTATCCTGGCTAATCAAAGGGGAGGGATGGACAGATGCCAAATCTGCCAAAAGGAGATGGAGGATATTGTTTAGGAGGACAATTTTTGCATCAAGGCTGGTGTTTATAGCACAATTAAAGTTATATAATCTTTGATCAGATGTTTTCTATAGAATAACACTGCATATCTAAATATGTCTCCACAAAGACTCCAACAAAGCATAAATTATTGTTTTTATAACTGCAGTATTAGGCTCATGTAAAATCCTTTGCTCAAAGAAAAGCATCAGTTTGAGAATGCTTTCATTGAATCCGCCATGAGTTTGTGTCTGTGTTCGGATGAGGTTCTCTGAGAGGCCGGACAGGGCCAGTAAAAACAAGGCCAGCTCTGGGGAAGCCAGCTGGTCTGGGCACACATGGACCTAGTGGGATGTCAGAGCTGGTTTGGCTCTTTCTGGGTCTTGAGGGCAATGTCAACCACAGGCCATTTCCTGTTGGAAAGCTGTGCCAGGATGGTAAAACTATGAGGTTCCAGGAACACACATCAAAAGAAATATGTCAAGCCCAGATCCAGTGGGTTCTCCCCCACAAAAATGTGGATATTTCATCTGTGATCGAGTTATTTTTTCAGCTATTATCTTTAGCTGTAAAAAGGGCATACTACCTACCGCCACCCTCATCTGACATATATTTGCTTCTTCAGCATTCTCCTATACTTGTGATTTACAGCTGAAGCCGTATTATCCATGTCTGGGAAGAGAGGCTAGCAAAAAATATGCCATCATTTTCCCCACACACTTCTTCGCATAAATCACAATTTACTTTGATAAATATTTCTGACATCAGAGAGTGTTCAAATGTAATTATGAAAGTAACTCTTCAAAGACGTTCTTCACTTGTTCTGATAGCAACTGCAAAGCTCCATAGTTAAGCAAAGGCCACAAATAGAACAAAGCATCTTTTCTAATCAACTTCCTGGCTTTTACTCATAACCAGGATGTTTACTTTAGCTTTGTATACAACAGTTTGGCCTATGAAGCATCGATGGACTCATATGTCTATTTCAGCATCTCCTCAATTATGGATAAGTTTTGGTTATCATAAGCAGTCGTTTCCTATGAATATTTAGGCAAGATGTGGAATGGAAAAAATGTTTAAAAAAAAAATCAAAATTTAAAACCCAACTATCATTGTCATTCTTCGTAAATGTGAATTGCTACAAAAACAACGGTCCAGATTTGTTTCTGATACATTGATCCTCTAAATGTTAATTAAAACACGATTTCAGAACAGAGCTAAAAAAAATTATGTCCTAAATTAAACTAGTATTATTAAACCCTCTTCACACCAAGAAAGATATTTATCTAGATGGATTAGTGTCCACGCCAATAGATGATAGCATTCTGTCCATTATAAGAGCACACTGCAGTTATATAGCCTGTTGCTTTTAATGGTCAAGCTCTTTAAATTCGTGTAGATTCTAATTGGCTGTCAATCCGCTGGAAAAAAAAATATTTTGAAAGTGATTCCAACAATATTGTTCCTCTATGTTGTTATCATTATAGCTGTGGATTGGCCTTTGCTATTCTTATTAGAAGAATTCTTAAAACTTTATAGTTAAACTAGTATTAGTTTTCATCCTAGCTGTGAAAGGGCCCAGCAAGCAATAGGCCTAGCTGTCATTTCACCTTCTCGGTTAAAGGGTTAGTTCACCCAAAAATGAAAATTAAGTCATTAATTACTCACCCCCATGCTGTACCAACCCCGTAAGGCCTTCGTTCGTCTTCGGAACACAAATGAAGATATTTATGATTAAATCTGAGAGGTGCATGACTGCTACATAGGCTCCCTAAGGGAATGACTTCAAGAGATTTCCACGACGCGCACGCGCGAGAACTTAACTGAAGTAGTTGAAGGAGATCGCAATTCTCGCGCATGCGTCGTGGAAATCTCTTGAAGTCTCGTTTCAGGCCTACAAGGAAGAAAAGGAATAGTCGAATAAAGTCGTTATTTTTGTTTGTTTTTTCGCACAAAAAGTATTCTCGTCGCTTGATAAACTTATAGTTGAGCCACTGTTGCGACATGGAATATTTAAACATTTTCTTTAATGACTTTCTGGGCCGTCAAGTGTCAGTCCCTTAGGCAGCCTATGTAGCAGTCATGCACCTCTCAGATTTAATCATAAATATCTTCATTTGTGTTCCGAAGACGAACGAAGGCCTTACGGGGTTGGTACAGCATGGGGGTGAGTAATTAATGACTTAATTTTCATTTTTGGGTGAACTAACCCTTTAACTATAGATCCGATATAGTCCGGCTATGAGTAACCCACTTCTAGCCAAAATAACCTTGAATTTGGTTACATGTCGTTTTTGCCAAAATAACTTGTGAGATGTAAGATATTCCATCATGTAAGCAAAGTGAACATTTACAAGGTGTTTGGTTTAATTTCTTTGACATGTTCTATGCGTAGCCTGTGTGTCTATTCTGAAAAAGCACAAACAATGGATAAAAACAGCTGACTCATCATCATGACTCTCACCTGTCTGAGTTTTCCTGTGGATCTTTAGCCGCTCCTGCTCTCGGTGCAGTTTTGGAGCTCTTGTTGGCAGTCATCTCCCTCTGACAGCCCCCTCACCTGATTAAAAAAAATTACTTTCATAAGAAAGCTGTACCGTGACCTTTAAAGTAAATGTTCTATGATTATACAAATACTGAACATTTCTGCACTGCGATAAACCAGCCGATCTCTCTCTATGAACAAGACAAGATGTAATAAATGCAGATGACAAAGACTATTTCAATTTGATCTGAAAACATATTCAATGAACAATAGAGAGGGAACTGGCTATGCATAGTGGGAAACTATTCTTTCTAGTGACATGGCACACAAGATTTGAAATTCTTGGCCCACAAGACTAACCCATGGATTAACCCTGACTGGCAAATATGAGTCAAAACACAACAAATATGGACCTTGATCTCTACAAAAGAGCAGCAATATTATCCCTGTCATGTAAATAAATCTCTGACCCTCAAAAAAAAAAAAAAACAGACAGCCCCAGCATGTTTCAAGAGAAGAGTGGGTTTGTGTTTTTAGATGCAGGTAATAAATCCTATTTAAGATACTGAGGTATAACATGTCATACCACATCATTCAGAGAAAGAAATACATGCCAGCTTAAAAACAGATGTCTACATAAAAAAGACTCTGCATTTACCAATGAAAAAGTTTCTGCACTGATCCTATTGCTATATTGTTGCTGAAGTAATCTAATTGATTTTTAGCACGTTGCTTTGCAATAACTAGGGTGTTAGGGGTGGTTTTTAGCACGTTGCTTTGCAATAACTAGGGTGTTATGGGTGGTTGGCTGCAAGGGTATTATGGTCAATTGCTTAAAAAAAAGAAGCCCAGCCCGGTCTCTGCTTTAGCATATAGAATTTTCTGGCCCATTTTATTAACCGTCAGGTGAAAATCCTGAACTACAGTAGATCCCCTAGAAAAGTATAAAGCAAATATTGGTTTTAGGTTTTTAAGGGTTTTCTTTCCGACCCCCAGGTTTGAGCAATAAGAATAGTAATTCTTGCCAAGCACCACTAATAATAGCATGAACTGATTTTTACAACCCCAGAATATGCAGTCTAAAGAATGGCAGCACTAAGACCTGAAGGTAATTACAGAGCCGGTTTACATGGCCTGTTAGTATAAGAGAGGTTCTAAAAAATCTGTTTGTAGAATCAGAGATCCATGCCAAGTGCCTTTAGTCTATGAATCAATGTTTGGAGTGTGTTTGTATTAACGTCTGTTTGAATAGAGTAGCCAAGATTAACAAAGCTGAGCTAGTCTCTTGGCTCATTAAATAGTGATTGCTTTTTCCCATGAACATTTGCACCTTAGGACTAAAAAAAACCTGTTTAATGACAGATATTACTTTTACAAGCTGGGTCAGAGAGTTGTGGTTTTGGGAGCTTTGAGCACACTGGGACTCAGGTTGGTTGTTGAGAGAGGGAAGGGGGCTGGTTTTTCATTTTGTCAGCTGAAGCCATAACAAGACTTGAAAATCTTTAATGAGCAGTGAATCAGATTTAAAAGGCCATGCTTTGCACAGCAAGTCCCTTGAATGATTTTGGATGAACAGATCTTCTTCAATGGACTCTATCCCAAAAACCATTCTGGACAAAATACATATTAAGCTCAACCGACAGAACTTGCAGCATAATGGTGATTATAAAAACTTCCTCAAGTCCTCCTCCTCTTCAAAAAAGGATAAAAATCTGGGTTACAGTTAGGCACTAAACATCAAATCACTTTTGTCATTAGATATAAACAGTGTTATTATAACAGTAAAACAGTAAAATTATCAATTTTAATATAAAATTATATTCTCTGCTTTTTAATCCTCCAAAAATTGGCCTAAAATTACTACTGTTGTAAGTGCCTCATCATAACAGATTGTTGCTCTTTTGTAAGGAAACAAGGGACAAATTATCTATTGTGGTGATTAGGGGTGTCACTAACAATGATTTTGGTAATCGATTAATCGTTCGATTATTTTGACCTGATTATTTCTTTTTTGTGCTAATAAAAATAGACCTAAGTGAAAATGAAAGCTTTAGCGTAAGTTCTGCCAGGAACACTCAATTGTTACGTCACTCATTACCTTCACATCTAACCAATCATGTTCTAATACTTGCAGTATAAAAGATCGGTACTTACACATGTCTGAGTTTGCAGATGCTGACGCAAACTATCATGTATGATGGGTTAGGGGTTAGGGTTAGGGTTTTTCAGGCTATGGGTTAACCCTAACCCATCATGCATAATGTAATGCATAATATAAACAAAATCAACCTTATGTACATTATGTAATTAATGCCTGCAGAGGGTGCCAACGGCCTGGTGATTGTTTTAGTTACACTTTACAGCATGTTTAAATCCTTGTTCAATATTGGCTGAACAACATTTAATTAAAATGTCCACTTAATCTTTAATATTTGGCCACTTCTTTACGATAGAAATCCGAAAAAATCCGAAGAAATACGACAGCCACTGTCATTTCTTGAATAAGATCATGTAGACATGTGAGGGTTTGAACTTTATTGTGAAATCGTAATGAACAACAATTAGAAAAATATTGATGTATTCTCCTGTGTTGGCGTAGATTTATAAATGATTTACGTTACAAATCTGGTGAAATTAAATGATGCACGTTGTGATCCCAGATGTTATAAACAACCTAACGCAGCAAAAATGCAGAGATAGTGTTTTTTAACGGAGCTGCTGAGATGCGCAACCATACTAAAATGTAATGATATACATGTAAATGACTGCAATAACACTGCAACACTTCGCTATGAAACACAAAGCGTGCCAGACTTTATAAGCGTTCCCAAATGCATGTTATTGGAAACCCAAATAAGCAGCACATGCAGAGACTGAGTTCGTGTGGAGCAGCATTTTTACTGTGAATGGACAACACCTCCAAGACCTGGATGAAATGCTTAACCTGCACGCATGAAAATAATTTAAGCGTCGAGCTTCACTCTAAAACCTGCATGTCAGGGTTGCTGGGTGCAGGTAGCCGAAGACGAGGACATGAGAACTTCAATATAGTTGATTTATTCACAAAACTCAACTTACAGAAATAAACAGGAACAAAAGAACAAATGCCAGGACTTCAGAGAACACACAACCATACATCGACGACGACCAACAAACACTGAGGGAAAACACAGGGCTTAAATGAACAGGGACTAATGGGATAATTAACAGAAAAAACAGAAAAAAGAAACATGAATGGCTGAAACAAAATCATACGTTTCAATGGCTGATTCATTCACAATAAGGTCAATTGCATGCATTTCGGAAAGAGATGTGAATTTCCATTTACTGCCAACTCAAACTTGTATTGAATCCAGAGTTTCCTTTTAACATAACTATGATCTCAGATGTTCTCCTCACCACAATCTCAAGCTCTTCACACACACACACAACTGTTGCAAACTGTCTTCACGCCAAGAGACATCTTAACTAGCCACCCCTCACAACCACAGTGCCATGTGCATACCACTTGCCACTTCCTCCCATCAAATTAGAGGGCCTCATCATCAGAGACCGAAGTGGGAAGAAATGATCTTCCACTGTTCCACATGCAGAAGGAACACCTCCCGTCTTGGCATGCGTTCACTCGTACTGTTGTTTATGGTTTATAAGGAGGTCAATATTACAAGCACTCACATACAGAGGGGGCTGGGTGTAACTGGGTGCACTGGGGGCTTGTTTACAGGAAGTTGTTGCATGTAGTAGTCGGCCAACCAGCAGCAAAACTAAAAGCCCAACAGAGACAGATGAGAGGAGAGACAGCATTCCTTCTGTTAGCCATTTCCTGTTTCGGAGGACTGCAAAGAACATGCATCTTCATTTTCAATCTAACTGGATGGCCCTCTAACCGCTCATATTCAGACTTCTAGTTTATTTTCAACCTTGAAGAATTATTTATAATATCTTGATTTATTCTGCTATAATACCACTAAACTGGCATTGTCAATGCTGTCCTGTGATTTATCATTAATGTAGCTTAGAAACTCAACAGTTATACCATATATTTTTCTTCTTTCGAAGTAACTCACAGCTTCACAATTAATAAAGAAATTAATTCACACACTCAGTCACATATCCCACATTTAATAGTTGAGCATATTTACAGTACAAACCTTGTAAGTGAACTATAAGGGGGGAAAACAAAGCAAAAAAACAAAACAAAATAGTCGTTCATTAATCAAGATTTTGATTTTAGGTCATATTTCCAGCCCTAAATGGTGTAGATTCCAGTGGCAATGATTTAACAAGGTTCATACAAATAAAATAATCTATCTTGTTAGGCACTGAGTTAAAAAGTCTGATGGGAGGTCATTATTTCAGTAACAGTCGACTTTCCCACCAACAAAATCAGCTGCCCTAAGGTTACTTTTGACTTACTATGCAGTGATTCGCGTAGAATATTTCCAGCTGAAAACTTCAAAAGGTTGTTGTTATTTTTACAAAAATCACTCTAGCTGCAAACAAAAGATAAAGTTATGACCAAACATAACTGATAATGAAAATATTTTCTTTTCTATGACCTGGGAGGCAACATTTTTCCGGAACCTATTTTTTCCAACCAGACTGAATATTTTTACTGAGCTGTTGAAAGGTGAACAGCTGTAAAAATAAAGCATGCTGAACATGGAAATATTGTACACTATCGAAGCATCACTATCATTGAGACTGCAGAGCACTTTTTCTTCCAAAAAGCACAATACAAAATTCAGTCCTTAAAATTACAACTAAAGGTGCATTAGGTGATCTGGGAAATGCTAACTTTAGCCTGCTATCATTACAAGCATATTATCCCACCCTCCCTATACAAATCACCATCCAAAGCCACACCTCCTCCAAAACACATGAAAGCGCACAGACCAGAAGGCAACGTTATTGGATTGCATCATGTGTCATTCACCGGTGAGAAAACTTTACAGTACAGTGAGTACTGCAATAACGAATGTAAACAACTGATTGCCTCCCATTCTCGCACTGTTTACACAGCGTAAGTGAACAATCTGACGACGAATGATGTCTGCGTGAACACGCTGCGCAGTGGAATGCAAACGCATGTTGACTGATTGGGAACACATGCTTGTATTTCATTCGGACCAAATGCAATGATTGAACGAACATTTTATGGTCCTACGCCTTCCACAGACAATATATATTTATAAAAAAAACATTTAGACCACTTAACATAGTGATTGCTATATGAGGAGACTTTCAACCAGCATAACAAAAACATTTTCTGTAGAGAATCACCTATTGCACCTTTAAACTAAAAGATACTAAAAGGTTTTGGATACAGAATTGTTGATGTAGTTCAGAAAAGTAAAAGTCATTTCTTCATAAAACGAGTTATGACTTGTAAATTGACTGAGACGTATAACCTGCTTATGTCAAGAAATATTGGAAGGAAAAAAAAGACCTGCTGAGTGTGATTGACAATCTGCTTATTAAAGATGCTGTTCCATGTCAGTCTGCTCTGCATGGATAACTGCAAAGAAGCAGGGTTTGTTCCAACAATGTATCACTAAAACATTAAATGTAATTAATTACCAAAGCCATGAACTCATAATGCCGGCATACAAGCATTATAACATATTGATTTCACAGGAAACAACGGTCATATTTATTTTAGCTTGCTCACTAAAAGCTGGCATCATTAAACATTCATCAATATGATTCATTATTCCAGTTTCCATGTTTAATATGCTCGGTAACCATGTGACTCTTTCATCTGCACAGTGGCACCATTTCAGTGAGAAACAATCATCTCTTTCTCTCAGATATTGATCTACAACAGGAAGAGCAAGAGCTGCTCCCATTTCTCTGAGAAACTGCCAGAAAACCACATAACCTTAAAAATTACTGAATATACCGGTATTGTAAAAGACAATACATGATTTAAATGTTTATTTAGACTTGGATGAAAATAAAATCATTGGAATCATAGGCTAGTTCTTGGATTATCATGTCTGCCATAGATTCAATAGATAGAATAACATTTACATAATATTTTCCCCAAACAACTCTAGAGTCAGAACAGAAAGCCCTAAAAATCTGTAAGAACATTTGCATTTTCAAGAGTTTATGTACTGTACTGGTCAACCCCTATCACAACAGTTAAAAAAAAAAAAAAAGACTACTAAGGAGACTCATAATTAACTGGTTAAAAGTTAACCGACAGTAAGATTTGAAGTCATTTTTTAAGAAATTTTTCAAGATATTTTAAAATGTTTTCTGCATGGTTACTTCTTGAAAGAAGTAACGCAGACACGACAAGGGCAAACTTTCTAGTGCTCATGTGTCAAGCACATGTGTTCACGCACACTATCAAATGGAGTAGGCCTATACTTTGAAAGGCTATTCGGCTATACGTAGCAAGTGTTCATGTCAAATGGGAAGTATACTTTTGGCTTAAAGTATGACTATACAATTTATGATGTAGAACCCAATGAGAAAGTTTCTTGTATAGCTTATTTAACTCAAGCCAATAAAAGCTATTTTAAAGAGGTCCTATGCCCTTTTATGAAGTCTTGATTTTGTTTTTGGGGTGTACTAGAATAAGTTTGTTATGCTTGATTGTTCAAAAAACGCATAATTTTTCACATATTTGACATTATTACAGCAACTCTCTCCCCAGTCTGTCTCGAAACGCCGTCTGGGTCCTGATTCGATGAAGCCCCTCCTTCCGAAATACGAAATGTGCTGTGATTGGTTAGCTGGCCCAGTGTCGTGATTGGCACCGCTTAGCGTGTGTTAGGGAAATGTCCCGCCCTTCCTAACTGCAAGTTCTGCTCTAGTGTAAATATTAAGGATGGCGTCAATTTCAAAACAATTCAAGCCTGATTCAGACCCTGACAATGTTAATGAACAAGAGGATCATGCAAAACGGACTGCATACGCACGTTTCAGAGTGGCACGGTTTTTTGTAAATTTAATCGTGATATATTTGACAGAAAACTAAGGTAATATTAAACAGTAATCAGTAACAAAAGCATGGTTTATTTTTCTAAGGAGCGGTGAACCATCTTACAAAAGCGAGAGCTTACAAAAGCAACAGAAAACAAGCTTTTCTCCATAAAATGTGCAGCGCACAGATAAATGTTGTGGTTATAATGTTCAGGAACAGTGTAAAAAATACATTTGAACCACTCTAAGTTTGTCCACTTTAAGAAGGCCAAACAAAGGGGCTTTGGAACCAGGGTGGGGGGGGGGGGAAAGAGTCTCTTCGACATAGCAGCAACATTCTTCATCTTCTCTAATTATGCAGCTCAACCAGACCTCTGCCTCCTTTTTTTGCGTATTCCGTGGGCGCGGTATATTTAGATGCAGATTTAAGTGCAGATCTTTTTTATGCTCTAGCAGCGACATTACACAATAGATAAAGTTAAAAAAAGTGGGGGAAAAAGTGGACCCCTTTAAAACAGCATTCGAAATTACCAAGGGAACAACTGATGGTGAACTAGCCTTCTGGATTGGCCTACAAATTGATGTAATGACTGAATAGCTTCACAGTCACAAACAGCTCCATTTGCAATTTTAGCAACAGAAGACAGAACCTCTTTGTTCGATTTATCCTTGAACAGAGTGTGGTTAAAAAGTAAGCTTCTTTATCAGTGGTTCAAACAAACACTATCTGACTAGCTTCCTCGGGTGAGTGACACGGTTAGGAATGTTCAGGGTTGAAGACGAGACCATCGGGCCATGTTCTTGTCAGCGACGACAGGTCAGTTGGCTAACGGAGCGGTACTCTATTTAAAAGGAATGCACTAATATTTGCCCCATCCGTCAAGGCACACATTCAACACATCAGAGTTTCTGAAAGAGGAGGAATTCTTCAACTGATAGGGAGAGACTCATTTAATGTCAATAAACATGACACCACACGGTAGATTTTAGTTATTCAGCCATAGTGATTGCATTAAAATTGGGGTTGAAGCTTTACTCGTTTTGCTGATCATTGACCATAAAGTTATTTATTTCCGTCGGAAAATTAAACAATTCATTGGACCTGAATAGCAGAGGTTGACATGCGTCCAGGCAAAATGCACATTGTTGTGCACATTAGATGAAAAGCTCCCAAAAAAGACCTGAGTTTTAATTCAATTTTCCTGTTGACAGGGTGAATTAGGGTCTTCTGGGACTTTTTGCACTTTCGACTTCTCCAATTTACTGTGATCAGATCTAAAGTGTCCCAGATTACCCTAATTCACCCTACATTTGCCATAACGGTCCCTGCTGATCAGCCACTTTAACTTTAACATCTCTAAAACAAGCAGTAGAGTGCAAACCACTGCACATTCTCAACTGATCCTACACTTCAAAACCCCTAAGAGGCAATGAACAGGGTTATGCATTCACCAGAGACCATTTTGTACCAGAGACGATTACTCTTTCTCCGTTCTTTATTCATAGCCTGTAAACTCCAAGTCAATGTTGTTATTACCAAATCAGACATGACTGTGTGAGAATGGGAGTTAGATTACAGCATAAATACCAGAGGAAAGAGGGACCCCCCCAACCCCCCCCCCCCCCCCCCCCCCCCTTCCAGACTCTGAGCTCGCACCGTCATATGGTCCTCATCAGGGCTTTCGCTGAGATTTATATACTGCACGAGGTACGTTAATGCTGCTGTTATCAGCCAAGCACATTGTGTTTAGATTGAGGCAAGAAAAGATGATCAATGCGTCTGTGGTATCGTGAGGAGTTTTTTAAACATGCTCCCACCTGGACGAATCCCTCTGGCACTAATTAAAATTTCCCTGAAAAGTCTGACAGGGAAAAAGGAAGAGGCAGAGCATAAGGGGGCGTCTTTTGTTTCCCTTTCACTCGGTTTCAATCCCAAGTCCGCAGAGCCTGTGAATAATGACAGAGGGTTTGTATCCAGGTTGGGGGCTGTGGGGTGGAGGGAAAAGTTGTACCCTGTTGAGCTGCTTAAACGTCTTTCCTTCTGAGCCTTTCATGAACTGTGGAACTTGGCCTGTCACATATCGCAGCAGCTGCACACTCCCCACACAATATACCCACGATTCCTTGCTCCCATAGTGCTGACTGGACAGGCCAGATGGAACCAATTTTTAAGGCCTTTTCAGTCTCTGTCTTTCCTGACTTTCAGCGGTTTAAAGTTCTTTTTGTTTTCCAAGTCACTAGCAAAAGGAGAGATTCACACATTGAGAAAAAGTGACATGCAGGAAACTAAAAATTAGAGGCAAATGGATATTTGATTTCAGAGCTCATTTGTAATTGATGGCTTTTACAGTGTTTCATACAAATTGTTGGGTTTACATACAAATTGTTGGGTTTCTTCAATTCGTTTATGAGTTTCAATCAAAACTGTAATGCAAAACCATATTTGTCCTAATAGCCTTCTACTTTACGAACACTAAAAATAGAAACATGTGTATGGAATTATGAGTGCATTCGGTTCAAAAGACTCAAAGCAGTCATTTTCCTTAAACAACTCAGTACACTGTTCTTATCAGGATTTACAATATTGTCCTTTATCAGGCAGACTAAAGACAGAATGGCTGCTCACATTGAGCCATAAAACGTATAGGTCCTATG
The DNA here is from genome assembly GCA_030578255.1 of Tiaroga cobitis. Taxonomy (NCBI): domain Eukaryota; kingdom Metazoa; phylum Chordata; class Actinopteri; order Cypriniformes; family Leuciscidae; genus Tiaroga; species Tiaroga cobitis. The sequence continues at coordinate 18,379,412 of CM060597.1, forward strand.
AAATCCCAGTCATAAATACTTTTTTTTGTGCAGCACACATTTTTGAAGAAAATGTGCAGATCTTCTTCATAGAACAAATCATAGTTACCATATGTGTCAAGCTTCAAAACAACAAAATAAGACAAACAAATGCAAAAGTAGCATGATATTAGTCTACATGATTGTATTTCAAGCCATATCATAACTTTGTGTAAGAAAAAAGACTTAAAGGTTCCCTATGTAAGGTTTGCCGCTCTAGAGGTTAATAAACAAAACCGCATGCGTCATGCGGAAGAACTGCTCTCTGTTTATGTATGACAAGTCACAAAACAAAAGTTAGTGTGCCGTGGTTGTCGACTGATATTGATTTTTTTTGATGGCCAATGATGCCAATATCTTAGAGAGCAGGGAGGCTGGCTGTTGCCAATATAAAGATATAATTTATATTCATAATTATATTTATTTGACTAATTATTTAATAAAATGAACCCATCAAATAAACAGACATACTTTACAACTTCTTGATTCTGTAATATTATTTTTAACAAATAAAGAAATTGTTACAAAAATATTAATAAAAAGGAAGAAAATGCACTGTAACCAACAGGAAATTCAGAAATCTTGTAAGTTTGTCTGCACTGGGAATCCTATTTTTTCAGTAAAAATTACAAAAATATGACAAAGTGGGCATCTGAAAATAGCATAGCTTGAAATCAAGGGTTTAAGGTTTGTCGATCGTGCGTATTCCTGTCCGCATTCAATTCGCATGGACAGACAGTCACATGCAGAGTAACGCATTTGTATGAAACATCAAAAACTTTGGCCGTGGCGATATATCGGTCGGCCACTAGTAAAAGAAAATGTCACGATGAAACAGAATTAATCTAGCGACAAATCTTGGTTACACTTTAGATTAGGTTCCAATTCCCACTATTAACTATGACTTTTGCCTCAATAAACTTCGAATTACTGCCAATTAATAGTTAGTAAGGTAGTTGTTAAATGTAGGTATTGGGTAGGATTAAGGATGTAGAATATGGTCATGCAGAATAAAGCATTTATGCTTTATAAGTAATAAACAACTAATAGCGTAGTAGTAGGCTATGCATACTAATAAACAACTAGTTAATAGTGTGAATTGGAATTTAACTTAAGTGTTACCCAAATCTTTTCTTCCTTTTGTGATGTAAACGGCTTATCTAAAAATTTAGGGCGGGGACTCGGTTCTATCCATCGGTTTGATTGGATTTTGAGATGTGGCCATTGCACTCAAAAATGAATGTGGGCTTGCAGTTGAGTTTAAGCAGACTAAATGATTGGAGATGTAGGCTACTGCACGCATACATCAGCAGAAACAACTTGTTTTCACAGGAAGATCAAGTTGACATTTTGATTTAATATTAATGGTCGAAATGTACAAAAAAAGTAAGTTAATAAGTCAGAAATACTTCAAATTTAATTCAGCAAGGACATATTAACTTTACCTTTAAACAACCACCCATTTGAGAAATGTAAGGAAAACAGACTTTTATGCATTGATGCATCAGACTTGCATCATAGTCTATTGTGTTTGATAGCTTACAGAGTAGAATCTCAGACAGAGACTTGGAGGATGTTACACAATAACAAGACAAAAAAACTACCTTCTCTCCCATAAGAATAACACTGACTCATGTAAACTTAGTATAATCACAACCTTTTTGGATTGACAGGTGGCAGGTGCTGTTTCTGTGTAATACCAATGACACACAACATTACACTAAGTTCCTTGTTATAACTCCCAACCCTAGACTGAAAAAGTTATCTAAGGACAGCTATAATAAAATCATCCCTTAGACAAGGGATGATAGTAAAGTGTTTTATTAAGGCCTAGATAGGACACATTTTGAAGCACGTTGTGTTATCTGAAGGTCAACCATCCAACAATTAATGCAAGTCACAACAACGCGTTGCCTTTTTAGAGTGTCTAAAAATTGCAGGTGTGTCAAAACGAAAACAACAATGCACAGTCTTTTAAAGGCAATATGTCCATTCAATGTACCACATTGAAAAGGATTTTACAAGTTAAATTGTTCTTTTGTTATGGGCGCTTGCTCTCATGGATGAATCGCTTTCATTTAGCCTACATCCTTAGAAAAAATGCAATCACAAAAGATATCACAAAGATAAAGTGCAAACAGCTCTGCATCTCGATAACAAGACAAGATACTGAATCTGGGAAGAAAGTGCATAAATGCACGATTGCACGTAATACTGCATTGCATTTTCATTACACATGAGATTCAGTGTAATAAGAGTCCTTGCATCACTGTTATTACAGCTGACAGTTTGTGGACGAAATCACATTCACACTGGAAAGACAAGCTATGGATCAACTACAGCTTAACACTATGAAAAGTTTGATACACATTATAGCGGCATTGCTGTGAATTTTGTTCAAGGTTTGGTGACATCCCACCCTTATCCATATTGCGCAAGCACTGGACAGAGAACAGAGCGGCTCCCATGTTTAAGATGACAATCCAGACCAATGAGAAGGAAGGGTCATTGTTCCAATAGCACAATAGACCGTCTGTTCAGAAAGTTCAGGAAAAAAGGGCATGCAGCTGCAGTAACTGCCAAAGCTGAAAGCAGGGGGCACTATATACTTGTAATCTACAGTGATCATGTAACATACATGTGTACATGTCAGTGGGTGTGCTCAAATAAGTGCATGATTTTAGTGTGAAATACTGATGTGCCATTTAAGGAAGAACTCATTTGCTGTCAATCCTCTCTCATTCAACATTTACCCTACAGTAGATTTGTATTTAAGCATTTAGCAGATGTTTTTATCCAAAGTGACTTTCGTTGTATTCAAGGTAACTTATACATTGTTTGTAATCAACATGCATTCCCTGGTAATCGAACCCATGACCTTGGCATTGCTCAACTGTTTGAGCTACATACAATACAATACTCAACAGTATTTTGGACACTAAACAAATCCATAAACTTTTTGAGCTCTTTCAGGGAAGTTTATAAATTAGACTTGACCTTGGGGCACCAAACTATTCCTCAAATAAAATTAAAATAAAAACTCAGAATATTAAACGTTTGAGTAAACAAACAACCAACATTCATACGAGTTGGGAAATTACCAAATAAGGTAAACATTTAACGTAATAGTTTCAACCACATTTTTAAGAAAAGTCATGTTCTGACCCACACTTACATTTTACATCTACTAAGGTTATTTACTTTGGCTGTGACTTAAACCAAGTGAGTTACGTTAGCATTTATGGGCATCATGTTTTGAGCATTTTGAGGTGCGCCACGCGCCTATCATTTTGCTCCAATGATGCTCAAAAATGCTTTCTATCAAGGAAGCGAACTAGGTTTTGACACACAGCCTTTGTTTGCGATTGACTGTGCTCATTTTCATACAATGTAACGTTAACCCCGCTAGAATGAGATAAAAGTTTTACCTGAACGAAACGTCCCGCTGATCGTGCCATTTTGTTCAGCGTCTCACAAACACTCGTAGCGATTGCAAAAAATCATCGATTTGCCGGTACTACCTGGAACTTTTCCCTAAACTTCCAAGCATGTCCTTTCAAGCGGGGTAAATCCCTCCCAACTTGAGAACTCTCTCTTGGCAGAAGGCTGAGCTAGTTGCCAAGGAGACGGATTGTTTTGCCCCCCACTCGCAGCTCCAGGTTCTCGCGCTCCCAGCCTCCCACACGAAACTAAACTCTCTTCTCAAGAGCCACATGGATCTGAACTTTACACGCTGCAATGGAAAATTAAGCAGGGTTAAAATAAATACCTTTCACGTTTCACACATAACTATTTTGCCTGATATTTCCTTCATCCTTCCACAGGAAAAAAACAGCCAAGAATAGCTCCTTATTTGAACACGTAATTAAAGCTCATCGTACAAAACAGGGTAGCCTACGTAAGTTACCGAAGTACTTCAGCTTGCTTACAAGTGGATGAAATTTAATCGTACATTATCATAAGTCTGGCCATACTTTTTTTCTACTCAAATATTGCTCAAAACGCGCGCGATCTTAATATTTCATTTTATTGGAATTCTGAATATTCACCACCTGATAAAACACTGAAAGTGATATATATAATAGACATACAACAACAATATCGTGTATAATATATAAAAGCAGTTATCGGTAAAGCAGTAAACATTAAGAGTAACAATCTGCATTTATTCATGTCGCGGTGCATTGCAACACAACTGCGTGTATCGCAATATTGTTATCCATAGATTCCACACCTTGATCAAAAGTGCTGAGAAAATAAGTAGCGTACTGAAAATCATATTTTGTGTTTTTTGTTTGTTTTTTTGCTTTGATTCTCGCTTGCTGTTTAGTGTTAAAAGCCGTTTTGTAGCCTATGCCAGAAACAGCGTTTGTTAATTTAAGGCTTTTCACAACCAGCAAAATTGAGCCTATACAAAATCTGCTTTCTGATCATGTGAAGAATGGGCTACTTGTCATAGTGAGAAACATTTATTGATTGATTTTCTTGCTGCAATGGGTTTAATTTTTACTGATTACTTAAAAAGCTTTATATAAACACAAATTCTGTGGAATCCATGATTTACCATTATCCATATGTTCAGTTTCTCAGCAGCAGAGGACAAGCATAACACATTGCAAACAGCTGTCTAAATTGTGGTGTGCAATCACATGTAGGCCTATGTGAAGTATAAGTTCGAGAACAAACAGAGAAAGAACCTTTGAAAGCGTACTTGGGGACAAGACTGGAGAGAAAGCTACATTAGGCTAGACTTTGTATATTAAGTTTGTGACATTTTATTAAAAAACAGCTGTTGAGTGTCTTAAGTTGACAGACAATTGTCAAACTATCCAACACAACTTCAGAATATCTACAGAACAAACCAAGCCTGCCAACTTTTTCACATCAGGTCTACCTGGAGAAAAAAGTAAAATGTCAAATCTGAATATCACTTTTTAAACTGATCCTCTAAGTTCTGTCAAAAGACAGTCTAATATTAAAATCCCACTTCCAAAAAGGTTTGATGTTTTAAAAGCAGTCTCTGTTGGACTGAAAGTTGTGCATGCAACCTGCTGCCAAATAAGCAACCGCAATAAGAAGCAGGGATCTGTGGTTGACAAAAGCTGTATGATGACAACTTTCTCTGGAACCCTTTCAAATTGTACCAATACCTAATCAGAAATGTGGTATCTGGTGTGTTGAAACACAATGTGGGAGTTTATCCTCAAATCTGCATTCAATTGCTGATATAATAGCTCAGGGACAGTTACGCCACAGATCATCACTTCATTCGTTTCCAAGACAGTCATTCACTCCAGGTGTTTTGAGAGGGAAATAATTCTAGTGTTGGGTCAGTCCAAATACTGAATTGGACCAGACTCTATAAGGAAATACATAAATGTATTTTTGTTGCAAAACCTTGTGAGACAATAAACCTGCTGAAACTAGTGTTTCTACTGTACAACCATATTATTATGAATAAGACAGATGAAATTTGATACACTGTATATTTGCTAAGGTCATATCTTAGCCTGTCATGTTCTCACGTTTCAAGCGAGCATTCACTATATTTAACCTTGCATCCTGATTTTTTTCAAGAACACCATGAGGCCCAGACTCAACATCTCCCATGGTAGAGGATGCCTGTTACGGCGATCATGACACCAAAATATCTGGCTGGAAATGTTTGCTATGGACTAATCTAAAAGCCAAACAGCCCTTTTTATCATTGCTGCTGTGTTGCAGTGTTGACCCAATCAAAACATAATGCATTCTCGATATGGTCCCAGCAGTTGGAACCACAAAACGAGGCAGATACCTTTAACTTTGTTGTTTTGTGCAGAAAAAAAATCCACAACTTCTCCAAAAATTCTAATTCTGTCATCATTTACTCACCCCAAAGTTGTTCCAAACCCGAGTTTCTTTCTTCTGCTGAACAAAAAATAAGATATTTTGAAGAAAATGGATAACCAAACAGTTGACTCCATTGACTTGCATACGGAAAAAAATGCATACATTCTTCAAAATACCTTCTTTGTGTTCAGCAGAAGAAAGAAACTCATATAGGTTTGAAACGGGTGAGTAAATGATGACAGAGTTTTCCTTTTTGGGTGAACTAACCCTTTAAGTGATTCAACCAAGGGTATAATGAATCATTCTGTTGTTTTTTTAACTAATTTCTGATGGATTAATACTGCAAAGTATTTCCAGGGCACTTGCACCTTTCAACTATTATACAATGAGATTAACATGTTACATTGCCATGATGGAAAACATAATAACTATTTGGTTTATAAGGTATTTCCTTACGTCTCTGTATTTATTTTCAAATACTCTTACATTTCCAGTAGCAAGTCAATTACAAGTCAAAACTACAATTTACACCTGTTAAAGTAGTTATAAGAAACATTATGCCAGAGCTGTTAAATTGTTTCCCCTTCTTTGAACACATTTGTAAGGGCTTCATCATTAGTCATGTTCAGCAAAACCCACAAAATCTCCAAAATACAACAGTATCCATTTGCAACAGCCCTGAAAGTTTAACACACCCTTACCGCAAAAGATTCCTGTCACAATCATTCTGTTCAGGCATTTGAAAATACAAAGCAGAATATTGTAGTCTACATTAAATGTAATGGCAATGCTCAGAATAAGTTCAAATGTTTTGTATTATGGGTCATTCTGTGACGGGAGCCTTTAGTCCCCCATGCATATATATATATATAATCAGTATCTGTTTTTTAATAAAAACATATTTACTTACAGAAGCAAAACTGTGTAAGATAATAAAACTTGTTTTCATAAAATAAATCTAATATATATATATATATATATATATATATATATATATATAGAGAGAGAGAGAGAGAGAGAGAGAGAGAGAGAGAGAGAGAAGAGAGAGAGAGAGAGAGAGAGAGAGAGAGAGAGAGAGAGATTAGATAGATACATAATATTTTTTTGTAATTGCATGAACTTGAGCATAAGCATGAAAAAAATTTAACTGTCAACATAGTTACCATAAACTGTTATCTTTAATTGTATCCTAGCTAGCATTATGCTAAAATGTATTATTATTTACTATATATTATAATTTACCTTATTATGTATTATTTTGATTGCGATAATCCCACTGAAACATAATATTAATGTCTGACAAAATGTTTAAAAATGCACATATATTTTGACATCACTGTAAACCATTGTTTTCTGAGTTTCTTGCAATGTTGCAGTGACAAGAATTACATTTTGAACAAGGACACACCAAAAAGATTTGAAGAACATTTGAGATAGATCTGTCAAGGAGCCATGATAAGGCAGAGGGAAAGGACAGTCAAAGACAGCCTTGAAGGAGGCAGAGACACAGAGAGAGGAACAGAGAGAGCTGCTGTGGCCCTGGGGGACAGACATACACACATGATGGTGTTATTTAAGTGTAATAACAGTGAACTGTTGCTGTAAGTCTGAGGTCAGACTGAAAATGGAATCTAAATTTCAGATTTTACTAGCAGTAGTAATAGCAAAACTCAACCAATGAGCATAAAATAATTAATTTTGGGAAAAAAAATCTGATCATTATCATAATGATAACTGTGAAAACAACGATTCAGAGGCGTCTATTCGTTTTCTTGGTGATTTTAGAAGGTTTAAGAGCGCCTCCTTGTTTCTGCTTCACAGTAAAACACCAGGGAGTATATGAATCTCTCTAATGCACATGATGAAATATCCATTCTGATTAGTAGGCCTATTGTGCTCTCATAAGCGTGTGTATTATAGCCAATATATCTGTTATGATGAAGGAAATTGTCTCGCCTTTGTTCTGGCGACTTTAAAACACATTTGAGTCTCTTGTCAATTTTAATTGTTCACATCAAAACGCATGCCATCTTTTCTGTAATGTATGCTATTATTATTATTATTTTACTTTTCCCACTGTATTTGTTCTGTTATTGTGCTTTTCTTTTCGTCTCTGCAGACTAGTTAGGTCATTAACAATCAGTTTTAGCATTAATGACATTTGTGAGATTTTTTTCATCCATTTACAAAACAAGTCATTCAAAAGAGTTACGCACAGGAGCAACGAACATAAAGGAGGCAGTCAGATATAGAAATCCATACCTTTTCTTGGTAAGTGACGCTTGCGTTGCCAAGGTTACCGTTTCACATATCCATGCTGTGAGTTTGCGTAAATTAGTTTTCAGTGGAGTGCGCGCTGAATTGTCTGTCCCATGACTTTTGGCTGGGGGGAGGAGGTACCGCAGGAAATGATGAGACCCGTTGTTTGAGAAATGTGATATGTACTCTGTGTAACGCTATTTCACTTTGTCTTGTTCGTTTATGAGGTAAATACTTTCGGTTAAAGTAATACGCTCAGCTTTTCAGCAAAACAGTTTAAATTAACAGTCCACTGTTTATTATTTTAAAAGTGTATTTTACTTGCATATCTGGATGTACAGTCAGTGAGCATATGATCATTTCCCTAACATTAGAACTAAAATAGCTTTCAGTTGACTCAATTTTATTATCCTTTTTAATACTAAAGATAACTGCGCGTTTAATAACAAATTAATCCAGGGCTAATGTAAAAAGACTTGAAAACAGCGCCTCCTGGGGATTAAAAGTACCATTACCATCAACCGGAACTGCGTCATTTGAGCAGCGGGTTTGCCAACGCTGATATGGCAGAAACAAACTGAGTCTGACACAGGAAACCATAGTTCACCTATTAAGAGAACTGTAATGTAAATCAAAATGTCAAAACAGCTCTCTCTGTTAAATCATGTACTTGAACATTTCAATTATTATATATACACATATTAATGACAAAGAGTATAATTCTGAAATCTTCAAAGAATGTGCCATGGAAAGTACTGTCCTTCAAGAGTAGTAAGAAAAAAGATTTAAAAAAAAAAAAAAAAAAGATTTGAATTTTTTTACATCATCATGAATCAGGAACCTGAATCTACATAAAGCTAGAGAAGAACTGACCTGGGAAGTTAGTCATTAAATAGCATATTATTGGGGGACAATGACAAAACACATCCACAGATTATTATTTACAAATAATAGTTGACAGTAAACTGCAAGGTAAGAAAGAGAAGAGCGAGAGAGGGGAATTTTACTATGTACAATAAACTACTAAAGACTGGATATCAATATTTTGGGTTTAGTATCAATTCTGACATTTATATAAAAACATTTTTGTGAATAAATGGATCAGCAATTTTTTGGAGGAAATTGGCACTTCTATCCCCGTATCAAATTCAGTGTGACTGGACTGCAGTAGAAGTAAACTTTTTTTGTTGCTAATTTCAGAGTGCATGATTTCAAAATGCAGGAACACAGTGATAAATAATACAAGTGATAATTAATCCAAACAGTCTGTATAACAAGCGAGACTAATAATAAACAAGGTTTTGTCGCATGCATTGGTCAAGACGACAAACCTACACACACCAAAAAGAGATGTACACACTGGGGTCACTGGGGGCTGCTCAGACATCATGGAGAAGACCCAGCCTTCAGCACAGTACCAGAACCCACATGTAACAGTCCAGACTGTGAATGCCTTTAGCTGAGAACCACGTGACGGTCAAAGACAGACTTGCGCTGTTCTTGGACCTGCCTCCTCCAGCGCTGCTGAGCATGCTCTACTTTGTTGAGCATGTTGGAGCGAGAGCGAGAACGGGAAAGCACATCATGGGCATTGGCGAAGGGCTGTTGGTCCTTTAAACAAAAGATTGTAATGTTATCACATTATTTCTATATTATACCATATGCCTATAATTAAAAACAAACAACCAGTTTCACAGACAAGGCTTAAGCCTGGTCCTGGACTAAAATGCATGTTTGAGCTGTTTTAACTCAAAGCAACTTGCACTGGGATATCTTAAAATATGTTGGTGCAATTGTTTTGTCTCAAGATGCACATCAGTAATGTGGGTTTTTTTTTCTACGGCATGTTTATTAAAGCAAAGCTACTTAGATGTCCTAATTAAACTAAATCTATTTCATTATACTCAGCCATCATCACAAGTTTTTCATCCAAACTACCAACATTTACAACTTAAATTTAATCTTGTATACATAAAGAAGTAACAAAACACTTACCCCAACATCGTCGTCACTCTGAATGAGCTGTGAATGGCCAAACAGCCTTCTCTTCAAAATAGGCTCCAACAGTGTCAGATAGACCATATACAACAGCAGAAGGCCCAGAATAGATAGATATATTATAATAGTGACCTGTAAAAAAAATAAAGATAATTATTTAGCTAATATTTAAACAAACTTTTTATATTGTATCTATCATATAAAGACATAGAACTTACTTTGATGGTTCCAGAGCTCCTTTCCTCATATTTGCATTCACAACGTAAACAGTAAGCCTCCACATCCTTGCCTTCAACAGGCATCGGCTCCACCACATGAAGGCAATTGCTGTGCAAATGATTATATTTGAGGCGTTATGGATCAGTGGCTAGAGAGTCATGTAGTTCTTTACAGAAAGTATTGTAGTCTCTTACTAAGCCTAGTAAATCATTTACCAGTCCTTCAAGGAAACGTTTTGATTGTAGATCTGCCCATCAATCTCCTTATAGGGTGGACAGATACATTTGCACCTGATGTCTTCTGAATTCTGAGAAAAGTGACCACAGATACACAAGCTTATACATTTACACCAATGAATGTAATGAAACCAACTACTGGCACACTCAGTCTATCATACTTCTTTCAGTTTGGAAATCGTTTAACATGGTTTGAAATCAGAAAGTTTTGATTTCAGATTTCGAGTTTATCACGCTTTTAATTCGCAGAAACATTGAGACATGCTAACGGGTAGTTAGCTCTGCCAACAAAACAATATGAATGTTGTTTGTCCCAACAACTAAATGAATTTCGTTTATGTATTCAAATACAATGATACATGGCATAATTTACCTTAGCGTCTGATGTTTGTGCATATAATATCAGCAGAAAACACACTAGCGATGAAAACGTCAACATATTGACAGCGCATCTTGGGGTCACTCGATTCATCTTTTTCGTTTCCGCTTAAGACAATGTTGTCAAATAATGAAGAGAGATGTCACAGAATAACGAGTAAATATTCCTTTAGTAACGCATGCAATGGCTAGAAGACTTTTGGTCCAATTAAACGTCAACAAAATAAAGCTTGAGGGCTGGACTCTGTCTGACACATCAGCTGACTATTAGCAGCCGGTCCGCACATTACCACTTTCCCCCGGAAACATGTGAGTGGGAACCATTCTTCCGTAGCCGTACCCTACAGCGCTGGCAGCGGCAGCTACCGGAAGTTGTCTGGCAGCTGCCAGCATAGACATCATATAGATAGACGCCCTATCGACCGCTACTGCCTATTGGCGCGGACGAGCCGTGGGGCCGCCATCTTAAACCGGTCACCCGCTCCGCTCAGTGTAATCTGTTTGGCAGGTGCAATGAGGTGTCAGCGCATTTAATTAATCATATCTCACTGAATACCGAACTGATTTTCACGCAGGTTTTTTTGCTGCAAAGGTCATACACGTAGCTACGATACAGGACACATTGAATATTTTACTCACAAAATACAAACAATAGTACAGTAATGTTAAATGTTAAATCTTACTTGTGAAAAGTAATCCCCGAGTGATGGTCCGCCGATTTGAGCAGGAATATGCTGCACAGTGCTCTGGCATTTACTGCTGCTATGCAACGCAAATAGGAGTATGACCGGTTTAAGATGGCGGCCGCATTTCTTGCGCCACAGCGGCCAATAGGGCATCTAGTCTCTATATGATGTCTATGGCTGCCAGAGTTTGTGCCAGGTGCCACGGGAGTTTGTCGCCGTTCCTGCTGTTCTCTTACGAGAGTATCTCTCGTACTGCGTAATAGCTTACGCTATGGGGAAAACCTCTTTTCCACGAGATATTGAAGCCAAAAATTATCCTTAATTTTTTATTAATGTAAAACGCTTTGCAGTAGCAAGCAGACATAGGCGAAACAGCTCGCGCGCCTATTGGCTGCTCTTGCGGCAAATGCAGCAGCCTATCGAGAGAGGCGTTGCGTGACACATATCCAATGGGGGCATTTCGCGCCCATTTCGTCACGTCCCGCCAGAAAGGGCGTGGTCTCGCCCTATAAATATAGCTCGATAAGGCTGGTACACTGATTTTCATCTCTTCAGCGAAGTACATGCATTGCTGGATCCGGACTGAGAAGCCGCGCCGTCGACGCAAGCCTTCAGCGGGACGAGCTCCTGGAGTCGCTGGCCTCGCCGCCTTAAACTGCCGTACCTGCTGTGCTTTCCGGCGTTCTAAGTATCCTTTTTATCCTTTTTATCCTTACTCTGCTGAGAGTGTTAGCTCGCTTACGTGACGCGACTTACACCTCTCATCACAAAAGAGCCGCGTCTTTTTAAAGATGCCATCCTGTGGCTCGTGCCGCGCCAGACTCAGCGACGGGGACCGTCATGTCATCTGCGTGTCCTGCCTGGGTGAGGATCACGCGGCTATCGCGCTCGCTGACGGCGGATGCCCTCATTGTGAGCTTCTGCCTATGGTGACTCTGAGGACTCGCCTGGCGTCATTCTCCGAGCCTTCACACAGCCCGCCGTGGCGCCGCGCCCAGCGCGCTCCCGAGCTCTCTCCAGCCCGCCAAAGCTCGCCGGTTCGCCCGCCGGCTTCGCTCGAGTCGCTCACTGACGGACAACGGCCGCCGTCTGCCGCCGCATCCGTCCACGAGTTCGACGAACCCACCGAGGCGTGTTCTCTTCTGGCGTCTGATAGCGAGGATTGGGCGAGCTCCGTGGATCTCCCCTCCGCTAGCGTTTCCCGCCAAACCACTGGGAAGAGAGCCGGCATTGAGTCTGAGCTGATGCGTCTGCTCTCTCAAGCCGTGGAAAACATCGGCCTTGACTGGGAGGTGCCCGCGCAACCGCGGCTAGCTTTATTTACGTTATAAGAAAGCTACCCCCACGGCGACCCAGGAAAATCATATAAGCAGTGTATTTTCTGGTATTCCGGCCACAGCCGATGGTGTTATGAGTGTAAAAAAAAATGCCCACAGCCCAGTGTTCATTTCTACACACAAACGCAGCCCGCCACAGTGCAGGGCACGCACAAATGAGATCGACTCATGTCATTGTGCATTAAATGTAGTGAATGTGCCCACAACCCAGTGCCCACAAACGCTACACACTGCATCTGCCACGTTTTCTGTAAAACTAAACCAACACACATACAGTCAGCTAAAAGCGACGGTGTTTAAGTCTCGCCTCGGCCAGACTCCACCAAAACTTCTCGCTCGTTCAGTTCCAAGCATTGTGACTGTCCCGCTGTATTTCGCAGTGAGCCAGCCGGTGTCTCAGCCCGCTTGCCTGCGCACAAAAGCCGTTTTTACGGCTATCCAGATAAATCCAATAAAGAGTGCATTTTCTGGTGTTCCGGCCACGGCCGATGGTGTTATGAGTGTTGTAAGAATGCCCACCCCCCAGTGCCCATTCCCACACCCAGACACGGCCCGCCACGGTGCAGGGCCAGCACAAATAAAATCGATTCAGGTCGATTGTGCAGACAATGTAGTGAACGCGCCCATGTCACAATGCCCGCTTACACTGCACGCTGCGTGTCCCTTGGTTTCTGTAAAAACGAAACCAACACACATTCAGTCGGCTCTAACCGACAGTGTTTTCAGTGTAGATGTGCCCGCAGTCCCGCGCCCACAGTCTCTCACAAACACACCGAATCCTACGGGATCCGCCCCGCTCACTTTCTGTGCACAATCTGCCATAGAGAAGCTGAGCGCGGCCAGGCTGCCCGCTGTGATCAGTGCGCCCCCCGCCTCGAACGCTGTAAACACGGTGTTGTGTTCCCAGTATACCAGGGCTCTTGAGCTGCCGTTTCGCCGCGGCCAGAGCCCGGTTTTCATTCTACCTCTAGCTATTCACGCAGATGCGTGGTCAAAGCTTCCCGGGGTATCAGAATGGGTGCTGAACACTATAAAGAGAGGCTATTCGCTACAATTCGCTCGACGCCCTCGCCGTTATACGGCGCGTGTCGAAACTACGGTGAAAAAACGAAGTGTCTCATCTACTTCGTGCCGAGATAGCGAAACTACTGAGCAAAGGGGCTATAGAACCTTTATCTCAGGCTCAGAGCGAAGGGGGGCTATACAGCAGATATTTTCTGGTACCGAAAAAAGATGGGGGTCTCAGACCCATTTTAGATCTGCGACAGCTGAACAGAGCGCTTGTGAAGCGCCAGTTCAGAATGCTTACGACCAGGAAAATCCTCGCGCAAGTGCGCCACGGGGACTGGTTTATGTCAATAGATCTGAAAGACGGCTATTTCCAAATACAAATAGCGTCCCATCACAGGCGATTCTTGAGATTCGCCTTCGAGGGCCAGGCATATCAATACACAGTCCTGCCGTTCGACCTGTCTCTAGCACCTCGTACATTCACGAAGTGCATGGACGCGGCGCTCGCACCCCTGAGACTTCAAGGCATGCGAGTCCTGAACTACTTGGACGATTGGCTGATTCTAGCTCGATCACGATCGGAGCTCATAGAACACAGGGCCGCATTACTCGAGCACCTCGAGAAGCTGGGCCTCACAGTCAATTGGGCGAAAAGCTCACTGTCTCCCAGTCAGAAAATTTCCTTTCTGGGAACAGTGTTAGACTCGCTATCCATGATGGCACGCCTGTCACCGGAGCGCGGACTAAATATTCAGCACGTCGCGAAATCCTTCCGCCACGGCTCGATAGTTCCGCTCAAAAGGTTTCAGAAAATGCTGGGTCTGATGGCCTCAGCAGCCTCTGTACTCCAGTTGGGTCTGTTTCGCATGCGCGCCCACTGCAGATGTGGCTGAAAGCGCGGGTTCAAACCAGGGCATGGACAGCGGGTCTGTTTCGCCTCAGGGTCGACCTACAGTGCGTTTCAGCTCTGGAACCTTGGAAAATAACCGACTGGTATCAGTCAGGTGTGAGTCTGGGGACCGCTTCGAGTGTGAAGGTGGTGTCTACGGACGCCTCCACCTCGGGGTGGGGAGCGCTGCTCGAGGGCAGACCGCTAGCTGACCTGTGGTCAGAATGGGAAAAGCTCCTTCACATAAACTGCTTGGAAATGATAGCAATCGACAAAGCGCTACGGCACTTCTGTCCCCAGGTAACTGGCCACCACGTCTTGGTCCGGTCGGACAACATGTCAGTGGTGGCATACATAAATCGCCAGGGAGGCGTCAGTTCACGAAACCTTCACAGGCTGACGGAACGCCTCCTGGTCTGGGCTCAGCACAACCTGCTCTCACTAAGAGCAGCGCACGTGCCTGGTCACCTGAATGTGGGACCAGACAGACTGTCCAGGAACAATGTCCCAGCAGGGGAATGGTCGCTGCACCCGCAGACGGTCCAGCTGCTGTGGAAAACGTTCGGCAGAGCAAAGGTGGACCTATTCGCGTCCCACGAAAACGCTCATTGCCCGAAGTTTTTCTCGAAAAGCAAGGACGCGCTGGCTCATTGTACAAAAGGCCCGGACGTCCTTAAATGTCCTGGACGTTTTAAACCAATCACAGCGTGCGAGGTTGCTATAGTGACATTCGTGCTGAGGCGAACTGTGAGGGAGAGAAAAGATGCATCGCAAATGTTAATCGATAGTGCTCGACAGTTTGAATATAGTACATTTGTAGTGTTCGACGGTCATTCAGCTGGTATACATGTACATTGAGTCGCCGTGTGCGTTCATACCAAGTAAGTTCATATTTCTATGTTTTGTTCCGTTGATATTCAGTAACTGGTAGTCTATGTTCGTCAGCGCGAGCACCAGCCGATTAGTATGAATATGCTGTATTACTTTCTATTCAGTATCATTTCAGAGTTTCTATATGTTACTAATATAATGTATTAGATATTATGTTATTATTGGTTGTACGGTTACTTTGGAGATGATTGTTATCACGCGGTGATCAGCGTTCTATCATGATTATATGACATGTCTAGTGGAACGCATTTACGTGCTATCAGCGCCTTCTTGTGGCGATGTTTAGTATAATTATTCTGTCTAATAATACTTCTTTATGGGATTGTATATGGCCTGAATGCTGATAATGTTTATGTTATGTATAATGTTTATGTATCCTAATGTTTATCTCTTTGTTTGATTTGTTATAGAACCACACACATACATACCCATATGTAAATCTACCAGCTCTTCAGTAAAGAATTGAAACTTGACCCTGCCTAGTGTGTCTGTTCAACTAAGCGTCAGCTCATACAGTTCTGACCGACTGCCTGCTGCGTTTCACATCCATTAAGATTAGTCTACAATTGAACCTCTTCATTTCACTCATGTTTGGCCCCGCTGTCCCACATACGCTTTTCCTCCTGTCTCGCTCCTGCCTCAAGTGTTGGAACGAATCAGGGAAAACGGATGCCCAGTGCTGCTCGTAGCTCCGCTCTGGACGAACCAGACGTGGTTCCCTGCCCTGATGCAGTTGACCAGCACTGCCCCATGGCCTGTACCATTGAGGAGAGACCTCCTCTCTCAGGCGGAGGGCTCGATCTGGCATCCTCGCCCGGAGCTGTGGTCCCTGCACGCATGGGCCATCAACGGGTACCCGCTAACCTCCCAGAGAGAGTGTTAAACACGATCGCGCAGGCTAGAGCGCCATCTACCAGGCGGCTCTATTCCTCAAAATGGTCGGTGTCCTCTGCGTGGTGTCAAGCACAGAGCTTTTCACCTGTGGACTGCGGGGTTTTGGAAGTGCTTTCCTTCCTTCAAGAGCTACTGGATAGGGGCAGGACCCCATCCACGCTCAAAGTATACGTGGCGGCCATAGCAACGTTTGCAAAACAGGTGCCTGGCCAGCCGCTGAGGAAGAACGACTTAGTCGTGCGTTTCCTTAAGGGAGCTCGAAGGCTAAACCCTCCCAGGCCCCCTTCAGTCCCGACGTGGGACCTTTCCATGGTCCTGGAGGCCATGAAAGGCGCCCCGTTCGAGCCAATCCAACTGTCGGACATGAAACACCTGTCGTTCAAAACAGTGTTTCTCACGGCTCTCGCTTCAGTGAAGCGCATAGGAGACTTGCAGGTGTTTTCAGTAAGCGCTTCATGTATGGAGTTTGGGCCTAATGACTCGAAAGTCATTCTCAAACCGAAGCACGGGTATGTGCCAAAATCCCTCAATACACCGTTTAGGGCCCAGGTAATTTCCCTGTCTGCCCTTCTGGTTCTCAATGAGGAGAAAGACGCGAGTCTCCTTTTCCCTGTCAGGGCATTAAGAGCTTATGTGTCTCGCTCGTCTGGTTTCAGACAGACTGAGCAGCTTTTCGTTTTGTTTGGCGGGCGTTCCAAGGGACTTGCCGCCTCAAAGCAGAGCCTATCCAGATGGATAGTGGATGCCATTGCGCTCGCTTACGCTGCAAAGGGCCTGCAGTGCCCCTTGGGTGTCAGAGCGCACTCCACGAGAGGCGTGGCCTCTTCGTGGGCATGGTCTAGCGGGGTTACCCTGCAAGATATCTGTACGGCCGCGGGCTGGGCCTCGCCGTCTACATTTATAAAGTATTATAACCTGGAGGTACCCGCCTTGCAGGCTAAGCTTTTGGCGGTCTAGAATTCAGTGCTATCTGCCCCGCTGTGCGGCCCAGATACTGAGTTTACTTCAGCCCCATGAGTATTGACACATGTATGGCCACCCAGATCAGGCTGAAAGCTTTCACCCTGGCTGCGCGTTTAATTGTCACATGATTAGCCCCTCTGGGTGCTATTTTATTAGGAATGACGCTTCCAGCCTCTCTTCCTCCACTCTATGTGAGTTTATGGTGATTATGCACTATATGGGCCCCTGGGCTTCGGCCCTGGGGACTTTGGTGTTGGATCCCTGTACGCACGGCATGTTGCATTGTGTTCCCCATAGCGTAAGCTATTACGCAGTACGAGAGATACTCTCGTAAGAGAACGTACTCGGTTACTAACGTAACCTCGGTTCTCTCTAGAGAGGGAACGAGTACTGCGTATCTTGCCGTGCATACAACAGCGCTGGTTCGCTTCGGCGATGAAAACCAGTGTACCAGCCTTATCGAGCTATATTTATAGGGCGAGACCACGCCCTTTCTGACGGGATGTGACGAAATGGGCGCGAAATGCCCCCATTGGATATGTGTCACGCAACGCCTCTCTCGATAGGCTGCTGCATTTGCCGCAAGAGCAGCCAATAGGCGCGCGAGCTGTTTCGCCTATGTCTGCTTGCTGCTGCAAAGCGTTTTACATTAATAAAAAATTAAGGATAATTTTTGGCTTCAATATCTCGTGGAAAAGAGGTTTTCCCCATAGCATAAGCTATTATGCAGTACTCGTTCCCTCTCTAGAGAGAACCGAGGTTACGTTAGTAACCGAGTACGTTTTCTCGGTAAAAACTAGATTGGTTTGAAAGACTTGATGGTGCATTCACATCATGTTGTAGCCATGGTACACAGCTTTCCATAAAACACTCATATCATCATGTTACGTTAGTCAGGTGTTTCCTCTGTGGTCATGACCCAGTACCAAGGATAAAGGGGTCATGAATTGAGAAATCAAATGGCAAATATATTTTTTTGTTTTGTCCATTATAGCTACAAAAGAAAAATAAATTAATCACAGTAATTTATTTGAACCTACTGATCCTGAAATAGTATATTAGATATTATTAAAAACAATAGTTAACAAAGAAAAGTCTGATCTCTCCAAGAACCCCTGGAGTGCGCACCATTTGTAAATCACTGATATAGGCTACTTCTGTGCATTTTAAACAACAACTATATTTTGAGTGTATTTCTTTATTTACATGTTAGATGTACAACCATAAAAATATAAACATTTAATTTACTCTGCATGTCATCAATGGGTAATCAATCCTACATCTAGAGCCTCTTAATCCAAAAATCAGTTTGGGTGATGGAAGTGTGAACAAAATGAATGAAAAGGAAAAATTGATAACTGATATATCAAATGACCATAATGTCAACTGAAAATATTGTGTATACGTGATGTTATTGGATACAAATGAAGAATACATATATGAGATGTATGAAGAAGGCTACAATGCAAAAATACAATACAATGCGGTAACATGAGAGCTGATGCTAATTTTTTTACATAATGTACAACACATTCAATCTCGCAAAAAAAAGAGACTTTAACTGCTTTAACTTCCACTACATCCTTAGTAGTGCTCTGAAGTCTCTAAATAAGCTGGTCAAACATTTTCACAAAGAATGGTAATTTTTGTGAGATGACCTATAATATATAACAAGCAATCTAGTTGCTCTTCTTTTTTAATGACTAATTTCAGCTGTAATTAACATGTTTCTGTAACAGTCACTTCTGCGGGATGAAGGAATGAAACAGGCAGGAACTTTTTCTTCAAAGGTGGCGGCTCATGTTATAATTGTAGAAGGGCATTCACTGGAAAAACAGTTCATTTTCTTCAGGAGAAAAATGTTCCAATGACTTATTTAGGAAAGTTTCTCATGAGCTCTCTTCTCGTCAGGTCCAAGAAGTTGTCTTGAATCTCCAAGTATGCAGCCGGCCAAGAACATTCAGGAATATTTGTTCCAGGGCAGTCATTTAAAATTTGGCTTGAGCGCCAAATATTCAGTAAACTATTATTTTACAAAATTCAGGGCCGTAGAAATCTCAAAACTTTGGAGCGGAGGAATCTGATAAATGATTTGGGAAACATTTCTCTAGACTCTTGTGCAGTGTAGTTGAAGAAGTTTTGTGGATGGGCCAGGACATCAAACAGGGCCTTCATTAGCTTCTTGTCCTGTAAAGTTAATTAGAAAACATAAATGAACTTTAACCTGTAGCCATATACAAAAGCACAGTATTTATTTTCCCATCTTCCACATGGTGGCACTATTGCCTCTTTTTTGACTACAGAGACCTGGAATGGCAAACCTCTTGATTATTATTTAAAATCAAGTTGTAAAAATAGACCTGTTAAAAATAAAGTTGCTCTAAAAAACAAATTAACTGTGCACTATACCTTAAGAATTTCTTGATGATTCTCAGAGGCATATAATCTCCCATCCCTAACAATGTCTTCAATGAGCTCCTGGTAGTCCTCTAAGAAGCATTTAACACAGCATATAAATACTCAACATGAATACTTATCATACAATAAAAAATGTCAGTAATACAGTTCTCACCATCATACGTCACATAAGGCACTTGGAAGCCTTTTCCACTGTTTCCTTCGTTGGAGTGAAACTGAATCCAGAGTTTCTTTGAACGGGAGGTGAAAGCGATGGGTCGCTCGTACGTCTGGCATGTTTCATAAGTCGTCACTGAATTGGGCAGAGCTGTGGGAACAGTAAAGAAACTTCTAAAGACCTCTGAAGTGGCTTATTCGAGCCCCAAGAGATGAAGGAGAGCCCTAATGAGCCCATCGATGCAGCTCCTCCCCCCATTTCCTCACATGTGTATTCACAATCACCCTGCTGAGCCGATGCATTCAACACCAGATCACAGCCCTGCAACACTCACAGCTCTTTCGCATGACCAAATAGTCCCCACACTCGTCTTCAATGGGAAGGTAGATCTCGGGTACCACAACGAGGATTCTGCGCTTGGGGGGAGGGATGATGGTCCAGGTGCACTCGATGTTGGCCGGGTAGTTGCCGGGGTAGTTGGGGGATTCGATATAGCCGGTGAATTCTCCCAACTCTCCTCCACAGTGTCTGTCTGGCAACAACAAATTAAACTTAGATGGGACTATAGAGAGAATAAATAAATAAAAACATTTGTAATAGAAATAGGGAGGCTTCATTAAAAGGATAACCTTTGTGAATTTTGCTTACTTTTGCACTGCATAATGTTTGTGGATCCGTCAAAATCAGTGGTAGTGTTTCCAGGGCAGGCAATGCAGTAGTTTTGGCCAAACTCCATCTGATAGGTTCCAATGGGGCAACGGATACACCGGTGGGTGCTGGTATTGTAGTAATGCCCTGGGGAGCACTGAACTGTAAGGACAACATGGATTATTTTTCTGAAATCAGTATTTGTGTGGAATCTTGAATGTGACTCAACATCTGCAAAGAACATTACACAGCGTCCTAACAAGATGCGACGCCATGACACGATAAAAGGTATTCTGTGTTAATCAGAGTTTTTGTCCTAACCAGCCATGACAAATTCTATTTTAAAAATATTTTCTATATCTGCGACATTGAGAAATGATCATCTCAGGTACTGTTTATGGACTTTAATGTTCAAAATGACAAAAGCCAAAATAACCCAAAAGCCTCCATGAATTTTTATTTTAAAGCCATGAACTTCTTTTGTCATTTTTTAGCTACTTTTGGATCTGCAAGGAGTTTGTTTATTTATCTGGTTTGGACTAGTGTTTGGCGCAACGCTTTTCCGTTCTCTTTATTTAATGTTTAAAGCGTTTAATGTTAGTTTGAGTATCATTTTGTGTGACCTTTATAGCCATACTGAAAGCGACAATGGAAAATTCACCTGAGATCTTGAAAATAAATGAAAGGAAACAAGAATGTAACTCAATGTGAACAAACAAGTGTATTCTATGAGAGATTGTTTCAGTCACTCAGTATGTATTTTTTTATAATGTTAAAATGGTGTAATATTTATGAACTATATTACCGTAAAACTTCAAATAATAGCCGAGTCCCAAATAGACGCCTGTCTCTTTTACACGCCTGGTGTGGCTGCAGGTTTGGGTAAATAAAGGCCGGTCTCAAATAGAGGCCGGGTCTGTTTTTTAGTTTCGGGTTGTATTTAATCCTCTAAAACCGTCAGATCGTCCGCTTTTTCGCGGCCGCCAAAGCAATTTTTTGTCCCTCCAAAGCTTTTTTTGATCGATGAGTGATGTAGAATAGAATGACTGCTGCGCTTGACAGGGCGCGTTACGAGCAGAGAGAGAGAGAGAGAGAGAGAGAGAGAGAGAGAGAGAGAGCGCCCCGGCCGCGCGCGCGCACTCTCACATCTTCAAACAACACGAGCGCTGTCTTGCTCTCTCTCCCTCGCGCATATTAATCAAAATCAATTGACGACGCGACAGTAAAAGGTTGGAAGACCGCAGTTTAACGTGGAGCATTTGGAGATTTTTATAGATTAGAGACATACACTCAATGACCAACATCTCAACACTAAATTATAAAGGCCTGACTCATATAGACGCCTGTCTCAAATACAAGCCGGTGCAATTCGACGGTTTGGGAAAATAAAAGCCCGGGCTACTATTTGAAGTTTTACGGTATGCACTTATTAATTTCGTTAAAAGAGCTGACATACTCTTCTGTTTGATTTTTGATTATTTCTGTTGTGTCTCGTTGTGTCTGGTGTGGACAGACAATTTGCTTGTCGCTGGAATCGTATCGCATTGCATCTGGTTAGGACACAGTGTTACAAAAGCAGGGTATTGCCTAAAAATGTATAAAGCTTAGTGTAGGTGTCCCAGCCTGACCAGTTAAAAAAGTGCCGCAAAGTCCACTAAAACAAACCAGTTGGGAGACCAGCTCAGGCTGGTTTAAGCCTGGTTTTCAGCAGAAAAGTTACATCTCAGAGTCAGTAAGAATTTCTTTTTTGAAAGAAATGAACTTTTTCTTCAGCAAGGATGCATTAAACTGATCAATTGTGAAAGTAAAAAAAAAAAATGGAAGAATTTTTTTTTTTTCAGCAAGGACATTAAATTGATCAGTAAAGACATTTATAATGTTATAAAAGATTTCTATTTCAAATTTTGAAAAAATATATCATGTTTCCACAAAAATACTAAGCAGCACAACTGTAATAAGAAATGTTAATAATAAGAAGAAATGTTAATATGAACAATAATAAGAAATGTTTCTTGAGCAGCAAATCAGCATAATAGAATGATTTCTGAAGGATCATGTGACACTGAAGACTAGAGTAATGATACTGAAAATTCAGCTGTCATCACAGGAATAAATTATATTTTAAAATACATTAAAATAAAAAAAACATTATTTAAAATGGTTATTTTACTGTATTTTTTTATTAAATAATTGCAGCCTTGGTAGCCTAAGCATAAGAGACTCCTTTAAAAATGTATTTTTAATAATTTTACCAACCCAAAACGTTTGACGAAGACGTTTGGAATGAATTATTCTCACCTTTGGTCTCACAATTCTGAAAGGACACAGCACCATCATATTTGGTTGTGAGGCTTCCTCCACATGGGAAACAGGATGTGCGGCCAACCTCAGGCTGATAGGTGCCTTGTGGGCAGGGCAGACATGGCACAAAGCCATCATGGGAGAACTGACCAGGACGGCACTGACCTAGGATCAGAAAAATGTTAAGAAAATGCCAGACAAACCAAGTTGAGTACTTTATCACCTACCAAAGAAAGCAAAGTAGAATGATGTCATGCAAATTCATTATCTAAGAAAGTCCCTCTAGTGACCACAATAAATTGGCTGCCACTGAGAAGAACCCTGATAGCCCCTTCTGTTGTGTCTATGAGCAGAAAGCAGATGGCGGCATCTGAACCGCAAGCTGCCTTTGATGACTATATGTTTGAGGAACAGAAACATGGTGGTTCCTTTTTTCTTTACACATTAGACTGATCTGGAATTCTTTGTTGGTGTGAAAGAATCAGACATTTGAGGATTTGCAGGACTGCATGAGATGACCCCTCCCAACACACTCACAATCACAAACCTTAACTCAAGCTCAACAAACCATGAGCCTGTGAGATTGTTATCATTACAGGTAAGCTTCCTGCCAACTGCATAAACAAAAAACAGGACGTGATTCATACTCTCCCTTTTCAACATTAAAAATCTTCACCAATCTGTATATGCCTGGATAAATACCAGGATGAAAAGTGGTACATCTTATACAGTGGACTAAACTCTGTATAGATATTATTATTATTGATGATGATGAAAATATTTTAACATTTCAATATTATTTTTCTTATATAGACTGTGCCTGTGATTGACATAAATCCTCCATTTTTAAAGGGGTCATGACATGAGAAACCAAATTTGCCTTGATCTTTTGGTATTTAAGAGGTCTTTGTACCATTAAAACTTCCTGCAAGTTTCATAGCTGAAGACGTCCTCCCCATTATAAACGAACCATTTATTTAATCAAGCTCTAAATACAGCTCGTTCTAGATCCTCTGAACTTAGTGACGTCACGGTACGAAGTGACGTACCAGTCGTTTGCATATGACCGCCTCCAGCGCAGGACAACTACGCCTCATTTGACATCATCGCATGCGTTGACGTGCAGCGAGGGGGTCTGTTTACGCCACGCAGATGTGCTGTTCCTGGCTGTGGACAAACAACATGTTTGAATGCTGCCGAACGATCCAGACGTCAGGGAAAGCAGTTGGATGCAGTTTATAGAGTGCCGAAGTGATGACGTCACTTTGTAGGAAAACTCGGAAGCTAGCGGCGCATGGGTTCCCTCGACCGAAAAGCTATGCATTTTCCCCATAGACTTTTGGAAAATCGCAAAAAATAAGATCTGTGTTTAACAAAGAGTTGTGACCCTTACACGTTTTGTCTATCAAGATAATCTTTACAAATTAATCCAAAATTTATACATTTTGAAGCATATATAAAGTTTTAAAAAAACACAAGCAGACACAATAAAGTTTAAAAAAACACAAGCAGGTTATGACTGTGTGTTCTATGTCGTAGATCAAAACGTGAAAATATTTAGAGGCTTTGTTCACCACAGACCTTATTTCAGGCGATTTAGCAAAAACCCGTTCAAAAATCCCATAGACTTTAGAGCGAGGGAACCGGGAGTGCTAAAATGCTAACTCACTTCCGCGTTTTGGCCTACAGAGTGACGTCGTAACTTCGGCACGCTATTTGCAGCATATGCAGCCCGCCAAAGCCTTATTTGTTCGGTGAGTGATGTAGAGTGTGACAGGGCGCATGTTACTGGAAGAACGACAAGAGAGAGAGAGAGAGAGAGAGAGAGAGAGAGAAAGAGAGAGAGAGAGAGAGAGAGAGAGAGAGAGAGAGAGAGAGAGAGAGAGAGAGCCCCGGCCGCGCGCGCGCCTTCAAACTCTAATGCTCTCCCTCTCTCTCTCCCTCGCGCATATGAATCAAACTCAATTGAGAATTAAAACGATGGAAAAAGATCGGAAGACCGAAGTTTCACGTGGCGGAGAATTGTGTAGCCTACATGGGATACAAAATGATTAACGTTTATAATTTATGCATAAGCAGCACTGACGTTAGCCAATCATAACAGTGGGCGTTAACACTGAACTCTTAAAGGGGAAACACCTCCAAAACAGACTGTTTGAATCAGAGGGGGAGAAACAGGATGGGAAAAGGTCATAAATCACTACATTTTTAAAGTTTTTTGTACAAAAAACTATAGTAATACTATAATTGCACATAAGGGAACATAATAAAACAAAACAAAAAACCATGTCATGACCCCTTTAAGATAATCTCTGGTCTAATGACATGTTTGCGTCATCTCTGACTGCTTAATACAACTTTATATTCAGGAGGGCCTCTACAAGGTCAAATGCCATGCATAGGTCAAATAACATGAATTAACAATAAACAATTGTATTAACTAACATTAACAAAGATGAATAAATACTACAACAAATGTGTTGCTCATTATTAGTTAGTTAGTTAGTTAGTTAGTTAACACATAACTAACATTAACTAATGAGACCTTATTGGAAAGTGTTACCATACCAGTACCAGTACATGAATGATAACATACAGCAGCCATATTTGTCTTTCAAGTTACACATGGATTGGTTTAATTTATATATTTATAGCTGGCAAACGTCAATCCTTGCTGCATTGCTGTATTACTCGTTAAAACCAATAAACCGATTCTTAAAACAGACATCAACCTCAATGCAAATGTGTAATAGCAGAAAGGCTATAGACTTGTTTGTTCATGAGCAAGTCTCTGTGAAGTCTCACCTCCACACTCCGAGATGTTGCGTGCTCCTGCGGATCTAGGGATTCCCCTGCCCTCGGGTCCTGGGCACACGTCGCATGACACCTGCCCCTCTTCATCTTGGTATGTCCCAGGGGGGCAAAGAAAACACCTCCCTTGCTCTCCATCATAGAATGTGCCAACGGCACATTTGACTAGCACAGATAAAACTCAGAAATTAGATGAAACAGAGACTAAACTTGGAACACAAAAGAGGGCCTCGCATTAAGCAGCTAAAGGGGCACTGCAAATCGACCTGATGCAGCTATGCCAAAAATTCAAACAAATAAGAGAACTGAGCCTTTCCACAGCTGCCTGATCCCCCACATCAAACGGCCCCCACACGCCTACACAATCCCTCACCTTACTGAACATGCTCAAAGGGAATATTACCTCGCGTAAACCTATGATGTCTGATTAAAGGGAGCGGAACAAAGTCTTTTTAATGTTCACTTTATAAACGGCTCTGATTTATAGCGATGGTTTCAAAAGTGTTTTGCACACATGCACTTAGCCTTAAAATAAGCCACTCACTGGTACAGTTCAGTCCTTTAACCAAGTAAGTATGGCAATTTAGAAGTGTTCCTTTCATCTCGGTGTCTCTATGCAAACATTCAGCTGACAGTGTTCGGGAGAATTTAGACAAACCTCTTACTCCTGAGATTTTATGGTAATGATGCCCAATTCCACAAAGGTTTGAACAGCATGCCAATTATGTGTGCCTCAGCAAATTGCCCGATTTTCCAAGAGAAGAAAATGTAATTCTCTCAAGAGCAGTTCATTTTTTCCTCTCTTTTGTTAATCCTGAATGACCATGAGGAGCCACCGTCACATTGTCCCAGCTTTTATTTGACAGAGCGACGGAGTAAGAGAGAGGAGAGGAAGAGTTGAGAGATGGAGAGAAAGAGGGAGAGAGAGAAAAAAACCTTTAAGCCTTTCAAATGCAAAGCGATGATTCTATTGAATCCTCGAATTGATGGTTCCAAAGAGGTTTAAAGGACCTTTCACCTCTATTCAAGTCCCCCGGCTTTTGCCCATTTGATGACATAGGCAAACACTATGGTATCACAGTGGTAAGGAGCTGAACCCAATAAAAGAGGTCAGGATTGTGAATCCCCCCATTCAGAGGAGTCCAATCGCTCCTTGCGCCTATGAGGCAGGGGCCCAAACAGCTGATGCTAATTGATTCCCATGGTGTCGCTGAAGTCAATTCTCTTGAGCCGTTCACTGGCTGGGGTCGCACAGAGTGGCCCTGCCTAAGGAGGAATTTGGCACTTAAACTGCTCGCTTTAATAAACAGCCCCCCCCCCCCCCCCTCCACACACACACCACAAAAACAAACAAGCAAACAATAACTTAGAACAATTAAGGACAGGAGAGGAAAGCGGCAGCTGAGGGGGCAAACTTATGCAAACGCCTCCTTATGCGACCGTTTAGCTTTGCTGTTCATCTAGAGTTCATCATTGTGTGTTTTAGTAATGTCTAACTAATGGATTACATGTCCAAACCCTTTCAAATGTATGTGTGTTTATATACATGTATGTCTTTAAATGTATGTGTTTTAAGCAAATTAGCCTTATACTTTATATAGCCCAAAAATTTAAATTCTGTCATAATTTACTCACCCTGATGTCATTCCAAACCTTGTGTTCTTCCATGGAACACAAAAGCTATTTATTTTGAACAATGTTTTTGTCCATACAGTGAAAGTCAATGGGGTCCAAAAACGGGGGGACCTTTGTATTTTAAAATATCTTCCTTTTTGTTCCACAGAAGAAAGAAAGTCATAAAGTTTTGGAATGACATCAGGGTGAGTAAATGATGACAGAATTTTAATTACTGGGTGAACTATCCCTTTAATTAGGAAGAATACGTTCTCTTCACTCTTCAGGGCTTAGAAAGCAAATGTAGGTCTGCAAAGCGGTGAAGAAGTGTTGAAGCACAGACTTTCCACCCTCACTCCAGGAGCTAGAACAAGCCCCACTGGGATTTACAATGGAGTGGGCAAACTGAAAAGGCTAAACTACACTTGTGAAGCGAGCCAGTGGGGGAGGCCAGAACAGGGAGGAAAAAATATAGCCCTTTTTAGAGCTCAAATTAAGCTGGCACTTGGACACTGCATGTCTGTGTACCTTAATTGTATGCCTGTTTTACTGAAAATAGCAAAACTTACAATCCCATATTCAGCGTGGATTCAATTAATTACTTATTGGCAAGCGTGTACATTTCACTTGGCATTGCTTTCGAAACATGTTAAATGAGATGTAGACGTGTAGCTTGGATCTGTAAAATGGTGCAATCCGACTTAGGTGAGAGGTTTTTATTTCTTTTAGTTGGACTTGTGGGACTTGTGATTTGTAAAACGATGAGGGGGGAGCTGGTCAACGGTCACCAATTTTCTTACTTCACTCCTCTCCATTACCATTCACCAGTGGAGAATTAACCCACTCCAGTTATAATGGACCAAACAATAAAAACCCACCCCTTAAGGCAAAGAAGAGACATAACCACTGCACTCCCTAAACTACTTTAAAATAGACAGGTAGAGACAGAAGGTATGTGGACAGCTACTACTGTTCAAAAGGGTGGGGTCTGTAAGAATTTTTAATGTTTTTGAAAGAAGGCTCATATGTTCACCAAAACTGGATTTATTTGTAAAAAAAAAAAAAAAAAAATTGTATACAAAATAAAGCTCTTTCTGACTATGCTATGTTAGCCACTTGACAAAATAGTGTTGTCTCTGGTGCATGGAACAAAGATAAAAATAAATCAAGAAAACAAACAATAAGACTTACCATGTTGAACTATACAACAATGATTCGTTTTCTAAAGGTATCTAAACAGTTACTCACCTGTCTAATAAAACACATAATATATTAAAGTGTCTGGTGTTTACACGGTTTCTACGGAAGTAAAACCAGAAATCGAGGGTGACGTGGATATGACGCCATTGACAGGAGACGCAATGACACGGGAAGTTACACTGATTAAAAATGCAGATTTCTCTGGATTTAAAAGTTGGAAATATTTGGGATAATATAAGTAAACACGTCAACAAAATATATAATATTGTTCAAGTGTTTTTTAATCCAAACTTCTTACATATTGTGCCTTGAATGCATCCTTGCTGAATAAAAGTATACATTTTAAAAATTCTTACTGACCCAAACTTTTATACCCCAATAACTTGAAATAATTTAAAATCATATCACAAGATCATATAAAGATCTTATGACTATTAAGTCTCTAAAGCTATGAAAGAGTAAGCAATAACAGACTGTTATAAAGAAGTCTTTGAAAATGCTGAGAGCCTTTGGTTGTCTGCACTACTGCTGAAACTGAGCCTGTAAAAGATAATGGACTTTTCCACCATAAAAGAAGACAAACAACCTCAGCAAAACTGTCCCCTTAAAAAGACATCTTTGAAAGGGGCTTGTGTCAAAGACAATGAAGGCAATAAGATAATGTTCAACACATTGAGTCCTCCAGACAAAGAGTTTGCTATTCCTCGCATACAGACCCTTTGAGATGTTTATTCTAGAAGCTTAAGAAAATGGATGCCAAGTTGAACATATACTGTACCGAGCTGATCTGAAGTAGGCCTGCCACAACCTTCACAACATGTAGTCGACTTGGAACAGCATTCAGCAGTAAGCGCCAACAGCAGCCTTCTGTTTCCCAGTCTTGCCTCTTTAATAAAGCTCATGCCAACTCTCTCCTACCATACGTATTATGCTACACAACACCTAATACATATATATCAGTTATCTGGCCTGTAATCCACTTCTGCAATATAACAGTTGAAACACTATTTGAAATAATGTCAGATATAACTGATTCATTCCAACAAGACATAAACAGTGACCTGGAGCACAACCAATATGTAAAGTGATTAATATAATACATATCGGAATCTTAACAAATATTTAGTGTCCTCAAGCAATTGTAAGTTGCCAATAAGCATATATATTTGAACTGTCCACTCACCACATTTCTTGTCCAGCAGAACCTGTCCGGTGCCGCAGTGATCTGGTGGGTCAGCGGGTCGGACCAGTTTCTTGGCCAGCTCGTACTCCGACCCAGCAAAGTGCAGGTGAAACTGCTCCCGGTTAATGGACTTTCGAAGAGTGCGGATAGTCTTCCTAAGCCGCTTCTCAGAGCGCCGCCGAACACATGCCAGGTCACAGCCCTCTGCTGAGAGAAACATTGGATACCATATCTTGTCCACAACAAAATACACACATGAGTACACACAAACGTCCATATGAACTCATTGTCCACTATTTAATACAGAACCCACTTCCATCTTAAACCAGGAGATACTTTCACCTGTTGGCTTGTTTTAGTAACAGTGACAGGAGCAAGAAGAGGGTGAGATGCGAGCAGGCAGTGAGAGGCCTAAGGTTTCTACTGAAACATACACATGCAGTTCACGAAACCAACCTGTTACCTCCTCCCGGTTCACATCCAGCTCAAACTGGGCAGTAATGGAGGATCCTTCCTCCTCACCAGCCTTCCGCCCATGGCGACTACGTTGCTGTCTGCTTGAAGAGGCACAGTGCAGGCTAACAAAGCTGAACTGGACATTCTCGGTGGCTCTTTTATCTGAGTAAATAGATTTTAAAGACTTAATGGATTTAGTGGATCCAAAATGTAAAAGCACTTAGCTCTGGTTTTCTTATGTTAAAAAAATCTAATTTATTTTCCTTTCCCCTTTGCTTCTCAGTATGGATAACAGTGCAGAAAGAAGATAAGGGAAAAAAACAAAACTATTTTAAGTCCTGGTCTTTCACTGAAGGGTGTGGGAGTCTTTCAGACTCTCAGACCCTGAATCTGATCAGGAGGTCAGTGTGATTGATGGTTTGGGTAAGACTCTATTGAAAGGCATGCCATGGCTAATTTCATCAAGCTCTTTCGAACACTGCTGGACAATGAGTACCAGCAAGACTAGATTCTAGCTTGAACTTTCCCCTCACATCCACCGAATGACACTGACCAGTATCAAATCAGTTTTTTTCATATATAACTTGTAAAATACATAGTATGAATATAAAATAATAATATATAAACATTATATATATATATATAGTCTGGCGTGCTGCATCACTCACTTACTTTTTATTTCCACTTAGTCTACTTGCCCAGAGAGGAAATAAAAAAAAAGTGACAGATGCAGTCATGTCAAAGTGTTTCATTAATAGGCTTTAGACTTCGGCTTAATGCCTGTGCAAACAACTTAACACGTTAGTAGTCAATCTTTCAGTGAGAACCGTGTTGCTACGTGGCCAGTACCTGACAGGGTGGTTTTGAAGGTCTGTGCAAGATTTTCCTGACTCCGCTTCAGATTGCACTTCCCCTGTCCAGATTTAAATGTAGCAATGGTTTTGATTCCTGAACCTGTAACAGGAAAGATCACTGTGACTTTTACACTTGGCACATTCATAATTTGGGAACAGTGTTGTTATTAGGCCCTTTTCATCACTCATATAGTCTTCAATGGTAAAATTCTGGTAAATTACCGTTAAATTACAGGTAATAGATCATTTGTGAACAGGACCTTTTCAAAAATACCGTTAAATCAGTTTTGGCAATTTCCCGGTATGAGAAGTATTACCAGTAAATCACCGGTATGATGCTGTGCAAGAACAAAGAATGAAGATTACCGGTATGAGCATATACGAGGTCTGAACAAGTTTACTTTGGGTCAGTCATAAAGCTCTGTTGGGCTGTTTATGGTAATTATTTTTAATTGTTTTTCTATGTAAACATGCGCTAAACAAACGTCGCGGTTCTGCATATACTATTATAATAACTGCTGTACTATAGTAACTATTATAGGCCTCTTATTCTGTGGATGCCTCGTCGTGTCCTTACACTTGTCACTCGGAAGTAAAAAAAAAAACTGAAATGAAACTAAAGCGCTTCTCCTCATCCAGGTGGATGAAGAAAACAGCTCAACGTTTAAAGGTCATTTCTGATGATTGACATCACAGAGTTTACAGTATTTTAGTACTGATGTGTATCTTACCGGTAAAAAGACTGAACGCAGTTGTTTCTGTGTGTACCGCACATTTGTGTATTTACCGGAAAAGTCATTCAGGGAATTTTACGGTAATTTACCAGGACTGCTGTGTGCAAGGGGCTATTGTTAACTAAAGCTAAAACGAAAACTATTAAAATATTATTATATATTATACTATTAAATATTATATAAAAACCTTGGCAACTACCTGTAATAAAATAAGTTTAAGCTGAAGTACTAAAATAGTAAATAAAACTGAAATAAAAGTCAAGCTAAATAGAAATGGAAAAACTACAGCTATTAAAATGAATATTAAAAATAAAAATATTGAAAAAAAACACTAGTAATTTTTTTAAACAAAATTAATAAAATATTTAGATTTTTTTTATGAAATTAAAATGAAACTGAAAATATCAAATAAAAGCTAATTCAAAATATTAACAATACTAACAATACTATATATTATGCTGTATATACGGTAAATCATGCTAAAACAACACTAATATATTATTCTAAATTCAAATAATAATAATCACTCTGTTAAGTACTTCATCTTTTAAACATAAAGAATGAAGCTGAAGACATTTGGAAGAGTTCAAACCCTACCCAGGCAATATGACCCATTCCTGTTCCATTGTCCTCCTACGTGGCACGGCAGGGGCATGCCACAGGTCACCGTGTATGAATCTTCAGCTCCTACATGTGAAGGTGAAGGTGTCAGAGAAACTCCAAGCAAACTCCACAAAGATCTCAACAAATCTACATGTTGGAACACTTACCACTGCTGATATGAACCTGCGACTGGCAGGTCAGGTAGCAGAGCTCACCCCCTCCCTGCTTACTGCAGTTGAGAGTGGGCCTGGCAGGTGGCGGCACTAGTGGAGAGTCCTCTGCTTCTGAATGTGAAAATCACAATGCTTAAAAGTGGAGATATGGTATACATGCTGAGAAGGGAGGTGGACGGAATGCGTTAGAGAGAAAGATCAGAAAGGTCAACAATGCAGTACATTCAAGATGAGAATATGAATGTACAAGGGCACATTTGAGATTTGAGTTTGGTCAGCAATAGCACAGACAGAGAGAGCCAGATAGAGAAACTAAAAAGTATCTCCTGCTTTTAACTCCTAGAGATGAAGAACTGATTTCCATCTAAGCCGACACCATCAGATATAGAATCCCAGCATTCAGAATCACTCAGGCTCATCTTACCGATACAGTCTTTCTTGTTCCAGTGCAGCTTGTAACCAGCATGACAGTGGCACTCAAAGCTTCCCATGGTGTTCTCACAGGTGTGCTCACATCCTCCATTGTTCAAACTACACTCGTTTATGTCTGAGAATGGAGGATTCGACAAACACAACAGATTTCTATTAAAACGTATTTCAGGTAAACAATTCTTTTAGGTGCACTTACACTGTAATATTTCCGTGTGATTCGCCAAAAATCAATAAAACTGTATCATGAACCTTTGATTTTATTTTTTTAAAATAGCTGTTTGTATCCTCACCTCCACAATGGGCAAGCCCATAGAGAGTGTAGCCCTTGTTGCAAACACACTGGAAGCTACCAGGTGAATTTACACAAGTGTGGTCGCACGTCCTCTCAAAAAAGCACTCGTCGATATCTGTAATCAAGCCAAATTTCACTTAAATGGCAAATTACACAGCATCTAAATCAAGCACAATCTCAATTCCTGTCCAAAGGCTCAATATTCAGTTTGAAAGAAATCAATCAAGGCTCTTTTCTTAATAACAGGGGGAAGTACTTTATTTAGAACAATTGTATCAAGGACAGGGAGTTGTCTGTGTGGTTAAACGAAATGTATTATTTTAGAGTTGAGTGTTATACTCTTAGCCTGCGTTAAGGATCTTCAAAGGAATCTTGCGAGTCGATACTGGCACCCTTCAATAGACTTCCACCCTGTCTTATCTCCGAGCCGAGTTACAAACACAGATACTAACACCAACCCCCACACTGCTTCTCTATGTTCTGTTGGACACATAGCAAAAGAAAAGTGTCCTACCCTGGCACGAACGCTCGTCCGTCAGTAGCTTGAAGCCCTTTCGACAGCTACATTCAAAGCTGCCAATGGTGTTCCTGCAGTAGTGGTCACAGCCGCCGTTATGAAGTTCACACTCATCAATGTCTGAGAGACAGAGAAGGACCAAATCACACTGCAGAACATAGATGGACTGATCAGCTATAGGGTGAATCTTACGAAACCTGTCAAAAGTATTATCTGTGACATTATCACCCCACAAAAAATTAGATAGTGCTTAAATCGCATATATTATATTATATAATATGATATAATATAATATAATGTAATAATATCATTTCGTGCTCAAATCTTCTTGGTGTTCCACAGGGCTCTATTTTAGGTCCTCTTCTTTTTGCCGTATATGCTTCCACTTGGTTGTATTATTCATAAACAACTTATTGTATAATTTCTCTGCTGATGACACTCAACTTTATCTTCCAATTAAATTGAACAACTGTTCTCTGTCTAATCTGTTTGCCTGTCTTCAATTCATTAAATGCTGGATGGACACACATTTTTTACAATTAAATAGGGATAAAACAATTTTGGCCCCATTTTTGCTAATCAGCTTGATCCCCTCTCTTCTAATGTGTGCTACTGTGTTACCAACTGTGCTACCTTGGTGTTATTTTCGATCCCACATCGTCATTTGATAAGCAGATGTGGTGAAAAGTAGTTTCTTCCAGTTAAGATCAATTGCTAGAATCAAGAAGATGGCTTTCTAAGAAGGACCTTGAAACTGTAATTCATGTTTTTATCACATCAAGATTAGATTACTGTAATTCACTTTATTTGGGTTTGCCTAAATCATCTTTGGAACGTCAGTAATTGGTGCAAAATGCAGCAGCCAGATTATTGACTGGCACTAGAAAACATGCACATATTACTCCTGTACTTGCCTCTCTACACTGGCTACCGGTCAATTTCCGTGTTAATTTTAAAAGTTTGCTCTTTGTTTTTAAAGCTCTACATGGATGTGCTCCCCCGTATATTTGTAATCTCTGGTCATCAAGTCAATTTCTCCTCTCCGTCCCTTGTTCACATTTTAAAACTAAAGGCGACCAGGCATTTTCTGTGGCTGTCCAAGGCTCTGGAATAGTCTTTCCTTTCACATAAGATCTTCCCCTTCTATTTCTATGTTTAAATCCTGTTTGAAGACTTATTTTTATTCTTTGTTTTAATTCTGTTTGCGGGTGTAATTGGTTTTCAGATGTTTTAATTATGTTTTAAGTTTGTTTTTTTATTTGTTGTACAGCACTTTGGTTTCAACATCTGTTGTTTTTAAATGTGCTTTATGAATTATAAACTAAACTAATAAACTAAACATAATATAATACAATATAATCAGAAATACTATGAAATATTATTACTATTTAAACTAACTATTCTATTTAATCTCTAAAGATAATTTACATCTGTCAAGGCAAAGCTGAATTTTCAGCAGCCCTTACTTCAGGCTTCAGCATTATGATTGGGTGCTCAGGTAACATTTCTTATTATTATCAATGGTGAAGGCAGTTTAATATTTTTGTGGAAATCATGAAACATTTACATAAATAAATATAAGCAGGATGCATAAATAAATATAAGCATACAACAGATATTTTTCCTTTCATCATCTATATATTACTTCAATCATTGTAATATGTTGATTTGGTGCTCAAGAAACATTTTATATTATAATGAATGAAAACAGTGCTGCTTAATATTTTTGTGTAAACTTTGATTTATTTTCATGATTCTATGATGAATAGAAACTTCCAAAAAACATCGTTTATATGAAACAGGAAGATTATAAATGTATTTCTGTCACGCTTGATCAATTTAATGTGACCTTTAAAAAAAATCAATCATTTTTCTTTTGATTTTGGGGACTGTTGTGAGATTCAGCCTAAAAGCAACTAAAATATGTGTGTAAATGAATATCATGTGAAAAATATTGATTCAGACCTTTGCAGGATTTGACGTCAGGTTGGAGAGTAAATCCCACTGGGCAGCTGCAGCGAACACCTGTGGATGTGTCCTTACAGGTGCTGTCACAGCCTCCGTTATTCACCGCACATGTCTCTGAAGAGAAAATGAAAGAGAGACGCAACAAGTTACAAATGGCAGGACTGAGAAATAAATCCTCAGAATGATCAGAGACGTAAATCTGTCATTGCCAGATCAATCAGTTCATTAATATTTAAACAGTCTGTGCAAAGAAGACTATATACTATTTCATACTCCACAGATGTAGAAGGCCAAGGACAGAGAGGCCATATGCAGTGCGTTGTGTAAATATGAGCTGGCAGAGACAAATACAACACTCAGCACTGTACGATAAACATCCCCAGTCCCTGTCTCTCTCTGCATGAGAGAAAAACATGTGAAATGTACCACTCTATCACTAGTACATATTTTACAAGAGAGAAATCAGAGGTGGTGAAGTGTGGGTCCCCAGTCATTTCACAGTTTACCTAAAAGACTGTGGAATGCTCAGCCTGGCCGGGCTATATGCTTCTAATTATATGCACTATAGGTTAACACACAATACTTCTCGCTATTCTCTAAAAGCACGGATATATTTAACCCTATGTATCTGGATGAATCTGCATACTTTAAATTGATTTGATTAGGTATGGATTGTTGGAGGTAGAATTTTACCCATGAGCAGTCGACGCTTGACTCGTTTGTCAACCTCGGCCAAGGACGTGGCATTGTGATCAGGGGTGGTGGGGGCGGTTTCATCCCTTTCTGAAAAAGACGGAAGTTGAGAACAATATTGTTAAAAAGTTACAGTGCCAGGTCTGGAAGAAATATGTAGCAGCTGCATAGTTTCTCTTTTTACGATGTAGGACTTTTCTCAACAAAATCATAATGCTACCTACATATAATCAATATTCTACACATAAGGGCATAACTCATTTTAGAAACAATTCCATATAAATAAACCCCCTCTGAAAATACACAAATCAGCCAATAAATTGCCTGTAAGAACTTACCTTAAAGTAAAAAATACTATATAAAGATACTATATTTTATATCTCTTCAAAGTGACTTTCAGATGAGGAACATCACAAACAATTTATCAAAAATTTTACAGTGTGCATATATATTTATTTATATAATAACTTCTATCGTATATATATATTACTCAACAATGATGCATGATGAATTAAATGTATCAAAAGTGACAGTAAAGATCTTTGCATTGTTACAAAAAAAATTAAATTTCAAATAAATTCTGTTCTTTAAATATTCATAAAAGAATTCAGAAAAAAAGTCACCACAGTTTCCACAAAAGCATTGAGAAACACAAACGTCACACTAAAGACTGGAGTTAAAAAAACGATCAAATAAATCAGAGACTTCTTTCAAAGACACAGACCCCAAACTTTTAGAGTATATATACCACTGAGAAATCCAGTCATTTTTTATAGATCAGTGGTATATACATATAAATATTAGGAATTATTGCAAACTACAAATATTGTTGGCTCATTAGAAAGTTGCTTTGAATAAAAGCAACTTTCTACATGAAAAATGTAAATGTACAGTACACAACACTGATTAATTC
The DNA here is from genome assembly GCA_030578255.1 of Tiaroga cobitis. Taxonomy (NCBI): domain Eukaryota; kingdom Metazoa; phylum Chordata; class Actinopteri; order Cypriniformes; family Leuciscidae; genus Tiaroga; species Tiaroga cobitis. Next base: position 18,416,990 of record CM060597.1, read on the forward strand.
TTAAAACAGACACATTTAAAGCAGTAGACTGTTTCTCACATTTGCAGTTATGTTTTCCACTCTGGGATCACACAATCATCCAGTGCAATCTAACCTAAATAGCAACCACACTGATAAGCAAGCACACCTTTTAATAAAGCAAAAACATCTATAACAGCAACCAATCCCAAGCAAAGAGACCTCCATGACTTCTTGACTCTGTCATAACCATTGTGGCGTTGTGTTGTAGTGTTTGCAGATATATGCAGATAGTCATGTTCAAAATCATGGACAAGGCCGACAGAATGGAGAGACAGAGAGACAACGATAACTGTAGACCCCACACACACAGCCCGCAGGCTCCAGCTGTACTTCCTCATTATCAGATAAAGCGTGTGTTTGTGTCTGAATGAGAGATCTCTATCACCACCTTTGCACATAAGTGGATCAAATATGGATCAGCTTAGAATACTTGCCAAGAGATCATCGTAAATTCTAGCTGGAGAAGTGGGTTGGGACAAAAGCTAGTAAAGCAGCCTTACCTACACAGGTTCTGCCATCTGCGTGCAGCGTGTACCTGACGTGACACCTGCAGATGGGCCCCTGCTCTGTGTCTTCACAGATGTGCTGGCAGCCCCCGTTGCCATGGTTACAGGTCACTATGCAACAGAACACAAACAGCATCACATCAACAGCTCCAGTGAGTCGTCCTGTGGTATTTCTCAGCTTAACGGTGGGTCAGAAATGTGAGTCACACGTACGGATGCAGCCCCGCTGGTTCTTGGCCAGTTCAAAGCCCGGCCGGCACTCACAGGCGACGCCACCTTTGGGTGTTTCCTTACAGATGTGAGCACAGCCGTGTTCTTTATTCATGCAGCTCATGCCTTCTGTGAAGAAGAGATACAGTCAAAGAGCCTGCAACACTTATTTTAGGTATTACATAAATGTATTGCTATTTTAGAGAAATCTGGGATAACTTCAAATTAAGTTCTGTGGCGTTCTGTCGATTACCGCAGAAAATCATTTTGACTCAACCTTCAGTCAGTATTTAATGAAATACTCCTTTAATGGCATATTGATTGGATATTTCACCCCAAGATGAAAATTATGTCATCATTTACTCGCCCTCATGTTGCTCCAAATCTGTATGACTTTCTTTCCTCTGCGGAACACAAAAGAAGATATTTTGAAGAACATTGGTAACCAAACTATTTTGGCAACCATTGACTTCAATAGTATGGACAAAAAAAAGAAGACATTTCTCAAAATATCTTCTTTTATGAAAGAAAGAAAGTCATAGAGGTTTGGAAAGACATGAGGGTGAGTACATGATAGATTTATTTATTATTTTTGGGTAACCAATCCCTTTAACATCAAATCTCTGCTCTATTTGCTTTAATGAAACAAATATAATACATAATCAAATCATTTGATTTTGCCAACTGTAAAACCAACTGAAACCGTAGGCAGATGAAATAAATAAATAAATATAAAATCAAATGAGTATAATATAAAATTTAAGGCCAAATTTATTGGTTACGTAATGACCTATACATCCCCAATTAAATTAATAGCTAAAGTACATTAGTTAATCTTTACATTCCTAATCAGTATAAGAGAGGAAATAATTATTATCATATGTCATATTACCTGTTGTTAAAACCCTCATCAAATTCAACGACATTTAGTGCCACACAACCTGACCTGATATCAATAGCAGGTCTATGGGTCAGTGTAGAGGGCCTTTCCTCCCATTCACACTGCAGCTCAGTGGATGATAGGATTTAGCGAGTTTACCCAGAGAAAGCAAATGAGGTGGAAAGCCTTGCATACCTTAGCTCAATTTACTGAGGGGAAAACAATACTCTCCGCTGAGAAGCTACAGACACATAAAAAGGTTTTTTTATTTTCATCTATGACACAGGCCACAAAGCCCTGAGTGTTGCAGTTATTAACTTGTTTTGTTCCTCTGAACATGGGGCTCCCTTTCCCACAGCATGGGCCCTTTGGAACTGAACCGCTGTAGATAATGCCCCGGAGAGGGAACCCAACTTAAAAGCTGTCATTTGCCATTGTGCTGTCAATCATGATCGTATGTGAGAACAATTAGAAATTAGGTTGGCTTTCCTTTGCACTTACCCCTGACTTAGTGCACTGACATCTCTGCAAATACACACTCCACTAAACAACACTAGCCTCTCGTGACGCACTTTTGACATCCAAGTTCGTGACAAACCCGAAAATGAATGAACCCGAAATGTCCATCAAGACTGAGATTTTCACCTGACCATTTTTGAATCGTGTTCACATCACATATAGAGAAACCAGATGAATACACTCTGATACGGTTTGTTAAAAGCAGCGGCTCACCCACGGAGCGATGGATGCATGTGTGTTGATTGTCACTCAGGAAAAATCCTTCCTTGCAGCAGCACTCATAGCTTCCCATGGTGTTGACACATACATGCTGACAGCCACCATTGTTGAAGACACATTCATCCACATCTAGAGACAGAGTATGTTAAAGCATCACAAAGCACCACGTTTACAAATACCTCAATAACTTTGGCAAAGTCATTTGGTCAAAGTCATCAGACTGGGTTATGTGGATATTGCAAGTAGCCCTACAGTACAATTATACGGTCTGTTCCAAAACACTTGTAGTATGTAGTGAGAATAACTCATCCCATGCGATCACTAACCTTTTCCCCTCGCACATGTATATGTGATTTCTTCGTGGACTTCTACTTACCGAGACAGTTGTGTCCATCGTGTGCCAAATGAAACCCATCAAGGCAAGTACAGCGGTAATTGCCGGGTATGTTGTTACATTCGTGTACACAGCCACCATTGTATTCCAGATCACATTCATCAATGTCTAGGAAATGGAACAGAAATCAAGGCTGGCCAGTGTTTGCAATTTCTGCATTTTAGGGGCACTGCCCTTCCGATACAACTTTTAAAATGTTGAAAAAGCAATTTAAAAGAAAGGAAACATGAACGTGCTCCTTTAAATTAAAATACAACACAGTTGCATACTCAATTAGTAACGTGTAATAAAATCAAATAAAAAAAATCAACATTACTCTAAAAACAAACCATTTAAATACCCAGTTGCATACTGTGTTTACTGTGTGTAGCATATGAACAATAATTAAAGGTCTAGTCCACAGGTCTAGTCCACTGTCTGTTAAACTTAAGAGAAAGGGAGCTGTTACCTTCACAGTGTTTCCCGTCCCCTTTAAAGCCTGTTTTACAACTGCACTTGTATGAAGTTGGGGTATTTTGACAAATAGCATCAATGTGACAGGCATCGCTCTCCTCTGCACATTGATCCGAATCTGTGTATCACAAATGTAACATGAGACTTTACAGTAATAAGCATTGCTCACTTTGTTATATTACTGTTTCCTTAGCAGTGAGATAATGAACTAAATGTTTAATTATTTGTGGTGTTGCTTGAAAATAAACTGTAATTGTTCTGACTGCAGTGATCACAGTAACATGTGTAAAACACAAACACATAATGTAAAGTGTTACGCAAAAAAAAAATTAAAAGAAATGTCAGGAAAATCATTAACACGTATTATAAAATGTGTGTTTTAGTGCTGAAGTAAAAGTAAAGAAACAGGGTATCAAAACAAGGGGAGGTAAACAAGTTGCGTGTTTACAGCATCGCGTGTAACAAAGTGAAGACTCTTACCAGTGATGTGAAGAAGTGCGGCGCTTTGGCGAGTATTTAACAAGAGCAAAAACAAACAGAGGAGTCGTGCAGTCCAAACAGCTCCCATAGTGATCAGTTCAGAGTTTAGAGTCGAACTCAATAACACGCATTTACTCAAACACGAGTATCCCACTCATTTTCATCCGCACTTTGGCAGTGGCTTCGCGCTTGTGAGCGCTTCAACAGAAGATGCGTGCAAGAGAGAGAGAGAGAGAGCGCGCGCCCGTGTGCGTGTGTGTGTGGGTGTGTGTGAAAAGGGCCTTTTCTGTCTCTCTCCATGATTCTGTGTCGGGGGATGGGGTGTAAGCGCATTCACACAGAAGTGTTTCTTTTATTGATCTCCAAGAGCCTTGTGGATTGAATCGATTTTAATTTCACAGAATAAAATAGGACAAAGAAAAAGTGGTATAGAATATAGAATATATTATAAACTCAAGATTAGGCTAGCATATTACATTACAATATAGTTATTTATAGTGTTAACATGTGTGGTTCACCATTAAAATGACACAAATTCATATAGGCTACTTCAATGTTTCATCAAACGATACAAAAAATGTAATAAAGATTCCTGTAATAAAGATTTGGCCATGGCCTTGGTCAGCCAAGTGAATTTTAGTAGGCTATAATATGTGTTGGTGTGATTTTTTTATATTAAGTGTGATGGTAATTAAATTTTTCAAATACAAGATCTTTAATTACAGATCTTGGGGAAAAATTGCACAACCCTAACACAAACCAACCCCCAATATTTCATATGATGTAAAAAAAAAAATCTTGAAATTAATGTTTTACTCCGCCAGTATGAGAGACTTCGTTATGAAATCATTATAAATATATTATAATCATGTAATTATAACAGACATATACTTTAAAATGATATTGTTTTTTCTTTAAAGCGTGTTCCTAAAGGTCAGAAAATGCCTTAATTGATAAAATACCCGAGGATAATATTATGTTAAGTTGTTAAAAACAGTAGCCGATCCAAGGATTTCGAGTGGATTTCAAGTCAACCTTTAATTAAACCCAATTAAACCGCGACCTCTGCAGGCGGTTAATTGCAACAATATGGGGACATAGACAGTAAAAGAAAGGGACATACCGATACCCTTTACATTTAAGAAACTCCAGACCGCAGCGTGGCGCTACTGTTCCTCAATTTGATGGTCAATAAAACCGCCAAACGAGAAAAAACGAGTGAAAAGGAAGAAAGGCAGGCTACAGCGCAGGTTGTTGTTGTCACTGGCTGGCTCGTGTATTTGTTTGTCTGCCATCTGAAATCTCTCCGTGGTGACACAACAGACGTGTCTTTACCGAAATGGACCCGAGCACGACCATTCTGCGGGTGAAGAGGAAGAGAGGTACTGATCCAGCGGACGCGCTGCTGCTGGCCTGTAAGCGGATCCGTCCGGAGGCCACGGCGGCTCAACCCAGCGATGAAAGTGAACCAGAACCCCAGGAGCCTAAGATAGAGAACTCTGTGTTCAAACTAGTAGCCACCGTGGTGTCACAGGTAATGACTATACGGCAGCTGCTGTGCCGTCAGGACAGGAGAAACGAAATCTAGTGCTCTCTGAGAGATTGTATTGTTTTTGGTGGTCATTGATGACGTAAAGACGTCATGACTTGTCAAATGGGCTTGTCAAAAATCTTTGTTTTTACCTTGTTTGCTACATTTGAGGTTCGTGCAGATGTTCTTTAACCGTCTCCTTGTACAGTATAATTCCATAACAATATAAAAAATGTGCTTGTAAAAATTATGTAACAGTGTATGAAATAGTGAAATTACACGTGTTTATGCTTGATGTTACCCATTGTAGACCATGGATGGCTTGATTGATAGATCCATTGATGGATGGATTGATAGATAAGTATGAAATTAAGTCTAGACTTACGTTCAGAATAATTGCCAAATGGAAATGATTGCTGTGGTTAAATCTATATCATCACAATTCTTGTCTGTTTCAATATTTTTGGCTATTGTTAGTATATGTCAATTATTTTTATAGGATGCTCCGGTACAGCCACATGTCCGTGAAGCTCTGGCACGTCCACGTCTGGCCCATCATGCCTTGCGGCCATCACAAGGGAGCTCTCAGAGGATCATTGGTGATCTGCGCAGTGTCAAATGGAGCACCAGGCGAGAGGAACGGTACCGGATCCTGTCCAGCCACAGGGCCGGACTGCCAACAGAGCCTACACCTGCAAGAGTAGGAGAGGAGAACGATGTCAGCCAAACAGAGAACCGTGACAACCTGGCTTTGGGAGAAGTGCAAGTGTTTGATATTGTGCATGAGGATGGTGATGTCAAGGTGCCTGGCAAGGTAAAGCCAGAAGATTTTATTCATCAGTTTCTGTCAATAGAAAAAAATTACAAAATCACAAACAAATGTTGTATAAGAACCCCTCATTCTTATTAATATTTTCTTTTTATTCGTATTTGAAGTTTGAACACACCTACTTGTTTATGATATTGCTATTTTCAACTTATTTTATAATAATAATAATAATAATAACAACAACAACCTTATAACTAGTATCCACCCTTAGTCTTTTCATTTTCTCAGCCAACCTCATGCAATATCCACCTTAAAGGGTTAGTTCACCCAAAAAAGAAAATGCTGTCATAATTTACTTGCCCTCTTGTCATTCCAAACGCGGAAGACTTTCGTTCATCTTCAGAACACAAATTAAGATGTTTTTAATGAAATCTGAGCCAGTTCTGTACTCTCCATTGACAGCTATGTAACTACCATTTTGACGCTTCAAAAAGTTCATAAAGGGATCATAAAACTAATTCATATGAATCTAGTGGTTTAGTCCAAATTTTCTGAAGAGACATAATCACTTTATATCACTTTAACATGAGGGTCAATGTTGGCAGAATTTTCATTTTTGGGTGAACTAATCCTTTAAATACTTTTTAAACCTCATTGAATATTTTGGCTACATTTTCTTTTACCATCCGTTTCTTTTAAATCGTTTTAAAAAAGTTTTATCGATTTAATTTGTGAAGCAATATGTATAATTTACACTGGTCTACAAAAGTAATTAAGCAGAAGCTTATGACTTTTTATCCCCTTTATTAAAATTACTAAAAGTTGAAATTTTCTTTTTCCTCAGACTGTTGTGTGTGACCCGGAGACAATCCTGTGTAACTCTGTGAAGATGATTCGTGAGAAGCTGAGTGTGTCAGGAGATGGACTCGGTTTTGAACATCGAGAGAAAGAGGATGATTACGTGTACGACTTGTACTACCAAGAGACGGCCACACCAGGCTGGATCCAAGACATTCTGTCTGTCAGACCGTACGCACAAGAAGGAGAGCTGGTTCGTTGCAGTATTACTTTAGTGTTATCTTAGTTTTATTCATATTTTGGATTAACTTTTATTCTTATATCAATTCTTGATTTAAATTTTTTTTAAATATTACTATTCAGCTTTAATTTATTACTTTTTATTTAAAACTAAGCCTGGTTAGTTGAAGATCTATTTTATCTTTGCACAAACTCATTTGTCTTTTTCTCTTTGAATACACAGGTCCCTGATGTAGTGGCCTGGGAGGAAGAGGTGTATGAAGATGAAGATGATGAGAACGCTGAAACCAACTGGAGAAATGACTACCCAGATGAGAGCAGTGAGGGTGACAGTGATGCAGAGGAGCGATATGGAGGTCATACACCTAAGCTATTATACTTGCTTCATTTCTGAATCTTTTTAAAAGCTCATCCATCCCTAGATATTATGACATTAAAAAGAGCATAAACTTAAGTTTAAACAAAAAAAAATTAGCGTCAACTGCTTTATCAAATGGCATATCATAATATATTGAATGTATTTTTCGGTCCAGGTTTCTGGAGTGAAGAGCACTCGTATAGCAGGAGGAGCTGGGAATGCTACCGGCAGGACACGATGCAGGAGTTGGAGAATGACAAAGATAAGGATGTTGATGAGGAGGAACGAGAGTATAACGATTCTGACTGAGAGCCTCCGTGTGTTGTAACAAGCATGAGAGGCCATTTTTACTGACGTGTGTTGAGTGATGCTGTATGTTCTTTTGTCAAAAGTGAATGTATGTGGTAGCCCATGTGTGTGTACTTGTGTGGGTTGCTTTGACTTGCGCGTTAGTGAGATGAGTGATTTACTATTTGCAATATTTTGCGATGTTTGAGGTGAAGATAGTATGGGGAGAAAATGGTGATTATTTGAGTTTGTGTAAGTGTGGGGTGCTTTGTGTTGTCAGTTATGTGTGTAGTGTTTGTAAGTTCCCCTTATCCAAAGGGGTGAAAAACAACATACCTGTAAATATGTAGATGTGTATAAAAAAAAAAAAATAAAGACTTCAGAATTAAACTGAAAATCTTTTGAATTATTTATTCAAACAGTTCATGTCTGGTAGAAAAAAAGTATAATTGATACTCTTTGAAATAAATTAATAGAAACACTTGTACATTAAGGCAAATAACAAACAGTTTGAAAGTGTGGTTTCAGTGTGTGTCACGCTACAAGGCAAACCTTAACAGAATAACCTGTTTAAATTACTTCTGGACTTGCATCCTGAGTTAACTGGGATTTTCACCAGTAAAAAAAAAGTATTGCTTGTTTGGCTGATGGACATTTACAGAAATCCGTCATACTTAGTATTGTAAAAAAAAAATATTTAATCTGGAATACCATTTGAAGTTAACAGAATTTGAAAAATACAGATAATAAATACCCAAACTTGCAACAGATGTATTTAAAAAACATTCCTAGATTGAGTCGACAAATGTTTCCAGCACATCTGATGTACTCTTCATCTTTATTCTTACCTAGCCTCTTCTACAAGTGAATGTGATGCTTCATTACATGCATAGCAGCAGATTTGAACGTTCAACTGTGTACAATCACCTTCCCCCCAAAAACCAGTTAAGGAATGTGGGCAATTATACAGGACTGACCTTTGGCCAACTCCAAAAACAAAAAAATATATATAAAAGAACTGACATTTGTGCGAAAGTAAATCACGAAGATGAAAATAAAATAATTTTTTCTTAAAAAAGGTATATAAATTAATTGACAAATTGTAAAGACTAGATTCTAAAATAAAAGCATGTTAGATAAACAGGGTGGAAAATGTTACATAAATAATCTAATTCAGAAATACAGATAGTGTTTGCATCATGTGTGTGCTGGTACCATTATGAACCTTTAAAATGGCCTTCATTTTCATGCCATATGGTTCATAAGGTCGTATTCCTAATACTGCAGTGCACCGTGACCTTAACCGACACCTTAAAATTAAAATCCAAATGCAGTGACATTAGGAGTGCATCTGTGTCTTAAAGTGTGGAAGATCTTTTTCCCTTATCTCCAGATATTGGTTTCCTCTTCCTGAAGTTTGTGGGTCAGAGGAGTGCAAGACAAGTGTTCTAATCAACGGTGTCCATCTCAGTGAGCACACAAAAGCATGTGAACTGGGTGAAACGGGTGATGGCATCTGTGTAAGGGAGACACATGTTAAAGTTCCCATGAAATCAAAATTGACAAATCAATAATATTTGTATATTTATTATAAATTATTTATTTGTGCACATCATTATTTTATTTTTTATGTGCCCTTGTATTATTTATTCAAAATAACTTCCTCTCCCTCTTACAACATCTCTTTTTCTGATTGTGTTTTTTGGCACGAGGGCGGGACAACCTGTCACTCACATGAGATCACAGAAATATCACAGAAGCCGCTTCACTCGAATATACCGGTACGTCACAATAGGGAAGAAAAGACCATTACAACTTCCGTTTCATGCCAACTTTATATACAATCACTGCCACTGTCATTTTGGCTCTGAATTTGTAAACAAATGAAAGGTTTAGTGCTAAAGTCTGTGGTACTTACTTAGTAATTTAGTGATGATGGGTGGGCGCTTAGACTCAGGAAGATATATACCCAAGAAGTAAACAGGAACTCCAGAGAGGGCAATAGCAATTCCAATGAGTGAGTTGAGTGTGTCAGAATAAAGTGGCACAGCCACTAGGAACACAACACACATGCAGAAGATGATGGGATACAGCAGACTCAACTGATCGCACACAAACATGGAAGAGAAGAGAGGAAAACAACATTTTATTTCACATTCAATGTCCCATTTCAAATTGCACCTGATTTCTTTCTTCCCCTTTTTTAACAACAGTTATTCCATTTAAGATTCTAAACCAGTCCTAACTAACCTGTTTTTTACACTTACATTGAAAAGTTTGGGGTCATTTTTAAAGATTTTAAATTTTTAAGATTTTAAAATATTTTTGAAAGAAGTCTATTATTGCTCACCAAGGCTGCATTTATTATAAAAAAAAAGAAAGTAAAAACAGAAATACAATTTAAAATAGCCATTTTCAATTTGAATATATTTGGAATATTATGTGGAAGCCATGGTATATTTTGGGGATTCTTTGATTCTAAAGTTCAAAAGAACCGCATTTATTTGTAACATTACACTATCTTTACTGTCAACTTTGACCAATTTAATGTGCCCTTGCTGATCTAAAGTATTAATGCTAAATAAAAGTATTTAAAATAAATCTTCCTAACCCCAAGCTTTTGAATATAGTGCATATAATAGTAGGCTATAGTTGTTTGCAACAGGTTTATGTGTGTACAATGACAGATCACACACTTCTTCGTGTTATTGTTAAGTTATGAAGGTGCTAACATTTTTTCCCCATCTGTACAGTCTCTACTGCCTCACCTTCAGTGGTCGGGGCCTGTCTGGCTCCTTCCAGCGAAGGTAGATCTGCCCGGCGATAGACAGGCCAACGAAAAACCAGTAACTGAAGCTGTAATAGTTAATCAGCTGGAAAACATCCTCCACTGCAAGGTAGATCAGAGCCATGGCACACTGCAGACAGAAAGCACAACCTTAGTTACTTGATCCACTAGATGGAGACAGAAAACCTCAAACATCCCAGACTGTGAGATGCTACAATAACACTTATATTTGAAGAACTAAATGTAGTAATAGAAAGTTTAAAAACTTATATATAAAAGATATCATTTTAAATACTTAAAAATAGGGCAAAAAAAGAGTCACAGAAAAAGTCTCTCTGATAAAGAGAGAATGTTAAGATGCATTAGGCGTTAAAAGTGTAACTGAAATGTACTTGCGTTAAATAGCAGTGCAGGAACTGGTGTGAATCTCTGCACATGAATCATGGACAAAGCATCTGGAAGATGACCTTCTCGAGCTCCCACGAAGAACAACCTGCAGCAGCAAGAGACTTGCTTTATTCAAATGTATCTCAAATGCACTCAAGAAGGGTTATTAAGTTAACTTAAAGGACAAGTTCGGTATTTTACACTTAAAGCCCTTTTTTAAGATCGTTTCTGATGAAATAGAACGGTTAAGATTGAAATTTGGACACATGCTGCTGGCCCGAGAATTTTCGGTTTCTGTGGTAGCACCCTCCCACCTCCACAATGGTTGCATAGGTCCACTGGAACAATCCTTCCTAAAACGCATTAAACTTTTAGTTTACAAAGACGTGAAACTCAACTGAAAATTCTCGGGCCAGCAGCATGTGTCCAAATTTCAATCTTAACCATTCTATTTCATCAGAAACGATCTTAAAACAGGGCTTTAAGTGTAAAATACCAAACTTGTCCTTTAAAATAAACGTGAACTTAAATCAAATTAAATATAAAACACACAAAAAAAATATTATTTCAACAACATTTCTCATTTTAAATTTCTTAACTAAAACTGAAATAAAAATTTTTTTAATCCTAAAAATGACAAAAACACCACAAAAGCACTAAAATTCAAATGAAAACAGAAAAATATAAAAACTATAATGCCATCTTATAGTGATAGTGAAATAGCACTGCACCTAATCAAAGTACTAAGAAAGCAAACCAATTATGCAAACCAAATCCATAATTGCACACAAAAAAAATTTGTTTGCATTTTGCATGACAATTATCTTCATACTAATATGCTCGAACGTTAATGACCTAAAAGCAAAATCTATTTTATTTGAAGATTTCATGCAAATATATCAGACATGAAACTGGGTTCCCAAAGCATCTGAATTCCCATCAGCACTGCATATATTTTCTCAAAACTCCCAAAATTTCTCAACACTCCTCAGATCTCATTATCTTACACATGGAATAGTGGCAGGCCCCCCACACAGTCATTACCAGAAAGCTGCTCCAGATGGTGTGAGCAATTGAGTAGCTTCCTATAAAAACCACAGGAGCTGAACAAAACAGAGGTTCAAGTGGAATAATAAAACTATAAAGGCACTGCAATTGTACAGGAGCATTTTCAAAGCAGATAATACCAACACAGCTCCCAATCAGTCTCTTTAGACTATAAAAATAGAATGGACTTAAAGGGCCAGTTCACCCAAAAATGAAAATTCTGTCATCATTTACTCACCCTCAAGTTGTTCCAAGTATGTATGAGTTTCTTTCTTCTGCTGAACACAAAAGAAGATATTTTGAAGAATATGGGTAACCAAAAAGTTGATGAAACCCATTAACTTAACAGAAATTTCATTTTTGGGTGAACTAGCCCTTTAAGTTAAATTCTTCATGATGGTGTGTTGAAATCAACAAAGCCACTTGAAGGCAAGCCTGCAACCTTAGCTGAAAAAAGCATAACACCTGCAAACGATGTGGTACACAGAAGAGACAAAAGGCCATTTTTTTATGGATGTTAATGGGGAGATGCTTCACTATGCTGAATAAACCGCTTTTGTGAGGAAATAAATTATTTAATGAATTATTTAATGAATATTTAGTAATTGGTTACCAAGGTACACGTGATCCAAGTTAAAGGGGATGTCTAATGCCATTTCATGCATTCTGACTTATTCACGCTGTTAAAGAGTTGGATTCTCATGCTAAACATGGTCAAAGTTTCAAAAAACGAGTTGGACGTATGACGGAGTAGTTCTGTGCCAAATACACTCCTTCAGGATTTGTATAAGTTGCAGAAAGTTTTTTTCGGGTACGGCCCTATATGACGTCAAAAAGGGCGGAATTCCTTGTATGGGAACTTCTCCTGGAAGACCGCCAATAAAATCTCAAAGAAGAAGAAGAGAGCGTCCACACATTAACCAGAGAGAGAGCAAGAGCAACGCCTGTCAACCCTGTCAACGTGCTTCGTTCGGGTTACGGAAGCCGTCGGCAGCGCTGTCGTTTTGTTTTTAGACCACGAAATCAGTGTGTTTGTGGTTGTGAGGGAAAGATAACCTTGTTCAGCTTCCCAGAGAACCCAGTGTAACAGTAGATCCAGTTAGTTTTTCCAGGGCAGCAACGGAGTTGTGCAAGTGTGTTTGTTTGCATTCCGGTGACAAATGTTTTATAAACAAGGCCCAATTCGACGCTGGATTTGCAGATCGTTTGAAACCCGAAAGATGAAGCGGTTCCAACGCTAAAATATCCCGACCTTGTTTTTTCAGCCAGACCAGACCAATCTTTAACTCCGCCCACGGCACGCCTCCAGGAGCTCGGCTGTTTTCGGAAAGAATCAGTACAGCGTATCTGTCTTTTATAAATCTGATAAAACTAAAGACTCTTCGGCGATATGAAGGATGCAATACTACTCTATAGGTACTCAAGTTTAACATGAGATTGTCAGAAACTGTGTGTGTTATATCCCCTTTAAAGGGTTAGTTCACCCAAAAATGAAAATTAAGTCATTAATTACTCACCCCCATGCTGTACCAACCCCGTAAGGCCTTCGTTCGTCTTCGGAACACAAATGAAGATATTTATGATTAAATCTGAGAGGTGCATGACTGCTACATACGAGACTTCAAGAGATTTCCACGACGCATGCGCGAGAATTGCGATCTCCTTCAACTACTTCAGTTAAGTTCTCGCGCGTGCGCATCGTGGAAATCTCTTGAAGTCTCGTTTCAGGCCTACAAGGAAGAAAAGGAATAGTCGAATAAAGTCGTTATTTTTGTTTGTTTTTTTCGCACAAAAAGTATTCTCGTCGCTTGATAAACTTATAGTTGAGCCACTGTTGCGACATGGAATATTTAAACATTTTCTTTAATGACTTTCTGGGCCGTCAAGTGTCATTCCCTTAGTAGCAGTCATAAACCTCTCAGATTTAATCATAAATATCTTCATTTGTGTTCCGAAGACGAACGAAGGTCTTACGGGGTTGGTACAGCATGGGGGTGAGTAATTAATGACTTAATTTTCATTTTTGGGTGAACTAACCCTTTAAGCTTTTTCCAATGGTTGAACCTTGTATCTCCCAATAATAAGACCAGTGTTGGGGAAAGTTACCTTTAAAAGTAATGCATTACAATATTGAGTTACTCCCCAAAAAGGTAACTAATTGCAATACTTAGATACTTTCTATGGAAAGTAATGCATTACATTATTTTTCAGTTACTTTTTCTTACCTGGCTATGGCTTGATCTCTTTCAGGCCTTGCAGGTGTTTTTTTGTATTATTATTTTTTTTACTTTTTACTTTATTGTTTAACGCAGTAATGCAATCAACAACAGCCTATATAATCTACACCATTATCTTTTAAAAACAATTAATATAGAATAATATTATATTCTAACTTCTTGGTGCATGCCATATAAAAAGATCTATAAACATTACAGATTATTGGAAGTAATGTGTTTGTTACTTTTGTACTTGTGGGTAGACTATGGACTGCATAAAGTAAATTCACTGTCCATTGTGATAATAAAGAGTGTAATATAGGCTAGATAATTGCCATTATGAAATAAGTTATATTAGACACAAAAGACATAATCTTAAACATTTAAAATGTTTAATAACTTATTAGAGAACAATAGGATGATACTAGAGAACAAACAACATCACCAATTAAACAAAAATTTGTCAGCTTTAAAATGTGAAAGATTTCACATGGCATGAATAAATGTATACGTTGATTCCAATAGATCAAAACTCTTGAGTTTTCTATGAAGTGTCCTTAAAACAAAATCCATTTTATGCAAAGTGATCATCCAGTTCACTTTTGCAATGCAATGGGGGAAAAAAGTATTATCTTAATGTAATGTTAGAGTATTATCTTAATACTAAGAGTTTTGCAATCATGCAGCACGCCCCCCGACCTTTTCCCTGTCACAGAGATTTTGCTGAGGATTTTACGAAATGTGGGCACCTCCACAGTGGACAGTGGCTCGATCTCCTCAACAATAAAAGCAGCAACCAATTTGTTGAGTTCAGTCAAACTAATTGTTTTACCTGGTGGTGAACGTGAACTGAAATCAAGCTTTTGTTGTTTAGCTTGAGGCGGGGTGCAGGTATCATTCGGCTCTCTCTCTTCCAACTCTGTAGTGCTGTGCTTTGCATGCAGATGTTAACGACTATTCCCTTCTCCTTTTCTTCGACGATTTCAAAATTATGAGAATACTGACATCGCAGTAATGTAATGCTCTGGCCTGCCATCTCCATTTCTGACTAGCTTCTACGTGACTACGTTCATTTTAATTCAGTACTTTAATTTTTTTTTAATGCACATTAATTCAACTGAAAACTCGCATTATTATTTTTTTTAAAGTAACTCAAATATTAATGTGTAAATTTATAAAGTAATGCATTACTTTACTCGTTACTCCAGAAAAGTAATATTATTATGGTTATTTATAACGCGTTACCCCCAACACTGAATAAGACCATGTCTGAAATCAAGCTCTAGACTGACCTAGATGCCGCAATGATGGAAGCATTAAGACCTCCGTAACAGGATAAAGCAACCGCAATGGGGATGGTCCAACTCATCACTCCCAGGGTGTGGTCTGCAAACGTCTGTGGGAAATATTAGCTGTTAGATTACAGACAATACAAACATTATGACAACACAGAGGTCTATGAACTCACCACAGCAACAGCATCACTGGCAAGGATGGCACTCATGTCGAGCACAGCGTAGTAGGCCACGTTTGTGAGGATGTAGATGACCGTAACGATCGGCATGGAGATTGCAATGGAGAGGGGAAGGTTCCTGAGACCCGCATGAACAGATGTGTTAACTATCTTATCAATACCTATTTTTTTCATGCAGTATGTTCACAACAGGAACAGGAACTAAGGGTCTGTCTCAAAGAAGTACCTTTCAGGGTTCTTAATCTCTTCTGTGACAAAGTTAAGAGTGTCCCAGCCTGAGTATGAGAAAAGAGCCGAGTACAATGCCAGAGCGATATCTCCTGGGTCACGAGACGAACCTTGAAAAGAATCCTCAAAGTTCATTGTGAAACCTGTGAGGGAAACATTACGAAAGTACTGAAAAATGTAGTGGATCTTCAAGACTAACATGTATAACACTGAACACTTTGTATTGCGGTTTTGCTCTTATAGTGTTATTTGGATTTATATATCAAATATACTGTGCATACTTTATGCTTTTGCATGGTTATAACATGATTTTAATCATTTTGACTTTACATTTTGTATTTGTTTTTAGGGTGACTTCAACATTCTGTCCAGGGACTACAAATGAAAGTCCAAACTCAGTCCTGGAGTCCTGTCCTGTCCTGTCCTGCAGAGTTGAGCTCCAACTTTCCTCAACACACCTGCCTGGAAGTTTCTAGTATGCCTAGTAAGACCTTAATTAGCTGGTTCAGGTGTTTAATTAGGGTTGGAGTTAAACCTTGCAATCCAGTGGCCCTCCAGGAGCAGGATTGGACACCCCTGCTTTAGACAAACTCTGCCGCATTTACAGGAATCCTTATTAGTGTGCACTGTCTCTGTTAAATAAACTAAAAAAATATATTATGTCATCATTTACTCACTATACCGTTCAAACCTGTGTGCCTTTCTTTCTTCCACAGAAAACAAAATACGGCATTTTGAAGAATGCTGGTAATCAAACAGTTTTGATCAAACAGTTTTGATTACCACTGATTTCCATTGTATGAATGGAAGAGAAGAAAAACAAGAGACATTTTCAGGATCTTTTTTGTATGTTCTGCAGAAGAAATAGTCATACAGGTTTGGACATGAGGGTAAAAAAAATGATGAAAGAATTTTCTTTTCTTTTTTGCTGAACCATCCCTTTAAGCTGATTCAAATCTCACAAGAGAGCAACATATGGCTCAGACATGAACAAGTAAAACATTTAGGCCTACAAAAACATCTTTATAAGATTGCTGATTGTGTAGAGTACATTTTTTTACCTTGGCACATTTTCACTATCCCAGTGATAATAATGACAATGAGGGCCAGCACTTTGGCATAAGTGAAGAGATCCTGCACCCTGGTACCCCACTTGACATGAGCAGAATTAATAAAGGTCAGCAGGCCTGAAACATCATGAATAGTAAGCATGTTAGCAAAAGAATAAATATATGTTGACATAATTATTCTGAAAAGTAAATTGAATGCACAATGAATGACAACAATGGTTATTCCCTAAAGCCAACTGATAGGATGGCAATTAAACTGTTACTAGGTAGTCAAAACAAATTTGGTGGTATTCATGGGAACCGTAATGTTTCTTTCATTTAGAAAGGCATGTCTAATGAGCCTGCTGAAGGTATCCAAGTGAAACGGGTATAAGAGGAGAGTCACCACAGAACCAGAAGAACGGGCTCCATGAACTCAAAAACAAGTTATTCATTAACTGCCCCATGACATTTTTAAAGTTAGACCTTAACGTGTCTCAGCAGCTCATCAGATCTCAGGGTGAGAAAACAGAGAGGAAGAGAGAACTAGCGTGAAAAAGACATTAAGAAAGTTAAAAAATGTGAAAAACAAGGGTGCAGAGCAACAGTACGGTATGTACACCTTACTCACAGATACAGGCTGCAGCAATAAGTCGAGAAGCAGAATACGGCGGCTCGCAGCTGGGGAAGAGCGGCTGAACCAAGTAGTTGGCAAATGTGATGGCGATAACGGCTTGACTCGTGGGTTCGATGATGAGCAGCGATGTCCACAGACGTATGAACGCTATGAAGCCCCCAAAAGACTCCAGGATGTAGGCGTAGCTAGCGCCAGATTTGGTGATTGTTGTGCCTAACTCGGCATAACAGAGAGCACCTACCACTGAAAAGATGCCACCGATGGCCCAGATAACTAGTGACAGTCCGTAGGAGGCGCTGTAGATGAGAACACCCTTTGGCGACACAAATATGCCTGAGCCAATCATGTTCCCCACGATGAGGCTGATGCCGTTCAGGAGAGAGATTTCCTTTTTGAGCTGCATGCTCTCTGTGGGTTTTGAAAGGGTTGCAGGACCCTCAGACTGGCCGTTCAGTTTTTTAGATTCAGTGTCGCCCTCCATCTTGTTCCACAGACGTACGTGTTGGTGCACGGTGATAGAAGTGGCCCTCGTAGGCCTTATCTAATTTGACAGAGAAGACAAACCAGAAACAAGTTATAGGAACATTCTGTCATCATTTGTTTACCCAAATGTCATTCCAAACCTGCATGACTTTCTTCTGTGGAACACAAAAGAAGATATTTCAAA
Organism: Tiaroga cobitis; assembly: GCA_030578255.1. Taxonomy (NCBI): domain Eukaryota; kingdom Metazoa; phylum Chordata; class Actinopteri; order Cypriniformes; family Leuciscidae; genus Tiaroga; species Tiaroga cobitis. Next base: position 18,435,149 of record CM060597.1, read on the forward strand.
AAAAAAAAAAATCTACAATGTTTTTCTGTCCATACATTGAAAGTCAATGTTTACTTAAAAAAGTTAAAACTATTAAAAATAAATTTTCTGAAATAGAAATAAAGGTGAAATAACTTAAAACATATTTAAAATGGGAAATGTTGCCTGACAATTAACTGAAACAAGTTTAAGTAAATACTAAAAACAAAATAAAGCTAAATAATATTAAAATACTAATAAAATGACACAATATTAAATATTACAAAACTAATAAAAATGACAAAAGCACATGATAAAATCTGTAAAACTTCAACTAAAATAAACTGAAAATATACAAATAAAGGCCTTTTTTTAATATAAATACTATAAATAAAATAATTGCAATGGGCTTTGTGTTGTTTTGGACCCCACTAACTCTCAATGTATGGATAAAAACAGTTCTCCGAAGAAACATTCTTCAAAATATATTATTTTGTGTTCCACTGAAGAAAGAATTCAAAGAGTTTTGAAGACATGGTGGAGGTAAAATTTTTTTTAAAAAAAGACATTGAGTATCAAAGCAATAACCCACACATAATTAAAAAGTCACATCCGGTCTCTAATGTCTAGTGATGGTGTGAAGTCAGTATAGGTCATTGTGATAAGTATATTACATACGTGCAAAATGTACTGTAGCTAATTGACGAAAAGCTAGTGTGAAGATTGCATCACTAATATTACGTAAACAAGAAAGTAGTTCTTCCTTCAAACATTTCACAACCCATCTCCCAATCAGAAGCTGAAAAATGATGATGATATGTACATGTTAATGTCATGTGTAAGTTTATTCAGGGTCTATCTGGGTTTCTAAATTAGGGAAATCACACGTTTAGTCCTGACTGTTTGTTGACCCCCTATAAATGATTGAGCACAAGATGTCCGCTGCTGTCACCTCTCCTACTGTGGAGAGCTGATAGCACATTCCTCTGATTATTTGGCTTGAACCACGTACATCAACTTTATCCTTGTAAAACAGTCATTACACCAAGTGTGTTCGAAAACCAACAGTCCACCCTTGCTTGTCTTTCAAACTGAGGGCATATAATTTTTAATTAATATGTAATGGTAGCATGCAATTGATAAACAATCACTGATTAAATTTTTCCCAAACTCTCCCCAGAGAGTTTTCCTTCCCTGAGGCTTGTTTCCCATCCTAGAAGAGGTTTCCCAGAACTGGAAAATACACAAAAACATCTGCACTCATGACACATCAGTTTACAGTGGTAAAGGGCAGTCCACTGTCGTTGTCTTGGAAACTCAATTACATAATTTTAGATTTGACTTTGAATGAGCCAAGGGGCCTTGTTGTGGAAATCTGTCTTGCTTTTGATTGATGCTCTTGATGTTTTCTTCTTAATGTGCGCTTATCTGTTTGATACAGACTGATAAGCACATGATATGTTTAAACCTCAAAGGTAAATATTTAAATGGAAGTATATAAGTGTGTGTTTGAATATGTGTTGTAGATCTATCTTTCGGAAAATGTCTTGGAAAGACGCATTTTCCATGTTGCATCAGCTAAATGATTAACGCTCAGAAAACGGACTGTACTGTACTTCACAGTCTCATTGTCATTCATGTCTAATTAAATATTGCAAATAAGGTCCACGTTGTTTGTTATTAATTAAGCATTTTTTGAAGTAGTAGGCCTACAATGCTGAAAAAACAGCCAACCAGCTTAGGCTGGTTTTGGACACTTTTTTTTTCAGCTGACCAGGCTGGTCTTACATGATCAAGACCAAACTGGCAGTCCAGCTTAAACCAGCGAAAACCAGACAACCAGCCTAGGCTGGTTTTAGCGTTATTTCAGCCAACCAGTATACAACCAGCCAACCTGTTTTTTTTTTCAGAAACCAGTAATTGTCATAGTAACTTTTCATTTACACAATATCCTCAAGAAATTGCTAATTTTGGCAGCACAAAAGGTGGTTTTAAAAATCCCTAAAAACAACAACAACAACTTGGCACCCTGCGATCAAAACAAGTAAGTATTTGGCAACCCTCTTTGTTACAAGACGCACGTCAGTGTCGCGTTAAAGAAAAGAAAGATAGCTAGGGCTCTATACAAAATAAGATATTACATAACATGTCATCAGCTAACACACACAATAAAGAAATAAATAAACAAGTTTCTGAAACTGCATCACGACGTATTAAGAGACTTTAGCGTTGAGTTTATCCCCCCTCAAGCAAATCAGCTGTTTAACAAAACAACCGTAGCCTACAAGCGTTTTAAACGTTGTAAGTTAATGCAGTCTGACTCTGTGCTGTGTGTAAGATTTTGGAGTGGTGGGCTAATTAATACAGCACTTATAAATCACTTGTTCAGAAAGAAAATGGCATCATAGTGAATGGCTTGAATAAAGGTAACGTTAACTGTAAAAGCATTTAATAATCGATGAGATGAGACGGTACATCCTGTTTTTCTAGAGGGCAGAATATGAGACACGACCACTGCGTCATTTGAACGCATATTCCCCTCTCTCCGCTTTGCATTGAACATTTTGAAAACATTCAATTCTGGCGTTTAGGAGAAATTAGTCAAATGGAATTAAAACGGGATTGTTATTTTATTGCCGATTTAACATAACCTGTTCAGTCCTTCTTCTTCTTTAACCGTAAAGTTAAAAACACAAATATGTTCTTACCTTGTCGTGTCCTTTCTTTATCGTCGTTGTCTAACTGGTGACATTAGCAGACACAGCAGCATCTTTAACTACTACAGCAGAGCAGATACACCAGGCAAGCTGGCTGCCAAAGAAAGTCACGTGATACCGGTAAAATTGATGTCACGTCACGTTGGTGGGTTGCAAATCAGACAGATCAACCCAGCTTTACTTGTCTAGCGAGCCCATTCAGGTGCTGTCCTGCAGCCAAAAGCGAACCATTTAAAAGTAATGTTTTCTTGTGTATATGTTTAAGTGGTTTCTGATGAACGCTGTTTCACACCTGATAGGCCTACATTTCATGTCTTTGCTTTAAAGTGAGAAATAAGGTTTTGCTTCAGACGAAAGGATATAAAAGAATAAACAAACCTAATGATTCTTTTAATTATTATTATAGATTATAAATTATATTTATAATCTAAAGCTAACGTTATAAATAGTTCTATTTTGTGTCACTGATTGTCTAAATTGATCAAGAATTCATCCTAATATGCTGAAATCAATTTCTAATATAGGTACTGATTTGGTGCTGCAGTAAGATTTCTTATTATGATCGATGTTGAAAACAGTTGTGCTGCATAACATTTTTCTGGAAACCAATTTTTTTTTTTTCAGGATTATTTGATGAATAAAACGTTCAATGGGACATAATTTATTTGAAATATATATATTTTAATATTTTAAATGCATTTACTGTCACTTTTGATCAATTGAATGCATACTTTCTTAACAAAAGTATAAATTTCTTGCAACAACAACATAAAAAAATCAGCCCACCCCAAACTTTTGAATGGTATTTATACGTTATAATGTATAAGCATATTTGTATAAGGGAATGGGTATTTTAGGTCCTGTGAATGGTTACCATTACTTTTAATCACATTTTACCTTCACTACTTCATTTTAAATTGCCCTGCGGTGTGGAAAAAATTATGTTGTACTTAGCAATACAAAAGCTCCATGTGGTTTATTTTGAGCATGTAGCATCCATTGTTCATAATAATTCTACTAATTAAAAACAGAAAAAAGTAGCATGTCACATCTGTTGAAGCAGCTTTAAATTTCATGTCAAGGACATTTCACATCTCATATTGCTCATATTGCACATCCCCTATAGCAAGGTCCATTCATGCCCTTCAGCATAAAGACCACCCATGCAATTAGATAGTCTGTGAGGAGGTATGTGGCATGGTATTGACATGAGTAATAACTGTTCTCCAAGAAGTGGATCTAACATATGAGTTCATGTGAAATGCTGAAGGGACACATACTGTTAAACTGTGGTAAAGACACAACAGATCACAAAACAGTGTGAACATAATTCTTATACCATATCTGTTTTTCCATACATGAATACTTTATTCATTTTCTTGCTTTATACATTCTGTGCTACATAGAGCACCAACCAATACTATTAAATGCTTTTAAAAATAAAGTCTTGTTGCAAGATACACTACAATCAGAAATTACTGCGTTTTTCTGTTGTGCAACATGCACAAATTTAAGTCTTAACATCAAAAACACGCAACCTTGGAAATGTGTAGTACACACAAAAACTCAAGATAAATGTGGTTATAGAAAGAAACTTAAAATATTTGATGAGTCTATCAAAAGAACATGATATATTAGGCTGAAACAACGGTTTCAATATTAACAGGAACTGAGTGTGAAAGTTATTAAGTTTTTAAGAATGAAATGTGCTTCATAATGTGCTTACCTTTCACAAAAGTTCCTTTGAAAATAATCTGTTTTTGCGCTGTTGATTTTTTTCTCTCTTCTAAGGAATGTAATCAAATCTGTAATTGCCCATTCATCAGAACATGATGATGTTCAAAGTCATTTGAATAATCCCTTCAGTTTGTGAACTGGGAAACAATGAGATCATCAATACCCTTTACATTGGGTGTTAATTTGATGATATTTTTTGATTAAAAAGAATAAAACTGCATGGCAGCATTCCCTTCCAGATGATCTGACCTCTCTTCATCTCTTACAGACTTGTCTAAATAAGAACACAATAACAATCTCAACATATTCATGACACATTATACAGGCAAACAAATCTAATATCAATTGTCTTGTGTGCAGTTACTGCATTACAACACTAATGTAAAGGCATTTTTGATCAAATTTAACCAGACTGCCACCTCTGGGTGGTTTGAGTATTTTCAGTGGACATTAAACCTAAAGTTGTGGCCACCAAGATAGCAACATTTTCACCAAGACAGTCACAGATATCAAGCAAACAGCGCGTGCGTGCGGTCAAGGTCAAGGTCGAAGTGATGATCTCATACGTCTCACGGGTCACAGCATGTCTAGCACGTAACACGTCAAGTAGGTTGTTGAGTCGTCCTTCAGTCATGCAGCGAACAATGGCCTCTCGTCTCTCTTGCAGAAGCCGGCAACAACTCCTTCCCACAGACAGTTCATATTTAACTAGAGAAAGAAGAAGCATTAGAGTATAGTCAATGGTGTTTTCATGAATCTTTAAAATTCTGCAAGAATATTGCAAATTTAGCAAGAATGAACATATTTCGCAGACAAATCAAGTCACTTTATACAATACAGATTGTTTCAAAGCAGCTTTACAGTGATAAACAGGAAAATAACGATTCAATGATGCAAACAGAGTTCAATTCTGCTGTAATGCAAATCAAAAAAGACAATAGCAAACATTAATTATTCAGATGAAATCAGTTCATTTAATCTATAAAGCAGCTCTGGAGAAAACAATGATGTCATCATCCAGCTCAGTTCAGTTCTAATCCAATAGCGTCAGAGCAGTCAAATCGATAATATTGCTGAATATTACGTGTCCCCAACTAAGAAAGCCAAAGGCAACAGTGGCAAAGAACCCAAACTCCATCGGGTGAGAAATGGAGAAAAAAACCTTGGGAGAAATTAGGTTCAGTCGGGGGACCGGTTCTCCTATACCCAAATAAAAGATACACTAACTATGTTAAAATTAATACTTCTATTAAGCAAGGATGCATTAAATTGATCAGAAAGTGACATTAAAGACATTTATCATGTTAAAATGTTAAATTCATCAAATACACATGAAATAAAAAAAGTATTACAGGTTCCACAAAAATATTAAGCAGCACAACTGTTTGTAGCTGTGATAATAATAAGAAATGTTTCATCAAATCATCATAATAGAATGATTTCTGAAGGATCATGTGACCATGAAGACTGGAGTAATGATGTTGAAAATTCATCTTTGCCATCACAGGAATAAATCCCATTTTTAAATATATTAAAATAGGAAACAGTAAGTTAAAATTGTAATAATATGATATAAATAATATATAAATCATAATATAAATAATGTAAATGCAGTCTTTGTGAAACTTCTTTCAAAAACATTTTAAAAATCTTACCAACTCCAAACTTTTGAATGGTAGTGCATTTTTTAAATCGCCTTAACTCTTAACCAGTTACTTCACTGCGACAAAACCTTCTATACTACTTACTGTACATTTAAATGAACAAAACAAGACTAATTCTGTGAAAAACAAAAACCCCTCTGGAGAGGAAACACACTGGACACAGATAAGGCATTAGTGGGGCGGTCATTCAGGAAGCGAGCGAGCACAGTCCCACAGAACTGCTTACTGCGCACATGTAAAGGCACAACACAAACAAAAACTGATACATTTGCTTTGTCCAAGTAGTTATGCCAACAGTATGTACACAATATGTACACAAAGCTCCTCCAGATTTATTCAGCTAAAATACATCATGCCATTGAGACTGACAGAGAGCAGAGCTTTTTCCAGATGGATTAAAGTATGCAACAATGGCATGTTTATGTTTGTGGTCCAAACTCATATGTTGGAAATGTGCAGGACAGGAATGGAGGGAATTAGAGAGATTCAAACAAAATGACTGTTAGGACATTTTAGAGTCAGAACTAATTGCTTACCTTGGTTGCCAGCGTTGTGTAGTGGGGTGCTCTGAAACAGCGTTGAGGAGGAAACACATGGGGACCTTAAAGATGTGGGACTGATATGGGAAATTCCACAAAGCCGATTAATCTGAATGAGACCACGATTACTGCAGGAGTTACTGGACTGGACTGAACTTTTTCCAGTATCTATGAAGACATGAGCAGGGAAAATCTAATTATAAGACACTTTACACTAATAAAGTGAGAAATTGTATCCAAAATACTATTAAATGAGTGGTCACTAACCCCTAAAGCATCCAATCTGAGGAACATCTCTTGCTGCCAATGGCGGAGAGGACTTTCCTTTTGCCTTCAGTGAAGATACTGGTAGAGATTCATTCTGTGGAATCACTTTGGAGGTCCATTTTTTTGTGGGACCACTGCAACTATTGTCCTGTTGGTGGTAAAAGGCATTCAACGGTCAAAGGCATGGCCGTACCAACCATTGAGATGAGGCGTATAATTAAAGTCGTTAAATAACTGCCGAAAAATAACTGTACTTAGGTGCAGCAAAAATGTTCTACAACACAAAGATAACCAACTTTCTCATTTATGCTGATCAGCAGTGTGACAGCGCAAGTCAATGTCAAAATGACAGAGATACCCAATCAAATTAGAAAGACTAATATGGTTTTAAAGCAATTGTTGTTAAATCTTTGCCCTTCAGACATCTTAAAATGCACAAATGTAGATAAAGTTTTTTTTTCCCCCCAGGGGCACCGAACACCCCAAGCAAGTTTTTGGACCTCTGTTTTTCTAAAATCCTGTGTTTGGCCATTGCTGTAAGACGTGTTATATTTGCACATAATTTATAATGAACACACACAATACAAAATATAGCATTGGACTGAGTACCTGCTCAACAATCCCACATTCTAATTTAAAAAAGAGAGAATAGGTCTACACCAAATCAAGTCAAACTTTGTCTTACCTCTAGGTTATGTAGTTCAATAGGCAACTCCCAGGATGAGCGCATTTTACAGCTCAGCCTCCTCTCCTGGAGAAACAGACAGATACACAGGCCACAAATAATCATTACCACCTAATAAATACACAATCGGTCAAATTCTTCACATCTGTATTAAAATAAATTTGAATTTAAACAATATAATATTCAACACAAAGTGGGGTTCACAAATCTCAGACTACTAGTAAAAATGCTCATCACTGAATACTTCTGCATAACAATTGGGTGAAAAGTTGATTAGACATTTTTAGAATGTTTTAGTATTTCGTTTGTACTCGTATTGCTTTATAGTCCAGTCATTTTAAGCCAAAATGGGGGTCAACCTAGAACAAATTGCAACAGAACCAAACTCAACTGATTTGTATCCTCAATATGTCCTGAGTAAGGAAAAAAAGCCCAGAAGAATCCCATTAGGGGAAAGTTTGAAAAACACCCAAATAAAGCCTATTCATACGCCTTTTCATTCTTTTTCTCACTTGAATAGGATACAAATTTGAACCTTTAGATATCATCATGAAAATGACTGAGTTGATTACTTGCATCAAGACAAACAAATTTTTTTTTAAAACTTGTTTGTTAACATGGGCAAACGTTGCATAATCTAATTACATATGTGCTAATTTGCACAAATAACACAACTGATCTAAACATTGGATATAGCCAGGTGAAAATGTCTTGTTGAATCTTGTTGACATCTTACAGTAAAAGACTATAGAGGCAAACAAATGTCACCATAAGGGTTCCAAGAGAAAGATTCAGTCATTTATTCAAGGTCCACTCAACTGTCACTAAGCTGTCACTCAGGTAAAAAAGATTTCCTTTTGTTTCTCATACATGGATTAATTTGATTGTTTGATCCAGACCCTTTTTATTTTACCTACCTTTTGTCTTCTGCATTCTCCTTACCCGTGTCTCCTGTTCTTCCCTCAGACTCATCCCCCAGAAACAGTCCCACGGACTCAGCCCCAAACCCCATCTCTGCAATAATAATAATTAATAAAGGCTGGTTTCTAAAGTAGCCTACTTCTTCCAGCTTATATGTATTAATGCTTATGGGTAGCCTAAATGGGTTCCATTCACCTTAACATTAAGTATTTTACTGTTATATGTCAACAGGATTCAACAAGACATTTTCATCTGGCTATACCCAATGTTTAGATCTGTTGTGGTATTTATGCAAATTAGCACATATGTAATTAGATTATGCACTGTTTGCCCATGTTAACAAACAATTTCAAAAAACGTGTAATACATTTTTTGTTTGTCTTGATGCAAGTTATCAACTCAGTAATTTTCATGATGATATCTAAAGGTTTACATTTTTACTCTATTCACGTGAGAAAAAGAATGAATAGGCGTATGAATAGGCTATATTTGGGTCTTTTTCGAAACTTTCCCCTAATGGGATTCTTCTGGGCTTTTTTTTCCCTAACTCATGACATATTCTGGATACAAAATCAGTTGAGTTTGCTTCTGTTGCAATTTGTTCAACCTTTTTTCATAAAATGACTGGACTATTAATCACAGCAGCACTCGAGCTGAATGAACGCCACAAGTTTTTGTAAAACCTGATGATCTCCAGCATAGCATTTGAGAATGAAAGAGCATCTTGTGCTTCAATGGAATCAAGAACATCTGACCATTTGGAAAGAGTATATAATGTTTAGACAATTTGCTTATTGGATTAGTGACCAGGAAATCTTAATGTGTTAAAGTCACCATGGAATTAAAAAGGATAATTAATATTTTTTATAGAATATTCACATCATTATTATTTTTAATTCATGTGCCTTCATAATCTTTGACCTAAAACAATAACTTCCCTTCTAGTAACCCCTATAAGCAAACGGCAAACATCAAATCAATTCCTGATGGACAAAATCAAGTCCTGCCCTACAATTTTTTCTTGTTTGAAAAGCTGTTTTACTTGGTTATACATCACAATAGGGAAGAAAAGCAGATCTGCCGACATTAAACTTATTTCCAGACTACAATGAAAAAAAAAATCTGTTTGTAATGTGGACTTTTGGACCCCGCTATATACATAAGTATTTAGAACTATTATTAAGCTCATTAATTATTAAACAAGTACCTTGCATTTTTTCAGATGAAGAACATCTTCAGTGAAAGTCTGAGGATCAAATGCTGCCAAAGCTGTCCTTAGAACCACTGCACACTCTGTATGAGCAGACAATAATAAGTGATGAGCCGATTTTAAATAACACCTCTAAGCTCCATAAGAAAAGCTGTAACTAACCCTCAGCCGATGGGCGTTTTTGAGGTTCACTCTTCAAGCATCTAACGATGAGCTGGGCAAGAGCATGGTTTTGAGGGGTCATTAGGGGCAGAAGGTCAACCCCTAAACCAAGCTCTAATTTGGTCTGAAGCTGATCAATACCTTTATGAAAACATATTTAAAGGAAATGTTTCAGGTCAATGAATGACTGAAAAATCCTTCTCCAGAATAAGACAAGATGTATTGAAGAGGTGACAACATACCTTCACTTGGACGCTTTCTATTCAGTGTTTCCCACAGCAAAACCCCAAAACTGTTGAATCATTACAACGCTTAAATGAACACAACAATTCAACTCTAATATACAGCTGAAACACTCTAGAATTACGAAATAATGCACCTCACCTATATATGTCCGCCTCCACAGAAGGAACAGCACCTTGTAAGACTTCCGGTGACATATAGGCCAGATCTCTGACACATGGCCCATGGCCATTAGAAGTGGTCAAGTGCATGTCTATCTCTTGACCCCAGTCACACAACTACAATGACACACATATTATAAAAGTAAGAAAAATGGTAAAGCATATGCACAAAAAAAGGTATATTTTAAGGAACTTTGGACTATGGCAATACTTTTGCATGGTACTGTTGGTCGAGAAGAACATTAGTAGCTTTCAGGGCTCCATGAGGCAGCGGAATGGCATGGATATGAGCTAAACCTTCAACAACATCCAACAGGATCCGAAGACAAAGAACCATCGAAAGCTCTGGGTACAGATTTGTCTTAAGAAAGCAAAAAAAAAATGTATCACTTACAGTTTTATGAAATAAGACTGGTAGAATTCACAGAGAGACATTTCCTAACAATAAGAATTATATCACTGATGATGATGCAACAGCTACTAAAATGCAAATATATTGTATTGGAATGCTATATGGCTCTATAAAACTTCTATTTGTTGGCACTATTTTTAGTAGGCTACAGTTAAATTATTAGACTGTTCCCTGCCCAGGGGATTTCCACTCTCTCACTGTCAGGAACATGAACACACCTCCACAATTCAAAAACAATTTTTCACACTTCCTGCTTTAAAAAACAGACTCATCAGGTATTTTTATACACACCTGTCTGTGACTAAAATTATCTTTTAAATGAAGTGCATTGTTTAAGTAAGTGCTTACATCATGCAGTGTGGAATCTAGAGATCCTTCAGCCATCCAGTCCCACACCAACCCCACTAGAGAGTGAGCTGAACTTGTGTACACACCCAACGGGACCAGTACTTGCTCAGCGCACACCTGGCCCAACATTCCTACTTTCTTTAACCTGTCAATCCACTTACTGATACCACACACACACACACACACACACACACACACACACACACACACACAAACAGACAAAGCATTTAACTTTTGTTTTCCTTTTCTTGGAAATACCCTGTAAGCTGCTCCACAAAGCATAGCAATATTGAATAGCATTTTGTAGCAATGTGTTTTAATATATATTCATATTAACATTAATTATTATTATTAATTCATATTAATGCTGTATTAGTAACTCTAAATTTACTACGACTTAAATCATATATTTTAATAAAAAAAAAAATATGTATAGGCTATATAAAATAGGCCTATATTTGGTATGCAAAGCACAACAAATAAACGTGCAAAAATGATCTGCCACAGGTATGATGACTGAAAATGTACTTTACCTATCTTCGATTAACTTTACAGCCACTTTGCGTCCTGTCCTTCCGAAACGTCCTCGCAAACACGCACCTACACTCGTTCTGACCAAAACTACGTCTCGCAAGTCCTTCTCATCAATCATCTCCAGATGACTGACCTGAGCCATTCCTCTGGACTCAGTCAGTATAACTCTGCTGAAATGCTGAGGAGACTGAGACTGCTCAACTAGATTCATTTGCTGTCATTTGCTGTCATGGATAGAAAAGATCTATAGTCTTTAGAAAATGAAAGGAATCGAGAGTCCGGCCCCAGATTGCGTGCTCATGACGTCGCTTGTTTATGTCGTGTCTTATTGGCTGAGTTCAAAGAAATCCCCTGCTATTTCTAACAGTCACGTAGTCGTGAAAAACAACTTCAGGGCCGCTTTTCTTTTCTTTTCTTTTCTTTTCTTTTCTTTTCTTTTCTTTTCTTTTCTTTTCTTTTTGTATTTGTAGGCTATATATTAGCAGTTTATACCATTTCATAGCAGAAATAGCCTATACTAATTAGCCGTACACATTCAAGTTTAAAATTCCCACAAGATGAATCGTGAAAAAAAGAGAATAATTTCCAAGGGTCTTTCTGAATTGGTGTTGTAAATATCGTAAATATTGTAAAAAGTCGGGGTCAACTAAAACAGGTCATCTAAGGGTGAGAGCAGCTAATTGGTGTGGTTTATGAAGCCATTTTAATAAACTCTTTTAACACATCTAACAACTGCTCATCTGACATCAGACAGGTCTCATAAAGATATCGCTTATTTTTTTCCCCTTGACACGCGACCACATGAATAACATCATAAAAGCTATGGGCTACAAAATAGTCACAAGTGGAAGACAATAACAGGGAGTTTAAATACATAGCACAGTTATGCTATTAATTATTAGGCTAACCTCTCAACATTTATTGACATTTTAGTATTGTTCATGTCTGAATGTAACAGCTATCTTTTAGCTCATCAGTGTGACTCCATCAACCCCCCCCCCCCCCCCAAAAAAAACAGACAACAATTTCCTCTTTTTCTCAGATGTCTGCCGAAATTGCAAAAAGAAATTTTTTGCAAAGCTAAAGTTTATATTATGTCTTACATCATTTGCTGATCTCTGTTCAGCGTGACAAGTGAATGGGAAGTGATATGTGAGAAGGGGATGTCCAAAGTGACTGAACTAACAAAAGAAAGTGGAATCTTGTGAGTCATTTATTTGTTTATCTCAGAAGAAGAAGAAAAACTATTGTCAATTTAAATCAATAACTACAGTAGCTATCTTGTTATTTTATTTAACCATTCTTTTACATTACATAAAAAAAACTGTAAACAGTTTTAGTTAGATTCTGTACTTAGAATTTATAGCCACAATAGATTAGACAACAGAGGCAAAAATACACTAATTGACACTGTTGAACTGTAGTAGGCTAATCTATCCAATAAAATAGTCAATACATTAACTTTTTATCCAAATATGATTACAATTTATCATTACCTGAACAATACATCTGATTGGAATGTTTTCTAAAAAAAAAAAAAAATTATGAAAGGAACTACATTCACTAGAAATGCAATTAATGTCTACATTTATGTTATTTGATGGAATTTTTCTAGTCTTTGTGCCATGTCATATTTATTGATAAAGTATACATTAAATAAATGTCTTTACTGCGTTATATATCATAAATAATTAGCATATTAAGTGACATGTTATGCATCTAGTAATTGTAGCCTATCATTTTTTTGTCTTCTCTGATACATTTCTTGTAAATTCATGTCAGTGATCCAGTGCAAATGTGTGTCAGTGATTACTCGAATCTCACAGAATCTTTTAGTAAAAAGTCAGTAAAACCACTTTTACGTAACTTTCCATGGAGGAGCTGCAACTCATGTGAAGAACTCATTGACAACGAGTTTAGATGAAAATCAAGCTGAACAAAGGGGAACTTTATCGCAATGCCCATTGTGTAACATCATTTTGAACTTCAGAATGCAACACTGGCTTACATTCCCAGTCGAAGTTCTAGACAATAGAAGATCAAAAAGTTATTCAAAAATACAGCATAAAGATATATAAGAACATATCCAATGCAATAATTGTATGCTGGATCAAAGACTCAGTATTAGTGACTCTTTAATACAATCCTAATGTGACGTCATAATGAAACCATTATTCCTTCAAGTACATAAGAGTAAAATAGTAACACATAAGGATAGACTTTATTGTTTTTCATGTACAGTCATTGCTATGAACATATTGTGTATTGTTTAAATATAGATTGTGCATTCTATGTAATGTCTTACCCTATTATATAAGTTTTCTTGTTTTTGGAGCAAGGCAAATTCTTTGTAAATGCAATTTACCATGCAAATAAAATGAATTCAGATTGTTGTAAAATGTGGTAGTGGATCCTTCAGGTATATTTTATCCGTTAAGGTGACTGACAAGACTGATAATGATATGAATAATGAATGGAGATAAATACAGAAATCTACTGATGGAAAATTATGAAATCCACAAGAGCTTTGGGTCTTGGATGATGGTTTGTCATCCAAACCAAAGTGACCTGGAACATACTGAAAAACCCACAGCAAAACCCAGATCCAAATCCACGTAATCTGTGATATGAATAAAAAATATAAGTTTTTCCACAAAGAGTCCCTAACCAATTAAAAATTGAGGATTTTTGCGTATAGAACAGGCAAAATTCCCGTAAAAAAAGTAGCATCTTTTTTTTAAACACCCCTCTGGACCAAATTACACTATTAATTCTTTAAATAAATGCTCAAGGTCTCTTGTATCTCCAACTATGGTTTTTGAAGGAATTTATTCTCTTTTTTTTTTTAAATATACAAAGATTAAAAATGATAAGAACTTCCTATCATTTTCAGGTAAATTGGGACAGTGCAATTGTGCAATTGGTAATGTGAGACACACATTTTCCTCTTATTTGTGCTTAATTGTTACAATATACAATTGCTTACAACAGTATATTGTACAAATCTTTTTTTTTTATAGAAATGTTTCAAAATGTAATGTAAAATAAATGCAAATAACTATAAAAAGACTCGCTATAGCGTGATGATGATGATGTTACATGCTCAGCTCTGGGTTTATTTTTAAAAGGTTTTGGAACCAATAGCCTCCTTTGTTTTTGGTTTCAGAAAACCCTTTGCATTATTCAAAAGCTTTTTTTTTTTTTTTTGTGCACATCTCTGCGAAAGAAGCTTGACAGTTCCTTCTCAGATGACTCAGAAATGGTTTTCTAGTCAGCTGCAAATATGGCTTGACCCCAAAAATATTCTAACAAAAGGTTTCTCAGTGGTTTACAATAGTATCATATGTACTTAAAAACATTTACCAAAGTTTGAAAGGCCCCATTTTCAACAAGGCGGCCATCAGGTCCTTAAAATGACCTTAAAATGACCTCCTTTGTATTCCTCCTAGACCAGGAAAACTGGTGCCTGATACATGTTTTGGCCATGTTATATTCTAATTAGCATATTTGCATGATATATGCAAATTACAAGATTACAAGTACAATTATATATTAAAGCTGCAGTCCGCAGTTTTTCCTCTTTGTCGCCATCTCTGTTCGAAATCTGCAATTGCAGTCATACGAGGAATTATCAACTTTACATGGGTTGTGCCTCGACACGGCACAGTGCGGATGAACACAATGTTTGTGGAGAGTGTGCAGCTGTCAGTCACCGTGTTGGTGTGGATACTGTCATTCAGAATCACAGATTATTCTTTTTGGAAGTATGACCAACATAAGAATTTTCACCGGAAAATGTCATCTGAACAAGTAAGTAACATCCACTTTTGTTCTGGTTCTGACATTGCAGTAAATCGCGCTGATTAAATCTAACAATCGTTTATCATATCACGTAAAACCGTGCAATTTATACTTTGTTCTCAAATTGTTAATGTTAACAACGTCAGCATTGCGTGACTACATTTTGTCCTTCCGATATGTATCCTTGTTTTCACATGGGTCTGGTTGCAGTCTCTTTTTTACACTCCGAAGTCCGAACGAAGTCTTTTGCATTTTACAACGGGTGAATGTCCAGTTGTCACTGGTGATCGTCGTTTGAACCTTTCTTAATCCGCCATCAAATTGATAAGTTTAATTATATCAAGTGCTGTGAGAAAAGGCTATAATAAATCTCCACCTTCAACATCCTCACTCACTCATAGCCTACTAGCCGAGACTCCTTCTTTATGTGTACAGATGTGACGTAATGACGCAAAGACATGCTCGAATCTCCCGTGGAAATCCACCAGTACCACTGGAATTAAAAACATTATTACAAGCTTACCGCATTGAATCGAGCTAAGGCAAGCAGATAGTTTTGAACACTGGCTGGTTATGCGTTTTTTTCAAAAATGTCTTTTGGATCATTTTTAACCCAAAAAAAGCTACGGACTGCAGCTTTAAAGCAATTGGATACAAGCATATTTATGCGAAAATAAGTACAATTTCCCTTAAGTAATTGCATATTTCTCCTTTCTCATGTCGTTTTGCCTAGTGTTGGTGGTTTCTGTGGTTGATAACCATCTTTTGATTCCAATAAATAATAAATTCATTAGAACTGTGTGGTACTGTAAAATTAGTCAAAACAGGGCTGCCATGTGAAGGCATACCGCTAACCCCCCTTTTTTTTCTTTTCTTTTTTTATAATGCATTTTGTTTTTTCTGCCTTTTGTTTTTTTATATATATATTTTTTATACTTTTCTTATTTATATATTATATTATATATATTTCTATAGTGATTTTCCAGTGATTCTCACAATTCCCAACTTGACATGGTCCAGAAGCAGGCATGCATGGTAGTCCATATGAACTACAACTCTACCGTTGTGTTTCGGCAGACAGTTGTGCAATTACAGTGAATCATCTGCAGGAGGCTTTCTGGGGCAGCAGTCTTACTGGTCATAACTGGCAGGAACCGGTTGTCCACCAGTTTCCATCCCCAATCCACTGTGTTCATGTCACCTTCATTTCCAATCCACACCATGATCTGGAAGTAAACTCTTTGGCAGTGGTATTTGGTTGAGGACTCAGTTGGAGGCAGACGTTCTGGGGTAACAAATGATTTGGCGGTAACGATTTTCTTGCTAAAAAGGTTCTAGCGCAAAGAAGCAAGTGAATCGGTACTCTTTCCGCCAAACAACACTGCCATTGCATTAGTCCCATTGTCCTCTATGACATTCCTTGCTTGATGTGGGGAGCAGAAACACATGAACGGGACTGGATGGTTGATTCACCATTCACAAGTTTCTGGAATGCTGTCTGTTTGCCAACACTAAAAATACGTGAAGTTGTATCACATCCTGTGAAGGCGGAAATAAACAGCAACTGAACACAAGTCACTTCCAAGGACTTGTTTCATCTCACTGATGTTGAACACTTAGTAGCTTTGCACTTGTCTGAACGAAAATAGAGGCCTCTATTGTTCGTTCCAGCATAGTAGAGGAGAAGAATCAATAAGTCTGTATCCTCCCCTATCAAGGTTGTGGGCTGATGTTCTGAGGCCTTGACTGCAGCTCTGGCAAAGTCCACGTCTGCATCACCTGATGCATTGATAAAAGTGCAGCCCTTCTTCTCCAGCTCCTCGGTCATAAAATTGATAAGTCCTTGTTTGTTGCAAGATCTGGAAAGGAAATCATCCTTTCTTCCCACAAACTTACCATAATGGCGTATGGTAAAGTCTGCATATGTAATGGCAACGTAACTGTCTCCCTTTTTCCATGCCAAGCGGTGAACCAGGGAGCCACCGTCAAGGACATAATGCTCATTTGGTGGGACGGAATCCAGGACAGTTTTGTTAGATTTCTTGCTTGAGACCTCAGTGACTGCCTCACTGTTTATGATACCAATTTAAGTTACTTTTGGTTGCAATAACTTTGACATTGAATGTCAAGTCTGTGTTTTAGCGAATAAGGGTATGTGTCCAAAAACACGTATTTGAGGTCTAAAGGCTAAATCGTTTACATCTCTGGTTCACCCCAAACAAAGATAAAACCTTGCAGTAATCTCACAAAATCATATATTCCATAAGTATGTAGTCAGTGCAATTTAGACAAGTCCGATTGATTCATAGACCAAGAAAACATGGGGTTAGACACCAATAATACTTAGCTAGGTCAAATAATGAAGGTTAGGATATTTTAAGGGCTTCCTGCGCATGGACGCCATCTTGAAAATTACACCTTTCTAGTGGTCAAACTTTGGTAAACTTTTAGTATGTTATTAAGGACACCTAATACTACAAAAAAAAACAGCTGAGAAACCTTTTGTTAGAATTTTTTTAGGGTTTGGTGTTTTTTCCCCTTCGTATGCAGCCACCTATTTTGTCAGAGGCATGACTACATCCACTCACAACACCTTTCACTCTTTTTTCAAGAATGGATTTTGGAACATGCCTTGCCCTGGCCAAAAAACAAGGCCTGCCTCCACCATACCATTTTTTTTTTCACATTAAGCAATGTGTTATCTTTTATTTAATAGGATGTACACTGAAGCCGAATTCTACAGTAGCCTATGTAATTTTATCATGTAGCCTATCAAAACTTTTTTTTTTGTTTGTTTAAATAGAACGGAACGAAGAAACTTGTATCATTTCATAATATTGAATTATCACTCACATGAACAGATGTAGGCCTAATACAAATATTATAGATTGACAATTTAAACCTTACCAATTTTATTAGACATGGGACAATTTCTCCGACATTCCAGCGCTTGAGTGGTATCCTGCCCATATGATTTACATTTGACCAATCAAATTCTCCATATTCTAGCCATATGCTTCAGTTCTGAGCAGTATATTTAGTTTAATGGTTAATTATTCTTTCTGTCGTTTATCATCCTTCGAGTTTTAAATGGAAAATGTTGTTTTTAATTATTCTTTGTAGATTTTTAGCTTGTGTTGTTTTCAGTTTCTGACTCTACATTTCAGCTGGTTGTTGTATAAACTTCTCTAGATAGGCTATGTCTGCTTTAGCGTCTTATTATTTACACTGCCTGGTATTAACTATTTTTTTCTAATTTGAATGGTTCATGGTTTCATATTCTAATACAAATAAATACAAAATTCCAAGCAGACATAAAGTTTAATTTCATTTTGATAAACGCTTTTATGAATAAATAACATGCCCGATATAATGGTTCTAATCAGATTAGGGTTCTTTGGCTGTTTCTAACAATAACTCTTTTTGATGCTAAACCATACTTTTTAAATTGCTATATAGAACTTTAATGTTGTTATAAAGAACCTTTTTAATAATCGCTTACTTTTATCAAATGGCTAGTTCACCCAAAAATGAAAATTCTGTTATAATTTATAAAGAAAAATCACCAAACACCAAAAATATTGATATTATGTATTACATATTATTATATTCCAACAGAAATACACATAAAAACTCACAAATACATAAAACAATACAAACTAAAATGTAAAGTTTGTGCTTTACTTTGCTTCATTACAAGACTCTGAAGAATAAACAAAAGTGCAACTTATGTCTTAAACAAAATACAGAGCTTGCCGAGCTATTTTTCCTTGATTCTGAAAATACACAATTGAGGAATGCACTTTTTTGGCAGTTTAAACTTGCACAAACACCCTAACTCATCTCACACAACTCACTACTTTTTTTTAGAGAGATGACAAAATTATATTATTTTTTATTTATTACTAAAAGGGATTTGCTATCACAATGAATACAGCAGTTTTACACAGTAGTATATAAAAAAAAAAGCTAAAGTGCAAGGTTCGCTTGAGAAAATGAAACAAACTATCATACTCATACTAAGAATATGAATACAGAAATACAGCTTATGACAGGTGACTCAGTGACTCAATGTCATCTGAGGAACTTTCAACTTCCTGACCAGCAGGATAAGAGAGTATCTTTAAATACTCTCCCTTTGTGGATAATGTTTCATGATAAAACTCTGACAAAAAAAAGATAAATTTGGCAATTTCAGAAAGACACTGTTTGAGCATCATAAAAATTTTAACTATTTTCATGAGTATGTAGCATATGCTGTTTTGAAGATCCAGAACTGCTCCCATCCGAACTGGAGTCATCTTTCCTTTTTATCCGCTCAAGAGCATAGTATCGCAGCATTAGAAAAAATCCTGTTAGGATACATGGGAGTTGAATATTATCATGCAATTTTCTTCATAACAGAATGGAAGCTAATGAGTTAAAAGCAAGATTTCTTAAGTAATGATAACAAAAGGAAACAAGTTCGAGGGCTGTTTTATTTTTATATGCCACCACAGGAACTCAACTTACATTGACACAATAGCCTAGCCATTATATGACCTTGTGTGTTTTGTGATTACCTTGTAAAGAATTGATAATACAGAAGAGGAAGAGGGTGGCCTCTGAGAGAGGGCCAAAATTGAGGAAGCCGAGGCCCCATGTTGTGCCAAACAGACAAGTGAGACCCCAGATACTGAGAAAAGCCACATGAATCTTCTTCCAATCGGGTCGATTGCGGATCTCCTTCACCACAAGGAAAAGCATGACTGCTCCAGAGCTCACCACAACAGCCAGTAAGCCATCATTAATGATGTAATGGGCCAGTCGGCTATTGTCAGTATCCAACATCCAGCACCTGGATATGCAAAGCAAAGATCATTTTAATTTTTGTATACTGAATTCAGGGTTACATCTAAGTAGTAAATATCTCTTCTTACATGCGGTAAGGACTGGTGATATTTTCACTAGGTACTATCTTCCTTTCGCCATAAATATCCCCTATTGAGAACAGTATACCAACTAGCAGAGCTGGGAGACCTATAATTAGAAAAAAAATCATTGTTAAATGTATATATATATAAATATATATCTTCTTAAAAAACAGATGAAAATGCCAATCCTACTTGTTTTAAAATAAATAAATAAATGTATGTTTATACTCACCAAATCCCCCCAAGTAAAAGACCCATGGAGGTGTTGAGCTGAACACCTTGCGGACTAACAAGAACGTGTGAAACACTTCCATAGCCATCCAGCAGAGTGTGCTGAGTAGCGAGTAATGCAGAAGAGTTCCTGTTATCTTACAAACGGTTTCATTTCCAACATTGGCTATTGTACCGGTAAGGATGAAGAACAAGCACAAAAAAAATATTGCCACCACCAGACCACGGTGCACCAGTGAGGTCTGGTTTTTCTTCCCTTTTCTGGAATACAGAGACAAAAACAATGGGGGTGAGATTCAAAATAGATTTAGTTTCACTGAACAAGGTTTTTTTTTTTTTTAAAGAAAAAGAAAATTTGTGATAGTTTAATAAATTCCAAGTCAATGAAATCATAATTACCTGAGTTTACAGAGCCAATAGAAGAGAACCAAACAGCTAACTATAGACACGGCACAGCCCACAGCGGTAATGAACGTCAGAGCCTCTAGATGGCGAACTGTAGCCTTCTGTTCCACTTGCTAAAGCATTGAAGAAAAATAGACATGGTAAAATATGTATTATTCCATTTCTGTGTGTAATCCGTTAACACACTCTCCCATTGGCTATGCAAATTCCCAAGAATGAAAGAAATACCTTTTATTCATAAAGTCAGGCTCTCAGTGTAAAATATTACCAGCAAAGCTTATTACCTTAATTGACCTTAATTTTCTTGGTAAACCTACTCACCACAAGAATAGCGAAGTATGTAAGGTGATCACAATGACATTCTGTCTCTCTTTCGTTGATTTTAAGCGTATCACAACCATCGTATCTCCAAATCACTTCTTTGTCTACAGAAAAAGACGCAAGTAGAACAATCAGCAACTGCTTAAACATTTACTAGATGTCAAATACTGATTGATGATGTGTCTATGAACATAAAGACTTGAACATACCTGTTCTTGTGTCCCATGAAACACATCTTCCAGAACAGTTAGCCTGTGGAATGAAACAGAAGAGGATAGGAAAAGAGTGGCTTGGCACAAACAGTACAGTATGGAGATTCATCATAGCAATTGTAAATTTAAGCAGTCAAAAATCAATTCTGTCATAAATTAGGCCCTTTTCATTTAAATGCTAAAAAAACAAGACAAGCTATATGATGTTTATCAGGTTTCACCTCACCATCCTGGTCATGAGGTTTTCAGTGTTAAGGAAATGGAAGACATTTAGGGTGGGGGTGTTCACACTTGTAGTTTGGTTCGTTTTTTTTTTTTTTTCTAAAGAAAATAATACATTTAGTCCTGGTTTGCTTAGCGTTCACACTGTAATTTTAACACCAAACCTAAACATACAAAACGAAAACCTCTTTTATGACGTATATTGTAGAACAGAACTTGCTGTGTGCTAGGCTAAATGCGTGTGTGCGTACACAAACACCTTATAAAATATGGAAAGGAGTCAAAACAGTGTCAGGAATTCCTCCGTTTTACAAACAAATGATATCTGCTGCAAGGAGACAGGGGTTCTGACGCCAAACTGTAATGGGCAACATAGCTCCGATGACAAGAAGGTCCAGGTATTTCTTGAGCATTCTGTCCTTTATAGGGTTGCATCTTGTGACATCACGTCTTGTTTTTGGTTTGTTTAGATGTCTTTGGTCCGTGTTGCATTCATATTTCTCAAACTAAACCAGAGTTCTTTTGAAAGCTGTTTGTTTGGGGCGCACCAAGGTTCGGATGACAGCGTTCACTCTTATTCAAATAATAAACCGCACTGTCAGAGCTATTGCACCAGATTTTGTCTTAATCTAACCAAGTGTGAACAACTCTTAGTCTTCTCAGTGCAAACATGATGTGAGCTACAGTTGTTGCTAAGCTTATGAATAGCACGTTATCACCATAACAAACGTGGTATAACTTGAAAAAGTAACAAAAAAATACTACTAAACATGCTCAAACATACTTACTGGTAAGGGAATGTGATGGAACCGGATTTTGACAGGTTCTGAGAGGTTTCTGATGATCTCGTTCTCTACAGAGAGTCCAACTATGTCATCCAGAAGAGTTGAATCAGAAGGTCCCATCTATACATCACAAATACTGTTGTATCATACACTGTACATTGCTCCACATGATTTATTTCTGCTTGACAAATATTGTCATACCTGAAATAATTTCTGTTCCTTGTAGTAAGTACACACCACTTTGGATTTGATCTTTGTTGCTGATTTCAGGCAAGAGGGAAGATAAACGGAGGGTATCATGTTTGGGGCTACAGATGGATGGGCCTGGAATGCAAAACATTTATTCAAATGCAAGAAAAATACCTTTCTGTAAATCAAAGATTATTTGAACTCTGCTAATAAAATGTGAATTTAATTTACTGGCAGAGTTAAATTGAGTCCCGTGAAGCCCTCTTCCATCTCAATAACTGTGCTCTGAGCACAAGGTAGATCCACATGACCTGTTGTTCCGGATTTCATCACTGCTTCCTCTATCCTGCAAACACACACAAACACATGTATATAGACATGATCACACTAAAACAGATACACAAATGTTACTTACTGTACTTGATTCAGCATGATTATTAAAAGATACAAGAGCAAGTATTATTTAAGGCATAGATTCTGTCTGCACTCTCTAGAATGTCAGATTCATATGAACCCAAATTGCATCAATGCCACAATCCCACCACCATTTTCATTCAAAGAAAAAGGTTTATTTATAGTATTGTATTGTGGAGGGTGTGTATGTGTTATGGTTGCAATACAAACCACAGTAAATACTTACCTATTGTAACAACACAAAATGTACCCACCCATTTCTGCACTATGCATACGACGATACTCGTTTAAAGATTTTAATTTGATGTCTCAGCATATTAAATGAACATGCACAATATATGAAATAATGTTTAAGATGTGATAAATGTACTAAAAATCCAATGATGCACTTGGCAGTTCATGCCACAAATTAGAAATTAGAAAGCCATTGTAAACATATGTTTAGCTTTCTGTTTGGGGCTCAACCACTGTTTTTCACTCATTTTTAAGCTCATCCTTATTGCGCTCTTACAAGCATGCACAACATAACCTCTTGCAGTCTGCATGATTGACCACATCAGTTCATAACACTTTTAAGTAATAGCGAAACTACCAAAATAAAAGAAAATGATAATTGGCTTACATGTTTGCTCCTCTGGACTTCTGACTTGCCTCATCACAGAACTTCTCTTCTGTAAGTGGGAAAACAGATTAAACTAATTACATACTCAATTAAATACTAAACTAACTCAGAGTAACTTTTTATATCTGAAACGTATATTACATAACATTAAAAGGTCTTACTGCAGTTGATTGAATCCCCTTGAAACGTATATCTTTCCATTACATCGTTCCTGATGATATCACCATGGATGCTGCCATTCATAATCCCATACACACTAGCATTTTTCTGGTCCCCCAGTGAGAGGTCAGTGCAGCAGGATCCTTGAAGGCCTTTTGGTTCACACAGAGTGTGATTCCTTCCATTCACCTCCACTATCAGCAGGTCCAGTAGCGGCTCCCAGAACACACAGAAATTACTTTGATTTTGAAGAGCGTTTGAATCTAGGTGAATGGATGAAGATCGT
Source organism: Tiaroga cobitis (assembly GCA_030578255.1). NCBI lineage: Eukaryota > Metazoa > Chordata > Actinopteri > Cypriniformes > Leuciscidae > Tiaroga > Tiaroga cobitis. The sequence goes on from CM060597.1 coordinate 18,459,267, forward strand.
GTGCACTTCGCTGTGATCCTGCCCCGAATAGAGAGTGTGCTCTCATTTGCTGAAATCTCAATGTTCTCACAGCCTGTTCTCAAATCATACTTCAGATTTCGGGATGCGTTGCCATGCCGCCATATTCCACACATCTTAAAGTCTCTGTCATTCTCTAATGTTGCTGGAGAAGTAAATAAAATTGATAGACATACATTTTATCTGCAGAATTTTTTATTTAAAATTTTCTAACAAAAACTATCCAAAATATATATTAAAAAAATTGCACTAATTAAGTGCGCAAAAATAGATTTATTTAACAAGATACTAACAGCAATTCTTATTATGCATCATTATACATAAAAAATAAACTTAATTTCACTTCCTTGCTGGTCGCCTAGCCTACTTACCTAGACCTGAACTGAACAAAAGACAGATGATCATCCACATTCTTACAGTCTTTGGGTTCTGCTTCATTGTAGCTCATAGATGATGCCTGAAAAGCAACAGAGAACTCAGTTAGAGAGAAATGAAAATATGCACAATGACGTGCCTCGGTGGAGCCATGCAAGGGCTTCCCATATGAAAAGGAAATAATGTTATCAATATCTTGGCTGTTACTTCCCCTTACCACCTAGTTTATTGAAAAAGATACATGTCTGCATTATCTGTATAGAAAAAGAAAAAAAAGTCCTCTTCCACTATTCGTGAGATAAAAAGGCAGCCATTTAGTAACACATCTATTCCTGGACTCTTATCAATAAGAACACATACATCCAAGGGTAAAAATACATTCTGATGCATGTTTGGCTGCAACTGCCATCTCTTATCCATGAGACCAGACTTTATTTTGCAACAAAGTGACTATTGTGGTCATACAGATAATATGATGCCATCTTTATGTCACAATCTTTGTTTCATTTTGTGTAGTAATACATGAATCCTCATGGTCAAGACAAAGAGCATGTCTCAGATCTACAATAAAATGAATCATAATACACTGCCAGTCCCAATGTGCTAAAACATGTGCAAGTGACAGTGGATGAGTCAGCATGGATCACTGAGGCACAACAGATCTACAAGTCACTTTTTCAAATGTCACAGTGTTAGAAGCTGATGGTTTTTTTCTCACTTCGTTGAGAGACTATACAGACACCACAAAACTGTGATATCGCAGTTTAAAAAACCATTCAAGTTGCTCACATCTTCTCATGTAGATAGGATATTAAGTCTATGCATCAAAACAATGGCAGAATATCATTTAAGATTGAAATGGATGAAAGTGAAATGAATTCTCGAACAATATAAAATGTAGGACAGGACTTGATTTTGTCTATCAGGAATTGATTGGATCGTTGTGTTTGATCTCATGTGAGTGAGTTCGTCCCGCCCTCACGCCGAGAAACACGTCATCAGAGAAGAGAAGAGATGACGCTGCAAGAGTGAGGGGAAGTTACTTTGATTAAAGATTAAGAGGCACATGACTTTTATAATTCATTTATAATAAATACAGCAATATTCCATAAAAAATGGAATACTTTAAACCCAGATGATGGGTTTATGAATAAGACTACAGGGTTAACAGGGCAGTATGACGTTTTCACAAATGAAGTCTAACCTTCCTGTAGATAACAACAACCATAGGATCAACTACTTTAATTAGTTCTCACTTGTTTAGTGCAGATCTACCGTGTTGCTTTTCTGCATGTTGACCTTTACATCTTTCAAAAATATAAGCCAAACCTGTTGAAATGAAACTGTAGGAGAATGTAGCACACTGTTAAGATCAGACACCACTGTGGCTTTCCTGCATTTACCGACTTCGAGCGCAAACATGCGTCAACCTGTTGTGGCAGGCATTATGCAAAACACAACATCTGCAGATACTCGATTTGGTCTGACGACGAAACTACATCATGTGCTTTACCACTGCTGCTGGTACTATTATGAGATTGTGTGCTCTAGAACTAATAAACTGCTATGAAATGCATGCATGCATAAACAAAGAGAATCAGAGACACATGATATACTGTAGGAGAGATAACGGAGCTGAGAGATAATAACATAAAATGACTGCCATCTGTGTCAAGAGAACAATGATAAATCAATGATCAAAAGATCTAAACAGCAAATGTGCATGATGTATAGTATACTTCCTTTTGCCATACTGAGTCAGCGCACTTTAGAGTTGACAAAATTATGCAATAGATCTGTTTAACTGATCATTGCGTATGCAGTTTAATGGAATATGTGTGAGACAATTCTGACACTGTAGCAACAAATATTGTTTGGGTTTAAGGGCAAGCTGTCTATTAATGCATAATTTTGCACATTTTGGATACTGTGATCTGTTTTGACAAACTTTTTGAAAAGGAATAAAAAAACTTTTCGACAACAAAAACAACCTACACAACAGACAGTTGCCATCGTCTTGCCTATGTTGAGGTAAGTCATTTGATTTTATAGTTTTTCCACCCCACACTGGCCACCGGATACTATCAGGCCCCAACAACATCCTGCCATGCAAACTACTGACACACATCAATCAAGCACACTTTATTTATAGCAATTCAAAGTGCTTTTAAAGTGTAATCAAGCATTTGACAAAAATAAAAGCACTGAAAATAAAATAGATTATAATAATAGTAAAATTATATAATGGAGTAATATAAACAGATACATTCTCTACATAGATTGGTTGCTTTTCCACAAGCTAAAAGAGAGCTTATTAACCAATTAATAGGTTTTTACCTTAGCATAAAATTTTACAGTATATAGGCACACCTGTTCAACTGCTCGTTAACGCAAATATCTAATCAGCCAATGACATGACAGCAACTCAACGAAATTATTCATCCGAATCAAACGATCTTGTCACATCCTGTCAACAGAGATGCTCCAACTGATCGATGTTTGAAAGCAACATATAGGCTACGGACCCTTCGTTGCCTATGATATCCCACAATCCTGTGCGTTCCATTCCTTGACAGTTGAGCTAAAAAAATAAAGATGGCATCTGAAAGTTGTGGTTGGTGGTCAGTTTGTGTGTATATGTATGTATTTGACCAACTTTTTCCACTTTTGATGTAATTAGGCTGCACGATTAATCAAAAATTAAACCGAAAATGGCGATTTGGCTTAAGACTGGCATACACTGTGAGATTTTCATCCGTTTTTTAGTCGAATTATGACTCTATATCTTATAGCTTATAACTCTACAGCGTTGTCGTGCGTTGTTTGCAGCGCACAGGGGGAAACAAGAGGCGATAAACTCTCCCGACCAGCAATCTGATGGGCGGGTTCATTTCTGGCATGTCAGAAATTTTGGTAGCCTCTCGTGAGGATATCATTCACTTGAAGCAGAGCTACGAACCGGTTGCCCTAAACTCAGTGTTTTTCCCACACTGCGCCTACACGAAAACAGAAGTTAAACCATTTTATCTTTAACGCAGCAAGAAAGAAAACAAAATGAGGGAGATCTTTGAGTTCTGTAGCTATCAAACAGCTGCAATTTAGCAAACTGTTGCTTACCTCCAGTTCGTGTTGCAAAATGGATAAACCATATATTACACACGTCTACCGACCCACCAGCGTATAGCCTAGATTTAGGGTCTAGGCTTAACCGGCGCCTCTTTTGTTAATTAATTTCATTAATCATTAATTTACTCGTTTCACGTTTCCCTTTCACTTTATTTACTCATTTATTTAATATAGCCTGTTATCACGGGAAAAATGAACCGTCTATCATTTGTCAATAAAGAAAAATGTCACATCGCAATATTGGAATTTTTTCCGTTTTAAACCATGAAGGTGAGTCAGTGGATATTATACAAGCAATGTGCAAACTTTGCACGAGACTTAAGTCTCAAACCCCAGTCAATTATCACCATAGAAAGTTTCAGCAAGTGAAGACAACGAGAGATAAATCCTACTTCAACATATGCTGATAACTGTCTTCATTTATTTTCTTAATATTTCTCTTGTGACCCATTTATGTAGTGAAAAAAATTGGAAGAGAAGTATTTCGTGTTAAACAAGTTGTTTGTGAAGTAAAGCTGCTCTTAATTTTCATTGATGAGAGATTATTGCCGTGTTCGGACATATTATAGGCTACTGTTAATCATTTGAATTATAAACCTGTAATTTATTGCATAATCGACCAAAATGTTTTTAAAATTAGTTCCGATGAAGAGTAAGCAAATCTATCTAGCCTTATCTTTTATTATCCTCGCAGTGCGTCTATGTGCTATGAAATTATTAAGGTCCAAATGGTAAATGGACTGCATTTATATAGCGCTTTCACAGACCCAATGGTCACCAAAGCACTTTACATTTTGCCTCACATTAACCCACTCATTCATACACCGACGGCAGTGTCAGCCATGCAAGGCACCATCCAGCCCGTCGGGAGCAGCTGGGGTTTGGTGTCTTGCTCATTGACACCTCGACACTTGGTGAGGTGGAACCGGGGATTGAACCACCAACCATCCGGTTTGTAGACAACCTACATGAACCACTGAGCCACTGCCGCCCCAAATGATTTATTATATCAATTTAATAATAAAATTAGGCCTACCCTAATAATAATAATAATAATTTAATACATAAATTGGAAATGCTAAATCCTCTTGATCGATTGCTGATGCTTTTGATATCTCTCTGGATTCACAATGTCATCTATCGGTGCAACCTGGCAAGGGGGTTTATCGCGCACATTTCACAGGTAGGCTATAGTGTGAGCAGTCAAGTCGCAGCGCAACGATTGGACCATATAGTGTGAGCACATTGTCAGGGTCCAGCGCTGACAGTCTTGTCTGTTTTGTCTCTGTTTCATGTTTCCTTGTTTGTCTTGTGCCTGAGCACAAGGCTTTGTCTTTATTTGTGTTGGCCATGTACTCCTCTTATCCCACCTCCTTGTTACTCCGTTACCACGCCCCCCGTTTAGTCCTTGTCCAGTCCTCATTTGCTTGATTGTGTGCACCTGTTCTTCATGTGCTCGGCTCCCTTTATATTGTGCTCCTTTCCTTCATCTATTTTATGGTTCATTTTGTGTCCTATTGTGTGCTCCTGTTCGCTTTCCTGTGTCTGCATTTATCTTGGCTCTTGTTCTAGTGTATACTTGTTTCTATTTTGTTTAATTTTTTCCTCTAGTCTTGTTCAAGTTAGTTTGCCCCTGTGTCTTGTTTTTCTCTTTTGATTTCATATCTACTTTGATTTTCACCTCCAGTATCTAGTTTCCTGCAAGGTTGTTCTTTGTATTTTATTTGTTTGCAAGTTCCAGTTATTTCTATTTTTTTTCCATCTAGCCATAGTTATTTACATCAGGCTTTAGTTTGCCTCTTGTTTAATTTATTATCTTCTTCCTTGTCTTGCTCTGTTATCTTATTGTGTCTTGCCTTGAGATTGTCTTGTCCCTGCATCTTGTGGGAACAGTCTGATTCTCAAGTGTCAAGCCTCTGGTTCTGTGGCAGCAAGACTGGTGCTACATCAAAGAGATCATCAAGCCTTTGGTTCCTTGTGTTCCTGCTTGTCTTCCTCCCCATCATCCCACCTGGTGCCTCTCCCTCTGCAGTCCTCAATCCCGTTGCCACCCCAGGAATAGTCTCAGCCTCAGACGTCACGCCCACAGACCATTGGATGAACGTCTGATGCATGGTACATTTTTCTAGAAACACTTCAGGAGTTTTGAAGTCGTGATCTGTCGCCCAAACCCCTTGTGGAAAAAGAACGCCGTTGTGTTTACAACTTGACAATGAGCACTTCCCAGGATCAACTAAACGCTGGATTTTCAAAATTATGTGAAGTTCGCGGCTTCATTGTTGCAGTAAACTTGCACAGTCTTCAACGAATAATTTATTAGATGCATGCCGGTCTGTTATTGTAGAGACATCGACATTATATTTTCACGCCCCTAAACATAACGAACTGTGATTAGTTGCGTTACATGTCAGTCAAACGTCCTCTTGAGCGGTCCTTGGCCAAGAAAAGCTGCGATAGTCCAGACCTTCTGCCCTCAGTCTGAAGGTCTGGCTATGCGCGACTGGTCTCAGTGGTCATCCTCCCTGTCTGTCATCGTATCGTCTGCCCTGCCCTACTGTTTGAATTGTTTAACACCTCGCTCTCCTTGTTGTGCCCTGTCTACAGTCTGGTCAATAAAACATCACTGCTCATTCTGCGTCTGAGTCTTCTCTCTCTTGCAGAACTGTGACACACATAGCTTGTGAGCTTTTGCTTTACATCGCATGCTATCTATTTGTACAGTGTGAGTTGGAAACCTTGCTGAAATCATGAGCTATTACATACGTTACGAGTCAGTTAACCTGATAATTGCGTCAAAGCAGCTGGTAGTGCACGCCTGCACGGCGAGTCAGCGGCAATCACATGTGCTTTGCTTTCACACTGAACATGCAAACTGGAGCCTTCAATGTTGCTGCAATAGCTTCGGATAGAAAGAAAGAAAATAAAAAGATGAGTGTGCAAATGATTTGGTGAAAATCAGAGAAGAACAAAGAACACAGATCAACAAAAACAAGAGTGTATTTTTGTGTGTCAGTGTTTGCGCACGCTAGGGTTGCAGCTACTGGCCTATAACAATATGCATAGCTAATGCCCCGTTTACACGAAGGGAAGATGCAGATATTTCCCTGCCGTTTGGCCTCTCATTTACACGAAAACTCAGTTATCACAGAAAACGATTATTTCTAAAAACTCCGGCCTAAGTGGAGATTTCTGATAACGGCGGTTATGTGTTGCCGTGTCAACTGGGAGAAATGGGGTTTTAGGTTCTCAAACGTCACATTATGCGCCAGAAAATGCTTAATGTCATGTAAGTGCCCAGTTTGGCATAGTTATGATGGCGCTCGACAGCGTATTTATGCGGGTTAATGTAAATGACAACTTTTTTGAAAACGATATTGTGTGCACAATGTTATTATTGAAAACGGAGGAGGAGGGAGGGAGGAGGGAGGAAGGAGGAGGGAGGGAGGGAGGAAGGAGGAGGGAGGGAGGGAGGGAGGAGGGAGGAGGGAGGAGGGAGGAGGGAGGGAGGAGGGAGGAGGGAGGAGGGAGGGAGGAGGGAGGGAGGAGGGAGGGAGGGAGGAGGGAGGGAGGGAGGGAGGAGGGAGGAGGGAGGAGGGAGGAGGGAGGGAGGGGGGAGGAGGGAGGAGGGAGGGGGGAGGGAGGGGGGGAGGGAGGAGGGAGGGAGGAGGGAGGGAGGGAGGGAGGGAGGAGGGAGGGAGGAGGGAGGGAGGAGGGAGGAGGGAGGGAGGAGGGAGGAGGGAGGGAGGAGGGAGGAGGGAGGGGGGAGGGAGGAGGGAGGGAGGGAGGGAGGAGGGAGGAGGGAGGGAGGAGGGAGGGGGGAGGGAGGAGGGAGGGGGGGAGGGAGGGGGGAGGGAGGAGGGAGGAGGGAGGGAGGGAGGGAGGGAGGAGGGAGGGAGGAGGGAGGAGGGAGGAGGGAGGAGGGAGGAGGGAGGGAGGAGGGAGGGAGGAGGGAGGAGGGAGGAGGGAGGAGGGAGGAGGGAGGGAGGAGGGAGGGAGGAGGGAGGGAGGAAGGGAGGAGGGAGGAGGGAGGGAGGAGGGAGGAGGGAGGGAGGAGGGAGGAGGGAGGAGGGAGGGGGGAGGGAGGAGGGAGGGGGGAGGGAGGAGGGAGGGGGGGAGGGAGGAGGGGGGGGAGGAGGGAGGAGGGAGGAGGGAGGAGGGGTCGGGGGGGGAATATTCGTTTCTCTAAATACCCGGCTATGTGTTAATGTGGCCTATAAAAGTCTAGCCCAGGGACGTGCACAGGGGGTTTGCTCAGGTTGCCCGGGCAACTGCCCATATGCCCTTCTCGACTCACGTTGCCCTTCCGAGGGAAAATAAATAAATAAATAAATAAATAGTACAATGGATGCAGAATTTAACGTAGGCCTGGATAAAAAAAAATATATAATAAAAAAAAAATCGCAAAGCCTCATTCACTTCCATTCGGGCACCGAAAGTAAAAGTCAGTAGGGGAAGGGCAAACTCTGGTTAGTGGCTGCAGCGCTGCACGTGACCGGTATAGCAGTCGATTCTGTTCTTTACCGGAATTCCTGTTCCCTTTACGCAATCATAATACAAATCATGCGTAGTTGCCCAGTTACCATACGTACCATCAGAACTGAATACGAGCAAGAAGCACAACTGAATGTACGGGAAGCCAAAACGTTAAAAAAAGGATTGTATTTTTTCCCGAAATCTAAGCGTTTTGATTTTTTAAATTTTTTTTATTAGAAGCGAGTTTTTCCCCATCTGTCAATTCAATCCAGATTATTTCTTTTCAAATTCAAAATAAATAAATTAATTAATTAAAAATTAAAAAACAATAAACAATAATATGAGGAACTCTTTTTCTCATTTGGTGACATTTAACAATATTGTTAATACATTTTGTATACTGTTTACAAAGTTGTATATCATAAACCTGTCATCTCTGACATTTTGCAATCTTTATAAATAATAATAAGACCATAATATGAGGCATTGAGTTTGGACATAAACACGGTCAGATAAGGCAATTTGTATGGGCAAAATGCCCTTTATTAGGTCAAAGCAACTGCCTCTCAAAATCCCTGTGCACATCCCTGGTCTAGCCTATGAGACGTGGTTGTGTAGGATTTGGCAATAGGGGACAGCCTATACCCTGGTCAAAATCGGCCGATTCCCCAAATTTTTAAACATGTTTGAAAACTATCGGGAGGTAAGGATGCTCGTAATATGCTCGGCTCCGCACGTAATTCTTCTCACACAATGCGAGCCGTGATCATACGAGCATCAATGATTTCCAAGCTATTTCTCCACAGAGAAAAAAAATTACCTGCGAGCTTGTACGACAGCAAAAATCACAACATGTGCCCCTGGCTTATCCTTGCAATTTTCCTAAAATAAATTTCTGTAAAATAAAAATATTATATTATTATTATTGTTATTTTCTTATTGTATTTTTTCTTAAATACTCAATGTTTTATTTTTAATAATAAAATGATTACAATAGTAATATTTCTAATTTTGTTTTATATTTTAATTTAGCAGTAATTATTTATTATAACTAATAATTATTTGTCATATTAATATATAAGCAAAAACAAGCTGGGTGATATAGGATGCACCCAAATGAAAATTCTTCCCCGAAACCGAAACATTCTGGATGAAAATCGAAACTGAAAATGACTTTCCTTATTTTTTTTCTATTTGTCTATTTGTTATTTTAAATAATCTTTTTGTATAATTGTATTTTAATTTGAAAATTGAACGTGCAGTTTCACACAAACCAAAACAAAAACAAACATTCCAGCTTGGAAATGCACATTTCAAAGTAAAATAACTGGCTGTAGAAGTGTTTTTCAGAGAAACGAGTATGTGAACTTAGTTTTGAGACTGAGTATGTTTCCTCAATATATGCAAACATATTATGGTATTTATATGCTTTAGTAGAGTGAAAAAAGTTACATACAGCACCTTTAAGACCTCTTTTCTCTTTCGCCCAAATACCGGTCGATAATTTCGGTGCATATATATATAATAATCGCATTTTAAATTTCAAACGCAATTTTAATTTTAATTTAATTTTAATTTTAACCAGAAAAATTGCAACTACATTTTTCCCCCCTAAATCATGCAGCCCTTATTTCTAGCGAGAAATTAGTATTGTAGTAATTGAATATTCTCTAAGTTATCACCAAAGCTCTCAATATTTTGTTGTAGATCATTAAACAGTTATGTTGCTTCAGAAGACTGCCCAAAATCAGTTTCAGCAAATATCTTTGTGGGCAAACGCTGCCTGCAAAGTCATCGCCAGTCAGCTGCCTAAGCTTTCGGATGCAGCCCTGGTCAAGACAATCTGCTGAATTTCAAACTGAGCACCAGAATGGGGAAGAAAGGTTATTTCCGTGACTTCGAAAGTGGAGAGGTTGTTGGTCTTTGAGTAATTCAGAAACTACCGATCTTTAGGGATTTTCACGCACAACCATAGGGTTTACAGAGAGTCAGAAAAAGAGAAAATACCGGTATCCCGAGAGTGGCAGAGGTCAGAGGAGAATGGTTCCTGCTAATAGAAAGGCAACAGTAACTCAAATAACCACTCGTTACAACCAAGGCATGCAGAAGAGCATCTCTGAACGCACAAGTTGAACCTTGAAGCAAATTTCAATATCAAAACATGTTGCTATAGCTCTAAACAAGTGAACTCAATAAAACTGAGGTTACAATTTGCACGGGCTCACCAAAATTGGACAAAAGAAAATTGGAAAAAATCAGATCTCAATCCAATTAAGCACCTTTGGTATATGGTGGAGTGGGACGTAAGATTTGCACAACGTATGTGCAGCTGACAAATCTGTAGCAACTGTGTGATGCTATCATGTCAATATGGACAAAAATCTCAGAGGAATGTTTCCAGCACATTGTTGCCACGAAGAAAAGAAGGCAACAGGAGTCCAACCCGGTAGCAAGGTGTACCTAATAAAGTGGCCGGTGAGTGTACACTGTAAAAATGATTTTATGCTATGGTGTGTGTGTCTTTGTCCAAACATGTCAGCAATGCACTGTATAAAAATTACAGCCCAATGTGGCTATTACAGAGCAGCATATCGACTACCACTGAGAGTAGCCAGTTCCTCTGTGCTATGTTTGAGAAGGGTGCGTCTATGCCTCCGCCTTTTCTGGCCCTCTCTGCCTCTGCCATTGTTCCAGCTATGTGGACCTCACAGCAGTCAAAGAATGTCCCTCCAAGTACCACTGAAAGAAAGCTGGTGAAGTCCATTTATACAGGGAGCATGTTGCCAGTTTTAAACTGCGCAATAAAAGGAATTTTTTGAAAATATTCATAACGTTCTCTCACCTATGTTATTTCCCACTCTCCAGTCATTAAAAAACAAACCATGCACAATCATATAACACTTTCTCTTTTAGTTATAATGACTCTGTGGAAATTTGAATGACCTCTGTGTTGTGAAGTCATGATGAGTCTTTCAGCTACCTGAATGTCGTTGCTCTGATAAAATCTCTTGAAATGATTGTTGAACTTGTTTTGAAGTCCTATATATAAGCCTCAAGAGAGATAAACCACAGAAGATAGTACAGTATTTCCACGGCTGATGTTGTGTCTAGCAAAGCTAACAACCCGCACAGAACAAGAATGTGAACTTTGAGATGAACTAGGTCACGCTATTGTGCTTTTCCTTTGTGACATCAGTGCCATACAAAAAAGAGAGAGGCCTTTCAGCTCACTTCATTCTGAGCTGAACTGACAAGTAGCAGGGACTGAGGGCCAAGGTCTTTCGATCATTTAGTGTCGAATGCACTGAAGCTAAGCTCCCTTACAGCGAAAAACTTACTGACGTTTAGTTGCACAGATCAAACCACCATGGTTCAGACAGGAAAACCAACATACACTACAAACCATAAAGAGAAACTAAAATGAAAACATCTTCGATTGGAATTTAATAAGCATACCAGCAATTCTTAAAGGACATTTCTTATGTATCTAAATTCAACTCGAATTTGCAGAAATAATAAAAGCACATATGACAGTTGTAGTCACAGGCTCAATCTTCTCAGTCAGTTATAGAAGGCAGATAAAGGAAGCATTCCTTTCTATTGAGGCGGACTGACTGGGGGGGTTACAGGATTGTCGAGGGTTTCACTAAAGCACACAGTCTCAGTGTGTCTTTGATTTGTTCATAGCCTCGGAGTAAATATGCGGGTGCTGCTCCTCCACCTGCGCTCCAATTTCCCCAAGGAGATCCTTGTCTCATATTACTGCAGTGAGCGTGAAATGTCGAAACGAACATGAAAATAGAGAGAAATGCATGAGAAAAAACTGCATGATTATCTTATAAAGGTTGAGGTTAGCTCAGGTCAAATCTAGCCCTGTTAAAGGTTATTGCATGTTAAGATGTGTTAATGTGTTACTTTAAGCTCATTAAATGGTTTATTTGGTATTCATTTAACAGAATTTGGCCATTTTGAGAGTTTCTTCTTTTAGTGTACTTGCAAACACATGCAAAACATGAGGGAAAATACAAAAACCCAGCCCATTTATTTGAATACAAAGGAATTACGGGAGACTGGGGCTAGTTGTCACAGGGGCTATATCTCAGGGGTTTTTTTTTTTTCATTTCCTATGTTATTTCATGCATGGCTCTGCATTTTTTTTGTTTCACCTTTTGAAATCACTTTATTTGAGCATTTTATATTTCATGATCTATAAATTTCATGATTTATGAATATTCAAAATATCTTGTTTTCAATTATCACAAATTCATATTTTAATATTTCCTAGGTTTTGTGTAAATACATCAAGTTTACACACATGGGTCTAAAATGACCCATCTATGCAAGCGTGATAAAACAAAAGAATAAAGAAAACTTTTTGTTAAAATAACCATTGTCACAGTTGTTTAGAATCAGCACATTTACTGTAACACTTGAAATATGTTTATTGGCCACTTTGTCACGCATAACACACATATAACCGATAACACTGAAATTGAACTGTAGTGTAGTGCAACTGTAGGGGGATTTCCCCACCACCAATGATCTCTCCACCACCAATGTGCAGCATCCACCCGGATGATGCGACAGCAGCCATAGTGCATCACACGACGGATTATGTGACCGATAGCATTGATTTATGACCATTTATAAACATTAATATGGAGGTACTGCCCAGGTAAGGTTTCTGCCCAACAGCACCAATATATACTTATAACTTTCTATTGCAACTTTTATTTTGTTGACCTAGCTAACATTAGATAAAATAAAATATGTCGACCGCAAGCTAGCTTATAGTATTGGACATGTTTCTCTTTTGCACTAGTAATGGATTTCAAGGTCAAGGTAACCTTAGCCTAAACGTTCTAATTTTAGGCTATATCTAGATGTCTTTCACAAAATATCAAATATTTTCTGTGACAAAAAATGTATTAAATAAAACTTACATGCATGAATTATACACAAGTAGCCGTGTTGAATTGTGAAATGTTTGGCAGGTGAATAGTTTTCTGCAGTAAATATATTTATACTATTTATAAATATCAAAGGTTCCTATATGGGTCATTTTTGACCCATGTGTGTAAAATTGATGTAGAAATACAAAAACCGTGTTTGTTTATAAAGTAAGAAAGGAAAAATAAAAATAATGATTTGTGGAAATCAAAAACAAGATATTTAATGAATACCTGGATTAATAAATGATAAAATACATTTCTTTCAAATATTAAGCAAAGAAACATGAATACGGGTCTTTTTAGACCCATGTTGCGCATTAGAAGGGTAGTGAAACAAAAACAAATTTTATTCGAAAAGTAAGAAAGGAAAAATTTAAATAAGGATTTGTAATGATCTAAAACGAGTTAATTGAGGAATACCTGGAATACTGAATGATGAAATCAATTTCTTGCAAAGATATAGAAAATGAAAACTCAGTCGGGTCTATTTAGACCCATGTTGTGCATCAAAGGGTTAAGCACCTAATTATTGTGAATTCAACCCTTCAAACTAAAATGTTCAATATCGAAATATTTTGCAATAGCTCTAAACAATTTAACACAATACAACAACACTGTAGCATCAATTATGGCAATGGTCAGCTATTTAATGAAGGTAGATTTTAAATGAAAAGGGTATTGTTCTTAGATATAAGACAGGGGCAAGTTGTCACATTTTTTATTATCAGAAATTATTATTGTTCTTACTGTGACAACCCCACATAGAGCGTTTAATAGTGTAAAGGAGTTTGATGGTGTTTGACAAATTAAAAAGTGACAACTAGCTCTACATCTCGGTTAGGCTATATCAGTTTAATCTAAACTAACGGCGAAGGTACAAATTACCCCCATTTCACAAGTAAAAAAGCAAAAGGGATGGATTCTGATAAAAATGTATGAAACCATACAATTCACACTCTAACACCTTTCTCACAGAGTGTGATCGGAGATCATATCGTGCATCACATTGGCAAACATTTAGAGAAATTGTCTTACCTTTCACGTAGAAAGCGTAGAACACTTGCTATCTGCCCCTCGTAGCCTACACAAAACAGTTGGTTTTCGGAAAACGGTCAGGGAAATCGCGTAAAAGGTCGCTGGTTATTTTGAAGTAATGTTCCCGATGAGACAGTAGCCTACATGTCAAAACACGCGTAATGTAAAACCAGTGGAAGAGCGATAAACGTAAGTGACTTCCACACTCAGACACCGCGCGCACAGTGACTCAGTCAGTCCCTCAGAGCGTGTGAAAACTCAACTGAAGGAGCTCGTGTCACATTATCATGTAGGCTAAGGCTAGTCATGCGAAAAGCCTATAGGAGCTGAACAGTCAGTCTCATAGATACACTCCTTTAAAGCGAATAGATGACAGCATTAAAGCTTGATGGTAAAAAAAGTTGTCAAATTAAACTATTGTAACATATGGTTCCCTGTTTTGTGCTATATTTGTGAAATAGAAATTACACAAAGGTTATAGGCTACAGCAGGTAGGCCTACTATATAGAAAGTGGGGTGCAATGCCTGTGAACACTGGCTATAGCCATACAGTAGGTTAGCAAATAGGCTTTCTTTTTTGCATTACAAATAAAAAATACAGACAAACTGATGCAAAACAATTCTTTCCTTGCTGTTATCAACATGGTCTTTTCAAGGGCAATCTCTTAAATGTCTCTTTTAAACCCTACCATAAAGAATAATGTTGATAAGATTCCATCGCTAGGTGGACAAGTAGGAGAGGAAGAGCTCTCTCTCTCTCTCTCTCTCTCTCTCTCTCTCTCTCTCTCTCTGTGTGTGTGTGTGTGTGTGTGTGCGCTGTCCGTTGATCAGTTAGAGCACCTGGCTTCCTGTGCGTCTCAGCATTTATGAAGGCCAAAGTCTGACAAAGGCTTTTCTGTTTCAGGAGACTGATGTTGAAAGACCATAAATATAGAGTCAGACATTTACACTTAGGTCATGTTTTATTGGTTTTAATTGGTTTAAGTCTCTTATTGCTGTGTTCAGAAACATTAGTAGCTGTCTGATCTAAGTCATAGCTCTTAGACAGACATTTTTATAAAACGTAACCCAGGAAATGTTACATACAAAAAAATCTAAATCATAGTCAACCTGTGTTATTTCTTTTTATACAGAACTGAAAGCTCTAAATTGGTTTCCACATCCTGAAAAGAACTAAGAATTTCCCGTTCGCTATTTAATATTCATGGTTAAGCTATAGACAATGTGTAACTTGTTCCCCAACAGGACATTAACTCCTTTCAGTGAGGTTTCAAATTGCTACGGAAGCGTTTATGTCTGAACATGTATGCAGGATGAAAAAAACCCCAGCTTTTTCACACAGCTCCAGACTTTCTTTTAAGAATCTTATAATGGATCTAATTTGCAAAGTTGTGAGTTTTATTGGACTTTAAGGTCACAACAGCTCCAACGTAGCAATACAGAAAATTGCTTTACGACGGCATGAGGAAAGCCTGTCTAATGTATTCACAGTATTTTCACACCATGGCTCTGCCTCTGTGCAATGAAGCAGTAGCTGAAAAGCAATTCTACAGCTCATGCACAGTCAGACATTTTTGGTACACTATGCCATTCTCTACAGTGTTCCACTACTTTGGCCTAATCTAAAGCATCACGAAACAGATGGCAGCTAGTGCAGATGGTATATAGTGTGATGGCAACCAACAAAGGCAGTGGTTCCGCTCTTTTGTTGCCTCTTTCAACCGTCGTGAAGTAGCGTTGACTCCCACTGTGTAAATCCATGGTGATCTCACAGGCCAGGGGAACTCCAAATTCATGTTTATAAAGAGAGATTAAGGGTACCAGCATGAAAGAGTTCTGCACTCATGTACAAACACAGACACAAAAATGAAAACAGATTCAAGCCCACGTACCATAAAATGCTTCTTAATCAGATAATGAAAATAACTTTGAGATGTTTGGACAAGACAAGCAAATTCACTAGTCCTACACCTACCGATTGTTCTATTTGTGGACTCTGAAACGTTAAACATCTATGTTCCTGTTTTGTACAATGCTGTGTTGCTTATACAAACATGAACATGCTTTAATATTTTACTTTCCTGTTCAAAACAAATGTTCAGAACAGTCACCTGTTTTTCTTTGTTCCATTTTCCCGCTCCTCATTTGTAACTTCTGATTAACAAGTCATCACCTGCTCCTCATTTGAGTCCTATCACCTTCCTCCTTTTCATTCAGTTGGTGTCTGGTATTGTTCCTGTATCTACACTGCATTCCTGCTATTGGATTAACTAAGTTTGTTTTATTAAAGAACCTTTTTTTTTGGTGGAAACTTGTTTAATAATAATAATAATACATTTGAGGGGGTGGTGAGTTTGTGGATGGCCTTGAATGTTAACAGAAGGATTTTGAATTGGATACAGAACTGGACCGGGAGCGAGTGAAGTGATGTTGTGGATGGTGGGGGTTCGAGTTATGATGCGGGCAGCTGAATTCTGGACCAGTTGAAGTTTATGAAGGGATTTGTGAGGGAGGCCGAAAAGGAGAGAGTTGCAGAAGTCCAAACGGGAAATGACAAGACTGTGGACAAGGACGGCGGCAGTGTGTGGGGTAAGGGAGGGATGGAGGCGATTAATGTTTTGTAGATGGAAGTGCAGACCGGCTAATGTTATTGATGTGGGACTGAAAAGATAATGTGCTGTCAAAGATAACAACCAGACTCCTAACCTTTAATTTATTTCATAAATTATGAAAAGTAGGGGCCCCAGGACAGAGCCCTGGGGCACACCTGAAGTGACGATGGAGGGACTGGATTTGAAAGACTTAAATTGGATGAACTGAACGCGGCCAGAGAGGTAAGATGTGAACCAGTCTAACGTAGTATATAGAAGATGAAGATCATCTTCATCTGGACCTGATCGTGACAAACACCCAATTATCTCATAAAAAAATATTTTCTGAGCTTTTTAAAAATGTATTTTCATGTATTTTCTAAATGTCATGTTTAATTCAATATTACTTGCCTTTTTTTGTAATTATTTGAAATAGTTTCAAAGTAAATCCTACACCAGTTTTTTTGTCAGTTTATGAACATATCAGTATATTTTTCAAAACCATATTGACTCTATGTCATTGATACACAACACCAGTGGCATATGCTGAAGTTCCACTAGCCTTGTGCTGTATCTTGTAAGCATTTTTCTCTCCATTTCTACTTCTCTCTTTTTTAAACTATTATAGCTTTCTGTTTCTTTTCTCAATCCCTCATCCTACTGTGGTAAGTCAGAAGGTTTTTGTATGTCATTGTGGTGTTTGCTCAGCAGTAGCAATTGCATGATGTCTGAAACATACAGTCTATGGTCATCAGCTGGTTAGCTTGCCAAATGACAGATGGGTTTACCAACATCTACAAATGGATACACTCACCCCTGCATTATTCAAATTCATTCAAAGACAGAATCAGCTGCTCTCGCCTTGTGATTGCAACTGGGAATTGGCCAGTCTACTGTCACCATGGTTATTTGATTGACTAGTGACATGCTGTTTAAATCTGGTCCCAAGGGGGTCTGTGGTCGTTTCTGGGACTGCCAGCGTTGTAAGTGGTGAATTACTGTGGTTTATTAATAGCTTAGACTGAAAGGTTGCCAGGGTTGCCTTAATCTGATTTTATTACTGCAAGTCCACTGCATCAAAGAAATGAAATAGATAATATTTATTGCATAGCCTACATAAGCAAATTTACATTGACAACATAGAATTGAAGTAGAGCCACACTTGGAATTCTTTTCTGAAACCCCTGAAGATATTGATTGGGTTAATGTTCTACAGCTTTAAGGATTACGTAACCACTATTAAATGTCAAATTGTATCCCGCCCATGTAAACTGTGTTTACTGGAGCAGTTCAAATGCTTAACAGGAAGGAAGGAAACACCACTTAAAAGATAGCAGATAAATTAGTAAAAATGTGATTTTTAGAAATCATAAATGAAAACATTTCAGCCCACCTCCCTTGAGCACACAGAGGAAGACATACAGTAATATCCTGATATGGGCCAATGCAGGTCGGATTTTGCTACACGCGTCACTACTTACAGCCACTAGAGGTCACCATCACCAACCTGTTTCTACATGTACTCAGCAATTTTAGTTTAATTATTTAAAAAAAAAAAAAGAATGTCTATGTAATTTATTTAATCTGTGCTAAATGTAACCATTAGGTAGTACCAAAACAAAGTTAGCAGTAGGCTAGATATTTCCATTGAGAAACCTGCTCACTGATATAACTAAAGTCTTAATTTCCTGTGTAGGGCCTACATGATTGTAAACATATTTTTTTTTAAATGATACTGCTGTTACTGTAAAAGGATCTTGAGTATAGCTAGAGAGCAGCTGTTCAAAGCAAGAGCATAATTGCAAATGTGATATTGATTTTAGTTCCAAAAACAAGAGGTCAATATTGAATAACTTACCATTTAGAGACAGTATTGGCAGTTTCTTTGTCTATATTTGCTCCACCAATAGAAATAGTTACATACGAGGCCAATGCTCTTGCGCTTTGAGCAAAACAGTGTCCTTCCTGAATTCATCAGTTTTTTATTGAATCGGTTAATGAATGATTCAATAACTCACTCATAATATACAAATAAAGACTTGTCGCTTCCTATATTGTTGTACTCAACAACAATCATGTGTAACTGACAAGGAGTGTAATTGGAGACAGTCAACAATGTCAGTTTTTGCAAGTTAGTTTCAATAAATGTCTTTTTTTTTTTTGACTGGACATTTAAAAGAATAGTTTAATGTTTTCACACAAAAAGCAATACAATTCCAAGCAGTCGATATGTGCCACAAAGAGAAAGCTTACTAAAAGACATACATCAACAACACCCAATGGAATATTCAGGGTTTTGTTAATCATACTAAACAATCACAAAGCTCTTAAAATATAAAAAATGTAATTTATAGTAGACAATATTTTGTACATATTTTTAAAAGATCAGCAAATATGATTAAAATATAAAAATAAAATTTATATTAAAAATATATATTTTTAAAAGCTCAGTGAACATGTATACTGCAAATATTGGTCAAATATTTTTTTTTGTTCATTACTGTAACCTCAAATATACAAACTCAAAGATTACATAGCCTGCAGCAGATTTACACAAAATATTGCTGAAACAAGAGTTTCTTGAAAAAAATGAAGCTATTACTTTAGATTAAAAAAACACAGCATAATAGACCATCCCTTGACTGTGTTCTGGAGCACAATGTCATCTGAGAAACATTGAATATTATGACCATGAGAGCATTCGACGCAGTAGGCCTATAAAACACCATTTCTGCACTGTAACATAACAGATCCTGTACTGCCCCCATCCAAACTCAATTCACATCTCTTTTCATCCATTCAAGAGTATAGTATCGCAGCATGAGAAAACATCCTCTTTAGATACAGAAACATTGATTATTATATAGATTATAATCAATGATTGAGAATTATAACTCTAAAAGGCTTCTCAACTCATTCGCATGCATCAATATCTGACACGGACCTAATAAGTTACTGTTCCTATTTGATTATGTCACATGACACAATAACCTGACAAGGCCAGTATTTGATCTATCAGTAACACTTTAGAATACTGTTCCTTCATTAGTGAATATACTACACAGGAACAAATTTGAGTAACGCGCTATTAACATTCTAGTAACTATTAACTAAAAAGAAACTCTGATTAACAAATTATTAAGTAATAGCGCTCAGTTGAATGTGGTAGTTCACAATTAGCTAATTAGTAACTACTATTTTTTTCATACCTCCCAGAGAACTACTATCTACAGGTTCATAATTAACATGCATAATGCATAATTTATAATAAAATGTAACGGTAACTCACTAGTAATGACTCAAGTTCTACTACATACTTCTAAAGGAACTACTAATTATTTGGATCAGTATTCTAAAGTGAAAAACACGATATCTACCTAATATTGACTGAAGTCATAAGCTTTTGTAAGATTTTGAAAAGTCATTACTAGTGTGTTCCCATGATCTTCACTTTAGAATGCTGATCCAAATAATGAGTAGTTCCTTTAGAAAGATGTAAAGTAACAGTTGAGTCATATCCAAAATCTTATAAAAAACTTCAAAAGCTTACAGTGACTTCAGTCAATAGGTAGTTATCAAGCTTTTTACTTTAGAATACTGGTCCAAATTATTAGTTGATCCTTTAGAAGGATGCAGTAACATTTGATTACTTACTGAGTTACACCTTATATTATACATTATGCATTATTAATATTAATTATGAACCTGTATAGTTCTTAGTCTTCAGTGAGGAATGAAAAATATCAGTTACTAACAGTGAACTACCACATTCGACTGAGCGCTAATACTTACTAATTCGTTAATCTTGAGTTTCTTGTTAGTTAATAGTAGTTACTAGAATGTTAATAGTGTGTTACTCAAATTTGTTCCTGTGTAGTTATTCATTAATGAAGGAACGGTATTCTAAAGTGTTACAGATCTTTCTTATATATTTTAAACAACAATTTAATGAAAAAAAAAAAACTCACCTTGACAGGCATTAATCCAGAAAAGGAAGAGGGTGGCCTCTGTGAGAAGAACAAAGTTGAAGAGGCCCCACGTCGTGCCAAACAGACAAGTGAGACCCCAGATGCTGAGAAAAGCCATGCGGTTATTCCTCCACTTGGTCGGTTCCGTATCTTTGTAGCCACAAAGAAAAGCATGACTGCACCAGAGCTCAACACAACTGCCAATAAGCCAATATTAAAGGGTAAGTTCCATGGGCGTCAGTTTGGTTTGAAATGTGCTGGGGACAGAGACGTATTCGGAAGTGCATTTTCAAAAGTGCTGGGTACAATGAATGACATTATTTTTTTCTCTCTCTTTCGCGCAGATCATGTTTTGAAAGACGATGTAACGTTACTGTCGCTTAATGTAAATAAATAAAAATGTATACAAACATGTGATGATGTCTGACTCGTTTTATGTTGAACTTGAAAGCCTTAGGTTTTTAAAAAGCATTAGACATACGAGTAGCCTATGACCCACTATTCTGCTTCATAAGATAAGTAACATTGACAATATGACACGACGTGGTTTAATGTAAACAATGATTACCAAATTTCTCTCTCATATTGCTCCTCATAACAACTGAAAACTGTCCAAAAAAAATCGCCAATTGACAACACAACTTCTGCGTTCTGCACTACAATTTTGCCAAGATTGAAAAAGCAAAAATATGTGTCGCACAGATGAACGATGATCACACCATGATCTGACACTGCATCCATCCAATCGTATCACCATTTTGACCAAAACTTGAAAGCACCCCGCCTCCATCATCATCCTCATCACAACTATTCCAGAATTCAGCAATAGATTCAAGCAATAATTAAACAAGATACTGACTACTCCACGATCATCTCCGACTCCACCAATGCTTGCTGTACGAACGCAAACCGTAACTAAGTTAGCTGAGTAAGTTGGTGGCTAAGGCAAGGCTAACATGATGTATTGCAAGAGAAGAGTTAAAACAGCTGATCCGTTGTGTACAAATGCACAAGACTATAGCCACAATACCAGCAAAACTTAAGTAATAAACATTGTTTTAACTTTCCACTGTTTATAGGAAAATGCAAGTAATCGCGTCGGCGCCTCCATGTCCACACTCCGCACAAACACTTGGATATGCGCCTAACAACAGTGAACATATATATCTAGGTTTACGTTAGAGAGCGAGCGTTTAGACGGATAAGTCCTTTTCACGTTTAACAAATCAAATCATGCATTGTAATTTGTCTACATGCCTGCGAGTAAGCGCTGCTCCAGTTTGAAAAAGGCGAGACGGTAAAAGCATGACGTTAGCCAGCGATCGCGTAGCGAGAGAGGGGGGTCTGGGATGCAGAGATATTTGCTGCGTCTTTATATTAACATTCCTGATTGTTTGAATGATCAGCCCTCGGGAGCCCCCTTAAAATGCGGAACCTTGGCCGGAAATTCTCTGCCTCGGCTCATCCCAGCAGACTATGTAGTTCCCGCTCGTTCACTGTCCATGCTAAGCTGTCAGTGTCAGCTCATTTAAAAAAATAAAGGAGTTTAAACAACAAAACACATCCACTTGCATATATTTGACAATCGGAATATCAGATATGTCATGCTATAGCAAACAAATTTGTGAATATTTTGAATAAAAAGGGAAAATGACAAAAGCAGATCATTCATTATTCAGTGCTGTTGTGGCTGCGGTGTCTCACGTGACAAGCGATGACACGTCACCATGGAAACCAGAGTGCAACATTTCTAAATAACGGTCGCCTAGAAATATTCACACTGGGTGGTCAGCCAGAATATTTTAAACTTGTGTGAAAGCCAAGGGTTAAATAAAGAAGCGCGATAGTCAGCGAGAATAAAACCAGCATCCAGCATCATGCCAAAAAAAAGTGGTGGGTACAAAATGACTCATCACGAAATCTGGTGGGTACGCGTCCCCACCGTCCCCACCGAAATCGACGCCCCTGGTAAGTTCACCCAAAAATGAAAATTAAGTCATAAATTACTCACCCCCATGCTGTACCAACCCCGTAAGGCCTTCGTTCGTCTTCGGAACACAAATGAAGATATATGGTACAGCATGGGGGTGAGTAATTAATGACTTAATTTTCATTTTTGGGTGAACTAACCCTTTAATTAGGAAATGGGAATCCAACATCCAACATCTATATAAAAAAAATTTAAAAAAAATAAAAAGATTTTTTTTTTGCAAACTGCATGGTTACAGATTAAGTAAGTCTGCGTATAAAATATAGACTGGTGGCATCTTCACTTGTCATAATATTCCTAAATCCATAAATATCACCTATAGAGAGCAATCTACAAACTGGGGAAAAAAGTTGAATTATTTACCTTAATTAAACATTAGGAAATTTAGCAGTTTTGGAAAGGGTTCTCTGGACAACAATTTATGATTTAAATATCTCACCAAAGCCTGACAAGTAAAAGACCCATGGAGGAAGACGTGAGGTGAATACACAGCACACTAACAAGAACGTGTGAAACATTTCCACAGTCATCCAACAGAGTGTGCTGAGTAGCGAGTAGTGCAAAAGAGTTCCTGTTGTCTTACAAACCGTTTCATTTCCAGTGTTTGCTAGTGTACTGGTAAGGCTGAAGCACAGGCACACAAAAAAATTTGCCACCACTAACCCACGATGCACCAGTAAGGACTGATCTTTCTTTCCTCTGGAGACCAGAGAAACCTATGGAAGCCCGTTACTATGGAAGCCCATTCCCGCCACATAAGAAAAAAAATCGAGCATTCTTAAGTCATAATTATGACATAAAAAGTCGAATTTATGACTTACTAAATCGAAATTATGACTTTAAAAGTCATAATTATGAGATACAAAGTCAGAATTTTGACATACTAAGTCGAAATTATGACTTATTAAATCGAAATTATGACTTACTAAATCGAAATTATGACTTTAAAAGTCATAATTATGAGATAAAAAGTCGAAATTTTGACATACTAAGTCGAAATTATGAGATTAAAAAAATCGAAATTATGACTTTAAAAGTCAAAATTATGAGATAACTAAATCGAAATTATGACTTGTCGATCGATCTTCAGGCTTCACTCGACAGGATCACACAACATGACACAGGATAACATGTAGCCTATGCGTCCATTGAATTGAGAACACATTAAGGCTATTTGAATCCAGTTGGATGGAATTCTTGCCTTTAGCTGAGCGGATCGAGCAAACTCACTTCTGAAAGGATTTAAGCAAAGAATTGCATTACCCAGGTAAGTCATAAAAGTAGGCTACACAGGGCCTTTGCACAAGTTAAGAATCACAAAATGAATATTATAATTCGCATAGCCTATGTTCTTATGAATGATCCCGCGTCATATTTGTTGCTAATTACATCACATTTAGAACATGGCTTGGGCGCCTAAAACACTCTAAGAATATAGGCTACAGGAAAATTAGAACTCATGTTTCAGATGTAGGCCTATAGGCCTAATAAATGATGGCATAGCCTACCATTTTATGGGGGAACCAATATAACATTTTACTTTATATAGGCTACTCCCTATACGTGAACGAAGCGGCTTATGGCCCCGCCGCCTCAAGAGCAGATTCTCTGCCGAGCCCAAGACCGAACTTGACCCGATATTTCCCGCCACTATCCTCGGACCGGTCCGGGCCTTGATCTAGAGACGTGCACTCCCAACGCAAAAGAGTGCGGCGCGGGACTAGATTTGATGGCCGAGTGCGAGCGCGGGCGGTAATGCACTCACTCTGTGTGTAAACAATTCGGGGGACTCCCACAAACTAGAAATATCTATGAATAAAACATATAAAAACGAATACATTTTTAATCATCTATTGCAGAAAAGCAACAAGAACAACTAAAATAAAATAGAAACGATTTACAGGCCAGAGTTTCTATTTATAAAATGTTTGCAGCGTTGAGTGATGTAGCCAATCACAGATATATGTTTATTTCTTGAACGCAATGGCAATCAGAAGCATAGACTCCCATCACCGCTCAAACGGACTTTTTGTTCATTGCTGAATTCTGTATGCTGGCAAATCCTCTAATTATAACAAAGTGTAGCTATATTATGAAATATTCATTATGCAGTCCGCTTCATTGATAATAACGGAGATGTGTGAGATCGCGATGAAATATGTCAGCTTTTTAGGAATTATTATGGGAGCACACTTTGCATGCACGCAGTAGCCTGCTTGCTTTTATGTTAACAGTGGTTTGTGTGTTAATGCTTTAATAACAAATAATTTATCAGGAGCATTTATGCGGATGTGTATGTTGGCGACACATAGGCTAAATTGAAAGTATTTGGAGGTAGCCTAGAAAAAAGTTTTTTTGCGGGCGGGAGCGGGACAAAATATAGGCTAATTGTTGTGGGCGGGAGAAAGTAACATCGTTCAAAGTACGTAGGCTACTTATAACGAACCACGTATTACAAAATGGTCGGGTTTAAATCGTGCTCGATCACGAGCACTTTTACACTTTTTTTTAACCAAAAGCAATTAAAGCGCTTAAATCAAGCGAGCTTTTGCCCTTCTGCTCCCCGACACAACGTGCACGGGCTCGGCTCGGATATTGATAGGCTACTTGATATTTTGGGCCCGATCTAAGCTCTACACTAGGGGGCCCCCAAACTATGGTCCGACCAGAGCCATATGGGTCCGACCATATAGACCCCGACCGTACAACTGGATGTACATTTGCATCACATGTTAACGCAGCAGTAGAGTTACACTGACGACACTACACTTATTCGCAATAACAAAAGTTAATTATTTGCATTTGCTTTAAATGCTTTTTTTTCTGAACGCGTAGGCTACACCCGGAGCGCGCGCACACTAAAAGCCTGTCAAACACGTCAAACAGCGCCAGATTATTGGACTTTATCTTTTACATCTGGTTGTGCTAATACTGTTAAATACACACAATGTTTACATACACACAGTTGGTTATGTCTAAAGTTGGTTATGTCTAAAGTTTATTGCTTAAACAGTTGCGTCTGTGTGTGTTACACTGAAAAAAAAAACCTGTTGGATTAACATAAAAAAAATATGTACATCGGTTGCACATAATAAAGTTAAGTTTACGCAACATGATTTATATATGTTAAAGCTACATAATTTATGTTTGTTAAATAAACATGATTTATATATGTTAAAGCTACATAATTTATGTTTGTTAAATAAACATGATTTATATATGTTAAAGCTACATAATTTATGTATGTTAAATAAACATGATTTATATATGGTAAAGCTACATAATTTATGTTTGTTAAATAAACATGATTTATATATGTTAAAACTACATAATTTGTGCTTGTTAAACAAACATGATTTTAGTGTTTTTCCATTGATATATGCTGTGGTTTCAATTAAACTAACCTGGGGTGCGTTTCCCGAAAGCATCGTTAACTATGGTCGATATTTCCATTGAACTCTATTGGTAACGACGGAACTTGCGACCATAGTTGGCTAACGATGCTTTCGGGAAACGCACCCCTGATTAGTTAAAAAATTAACTACATTACTGCACAGTTTAAAAAGCAGTAGGACAAGCAAACACATTTCTTGAATCAAATTGTTGTATTCTTGAAGTTACAATACAATTGTCTCACAGTAAGTGCTGCAGAAGTAAGCTTTTTCTGTGTTAAAAATAGTTTAAATTCCATGAACAATGACAGCATATCAGTTATACTCATATAATTTTAAGTAAAAGACAAGACAGTCAAAACATGTTGTGGAAAAGGCGAACAGTAATGACCATTCAGACCAGTAAAATGCAACAGAACAGTAATGAGTATAAAGAGGTCCAAAGCTTCCCTTGACATTTTTGTTTTCGATTTTTAAAAGCATAAGACCGGTCAAATTGATGAATTATTTTTTTAACAGTACAACAAATTTTCCACAGTAGGTGCTGAAGAAGTAACCCTTCTCTGCTTGTTAAAAATAGCTTAAACTCCATGAACAAATGTCAATGAACAATGACAGCATATCAGTTTTACTCAAATCCCTCTACTTCTCACTTCTCATATCACTATACTCATATCATTTTAAGTAAAAGACAAGACAGTCAAAACATGTTGTGGAAAAGGTGAACAGTAATGACCATTCAGATACAGTAAAATACAACAGAACAGTAATGAGTATCAAGTAGTCCAAAGCTTCCCTTGACATTTTTGTTTTCGATTTTTAAAAGCATATCACTATACTCATATCACTATACTCATATCACTATACTCATATCACTATACTCATATCACTATACTCATATCACTATACTCATATCACTATACTCATATCACTATACTCATATCACTATACTCATATCACTATACTCATATCACTATACTCATATCACTATACTCATATCACTATACTCATATCACTATACTCATATCACTATACTCTGAAAAGGTGAACAGTAATGACGAGTATTAAGTAGTCCAAAAGCTTCCCCTGGCGTTTTTGTTTAGCTTTCATTTCTGGGTGGAGTGTCCTTTTAACCTTTTAACCCTTTTAATAGCTTTAACCAAAAAAACTATACACAAGTTAAAACAACCACAAAAGAAAAAAAAAACAGTGGTCAACCTACTCGTATCAAACAGAGTGAACTTTTGAATAAAGCAAGTTCTTTGTGAGTGTGTGAACTAAAAAAGAAATGGTCCTTATTCCAAGAGGTAGGAAACCTTGTGTCCGCCTGCCATACCATGGAAACAGCTCACTCATAGAGTCTGTTTCTGAGAACTTGAGCTTTCTTGGATAGAGTGGATCCTTCCAGCTCCATGACTATCTTCTGCAGTACCTCAAAAGTACTTTTCATTTCAGGTGGGTAGTTGAGATTTAAGGCATACATAAGACCAAAAAGCATTGCCGTAGCTAATGCAAAGTTATCCAACCCTTGCAAGATGTTCTGGCCTTCAAGGATAATCCCAATGTCATCAGATCTGTCATGGCATTTGAGAACGTAGATTCCCACTGTGGTGGTCTCTGTGGATTTTTGGATGAAGGCTTCGTCACCAGCCTGCAGAATGCACAGACAAAATGAGATTCTACAGAACACCGGGCACTGCTCTGGGAATATTATAACAAATGTAATTTCAATCATTTAATGATGTAGATATCATGAAAAATGTGAACTTGTATATAATGAGAAGTTGAACCAGACAAGACCAAGACAGACAGATGACTGATTACTGTTAGACCTCAGTTCTAGGATTGTGGATGGTAGTCCTACAATTTTAGAGCTAAGATATCCAATTGTGCAGTGGTCGGCAACCTTATGGCAAGCAGAGGGATAATCACAGAATGGTTTGTTGTATCTGTGCTCTAGCGCAGGTTAAACTATCACTTTATTAGTATTTGTTGCACCTAACTTAATAAAACATGCTATGTGACTGTGGAATGATTACCTCAAAATATGTCCATTTCAAGGGACTTTATTTAAATTAAATACATACACCACTTCAGCTATTATCACGGGCCAATGGTGATAATATTTATCATGCTTAATATTTACCTCCTTAGCATGCATGCCATAGGTTGCAAACCCCTTCAACAACAAAAGGTACAATTTATTAAATTGTATATTTTGGCGAATGTCTTAATTACAGCTGCACGATTAATCGTTAAAAGATTGCAATCTCGATTTAAACACCCACGCAATCCTATTCCTAAATGACGATTCCATTATGCTCGAGTGTTGATGGCGAGTGACTATCAATACCGCCACATAGGTTTTGGATGAAAAGAGCAATAGACTATGCAGAAAAGTTCAAATTTATGAAGAGAATCCTGCCTTGCCTACTTAAGTAGAACATGGAAAAGATGGTCACAAACACACTTGCTGATAAATAAATAAAAAGAAGGAAAAAAAAAACTGACATTCAACAGAGCACTCAAGTATTACTTATTAATTCTGATCGGAACATCCCTACCTGCAATTGTTCTTGAGATCAAATAAGTAATTACAATGTGTTGTCTGTGGTATATTTCCACTGCAAAACAAGAAATGCCGCAAAATATCGCGCAAATTGAGCCACTGAAAATTCTGTCATTTTAGGTTGCAAAAAAAAAAACAATCCTGTTAAAGGGACTGATCAATTATCTAACTAGCAGGTTGGTTGGTTAATGAGCATTTTTTTTAATGAAAGATAAATTGTACTCACCACATACTCTTTAACTAAATTGTCTGGGTCCTCGTTGAGGTATACGCAGAGACCCTTGATAATGCACTCTCGGCCAATCTCGACATCATCATCCTGGCCACGGGTGAAAAGCAGAGCAGAGTTTTTTAAAATACATTTTTACCCCCACTGATCTATATAAATGACTGGATTGCTCATGGAATCCTAAACTCCCACCTGGTGGTTAAGCCACCAGAAGTGTTCGAGTGGCCATTTTGCTATTCCCAACTGACTTAATATGCTTTTTACATCCAGCCTAGTCTTACAACTGGGTGTGCGTCCAGATGGTGCAACCAACCCCAGTTCTCTATTATTGATCAGTGTCTTCCCCAATAAAATGTGTATACACCAAAAACTAAATCCTAACATACTTGAGCCATGGGTTCCATGATGGTCTGCAATCTTCTTCCCATCTGCCCTCCTCGCTTTTGAAAGACTTTTAGAAGTTTGTCAGATAGCAAATCGATCTGTGACAAAAATCTGGACTGTAGGGACATGGTGGTAATACGCTTAAATTCAGCATTAATCTGAAAAGAAAATAAATAAAATCAATGCATTTCAAAATACAGTTGAAATGAAATTCGTAAAGGCATACACTGAAAAAGGGTTAAAAACTATTATCATTAACCATTAGCAGGTAGCGTGCACCACAGGATACATATTCTTTAGTCTCTTGTTTAAGGCTCATCATTATATTAAAGACATACCTCGCTAACATCAAAGAGAGCTGGCCATCTTGCCCTGAAGTCTTGGATCATGGGTGTGTCACGAACCACCTCAAATCTTCTACATGAAAATGTCTTGTCCATTTTTATCCTAACCACCTCCCTGTTGTTGCTTTTCTTCACATCTGAAAGAAGCGCCACTCTCAGATTTTCCAGGCTCTCATCAGATTCTCCGGTGGGATGAGGGGGGCAGTAGTTAACTTCAGATCGCCGTGGTCTTTTGATGGCAGAAGCAGCACTTGTTTGGCCCTCTGGCTTATGCTTAACAGAGTTTACAACTACCTCAGGGCATCCCAGTTTCCTCAAGTGAGTGCGGTAAATTGCAAGTTTATTCTTTAAGCTAGCTTTCCAACCAGCATATCCTGTCAGGGAGCCTTTCTCGGTAAGACAAGGATGTTTTGAGGTGAGGGCCTCCCCAACGGTGTTAAATTCTTTATCGGTGACATAAACTTTGTATTTGACAATTTCTTGAACCAGGCCTTCAAGAATGTTCGACTTCAGTTTAGGATCTGGAATAAGAAATGTACCCTTCTCTTTGTATGTTGCATTGCCTCGGTCAAGTTTCAGCTCTGCATCGAAAGAAAACTGAGGGACACGGAAGATGGTGGGCCAAAATTGTCTAGACCTGGATGTCTCTGACTCTGTTGTGGAGAGTGTGTCAGTGTTAACACACACACTAGACATGGATGAGGATTCATCTAAAGAAGGATGGTATAAAGCAGTATCTGAAGTTAAAGGGATATTAGCACACTGTGGAGCTGAGGCCTCTGTCATCGGGATTATTCTGATTGTTCCTCTGTCCTGTACTTCATCAATTGAAATGAGGTTCATGAACTCATTTCCAAATAGTGCATCCATAAACTGAAGCCTAAAGTTAGTGTTAACGCCACATTGTCTTTGTACCTCGGTTACAAGTTCACCGACAGAACCTGGAAGTCCATTTTGAAAGTTAATTCTTTGACTGCTGTTGTCTCCCAGGATCACTTTAAGAATGGCTGGGGCCGTCATTGTCCGTCTCAATCTGTGAAGATGGAAAAAGATTTAGGTTTTAAAAAATTGTTGCATATTGATTTGTTGATTTTTTACATTTTGTTAAATGTTTTACATTTTGTTTTTACATTTTGTTCATGTTACATTTTTTCATGTAATGTATGTAGAGATAGCAGGTTTGTCAATTCAAATAACAAAGCTACATAGAATGGGAAATCAGACCGTATTAATTTTAGGACTGCAACTGATGATTATTTTCATTATCAATTAAATTGATGATTATTTTACCAATTTGTTGTTTACTACAAAAGAGGTCAAATATTGTGGGGGGAAAACCCTATAATCTCCAATATGTTTTTACTAGGGCTGTCAGTTAAACGCGTTATTAAAATGTGCGATTAATCGCTAGTTACCTATGACATTAATGCGATTAATCGCGATTAAATATTTTAATCGTTTGACAGCACTAGTTTTTACTTTCTTAAAATCATTAAAGCAATATAATTTACATAAAAACAGATGACTAGTTGCAGCTCTAAATAATTTCAAATTCAACCTGAAAATTTCCGGTGGTGCTTGAAAAAGACAGAATCATGGAAGTTAGTAAATTAAAGTTAAATTGATGTGTTACACAATAACTCCTAAATTCAATATGCAACAACAAATATACTGGGAATGTAAAGTGGCATGCTCATAGAAAGTCTAGCAAGACAATGACAGACTAAGACAGAGCTCTTGAAAGTAGGCAGGTTATGTCAGCATGCACACCATGACTTTGTATCTCTTCAATACAAACTTGACTAAAATATTGCATGCATATACAAAAAAAAAGGAAAATAAATGAATTGTCACTAGATTAATTAACCAACCTTTTAAGAGGATATGCCTTTTCAAGGTCACCATACGGTTTGATCCAACCATGTAATCGGCCAATGGATAGGTGTCAGTGAGTTCACTGAGTGCCAATAGCTTGACTTCTCTTGAAGGCGACAGGTTCAGTTCAAAGGCTCTACAGTGTTCATTGTACCACCCCAACAGCACTTTCACAATGAAGAACAAGTTCTCATTGATGATACACATCTGAATAATTTCAGCAAACTCCGCTAAGCCACCTGCTGATCCATGAGCAACTAGCATACCTTTGCTGTAGGTTATGCCACTAATTTTTGCATTCTTTGCAAGATGCACTTCACATGTGTTAGGGTATTTAGACTTAATAGCCCAAGCCACTTCCTCTTTCAGTACATCAACTGGGACTGTGGACACATTAGGTACATCTAGGCAAGATTTACCATAGGATGGGGAGTTGATGTGGAAAGCGATCATCAGCTGATGTTTTGAAGCCAAAGTCAATGGTACATTCTTAAAGCAACTGGTGTGTTTCACAATCTTCTTAAAGAAACCATGCTTGGCTTCGAATCGCATTGTCCAGACAGCCGTTAGAGGGCCAAAATACCTTAACATCTGAGGGTAGTGTTCAAGGTAGTGGTGTTTTGGTAGAAGTCTCACATCTGGGAACAGCTCTACGTACCTCTGTCTGTGTTCAACTATCTTACTTTCAAGGTATGAGATGGATTCATCATTATGCACAGGAGCAACTACTAGCTCAACAATATCTTTTAAATCCATCAATACAAGCCATGCTGGTTCATTTTCTGGCACACAATGTCCAATCAGAAACGGGAGCAACCTTATCAAGCTCCAATTTTCATGGGCATTGCCTCCAATAGTCTTCCGACCTGAGAAACTCTTAGGTACAACATGTGGCTTATTTGTTTTGTCTGACCATTTATAGGGGAATGACAATATAGCTTTATTTAGGTCATCAAGTGTAAACAATTTCTTTGAGATCAGTAATGCCAAGCAGTAAGCTAGCTCAACCGGTACAACACCCTCAAATATGTCGTGAGCAACGTCAGGGGGGAAACCAGACACAACATGAAAATGACTCAGATTTTTGGTAAAAACACACTCTCGTTTAACTCCAAAACACTGTTTGCTGTCCTCATAAGCTATTTTAACATGGTCAGCATGGACCTCTTTAGTTCTCGGGCTAAAAAAACCAGATGCAACAAAGTGAGACCTAATTTCACAACTTTTTGCTGTGCAAAACCGACATACGTAATCACCAGAAAAACTTTCAGTAAAGCCAGCAATACTGTGCGCTCCTAAGTTATCGGCCACAACACTATGCACTGTACCTTTAAGAGACGCACCTAATAAAGGGACATACACACCGTGATCCTCCAGAGTTTTAAGATCTTTTAGAAGAGGTTCCAAAACTTTGTCATAACCAAATGTTTTTACATCATCACTTTTGCAAAGCACAGCAAGATAAATAGATGATAAAGATGAGTGAGATCCTGGTGGAAGGTTTGCTAATATCCAATACACACCACAAAGTTTGTGTTTTTTCCTAGAGGTGCCTAGGGGATTGCAAGTCTCGAAATCATCCACATACAGACAAAGTGATATTCGTAACTCATCAGCATTCAAGAAGCAGTTCTTCTTAAAATGCCAACCATCTTTAGGGTACGTGTATTCAAAAGATGGGTCAAGAATAATGTCTTCCTTTCCTCTATGATTTTCAAGAACCTTGTCAAGAATGATTTTTCTATTCAGAATTTGCTGTAATGATTTTAACAGTGGGACATACTGAAAGGATCGTTTCTTTTTATGATCAAGTATGTAGGTAATTGGTTCCACAACATTAAATTTTTCTTTGTAATATTGTTTGCGTTGATATGAAGTAGCAAGAGGGCCACCTTTTTCAATTGCTTTTGGAACAGGGTTAGATGCACAAATTGCAGTAGTGATTTCTTCAACTACAGAATCGTCAACTTGGAGGTTGTTACGCTTTAAGATATCAGTTACACAACTCCTAGATAATGGGACTGGTGCAGAGCTTATCAAGTGGTAAACTTCCTGTAAGAATTCATCAATAGCTGTGCCTGGCACATGAACCAAATATTCCAACTTCAGTAAGGCTGCTGCAAACTGCTGCTCAATTGCACTTGAGAGTGCCTTGTCCTCATTCAAAATAAGGGATGTACCAGATGAGTCCTCCTCAATATAGTCCTCATCAAGACCATCAGGAAGGGAATGATCTAATGACAGAGATGCTACTGTAGTTGTTCTCACTATACCTGGTTTAAAATCAGCTAGGGTGTGAGGTGTATGTCTGCGACTCTTGTGAGCTTTAAAGGTTCCATAAACACAGGTCTGAAAACTACAACCAGAAAACATACAACTAACATTTTCATTTTTCTTCAGATGTGAATTGATATGAACAAAGTACTCCCTTTCATTTGCTAAGTTCTTGCATGAACATAAGTGGCAGCTGAATATAGACAAATCTTTTAGTGTCTGACTTTCTTGTGTAGAATGCACTCTACTTTGATGTACAATTAAAGCATTCCATGTCTTAAATGTGCATGGGCATTCTGAATACGTACATGGATAACGGCTTGTACGTCCAAAGTGTGGATGTTGGAGTTTATAATGGTTTAGTAATGCCAATCTACTTTGAACTGCTACTGAGCACCCTTTACACTGCCACATTCACTGGAGGGAGACAGAAAAATAAAATTTATTAATTTTAACATTTGCATAGAGAGGAATACTGAAAATAGAAAAAGCAATCAAATATACTTGCAGTAGATTTACAAAAATACTCACCACTACTAGAGCATTTGCAAGTCAAATTGCACTTGACTAGATGAATCTGATATCTGTAAAATATTTTTTAAAAATCCATTAGTTTTAAAGCAATAACATATTCCCAGAGGTAGGCTAGTTTAGGTTTCAGCGAATTGAGCACATTTCCTTCTTAATTAATTAAAAAAAGAAATCGTGCATTGCCGTTTGAGCTGCGCGCGCTGAAGATCCCGCTTCAATTCTTAACCAAATGCATCCAATATGAGATAAATCAGATATAGAAAGGTGCACACATAATAAACTATTACAACTTACATTTGCACAAAACAAAAGGCTGCGAATACACACGCAAACTTATAGTCATGATGAAGGTGTAAAATAGTAATCGTTTACATCCCTAATTTCAGTAATTCAAATTAAAAGGTGAAACTAATATTTTTAGTATAACTATCAGGGTTCCAGACTGCGACCAAATTCGACCATTTTTTGAGGATGTGCGAGTTAAAATGTTATGTGGTCGCATTTGTGCGAGTGGACGCTTGAGCATCAGAACGGCGTTGTATCAGCTGATGCAGTCCGTAAATTATGTTCAAAATGAACGAGTAGGCTACATCATGAATCCATTTTCCAAACCGTGTTTTTGACTTATTCTGAATCACTACGGTACGCCTATAATAAGTGTTTATATTCGGACTATTTTATCCCGGGGTCGGCTCAAGTGCGGAGTAGCCCAGTGCCTGCGTGACTCGCCATAGACATTAATGGAGAGAAGTTCCGTCTACAATGTTCCGCAAGACACGTGCAGTTTATTTATTGACAAACGTAGACGTGTCACGCGCATTTATATTTTTTCATCCCCAAAATATAAGATGCCTTAAAATGATCGTTTGTTATACCATTTAAGGTAGCCGATTGAAGACTTTATTACATTTAAGAAAACTGATCCACAGGGTCAGGGTTTATTCGTGCTCAAAAATACATTTTACAGTTCCCACACATCTATTTTTAGTCGCAAATGCGAGTGAAATTGTTGCACTGTCACTGACATGACTTGGATAGACTTAATGATAATTCCGATAGCACGTGAAGATCATTAGCATTAGAGAGCCAAGCATGTCACTGCAACTGGAGCTAGAGGCTTCAGTTGCCATAGAAACCGTTTCGGCTGTACAGAGTCGCGCAGTATTGGCTGGACTTTTATTTTTACATTTTACTTTATTTCAGTTAAGACCATGTAAGACTTTGGTGCGGATTTTTCAGTAAAATGTGAGTGTGGCAAGCATTTTATGAGATTTCAGGATTTTCCAATCAGGGAAATTAAGTCGATTAACGTTAGACATTACGTTCTGCAACATCCCCTCACCCACCCCCGTCGGCGCAACTCACTCCCTGACAGGATTTTCCCATTCGTTGCAGCCTGCAGAGTGATATTACTTTCTTTGAAAGAGAATTCGCAATAAACGCAGAATAACAAGTAACGGTATGTTCTTTGTGATCAAATTTAAAAAGGTATAACGTTAACATTACAGTTCAGCCAGACGCCATTTTAACATTCTGTAAGTAACTTAATATCCCCTCCTCCACCCAAAATTAATTGGCGCCACTCACTCCCAGACGCGAATTAGTTGTCATACACAGAACAAATACGAATAAATATGTCTTAATGACTGTGTACACAATTTGATAAACGTTAATGCAAGTCATGATATTAAACGGGATAGTATTACCGTTAACTAACTTAACGTTAACGTTACCTACATTTGCACTAGGCCTAACTTTTGCCTTTCCCTCAAAACAGTAAGGTAACTTGCATTAAAAACGTCCCCTCAGTGAAAATAAGTTCAAAAGGACTACTAACTGTTACTCAATGGCATTTTAGTTCAAAATGTTAATTACCTTCAGACTGTAGTTTTCCACCACGATAACTTGCAGCTTCCACCTTACAAAGCGAGAGAGAAAATGGCGGACGGGCGAGTGTGTCGAGCAGAGCGGTTAACTGAATTTCCTTTGCCTGTTCCCATAGGGGCGGAGTTTCCAGAGAAAACATAACTAATGTATTTAATTTCAACATGATTCATTTGAAAAGGTTGAACATCCTTCAACATTAAATGAATCGCACAAGACTAAAATATGTTTAGATGAGAAACATAAAATAATCATGTAGGAAATACGAAATGCATTTAGGCAAATTCAACAATCTCCCCATTGCCATTTTTTCAGTGTAGAAGCATGCCAGGTCTTAAAGGGAATGCAGGGTCATAGTAAACATCCTGCCGCTTGTTCTTGGGATAGTTCATAAAAAAATGAAAAATTCTGTAATTTACTCACTCTCATGTTATTCCAAAACTGTATCAATTTCTTTCTTCTGCTGAATAAGATATTTCGAAGAATATGGGTAACCAAACAGTATACAGGAACAATATGGAAGTCATTGGTGACATGGAACTGTTTGGTTACCCATATTCTTCAAAATAACTTGTGTAACAGAAGAAAGAAACTCATTCAGGTTTAAAGCAACTTGAGAGTGAGTAAATGAGGACAGCATTTTCATAGGTGAACTATCCCTTTAATGTTAATAAATGTATTATTGTTATCTTTTTACAGGTCTTATTTAAGTATTTAATTTAATATTGTCCGTTTTGTACAATTACATTTATTTGTTATGTACTGTTTATCTAAAGTTATTTTTGTAGTAGGCCTTAATTGTTCAGCACTTTTACACTTTTTTTTTTACCAAAAGCAATTAAAGCGCTTAACTTGTTTACAGTAACTTGTCTGCTGGTTTATTTAACTACATTCAGTGCACATTAAAAAACTTTGAATATTAAAGTGCAAATTAACACCTCTTGTGGGTTAGCTATACTGTTATGATTAAAAACCGTAGAAGGGAAAAACATGCCAGGCAGACATTGATGTAAGCAACAGCTACAACTAAAAAAATGTATAATGGGTGTGTTAGACAGTGGTGGAAAGAGTACTGAAAAAGCATACTCAAGTAAAAGTACTGTTACTTGTCAAAAAATGTAGTGAGAGTAGAGTAAAAGTACCGGTCCTAAAAACTACTCAAAGTAGGAGTAAAAAGTAGCCCTTTTAAAAGTACTCAAGAGTAGTGAGTAGTGAGTATTATGCTATGAATGTTAGTCCACCTTATACCCTGCAAATTGAAAATGTAGCTTACTCTTTTATAACAGATTCATAGAAAAAGGAAACAGTATTTCAATGTTTCTCCAACAGTTTTATTTTTGACTGCTAGCACTAAAAATACAGCGTTTCCCCTACCACAGTTTTGGACGACCCCCGCCCCCCCTAAAATGCTGACAAAATCCAGTCATAAAAAAGGAATTTATAACTCGAAATTTCACGGAATTTGTAAATTTTTTGAGGAATAAATAGAAAGCAGTTCAGTACACTTGAAATCAAATCGCGATATAGTGTGAATATTAAACCACAAAGACAATTTAAATACGAATCCTGCATGTTCTGTGTGAATGAATGGTGCAGCCGACGCGCAGTTTCATTTACCACACACACACACACACACACACACACACACACACACACACACACACACACACACACACACTGAAGCACGTGTGAGGTGTGACGCTTGCGCTGTTTTTTTGCCTATATGAAGACACAAATGCATGAACTTCCTCCAGGCTCAAGATCCACTCCGAAAGTCACTTCGTGAACAAAATAAATTGGCGCCAGGTGTCTCGAAGTCTGTTGATGCTGGTTTGATGCAAAGTTTTCCGCGCGCGATTTGATTTGACGGGAATCACGCATGGAGTCACATGATGACTTATTATAAAAATAAATATTAATATAAATGTAGCGACGGCAGGTTCAGGGAAAATAGCGCAGTAAAACTACCGATACAGCACTTAAAATGTACTCAAGTAAAAGTAAAAGTACACTGTTTTTAAACTACTTAAAAAAGTACAATTCCTAAAAAAAACTACTCAATTACAGTAACGAGAGTATTTGTAATTCGTTACTTTACACCACTGGTCTTAGATTTATAGTCTGAGAATAATCAAGGATCGACAATAGTCAATCATATTGGTGGCACCGAGGGGCCTACAAATAAAATTCTGCTTAGGGACCCATAAAGGCTTGGGCCAGTCTTGAGTACTGCACTGCCACAATATATTGGGTCAATTTTACTGCTTAAACATGTGGCTTCCTTTATAAATTTGTAGTTTTATAATATGTGTTCATCATATGTTTAATGGTAATAGGGTTGCCTATTATCCATGTTGTGTTGTGATGTGCATATAGGCCTATGTAGGTCCAAAGTGTAATTTTTAAAAAGTCAGAATTTTGACTATATATTTAGAAACTAATAATGAATTCAGTTTTGTGTATTGAAAAAGACCAAATAATAGGACAGACTTTTTCATTGTGATTTCTATTGTTCGTTCAAATCTGTGCCGCACCTTCCACTAGATGGCAACACGAATGGACCGATCTTATTTCAGCTAACTCCAGAGTTTATGTTAGTGTATTTTTATATATATATATATATATATATATATATATGTCTGTTCTTCTAGGATGGATGACTTTTGGGACTTTTTGAAGTCAAGAAATGTATCTGATGACATCATACAGCAAATGCAACAGGATAAGGTAATCATGAAACGGATAAATATGCATCACAATTGCAGTCCAAAAATAAAAATATGACAAACACATCTCGAGATTTGTTCATTTACAGCATGTTAATGAGAAGGGTTGAATATGTGATAAGTGAGTTTTCTTCATTTTTCCATTTAGGAGACAAAACGAGAAAACAAATTATCTGAAGATACACGGACAATAAGTCACCTTTATTTATATTGTGCTTAATACAATACATTAATAGATTAATTTGAACTTATGGCGTATTTTAAGATATAGGCTATCAGTGCAAGTTGCTTTTAGTCAAAACAGCTCAATAATGCATTTTAGTCTGGGACAAAGCTTAATTTGTCAGTGAAACCATGATTGTTTCAAAGCAACTTTACAGTAAGAAACGACAAAATAATGGTTGTAAAAAATATTAGTTGGTGTCATTGTTCAGCTTAAGTCAGTTAAGTTCCGTTCAATAACTCTGTAAGATCAATTATGAAATTAGTTCAATTTAGCTATCAAGCAGCTCTGCAGAAAACTGTAATGTCATCGTCCAGCTCAGATCTCATACAATAAGTTACAGTTCAGTCAAATATATAATATTTCTGAATTATACCTTACAGGGTCACTGTCATCAGATAACTTATATCTAAAGTGTTTGTGTTTTAAATTGTATTCTTTTTGCAGATTGATTGTAGTGTCATACAGCTTATGACAGATGACCAGCTGAAGGAATATCTGCCTTCCTATGGTGACCGACTGGCTATTCATGGATACTGCAGGCGAAAAGAGCAAGATCCCAGAGGCCGAAAATCAAAACTTTTTGATCGGCTGAGAACCAGGCTAGCAAGAAGCAGAGGTGAATCTGACAATGTATGCGGAAAAAAAAGGTCAAATAATGCTCAAAAGAGTATGCGAAATATTGAAATGGGATGGATGCATTTTAGAGAAGGAAGGTTTATGCAGGTCAGAACAAAAAAAGGTGGGGGTACACGTAAAATCTACGTGTCAAAGGACTGTACAAAAAAGGATCTACTTGAAAAGGCTGCCGAGTTGTTTTTTCCTGGTGAAAAATCTTCTGTGGGAAGCTTCACAGATTTTGTGGTCGATGTAACAGACTTTCAAGAGCAAACAATAGATGACCAGATAACAGTTGGAGAACTTTATGAGCTGACCAAATTACCAGTCTTGCGTTTTTACTTGACAACCAAGAAGAAAGCCATCGCTAGTGACACACAGTTAGACACACATTTGAACTTCAACGACGAAACAATTGCGCAGGGAGGGGGAAATAGGCAAGATTCCAGATCTCCCACACTTACCAGCCAATCCCCTCTGTTGACTGAGAATGTAGAGTCAGACGTAATGTATGTAGGGAGTAGCACTTTAATTGAAACAGGCAGTGATGATGTTTTATTGTCAGACTCCATAATTAGCATGACTGATGCATCAAGTGTGTTTGAGATTGATGCAGCCAGGCAGGTGGACAATTTGGAGGATAGTGGCACTGTAACAATCTCGACAGGACTTATCTCTGGGCTGGACGACACTGCGCTTGATGACACATTACCTATTTTAGAGGAAGCGTATTCTTTACCTTCTCCAATTGATAACTCACTGGAGCCCTTTGTTCAGAGTGAAAGGGTGAAGAAAATTATTGTTATTCATCGTGGTCAGGCATTTCGACAACTTATTGAACATTTTTGTGACGAAAGTGTCTTGACGGCTGACATATCTATGAAAGTCATTCTTCCTGATGGACGGATGGAAAATGCTGTTGATGAAGGGGGGGTTTTGAGAGATGTGCTTTCAGAGTTTTGGCATGACTTTTATGAGCAATGCACTTTGGGAAATAGCTTTAAGGTCCCGTATCTACGACACGACTTTGGTCAACAACAATGGGAAAGCATCGGCCGAATCATTGCATTTGGTTGGCAAAGAGAGAAGTACCTGCCTGTAAAAATAGCACCTGTAATGCTGGAACAGGCGGCCCATGGATGTGTCTCAACAAGTCTTGTGGACTGCTTTCTCAGATATGTCACAGAATCAGACAGAATGATCCTAGAATCATGCCGTTCACATTTTGAAGATGTGGACAAAGAAGAGCTCTTTGAGGTCATGGATCATCATAACTCTCGAAGAGTCCCAACAGCAGATAATATCGAGCAGCTATTGGAGGAGATGGCACATCAGAAGTTGATTCAAGAACCTGCGTTTGTGATAGAGCAGTGGCATTATGTGCTTGCACCTCTGAGAATTGAGCTCCAGGACATCGCAGCTGCCTATGATGAACTACAGCCGACATCAAGAAAGGTCATGAAATCAATGGCCTACCCTGCTACAATGAATTTACAACAAAAACACACTGGCCGGTATCTAAGTACATTTCTTAGAGAATCAGATAAACAACACCTGTCCCTCTTCCTTCGGTTTTGTACCGGGTCAGATTTGTTCCTGGGAAAGAACATCACCGTTAGCTTCACACAGTTGGAAGGCTTTCAGAGACGACCCATTGCACACACATGTGGCTGTTACCTGGAGCTGCCTGTGAATTATGATAACTACCCTGAGTTTCGCCATGAAATGAACAAAGTGTTAGAGAGCAACATATGGGTCATGGATATAGTCTAGTACACTTAGTACAGACCTACTATTAGGAAGATTACAGGGATAGTTCACCCCAAAATGAAAATTCTGTCAGTATTTACTCACCCTCATGTTGTTCCAACCCGTAAGACCTTCGTTCATCTTCGGAACACAAATTAAGATATTTGTGATTAAATCTGAGAGCTGGATCACTCCTCCATAGGCTTCTAAGGGACTGAAACTTGACAGCCCAGAAAAGTTATTAAAGAAATCGTTAAAATAGTCCAAGTGACTACAGTGACTCAATCTTAAGTTTATCAAGCGAAGAGAATACTTTCTGTGCACAAAAAACAAACAAAAATAACGACTTTATTAAAGTATTCATTTCCTCCTCTCTTGCCTCGAGATTGTTTACGTAGTGTAATTACGTAGAGCTTCTGGTTGAACGTCACACGCATCACACACATGACCAGCGTCGGCCAATAGTGAGCCTACGTGTGATGTACAACACAGAAGCGCTGCGCAATTACACTACGTGAACAATCTCGAGGCAAGAGAGGAGGAAATGAATACATTAATAAAGTCGTTATTTTTGTTTGTTTTTTGTGCACAAAAAGTATTCTCTTCGCTTGATAAACTTAAGATTGAGTCACTGTAGTCACTTGGACTATTTTAACGATTTCTTTAAAGGGATACTCCACCAGTTTTTCTTATTAAACTATGTTATTCCTTTAACTAAGACGAGTTGATACATACCTCTCTCGTCTCAGTGCGTGCACTATATCGCTCTGTATTGCCGCAAAACTATGTTAGCACTTAGCTTAGCCCATGCATTAAATATGGGCCAAGCAGAGAAGCGACCAAACACTTCCACGTTTTCCCTATGTAAACACAGTTACTCGAGTAGTGTAACTTGACCTGGGCTGGTGACACAAAATAAACCGTTGCGCTTTTCTAAGCGTTTAAAATTGATGACTATATTGTATGGCGGAATACCATAACAAGTGCTTTTGAGCACTTCGACTTGGCGCAATAATATCTTCACTCGTGAAAAGTCCTCTTACCGGCTCCCGCTTCTCCTCCCCTTCCCTCTGACATTTCCGTCAATACAACCAACGTGACATGCGCCGGTAGTAGTAGTTCGAGCGGAGTTGACGAATTAACAGGTTGTTGGAAGCTAGTTTGTGTACAATAATGGTTAAAGCGTGCATCGTAAAGGGTTGTGAAAATAAGGAGAATGTACATAGTGCTGTCATTTTTCACCGAATTCCAACACACCACATACAGCGGAGAGCTTGGTTAGCTGCTTTGAACAAGAATCCCAAAACACCATTGATGACTCTGAAGAAGTGGCGTGTTTGCTCCGAACATTTCACAAAGGAGGACTATACCTGCACAGGAACACGACTAAAGGATGAGGCTACACCAACAATATTCAGATCACTTACACAAGAAAGAGGATCATCACCCAACGCTGTAAGTGTACTTTTGCATGGTATTTAGTTGTCCTGGAAGTGTCAGTAACCTTAGCTGAATAACATATCTGTGCAATCAGTGCGCTTCTGAGACAGGAAATAAAAAGTTACTGTTTTATTTAGATAAGGACTGAGCTCAGAAAGAAACATGTAGTATAAGCCTTAAACCGTATAACTCCTTAGTATAACGTTATACTGAGTGGCAACATATCTGATTCTCTGTATCTTGAGACTGCAAGGATTCTTGGTCAAAGCAGCTAGCCAAGCTCTCCGCTGTATGTGGTGTGTTGGAATTCGGTGAAAAATGACAGCACTATGTACATTCTCCTTATTTTCACAACCCTTTACGATGCACGCTTTAACCATTATTGTACACAAACTAGCTTCCAACAACCTGTTAATTCGTCAACTCCGCTCGAACTACTACTACCGGCGCATGTCACGTTGGTTGTATTGACGGAAATGTCAGAGGGAAGGGGAGGAGAAGCGGGAGCCGGTAAGAGGACTTTTCACGAGTGAAGATATTATTGCGCCAAGTCGAAGTGCTCAAAAGCACTTGTTATGGTATTCCGCCATACAATATAGTCATCAATTTTAAACGCTTAGAAAAGCGCAACGGTTTATTTTGTGTCACCAGCCCAGGTCAAGTTACACTACTCGAGTAACTGTGTTTACATAGGGAAAACGTGGAAGTGTTTGGTCGCTTCTCTGCTTGGCCCATATTTAATGCATGGGCTAAGCTAAGTGCTAACATAGTTTTGCGGCAATACAGAGCGATATAGTGCACGCACTGAGACGAGAGAGGTATGTATCAACTCGTCTTAGTTAAGGGAATAACATAGTTTAATAAGAAAAACTGGTGGAGTATCCCTTTAATAACTTTTCTGGGCTGTCAAGTTTCAGTCCCTTAGAAGCCTATGGAGGAGTGATCCAGCTCTCAGATTTCATCACAAATATCTTAATTTGTGTTCCGAAGATGAACGAAAGTCTTACGGGTTGGAACAACATGAGGGTGAGTAAATACTGACAGAATTTTCATTTTGGGGTGAACTATCCCTTTAAGCTTCAATTGAAGTTAAGCTCAAACAACATAATTGAGGTCACAACAGGCTTTATTTCTGGATGTTTTTTTTTTTTTCAAGATGTGTTTTACATGTACACTTTTCCAAAGTTCCTGTTAGTATTCTCTCTGAGGCACAAGGTTTGAAAGGGTCAGTTACAAAGGTACATCATTTCTTTTGCAATGTTAATTGATAAAAATAATGTTTTTATTTGAATTAACTTTATTATACAATAAAGTTTTCTATTAATTTCTAGCATCCTTGTTCTGGCATGCCTATAACACAAGTACAGTTTAATGTACAGTTTTTTTTGTTTTTTTTTTGTTCTGCAATTTTGGAATGTTTTATTTTGAGTCAATTAAACCATTCCCTGGTTAAAACATAACCTGTTTGTCCTCCCTATTGACATCTTA
Source organism: Tiaroga cobitis (assembly GCA_030578255.1). NCBI lineage: Eukaryota > Metazoa > Chordata > Actinopteri > Cypriniformes > Leuciscidae > Tiaroga > Tiaroga cobitis. Next base: position 18,503,521 of record CM060597.1, read on the forward strand.
TAATACAAATCTCAAATGTTATGTCTTCAGCAACACATATTTTTTAGTTATGAGGCTCCAACTCACTTTTAATTAGATCTCTAAGAGTAATATACAAGTCCACTGCTGCAAACACATAATTTGTATGGTTCAAATCATGCTCTGTCATGAGATCAACACATAAGATAAAAGTGTCTTCATCGCATGGAAAGTCCTTGAAAACACACTCTTCTAAACAGACTTGAACCTTCTCCAGACACACTGGATGCAGATGGTCTGTGGCTCCATATAGATGAGACACTGCATACATGATGGATGGTCGGCCATGTGGTGACCGTGAGTTGTGGACTGGCCGTATTCTGTGGTTGTTCCAAGCGAAGACAATCTCATCAAGCTCTTCCTGTAAGGAAACATGTTTTGAAATAGTGTTAGATGTCTGGGAAGCTGTGTGTGTAGCAGGAGAACCACACAGAGCATGAGTCATGGGACCAGGTACTCAAATTACAGAAAATGTGCAATGAAGAGGTTTTTAAGATATTTTACATTTTTGGTATGCATAATACATTATTAATATGATTTATAACATTAAAAATGCACTAAATTGAGGACGTTAATGGATATTAGTTGAGTCAAGTTAAAATTTTTTACTTAAGTTACAGGGTTAGTTCACCCAAAAAAAATGTATTAGCCTATGTCATAATTTACTCATCCATCCTCATGTTGTTCCAAACCTGCATGAGTTTCTTTTTTCAGATTAACATTAAAGAAGATATTTTAAAGAATGTCGGTAACTAAATAGTTGATGGACACCAGTGACTTCCATAGTAGGAAAGAAAATATAGAAGTCAATGGCTACCATCAACTATTTGGTTACCGACATTATTTAAAATATCTAATTTGGTGTTCAACAGAAGAAACAAAGGCAGGTTTGGAACAACACGAGAGTGAGTAAATTATGACAGAATTTTATGTTTTTGGGGTAAACTATCAGTATCACCAATGCATGCGCCCTTAAAATAGCATCGGAGTATCGCGCCACTGACTTTAGGTTTTTTGTGGTCAGTGGCGGAATTGTTTTCTGGAACTGCAAAATAGCACCAGGGAACGTTTGCGCTGGAACACTCTTTTCGCTGAACCGCTACCGGGAGCGCAAGTACATTCCCTAATTTACCGACGTGCGTCTGTGGAGGGAAAAGTCCGCTGCGCGTCGGGTGGAAAATAGGAATGATATAGGCTACATGCTTCGGTGTACAAAGTCAATTGCGCTGGGTGCAAGATAGGCCCTAAGTGCGTTTCTATAGTATTGTGTTTATCGTGCAAATTATTTTTTTCCTGCATGATACGCTTGGGAAGGTTGGGGTAGCCTATGTATTATAGGCCTACGTTTGGTTAGGATTAGTGATGTGGGTGCGTACAAATTAATGCACGCGAAAACTGCATATATATGCACGTAAAAACTAATTTTGGCGTATAAATTGCACGATAAACACAATGGGTCTCATTCATGAAACATTCGTAAATATACGAGTAAATATGCGAGTGATTTGCGCGTAAAGAGACTTTCCCGAAAACTCTTCTCCTGATTCACAAATACTTTGTAAACGTCAGATGTGATCGTGAAATGTGTGTGTGTGTGTGTTAATGAATTCCAATCAGTCGTAAATGGGATGCGCGTGCACGTTCATTCTCAATTACCATAAATCCCGCCCATTAAATCCGACTGACAACTATATATGGGAATCATATTATGACATGAATGCGAATGAAAAAGAAAAATTTCTCAGATGCAGAAATTGAAGTTTTATTATCAGAAGTTCATTCAAAACGTCACATTTTATTTTCAAGCGTACATAGTGGCGTATCGGGTCCTAAAAAAAAGGAAGCTTGGCAGCATATTACAGATGCAGTCAATGGAGTTTCATCTGTTAATCGAACATTCCCAGAAGTGAGAAGAAAATGGTTCGACATTAAGCTTGAGAGCAAAAAACGAATTAGTTCACTTCGGAAACATCGTATTAAAACTGGAGAAGGACCACCATCGCAGATGCTATTACTGGCTCTCATAATAAGAAAAACCGTATGTAATATATAGCCTAATGTTTTTTCAAAATGCTGTGTAAATATGTACCCGATTAAGGTGAATTAAAATGCAGCCTTATTAATGAGCAAAACGTTCGGGTGTTGAGCGCATTATTTACGCGTGGCTGGGAGCAGGTGTAGATTTCTTGCGTACCAACTAACATTTGGAAAATACGAACATTTTAATGAATCCGAAAATTTACGCCAGAACCACTTTACACACGATTTACACAAAAATTCGTTCTGCTCGTGTTTCATGAATGAGACCCATTGCGTGTATAGAGACGCATTTTCATGGACACTTTGGGAAGTGACGGAATAGACTATAATATAATAAAACTATAGTTAGTTAAAGTTAAATAAATGTATTTGTGTGAGAGGCCACGTGTGGACAAAATCACAGAGCCTTACTCCAATCAGATGAAATTAAATAATGTTTTTAGATAAACTCTTTTGTTGCCAAATTTTCTCATGTCAGTCATCTATTGTGTTTTTATTTTTCATAATTAATGGCACAAAACTTCTAAATTATTACTTTTTTTAAAATCACACAGTATTCCCTTTTCTTTTCTATTAATAATACTTTTGTACCGTTTAATACATAAGCCAAATAATTTTGAATACAGTATCACGACATAAATGTAGTATTAAGCCTATAGAACTCCACAGAGAATTTAAAATTAGTGACTACAATCTCCTCTATGAATTAAAATGTGTTAATGTATGCTAGGCATTCAAGGCAATTGAGATAAACGAGATAAACTCACCTGAATTTTGTCAAGGAAACAGAACTGCACCAAGGATTTGTCCAAAAAAGTGTCAGCGAAGTGTCCGTCCTCTCTCAGCTTGTCAAAGAGGTCTATCCAAAATTGGACACATTCACTTCGCAAAGTGAGCCACCATCTTTCGATGCGCTGGTTTCCAGTGCTTGGGCCAAAAGTAACATGGTCTATTTCAGGTCGATCCTCAGAAAAAGTCAAAAATCTTTGCATTTCGGCCACATGACCATTTTCTGATCCCAAATCTAGCCTCACTCTATCAGGACAACCCCCAGCTTTAATTACTGCATCCATGAAGTATCCAGCAATAAGTCTTGGATCATTGTTGGTCTTGTATGCCTCAAGCCATATCATGCTCCTGGAAAATCCATCTATACATCCACTTATTCCAATTCCAAAAGGCTTCAGCTTATCATAGCCATCTATATGCCACACAAAGTTAGGACCACGGCTATGATACACACGCCGCCTCAGTCGATTTCGTGACCTCAAATCAACCCCTTCACCATCTAAAAGCCGTAGCAGAACTCTCACTGTTTCCCTATCAGTTACAATCCCATTCATCCAACATTTGTGGTGCATCCATCTATAGCCATGACATTGCCCAGATGTTTGAGGTTGTTGTTCTATGAAAGCTGCCACCTCCGCCACATCCGTTTTGTTCTTTCTGCGCCAAAGCTTGTTCTTGCTCAAAGTCCTCTCAAGAGTGCGTTTGCTCAAAGCTATTCCATGCCGTTCCGCTAGTACGGCAAGAATTTCATCATTTGTAAAACCACGATCGAAATACTCCTTAATCTGTTCACAATTCATCATGTGTCGTGTCGCGTCAGAACAATGAGGGTGCCAGTCGGAAAGTCATAATTTCGATTTTTAAAGTCATAATTTCGATTTTTTTAATCTCATAATTTCGATTTAGTATGTCAAAATTTCGACTTTTTATCTCATAATTATGACTTTTAAAGTCATAATTTCGATTTAGTAAGTCATAATTTCGATTTAGTAAGTCATAATTTCGACTTAGTATGTCAAAAATTTGACTTTGTATCTCATAATTATGACTTTTAAAGTCATAATTTCGATTTAGTAAGTCATAAATTCGACTTTTTATGTCATAATTATGACTAAAGAATGCTCGATTTTTTTTCTTATGTGGCGGGAATGGGCTTCCATACGTTTCCGCCATAGTTGAGAAAAAAAAAAAAGATTATCTAAGTCATAATAATGAGAAAGTTTCTCATAATTATGACTTAGTATCTCATTATATTGAGAAAGTTTCTCATTATTATGACTTAGTATCTCATTATATTGAGAAAGTTTCTCATAATAATGAGATACTAAGTCATAATTATGAGAAACTTTCTCAATATAATGAGATACTAAGTCATAATTATGAGAAACTTTCTCAATATAATGAGATACTAAGTCATAATTATGAGAAACTTTCTCATAATAATGAGAAATTTTCTCATAATAATGACTTAACATCTCATAATAATGAGAAACTTTCTCATAATAATGACTTAACATCTCGTAATAATGAGAAACTTTCTCGTAATAATGACTTAACATCTCGTAATAATGACTTAACATCTCGTAATAATGACTTAAGTATCTCATAATAATGAGAAACTTTCTCGTAATAATGACTTAACATCTCATAATAATGAGAAACTTTCTCGTAATAATGACTTATTTTCTCGCACTTCTACGCATGCGCAGAGCAGAAGGAAGTGCCACGCTAGCGACATCCGCTGGTCAAAGCCGTGTAAATGCATCACAGAAACGTATCACACAAACATGGCACGCTCTGCAAAACAGTTGTTTTCATTGAAGTCAGTGTGATATACGGAGTGCAATCTGTAGTATCATTAAATAACATCAATTAAAAATAAAAAATAAAAATGTCCATGCAGGAAAAGGTGTGAAAGTGGAATGCAGAAGCAGGACGGTTACCATGGTAAAGAAGGACGCCTGGAAATTGTGTTACATGAACTTACAAAACAATCAGATTAAAGTTGGAATATTACATTTATTCGTTAAGTTTAAGTGTAACATCTTCATAAAATATATGGGTATATGTGTTAATATAACACGTATTTTGCGGTAGCGTCTAGGATATTGATGTGCAGGTGGAAGATTTCAACAGGCTACAGAAATCACCTTTAAGATGTGTATGACTTTGGAGACATTTACACATAAGTGGGCAGTGGAATGGGGCAAAACGCAAGGTCTTGAAACGTGTTTTTAATACGCCGTAAAAGCAATAAAAAAGCAGCGCAGTGGATTGAAAAAGCGCGTTCTGTATGAACGGACCCTTATGCAAAAACAAAACTGTTTGAAAATATGTTTGTACAGATTTCCAGATGAACAGATTTGGAAAGGTGTGCTGTCTTATCATTCCTCCATCTATTTGAAACCCATGGATCACCCTTATGTGTTGCTGCTTGTGATACACACAAATACAAATGAATATTACAAATGAATAAAAGACTATCTAGTATGGAAGCCCGTCTCATATACTGATAATTTATTTATGTTATTCACTGCGGAATGTGCCATGTTTGCTGTGATGCATTTACACGGCCTTGACCAGCGGATGTCGCTAGCGTGGCACTTCCCTCTGCTCCGCTGCTCTGCGCATGCGTAGAAGTGCGAGAAAATAAGTCATTATTACGAGAAAGTTTCTCATTATTATGAGATGTTAAGTCATTATTACGAGAAAGTTTCTCATTATTATGAGATACTTAAGTCATTATTACGAGAAAGTTTCTCATTATTATGAGATACTAAGTCATAATTACGAGAAAGTTTCTCATTATTATGAGATGTTAAGTCATTATAACGAGAAAGTTTCTCATTATTATGAGATACTTAAGTAATTATTATGAGAAAGTTTCTCATTATTATGAGATACTAAGTCCTAATTACGAGAAAGTTTCTCATTATAATGAGATACTAAGTCATTATTATGAGATACTTTCTCAATATAATGAGAAACTAAGTCATAATAATGAGAAAGTTTCTAATTATTATGACTTACAGAATTATATTTTTTTACTCAACTGTGGCGGAAACGGGCTTCCATAGAAACCAATGGAGACAAAACAAGAAATAGAAATAATCAATTGGGCAGATTCACAATAGCCATGCAAGGCTAAGCATTCTATGTAAGCCAAAGAAGTCCTAGTTACTTGCGTTTACACACCCAATAGAAGAGAACCAAACAGCTAACTAAAGACAGGGTACAGCCCACAGCTGTAATGAACGTCAGAGCCTCTAGATGTCGTGTAGCCTTCTGTTCCACTTGCTAAAGAAATGGAGAAATAGAAAAAGCATTCCATCCTTTTCTATGGTGTAATCCATTAAGCAAGCTGTCCCACTGACATCCAAACTTGATAGTAGCCTATGCACATTATCAAGAAAGAGGGAAAGACCATTTATGAAGTACATAAGTAGGCTACTAGTCATTTAGTTCACATATTTTGGGTCTCAATGAGAAATATTAACAGCAGTCAGAGTCAAAACACCCATTCTAGCCAAAATAAAATAAGAATGATATATTTATGTAATTAATATTTTTCTTTGCTGCTCACCATAAGAACAGTGACGTAAGCAAAGTGATTACAACGACACTCTGTCTCTGTTACGCTTATGATAACTGTCTCGCAACCCTCTGATCTCTAGGTTACTTCACTGTCTAAAAAGAAAGAATACGAGTTTGAGAAGAACGATCAGTATTTGATACCAGTTAAGATCTATACACACACCTTTTCTTGTGTCCCATGAAACACATTGTTTAGAGTAGTTAGACTGTGGAATGCAATAGAAACATCAATATATTTTTAAGAGTCAAGAGGACTTATTTGTAATTTGGTTTTGGATAATCTCATTCTCCATAGAGAGTCCAACTACATAATCCAGAAGAGATGAATCGGACGGCCCCCCCTACACATCACAAATACTATTGTATCATACTGTACTGCATCTGTTGTTGTAACCCATAAGCTAAATCCACATGATTATTTATGCTTAACAAATATTGTCACCTGAAGTAACCTTAGGTCCTTGTAGTAAGTGCACACTACTTTGGATTGTATCCTAGATATGGATTTCAGACTCGAGGGAAGATAAACGGAAGGTATCGTATTTGGGGCTACAATCCATTGGGCCTAAAATGGAGCACATTTATCAAAGACTTGAACGTGACTTTGTAAACATTCATGTTGTAGAAAGAGACATTCTTGTGACTCAAATGTTATTTCAAATTTCCGCTTCTAAAAATGTGAATGTCATTTACTGGCAGAGTTAAATTGAGTCCCGTGAAGCCCTCTTCCATCTCAATAACTGTGCCCTGAGCACAAGGTAGATCCACATGACCCGTTGTTCCGGATTTCATCACTGCTTCCTCTATCCTGCAAACACACATTTAGGCTTTGTCACATGCCTGTCCTGTCTTGTGTTGCACTTGGGTGTTTGTTGTTTGATACCATGTGTTCTCTTGTCATTGTATACCCCGCCCATCTTGTTATCTCATTATTGGTTTATTTGTTCCACCTGTTATCCTCGTTACCCGCCTTATTTGCCTTCCTATTTAGTCTTCCTGTGTTTGCTGTCCTGTGCTCGTTTGTTGTATTTGTTACGTGTATTTGTCGTGTTGAGTTCTGTTCTTGCCCTGCCTTGTTTGTTCTGGATTAAGTTTGTACGTTGTAGTTTTCTTTTGTTTATTTTATGTTTTGGTCTTTATTAAATTCCTCTTACTCTGCACTTGAATCCACGGATTTATTCCACACCACGCACCGTGACAGAACGAACGAGCCATTATGTGGATTCAGCGGAGCGAACTTTGTCCTGCAGAAAGGGAGAGTGGGATTTCTCTTTTAAAATATTTCTCCTTGTGCGCTCAAAGGAATGAGGAGAGGAGGGCAGCAGAGTCTTCTCCACTGGTCTCTTCAGGAAGAAAATCGTCACTGGATCCGTCCAGTGTTGGTACTCCGTCGATGGTTTTAGCCAGCCCTGAGTCTGTGCATATCTGTCAGAAGGGACGGAGGAGGAGGAGACCTGTGCCTGTCCATTCGGAGACTGTTCACGTCACGTCTGCCCAGCGAGAGACTGTTCACGTCACGACTGCCCAGCGAGTGACTGTTCCCGTCCCGTCTGCCCAGCGAGAGACCGTTCACGTCCCGTCTGCCCAGCGAGAGACTGTTCACGTCCCGTCTGCCCAGCGAGAGACTGTTCCCGTCCCGTCTGCCCAGCGAGAGACTGTTCCCGTCCCGTCTGCCCAGCGAGAGACTGTTCCCGTCTGCCCAGCGAGCGACTGTTCCCGTCCCGTCTGCCCAGCGAGAGACTGTCCCCGTCCCGTCTGCCCAGCGAGAGACTGTCCCGGTTTCCTCTGCCTTCCTGAGCTGGGACTACCTGGAGCGTCTGGCTCGGATATTGGATATGCCAGTCGCTGCTGTTCCTGAGCCGGAGGCAGAGCCTGTGTCTGCGGTTTCTGACCCGGAGGCAGAGCCAGTGCCCGTTCCTGAGCCGGTGCCCGTTCCTGAGCCGGTGCCCGTTCCTGAGCCGGTGCCCGTTCCTGAGCCGGTGCCCGTTCCTGAGCCGGTGCCCGTTCCTGAGCCGGTGCCCGTTCCTGAGCCGGTGCCCGTTCCTGAGCCGGTGCCCGTTCCTGAGCCGGTGCCCGTTCCTGAGCCGGTGCCCGTTCCTGAGCCGGTGCCCGTTCCTGAGCCGGTGCCCGTTCCGGAGCCGGTGCCCGTTCCTGAGCCGGAGCCAGTGCTCGTTCCAGAGCCGGTAGCAGAGCCAGTGCCTGTTCCAGAACTGGAGCACATGTCGGTCTCGGACCCAGTATTTGTTTCTGTGTTTGTGTCTGTCTTTGTGACTGTTTGTTCTAGTGTCTGTTCCCGAGCCGGTGTCTGTTCCCGAGCCGGTGTCTGTTCCCGAGCCGGTGCCTGCTGCTGCTCCCCCGCCCTGGCCGCCCGAAGGGTCTTCTCCGCCCTGGCCGCCCGAAGGGTCTTCTCCGCCCTGGCCGCCCGAAGGGTCTTCACCGCCCTGGCCGCCCGAGAGGTCTTCACCGCCCTGGCCGCCCGAGAGGTCTTCACCGCCCTGGCCGCCCGAAAGGTCTGCTCCGCCCTGGCCGCCTGAGGGGTCTGCACCACCCTGGCCACCTGATGGACTTTGTGTTTCGCCCGGGTCTCCCAGGACTAAGAAATTTGTTCCTCCCGTCCCGCCCTGGTTTGTCCCTCCCGTCCCGCCCTGGTTTACTCCTCCCGTCCCGCCCTGGTTTACTCCTCCCGTCCCGCCCTGGTTTGCTCCTCCCGTCCCGCCTGATGGAGCGTCTGGTAGCCGCTCCGTAGGGAGGGGGTAATGTCACATGCCTGTCTTGTGTTGCACTTGGGTGTTTGTTGTTTGATACCATGTGTTCTCTTGTCATTGTATACCCCGCCCATCTTGTTATCTCATTATTGGTTTATTTGTTCCACCTGTTATCCTCGTTACCCGCCTTATTTGCCTTCCTATTTAGTCTACCTGTGTTTGCTGTCCTGTGCTCGTTGTATTTGTTACGTGTATTCGTCGTGTTGAGTTCTGTTCTTGCCCTGCCTTGTTTGTTCTGGATTAAGTTTGTACGTTGTAGTTTTCTTTTGTTTATTTTATGTTTTGGTCTTTATTAAATTCCTCTTACTCTGCACTTGAATCCACAAATTTATTCCACACCACGCACCGTGACAGACTTGATCACACTATAACAGATAGCCATACTCAAATGTTACTTTCTGTAGGTATTACCATATAAGTTATTCTTACATATTCAGACATGAATTGAGCAAAAATAACCGAGCCTCATGTTCAAGCCTCCTCCAAGGACAGCAAGCCAAGTTTGTTTACTATTAACCTTAAGACTGAATGGGCAGGCGAGTGAAATGATGATTGGCTTACATGTTTGCTCCTCTGAACTTCTGACTTGCCTCATCACAGAACTTATCTTCTGTAAGTGGGAAAACAGATGAAACTAACTGAAACCAAACTAATTACATACTCACAAATACTAAACTCACTCAGTATAACCTTTTATATCTGAAACTTTGACAAAAATGAACATATTACATAATATTAAAGGTTCTTACTGCAGTTGATTAAATCCCCTTGAAACGTATATCTTTCCATTACATCGTTCCTGATGATATCACCATGGATGCTGCCATTCATAATCCCATACACACTAGCATTTTTCTGGTCCCCCAGTGAGAGGTCAGTGCAGCAGGATCCTTGAAGGCCTTTTGGTTCACACAGAGTGTGATTCCTTCCATTCACCTCCACTATCAGCAGGTCCAGTAGCGGCTCCCAGAACACACAGAAATTAGGCCTACTTTGATTTTGAAGAGCGTTTGAATCTAGGTGAATGGATGAAGATCGTGTGCACTTCGCTGTGATCCTGCCCCGAATAGAGAGTGTGCTCTCATTTGCTGAAATCTCAATGTTCTCACAGCCTGTTCTCAAATCATACTTCAGATTTCGGGATGCGTTGCCATGCCGCCATATTCCACACATCTTAAAGTCTCTGTCACTCTCTAATGTTGCTAAATGGACAAGAACATTAAATGTTTTGATGAGAACAAACAAACAAACAAACACATGCAAACAAATACAAAAGTTAGAAACTTTTTTGCTTTGTTGATTTCTACATATTTCTTCCTGCTACTATCCTTGAATTCTTATTGAATTCTTTAGTGATAACTTTCTTACCCAGACCCAAACTGAACAAAAGACAGGTAATCATCCACATCCTTACGGTCTTTGGATTCTGCTTCATAAATTGTGCCTCAAAAGCAACAGAGAGAATTCAGTTAAGAAGAGATTAAACGTGCTCAACGACATGCCCTAAGTCAAGCATGGTCTTATATCAATAGAAATTCAAAAATTCCATAGTATACCTTTTTGATAAAATTCCATTATTATAACGGTAACACTTTACAATAAGGTTCATTAGTTAACATTATTTAATGTACATGAACTAACCATGAGCAATCCATTTGTTAATGTATTTGTTCATCTTTGTTAACGTTATAAAAATAAAGCTGTTCATTGTTAGTTCACAGTGCATTAACTATGTTAACAAGATTTTAATAAAGTATTAGTAAATGTTGAAATTAACATTAACAAAGATTAATAAATGCTTAATACGTGCAGTTCATTATTAGTTCATGTTAACTATGTAGTTAGCTAATGTTAACTAACGAACCTTATTATAAAGTGTTACCATTATAAGTAATTAATTTCTTGAGCTTTAGTATCATAAGCAGTATCCTTTCTGCATAACATGAAGTCAACTCGCATTGTCTGTGAGACTGTGTTGGTGTGACTTGATGAACATCTCCTCCTGATTTGTATCTTGCTGCCTGGTGTCTCGTCTCACTCTTATCGCATTGTTAAATCCCAAGGTGAGTCAACAACAAAGATCAGAGACCAGAACGGCTGCTTACAAACAAACGTGTTATTGGTAAAATAAAGCAGAAAATGAATGAATGAATTACGTATTCTTTACCCCCATATAGAAGACATATAATACTTTCCTCTTAGTTGATCGTGAGAAACATATGCTCTTTACAGACTTCAACTGTCAGGGTGTTCAGTTCAACCACACTCTCAGACCACAGCTAAAACTCTTATTAATAGCAGAGCAACACAATGAGAACATAACAACTAACCTAAATGCACCTAAATGTCCCTTATAAGAACATATACAGTAAATGGAAACAAAATAGATAGTAGAAAATAGATATACATACAAATTAAAGTTTGACTTTTGACAATTAGAACTAATGACTTCAAAGCAATGAAAACTGGCCTGCTCTGCTCTCTCTCTCTCTCTCTCTCTCTCTCTCTCTCTCTCTCTCTGTGGACATTCTTTCATGGTTTTGAAAAAGTAAAAGTAAAGTCACAGTTGAAGTTTCCTGACTGTGATAATGTACTGATCTTGTGTTCCATGAATATAATGTACCATTAATCTTCTTCGGAAAGAAAGTGGAGTGTGTGAAATGTCTGTATTTTGGGACAGAGTTGCTGGGTGGAGTACAGGTGTGGTATATATCTTATGTGTCCCTGCTTTATAATAATTTCAGCGTGAAGAGCATGGAAAAATAAGGTCATTTATTTCCAGCAATAGGAGGTGGTCCATGTTGTGTAAAGGATGGGTGTGTTCTGATGAACCGTCAGGAAGAAAACATTATGTAATCCCATGAGGAAGCTCTGGTAAATCTTAATCCTGCAGGGTTGAAATAAAACTCATGCTAACAAAACTATTGAAAAAGAAAAAAAATTTATGTTACACCAAAGTGTTCAATAAAATCTTATTTCCAAATGAATCCCAAAATTACAAACGTTATAGCCTATGATTTAGGCTAAACATCACTAATTATTATCATTTACAATTTTTCACAATTGCTAAAACCCCATTTTCTTGAAAACTTCAACTCTTTTCTCACAACCAAAACTTCAAACTACATAAAAAACTGACTTCTTTGGCAAAATCAAACAATCGGCTCAAAATCATTTCACTTGAACTCAAAATCAAACAATGCTTTCAGATCATACATACAGCAAGTCAATAAACACTACAGCTCATTCTTTAGACACAAAAAAAAGAACACAGCATACAGAGCATGTAGTCACAGAAAAAAACATATATTATACATTAAACAATTTTTGCATAAAAAAGTTTTAGTAACTATATATATATATATATATATATATATATATATATATATATATATATTAAAAGTATCAGAACTTAGTAATATATTACTGTATGTACTGCAAGAATATTGTATTGAATATTGTGTAATACTAAATGTCTAAAAATACAGTGGTCCAAATGCAAAAGGCCAAAAGGTCAAAGAAAACTGTAAATAAAAAGTGTTACAGTACACTCAAAAGAGTTGTGCAACTTCATTGCAAGGTCAATGAGAGATTCATCCAGCATCATGTCTTCATGTTGGGTCCAGCCTGATGACTTTGTCCACATGACAGGCAAAGTTGTCTCTTGCAGCGCAAAGGAAATAAAACCTTTGGTGTGCCGGATCCAGCCTTGAAAACTCTCTCCACACCTTGGACTTTCTCGTCCTCATCCTCTTCCTCCTCATAAACCACCTCTTACACATACTCTTCCTCCTCTGCCTATCAGATTGTTTCCATCCGTTGTTCATGTTACAGTTTTTTTTACCGATTGCTTACACACACAAAAAAAACCCAACAAAAAACAAACAAACAGATAAACCTGACACAAAACCTCTGCCTCTTTTAAACCACTACATATCTCATCATATGGGTGGGGGAACGGATTCCGACAGCTGGATTGTTTGCCGTCAGATTCTGTTCCCCCCATGTTTCTTACAAAATGAGTTTCTAATATTTACAAAAGTGACGCCAGATACTTGGCGCCGATTGTCTAGTTGGCAGCTTGCTGACATCTAGCTCTGTTGTGCTTTTGGGTGACCCGAGTTCAAATCTTGGCTCTTGGATTTTCCTTGATCCTGTCTCATACTTTGCTATTGTGATAAGGCAAAACGCCAAAAAATAAATCTTTAAAGTATGCCTGTTTAAGCTCCATCTACACACACACAATATAATCAGCATCGTTTAAGCCACTACATCAACATCTCTTATCAGGGGGGTGGGGGAACAGATTCTGACAGCTGGATTATTTGCCGTCAGATTGTGTTTCTACACATTGAGGTTCTAATATTTATCAAATTTATGGTGGTGAAACTCCAGGGAATAAAACCAGCATCTTTTAAGCCACTACATCAACGTCTCTCATTATATGGGTGGGGGAACAGATTCCGACAGCTGGATTGATTGTGATACAAAAGTGACGCCAGATACTTGGGGCCAGATAGCCTTTTGGGCAGCTCGCTGACATCTAGCTCTGTTGTGCTTTTGGGTGACACGAGTTAAAATCCTGGCTTTTGGACTTTTCCTAAACCTGTCTCCCACTTTGCTTCCTTTGGTAGGTTCCTCTATCGTAGCTCTTTTGACCTTTCTCTAGCTTCATACATTTTCTATGGCTGATGCAAAAGATGTTCAAAGTTCCCTTTAAAAATACTTGCGGTCTTAACAACTCTAAACATGTCGTGAATGTACATTTCCTGAAGAAAATGTGAGTGGGTGCCTGCAGTGGCAAAACTTGCCACCTGGTCGCTAGGGTGTTGTAGTCTACATGATTGCACATGAGCCACCATGTTTGTACGATGTTGTGGAGTTAAAATATGGCTTCCATATGTTGCAATATGGTTGCTAGGTGGCTCTTGACGGTTGCTCTTCCTTTTTTACAGTAAAAGTGTCCTATTATGATAAAAGACAAAAACGCCAAAAATCTTTAAACTGTTGCTGGTTAATTAAGCTCCATCTACACACAGAATAAAATCAGCATCTTTTAAGCCACTACATCAACGTCTTTCATCATTTGTGTGGGGGAACGGATTCTGACAGCTGGATTGTTTGCCGTCGGATTCTGTTCCCCCCATGTTTCTTACAAAAACGTGTTTAGCGTTTTGAAACACAGGTCCATCACAGTGTAATTTACTCTGGCCCCCTTCCTGTACGCAGGAGTGATGAGATAGTTAGCCGATTGGCCTCACTGAACGGTTGGCTGTCGAAGTGGTGTCCGCAGAATAATATAAAATTCATAGACAATTGGAATAGTTTTTGGGGCAAGCCTGATCTGTTGAAAAGAGATGGTATCCATCCCTCCTGGGCTGGTGCTGCTCTTCTCTCTAGTAATTTGGCTCATAGTCTTAGAGATAAAACATGACAATCTGGGGCTCAGGTCAGGAAGCAGACAGACTGGCTAAACCGACCGTCTGCTAGCGGCCTCACGTCACCAAGGTCAGATAAATCCCATCACATAGAGTCTCTTTCACCTAGATGTCTTCATATAGAGACTGTGTCTGTTCCCCGAATTTGGAAATCCAAAAAACGTCAGTTTAAAAATTTAATTGATGTTCAACAAATAAAAAACAGATATAATACAGATGAGCAAATGATAAAGCTTGGGTTGCTGAATATTCGATCCCTTACTTCAAAATCTCTCATAGTTAATGATATGATTTCAGATTATAATCTTGATATGCTGTGTTTGACAGAAACCTGGCTAAAACCAAACGATTACATTATTTTAAATGAGTCAACCCCACAAGATTACAGTTATAAACATACACCTCGTCTGAAAGGCAAAGGGGGAGGTGTTGCTGTAATTTATAGTAATATTTTCAAAACCACTAAGAAATCTAGCTTTAAATATACTTATTTTGAAGTATTGGTGCTTAATGTAAAAATATATAGTGTAAACGATAAATCACATTTGAGAATTATGCTGGCTACTGTATACAGGCCACCGGGGCACCATAAAGATTTTATCAAAAAATTTGCGGACTTTCTATCAGAATTAGTATTGGCTGCAGATAAAGTACTAATTGTTGGTGATTTTAATATACATGTAGATAATGAAAAAGATGCATTGGGATTGGCATTTAAAGACATTGTAAACTCAATTGGAGTTAGACAACACGTGTCAGGACCTACTCATTGTCGTAATCATACTCTAGATCTAATATTATCACATGGAATAGATGTTGATGCCGTTGAAATTCTGCAGCAGAGCGATGACATCTCAGATCATTATCTAGTCTCATGTAAATTACATTTAGCCAAGGCTGCAAAGCCGACTCCGTGTTATAAATACGTTAGACCTATAACTTCTGCCACTAAAGATTGCTTTATCAATAATCTTCCTAATCAGTTTCATCATCTCAGCATCCCGGATAGCTTAGAAGAACTTGATATTGCAACAGAAACATTTAACTCTCTCTTTTCCAGCACTTTAGACGCAGTTGCTCTGTTGCGCTTAAAGAAGATTAAAGAAAATAGCCCAACGCCGTGGTACAGCGAGCACACCCGGGCCCTTAAGAGAGCAGCCAGAAAAATGGAGCGCAACTGGAAGAAAACTAAACTAGAGGTATTTCGGATTTCGTGGAAAGAGAGCTCGATTGCTTACAGAGAGGCTTTAAAAGCTGCTAGATCTGCTTATTTTTCAAACCTATTACATAATCCAAGGTATTTATGTGAAACAGTGGCTAAACTAACGAAAAAGAAAGCTTCAAGCTCAGAAGTGTCCAAGCAACACAGCAGTGATGACTTTATGAACTTCTTCACTTATAAGATTGATAATATCAGGGACAAAATTATAACTATGCAACCGTCTACCACAGTATCGCATCAGGAAGTGCATTGTAGTCTCCCTGAGGAAAAATTTGATTCATTTGTTGCTATAGGAGAGGAAGAATTCTGCAAACTCGTTAATTCATCTAAATCGACAACTTGTATGTTTGATCCTATACCGACTAAGCTACTGAAAGAGATGTTTCCAGAGGTCATATATCCTCTTCTTAATATCATTAATTCATCTTTGTCTTTGGATACGTACCAAAAACCTTTAAACTGGCTATGATAAAACCGCTTGTTAAAAAACCACAACTTGATCCAACAGAATTAGTCAATTACAGGCCGATCTCGAATCTGCCTTTTCTGTCAAAGATATTAGAAAAAGCAGTATCTTCACAACTGTGTTCCTTTCTAGAAAGAAATGATATCTGCGAGGATTTTCAGTCCGGATTTAGACCGTACCATAGTACTGAGACCGCTCTCATTAGAGTCACAAATGATTTGCTCTTATCATCCGATCGTGGTTGTATCTCTCTATTAATGTTACTCGATCTTAGTGCTGCATTTGACACAATTGACCACAACATTCTTTTAAATAGACTAGAAAACTATGTGGGCATTAGTGGAATAGCACTAGCATGGTTTAAATCATACTTAACTGACCGTTATCAGTTTGTAGCAGTAAATGAAGAGATGTCTTATCGATCACAAGTTCAGTATGGCGTACCACAAGGCTCAGTACTAGGACCGCTGCTGTTCACTCTGTACATGCTACCATTAGGAGATATCATTAGGAAACATGGAGTTAGCTTTCACTGTTATGCCGATGATACTCAGCTGTATATTTCTTCAAAACCCAACGAAACTTACCAATTCACAAAATTAACGGAATGCATAGCTGATATAAGAAATTGGATGACTAGTAATTTCCTACTACTAAATTCTGAAAAGACAGAGATTCTACTTATTGGACAAAAAACTTCCACACGTAATAACCCAGAATACTGTCTAACACTTGATGGCTGCTCTGTCAAATCTTCGTCGTCGGTTTGGAACCTGGGTGTACTCTTTGATACCAACCTTTCTTTTGAAAGCCACGTGTCTAGTATCTGTAAAACTGCATTTTTCCATCTTAAAAATATATCTAAAATACGCCATATGCTCTCATTGGGAAATGCGGAACAATTAGTCCATGCGTTCATGACCTCAAGGCTAGATCATTGTAATGCTCTACTGGGTGGTTGCCCTGCACGCTTAATAAATAGACTACAGCTAGTTCAAAACGCCGCAGCTCGAGTTCTTACCAGAACCAGGAAATATGACCATATTAGCCCGGTTCTGTCAACACTGCATTGGCTCCCTATTAAACATCGTATAAATTTTAAAATATTGTTGATTACCTACAAAGCACTAAATGGTTTAGCTCCGCGGTACTTGAGCGAGCTCTTAACGTATTATAGTCCTTCACGTCTATTGCGATCTCAAAATTCCGGCCAGTTGATAATACCTAGAATATCTAAATCGACTGCAGGCGGTAGATCCTTTTCCTATTTAGCACCAAAACTTTGGAACAGTCTTCCTACCATTGTCCGGGAAGCAGACACACTCTGTCAGTTCAAAGCTAGACTAAAAACACATCTCTTTGACCTAGCATACACATAACACACTATAGACTTCTATAAATTCAATGTTAGGCTGCATAGATTAGGTCAGCCGGAACTGGGAACACTTCTCTTAAATCTTGATGTACTCGCTACATCATAAGAAGAATGGCATCTACGCTAATATTAGTGTCTTTGTTTATCCCGAGGTTTTCCCGCAGCCTGCCGGATCTAGGCCGTGTCCAGATCTGACGAAGGAGATCCGCCTGGACCCGATGACAATGCAGTGCTGAAGTATCCACTATCCTCTCCCTATGGAGGATCCCTTTCCCACTCTACAGATGAAGCGTTGTGAATTCCGGCTCGCGTACCCCGAAGTGATAAAATAAAACAAAATTCTGTATCAAAATTTATAGGCAAGAAAAGTAATTTGTTTAGGCTGGGTTGTATGAATTATAAACCTGCGCACATATTTTAAAAAGCACATAACTATAGAATCAATTCTGAATGAGCATGTGAACGCCGTCAGCGTTAATCACAGGTTCGCGTTTAAAAGTCTGATCATTTCGACGGAGGTGAATCAATCAAAGTTAACTTTAGCTGGAAATAACATTATTCAAGAACCGCTATAATGCCAAAACAATCTGTTACCTTAAATTATATGTTTATCTCTGTAAAGCTGCTTTGAAACAATCCATTGTTAAAAGCGCTATATAAATGAAGATGACTTGACTTGACTTGACAGTGAAAAATGTGTTTTAGGGAGTGAGAATGTGTTTAGAGTCTTGCAAAAACAGTGCATGAGATTTGCAAACAGTGTCTAACTACTAAACTAGGCTACCTGAACTTGTTTAATGTTTTACAGAAAGAGTGATTTATTCGACAAATTGGTTTAGGCTATTGAGAATTTGGTTCAGAGAATGGCGTTTAGTGTTTTAGCAATTCAGAAAAACTGTATATTGTTTCCATCCATTGTTGTCATTAACATTCAGTGCAACATTTTGTGTCAATGCTGGCACTCTGGACTTGTAGTGCAATTGGTTTGATCACATCATTAGGAACAAAGGTGAACAATTTTGAGAAGTTGTGCGTAAACGATGACAACTTTGTGGTTGTGTTTAACTCTTGCCACTTGTGTTTACTGTTTTGCAACAGAGTAAGAATGTGTTTAGATTTTTGTAAAAAGAGTGCATGAGATTTGCAATATGGTGTCCCACTGCCTGAACTTAAGGTTTTACAGAAAGAGTGATTTATTTGACAAATGGGTTTAGGCCTTTGAGAATTTGGTTCAGGTAATGGGGTTTAGTGTTTTAACAATTGTGAAAAACGGTAATACTTGATATCTAATTGCTTTTTTCTGTTTCAGCATCATATTCATCTTTTATTTTGTTTATTTTAAGCCTGCTTTCACAGTTTTTTTTTTTCAACTGCTTACACTCAAAATCCTTACTTGTCACACAATTTCTGAAACCTGACTCCCAAACACCAGAACCAAACACCAGAACCACACCAAGGGCCCTATTTGAACGATCTAACGATCTGCTTCTTGCGCGAGGTTAAAGCGAACAGCAGATCTACGGGACAAGTAATTCTCGAGCTTCGACTCAATTTTCAATTTCATAAAACACTTTTTTGCAAACCACAACACACAGTTCTCTATGTAACACACAAATATAACAGGAAATATCTTGATTCCCTTTTTGAAACATAACCTATCAAAGTGACACACTAATTCATCAGTGCCTCACACTAACAAAGGTCAAGTTATATTTTTTTGGACTAATACCTATTCACAACAACAAATAATAAATAGGCCTAGTTGGTTTCAATTTTGCTTTTGTGTTTACTGTGAATTTTTCAACAGCTCTCTGCCACTTACTTTCAATCTTGTACAGAAATGTACATAGGAGCTCATGAAAGAAGAGCTTTGGTTTTAAATAACTGTGTGTATATGATATATCCAAAAATATAATATTATGGCAAAGGTGTTTGCATCGTAAGACACGTTTGCTTTTGAGATGTGTTTGTGATATTTTGCAAGAGATGTGAGGCATTTTGTGTGTGCAATTCTTAGATTTGTGTGTAAAGTTTTGAAGAAAAAAAGAAGCAAAGTTTTGAAAATGTGTGTAAGCAGTTGAAAAAAAACTACGTAGCCTACATTCAGATATTGTAGATTTATATGTGGTTATGATGTGTCCGCTCAGTTATTACTGAGGATATGGCTCCCCCTAGAGGACGTTTAGGTCACTTTTAGGAATTTTGTTTTTCTTCAGCATGTTTTTGTATAGGCCTAGATATAGCGGTGCATATAGCTACTTTTGTCAGTTTGATAACCTCTGTGTATGTGTTCTTACAATGTGAATGAATTTGGCTTTGCTTTGCCTTAATTTCTTTAATTTGCCTCGGATCCTGTTCTTTCTACAAAATGTATAATCCGCCCATTCTCTTGTGACTTGCTCTAAATAAACCCAGTCTCACTGACAGACATTCTCCCTCTGCTACCAATTACATTGCTCTTTACACCCCTTCTGTCTCGCACTATATCCACCCATTAGGGGGTGATTTTCAGAACAGAGACAGACCCCTCCTGATGATAGGGTAGAGAAAGATGTAGCTGGTTTGGCAGGAGGCCTTATCTGCTGCCTGCATGGTTTGTTAATGGGTAATCTATGCTGCCACTATCAATGAGATCAAACCTTTAGCTTTGGAACTGGTACACAAGTTTGTGGTGCTGAAGCTAAAGAGATTCAAATGTTGTTTTGTCACAGGCTGAGGTCATACAATGTGTCTGGACCTTTTCCTGGACCTTTTTGTTTGTGTTAAATGAACAGACAAATGGTATACATTGAATCATTGAATACAATCTAATTTGCTTAAAACAATATAAATACAAACAACAAAATCGGCATCATAATACATATAGCCTAACCTCCTTCCACATGTGCACAATCCATTGTGTTAACCCTATAAAGCCTGCTGTATCATATTTGATAGGCCTACATGAAGGCCTCTACAATTTCAAATCAAAACTTTGCTGAAAAACTTGTACACAATACTCTATGTATCGTTGGCCCTCTTGGGAGTTCATACATTTCAGGGAGTAAACAGCTTCTTTCTTTTTTTTGTGTGTGTCAAATCTTTAGTGATTTTTTTAATTAAATGAAAGAGTGACTTTTATATTGTGTTCATTTCTCAGGATGAACATTTACTGGACTGATTTTCTTTCATATTTATATTGTCTTTCATATTTTGTCCAAGTTTCAATCATTTTCATTGCAGTTTTAGTAAAACTAACTGTGGTATTTTGGCATACACTATGTAACATTGTTAAATTTCTGTAAGGCACTGTCAGTTTTCTCACATTTTTTTTGGGGCAAAATGCAAAATGCAGGTTATTGTAGGCTTGCCTATATGGTGTGTTGACAAAATGCTTCCAGGCTGGAAGTTTGGTGACGGCGAAGGCGCCGCCTCCGTTCTGTTCTGTTATCCCTCCCTTTCTTCCATCCTCCGCTCACATTGCTCTTTCCTTCGGTGGGAAAATTCCTGCTGGAACATCCACGGTGGATTTGAACTCGGGAATTGTAGTGGAAAAGCAGAATTCTGTAAAACACGCCGGAGGATTTCCTCGCATGTTCTTCCTCATATTGTTCAGGTATGTGCACGTTCTAATGGTTCATGGCATGATCAGAGATGTATTGTTGTGAATTTTCCGAACAGCGGTGTCGAGTGATATTCCAAACGATAGAAATGTGCACGCAGTCGTTGTATACACGCTGAACTTCCCAAATATACAGTTTACCCGTGAATTGCTACGCTGTTTACCTTGAAGCCGACGTGTTGCTGTTACAAACAGTATCTTGTTACGTTGAGTCACGTCGTTGCAAATGTAACGTTAGATCCTGTGTGAAAAAGAACTGTTATGGAGGGTGAAGTAGAAAAGTTTAATCGTCGTTAGTCTTTTTATTGTTGTTTTTGAATCAGACTTTTTATATGCATTGTTTATTTGATCTTAAAAAAAGTGAGTGATAAGCTTAAAATTGACTGAATATAAGTTACAGTTGGACTATGTGGAACAAAGTCCACTTCCTATGCAAGCCATAGTCATTCATTCATGTTGAATGGCATGTTACAGACTTAAATGTAACCCAGTGACTCAAAGCCATTCAAATGTAGACTTTTGTGGGGTTGTGGATGTATGCTATTCAGAAAGAATGCATCATTTATTTAGTTTCTTAAGGCCTATAATGCAACTCTCCCCCTCTGTCAAACTTACAGTAGGCCTACATAACTTTGTCTCCAACTGGCTAATGACAGTTGAAAATAGGGCTTTTAAGACCATGACATCTGTTTTCCTCTGGGCTGGGTTGTCCCATTTAACGCCCAGTTGTAAAAGAGGCAGGTAAAAAAAGAAGAAGAAAAAACAGGGCTTCCTCTACACAAAAACAGTGTTAATTGGAGGTCACAAAAGTTCAATAAAGCCACAGCGGTGCTCACTTTTTCCACACTAGAAATAGCAAATCTGTGACCACAGAGAAATACATTTTGGTGATATGTCCCCTAATAGCTGTCAGAGGAGTTTATCCGACTAATTTATAGTTATCCAAGAATATTGATTTGCTTCATAAAAACAACACGCATGCCCCCGAAATGATGATTTGTAAATTACATGGCATTTATTGTATGGTTGGGACCGATGTTTCACATTTGTTTTTTTTTCTCTTGTGTCTGTCTTCATGTTTTTTTTCTTAAACTTTTTCAAAGAAATGTTCTATAATCCCACATCTGGAGCACTCTGGCCACCCACAGATATAGTGATTTCTTCTTCCTCCTCTGCATCACTGCATTAAAAGACAGTCAAGAACAGTCAAGGCAACACTGAGCCTGGCCCTGTGGCCACCCTAACCACAGCCATCCCAACTGCAATCACAATGACCAGTTATGTTTTCAGGACCAGATTGAGTTTGAAAATAGTTTGTCAGTTCCAAGGAAGTTGGGCTTGGTGCATAAAATGTCCCTCTGTCTTCCTGTGTCTTCGGATTTTCTTCAGAATAGTTAACGGAAAATTCTCATTTTATCATTGTTTTTATGATTCCAAACCTGCATTACTATGCATAACTTATATTTATACAAGGCCAGTTTCTAGTGATCACAGCTGTTAAGCTCCAAAAATGTACACTAAAAGAACCATAAAAATAGTCAATGCTGTATGTTCTAATATTTTTATATTACTGGTCTTTGATCAAGCTATATGATAGCTTTGTGTGAGGAACCGATTCATGTCATTATTCATTATTCAATGACAGTGTTCCCCTTCAGTGAGTTGTTAAGGCCACAACTGCTCTGATAGGATCAGTGATTCGTAAACAAGCAATTGAATCTAAATTGTGACTTATTTTTTAAATCAATAATTTTAAATGCTACAAGTGAATTTATGCATCACAGTATTATAATGTACATAATGAAAAAAATGATATTAATTTCACACTTGCTAATGATTTACAAAAGACTCTTAAGTGAACATTAGATGACGGCAAAGGTTATCTAAATGTAAAAATAAGGAAAATGAGCCAATTAAATATCCAATTTCGGCAATAACCATTATGGTACCACTACACAGTATTGTGCATCCCTGTTGAATGTTTCACTGAAAAATAACTGCAGGCAAGTTTGAAACAACACGAGCATTAATAAATAATGGCAGAATTGTCATTTTGGGTGAGCTATTTCTTTAAGATCAAAACAGCACAGAAAACTGGCAGTGCTTGTGTATAATGGAGATCTTTCTGTATACAGGTGTGTCAATGGCCTTCATCATCTTGATTTAAGTGCACATCTTGTTTTGGTCTGGAGGTCAGACCTGCCAGACTCCCCCTCCCTTTCAACTGTCAACCTGGCAGTGGTCAGCAGATGGTGGATTGCTTTGTGAAATACCTCCGTAAGCCACCAAGCCTCCCTCCTTCTCAAGGAATTCGCTTCACTGATGGTAGTGCTAGTGCACCAAGCATGGAGGCAGCTAGCCAGACAGATGGAAGGTGAAAAAGCACTGTTGCCTCTTCTGCATATCTTTTCACTGAAAAGAGAACAAATGTATGTGAGTGGTTGCTATGGCGACCTCGCATTTTCAGACGACTCGGACCCATCTGCTTGCAGGCTGCACGTAGACTGAGAAAGAGAGTGGTTGGGATTTTCATATAGGGTTTTGTGTACGTGCTCCTGTTTGCTTTTTGATTGTGAGAAGCTGCTATTTGTCTAAGCTCACGTACGAAAACCACATCCTTATTTTCGTTTCAAGAGCAGTACTTTTTCACGTAGGGTAGCTAAATCAAACCGGTAAAATATTTTGTATTATTTTTATGTTATGGTCAGGTTTTCTTTGTCTAAGAGCTTTCGCAGAGACACAGCTTCTCTAGCTTGCATGCTGAATTGACAGTGTACCTACAGTCATTGCCTGTAACAAGCATTCTGGTGGTCCACACCCATCCCCTAACCTCACTTTTAAAATCTCCTCGCTCTTTTTTTTTTTTTTTTTTCTGGTTCCCAGACCTCTCTCTTTCATGAGCTGTAATCGGTTGTGATAGTTTTGGAACGCAGGCTCTGACTGAAATGTTTCTGTTTCACACAGTTCAGGGATGTGTCTTGACAGAATGAAATGGCTACAGAAAATCTGGTCCTCCTAAATGATTGATTTATCTCTGAATGTGAAATACAAACTCCTTCATAGCAGATCCGCAGGAAACCGAAATACGGTCTTCGAAGTAGAGTCCTACGATCTGACAGCCCTCCTGAGGTACCTCACACCCCCACCGTGATAATTACGGCCAACTCTGAGGTCTGTGTGACCGCAGAACTTTTATGCGGTCTCTTGACAGTCCTTCGCATCAGATAAAGTTTCACATACTCTGGCTTTTTTATAAAGTCGAGTTGAGGGTCAGGATTGATCTTTGTGGAAGCTCCTAATTGGAAGTGGCAGCCAAGCTCATGATTAGCATTTCTGTGATGCACTGTGGTTTGGTGTGATTAATACTATTGTGCTGTTGAAGCTTAAAACGTTTGTGAAAGTCAAGATGATTTTTTACACTTCTGCTGCACCTTTTTTGTGTCTTTGATTTAAATTAATTGACGCTCATTCTACCTGCAGAGGCAGCAGACACAATGCATGATTAGCACTTTTGAAAGTTTATTGGTTGGAAAACATCTGCTGTGCTAAGTCAGTTTTAAATGGCAGCATGGGCTTGCCTTTGGTCTAAAGTTAATGGTAGTATGTATTATTTCCAAAAAGTAAAGTATACTTTCCATATTTGTGAAATATTTGTATATTTCCAATTAATTCATGTATATTATATTTTTGGGGAGTCGCAACATTATAGGCAGTGAAAAAAAAAAAGAATTATTCTATTATTATTTTTTTTCTTAATTATGATATCAGTATACTGGATGTGGTCAAATTGAACCATATTTTTTGTATGGGTTTTTCCGGCATTGGACTCATTCATTGTCTGGAGCTACATTTAGTTAAAATAAACATTTAGCCAAAAACATCTATGAATGATTTCTCTATTGTATATTATTGTATTGTATTGTATATTTCAAGAGGTTAAATCTGTTCCACAGTGATTGATGTTTGTTTTTTTTTCTCATACGAATAACTCCAAATAATGTGGATTAATTAAAGAGAGCCTTAGAATTGGCTTTTCGCTTGGAAGTGACTGGCTTTAGTATTCAATATCCATGGGATGGGAGGATAAGTTATGTCAGCTCTAAATTTGATGCATGGGGTTTGGATTAGGATATTCGATAAGAAACACTGCATTCTTACATATTGTCGCCAGATACCTGGACTCTCTATTTTTCTTTCTTTTTTTCCCCACTCTAATTTATGTGTGTGGGGAGTGTTCTATTCAGAATTGCCTCATTCATGCATGAAGAGTGTTGTGTCCTGTTATGAACCAGCACTCGAGTTAATTGTACCAATATTCTTCCCTCATTACAACTTTATGCTTCATATCACTTGTGACGTCTTGACATATTGCAATATCCACTGATTCTGCATCAGTCTGCAAGCTATCCAGATAAGCACTGGGCAAGCATACTGTATTTGCGCACAGCTAATGTTTTTTCAGCCTTTTCTTTTCTAAAGTTCCTGTTCTTTTGTCACTTCTCCAGCTGTGTCTCTGGACTGTATATTATGGTGGTGATCTCAGTGCTAAAGTTAAGCCTGGTCAAGACCACACTAGCTGTACAGAAAGACACGTGGGAAAAGCAGTTGTTTGTAGTTCATAGTTTTCAATTGTTTTACACACAGCTCCTCACACATTCATCAGTTTCAAGTTCTCAATGAGACCTTTAAATTCATGTTAATGGGACAAAAAAAATAAAGTGATTATATTTATTCTGATTGCTGTCGTTTACCTGAATCTGTGTGTTGTATCGCAGGCATTCTTGAATAAAGATCTTTGGCGTTTTGAAGAAGTAGCTCGAGAAAGGAAGTCTGATAGAATAGGTTTAGAGTCGAAAGGATGTTGTCTCAGGGGCCCTTGACGACCCCCCTTACTCTCCTTACTGTAGAAACAACTGTTCAGGCCAGCTTCAGAGTGCTTATAAGTCACCTTTTGGCCCTGCAGCAGGGGCCAGTCCAACTGGGACTACATCATTGGATATTCTGTGCCTTCCTGTGGCCAATTAGCTTGCACCCCAGGCCCATAAGCAGTCTGCCAGATGCACCATAGCAGTGGTCTGTGGCTTTGAGAGGGAAGGGCTGTGGCACACAGTCTATGAGTGGTTATTAGAGAGGCCCCTCTCTGAGTCCACGCAAGCCCAGAGATTTGCTGCTTGCTCTTCATTCAGACTGCAATCGAAATCGGGCCCCTCAAAGACTGTTAAGCTAAAGAATTTGGATGTGTCTCGATAAAATATTGTCCAAACCTTTCAGGCTACTGCAGTTCCCACTTTAACCCTCTGAGGTCGGCTATCGCGCCGGCGTGATAGTCTCGCTTTTTTCTTATCAGTGCAAAAGAAACTCAGAAAAAATTTTTTTTGTGGATACTCACAATAAAAACAGTGTTGTGCTTTTCGCCAAATAAAGAAAAACAAACATGATGCGCGTTCTGCCTTCTCTCTGTCAGTGAAGTCCATTCTGAAACGCGTCATAAGATTATTTTTAATTCCGCGAATACTTGTCATACAGGCACGAGTGTTTTTCCATAATGAAGCTTGAACTCTCTTCTTTTAAATGAATGAATTTATATAAAAAAACAAATATTCTCAGCTTATGTAATCTGTATGAAAAGAGAGAGATGTCAGTATTTTTCTTTCCAGCTCATTATACCTAATTACGCGTTAATGTGCCATGCCCACGGAGAGCGCGCGCTATTCAAACGCAAATGATCTTAGACAAGCCGTTCAAACATGCCAACGCCCACCAGCTGGATTATAAAACACATCGTGTCCAGCTGATGTAGTAAGTCATTTATTCTAGTGCTTTGTTCTAATCGTGATATTGAATTTGTCGGACTGTAAACCGCAAAAAGACTGTTTAAATATGAATTGCGTGTCTGTGTGTAGGCTAAATGATGAGTGAACGGCAAAGGCGCGCGCGCTTTGTTTACTATGGTTACAGTTATACAGCGCGTGTCTGTGCCTTGTTCATTCACTCTCGGACCTATATTAGTAAACGTTATGTTTACATGAACAACACATACAAACTATATTGCTATAGCCTACTAAGATGAGTAAAAATAGACTGAAATATGTTGAAATAAAATGTCTGTATAAGCAACAAGCTGCAAATTCACATGTATATACTAATATATCATACACAATATATTACAGAATAAATATGAATGTTTAGACACGATTTTGTGATTAGTTTTGGATAGATTATAAAGTTTTGACTGAAAAAAAGACTACTGTCACATTAAATAGGTACGCTTTTGTTCACCAATTTCTGCTCATAGTTAAATATACTATAGTATGATGTTTTGTCAAAAATAAAGTAGGTATATTGAATTATCAACTAAGATGTTATTATAGTGTTTGTTCCAATATTCAAACTAATGAATCCTTACCTTTTTTTAATACGTATGATAAAATGTATACTTTTTACAAAGAAATACACTTGAAATATTGTTAAAATTGTAATTGTTGTTGTAATTGTAACCTATTTGTAATTGGTTACAATTTCTAATTGTAAAATATGTATAGGCTATATAGATCATTTCTTTTGTCCTTGCATTCTTTGGGATCCTGTGACACACCTGTGTGAAAGGGCTAATTAATATGCAGCTCATTATGCGGCACATTATCCGGCCTTTGTCTTCTCAGGTGTGAACACGCATATTGCCTTTCCAGACAAAAGGTGTCTAATAAAATGTAAATCAGTGTATGTGTTTGTGTAAATGATTAGGCAGGATGATTTTCAGATCATTTTAAAGCAAAAATTGTAGGCAACAACACTCATTAGTCAAAAGTCTTGCGGACACATATTTAGTATGTGTTTTGTGGCCTTATTTCAGTCACTTTAAGTTTTAGTTCTCTTACGAGAGGTTCTCTCGTATTGCGTAAGTTTAGCTTACGCTACGGGAAAGATTCATCTTCTCGAGATATTGAAGCCAAAAAATTATCCTTAATTTTGTATTCATTGTCAACGCAGTGCAGCAGCTAGCAGACCTAGAGCAGGCCATCTCGCGTGCTTATTGGCTGCCCTGCTGGCATCTGCTGCAGCCTACCAGTGAGCCCCGCGTGACGTCACGCCCAATGAAGGGCGCTCGCGCCTTCATAGCGTCACAGCCCGCCAGAATGGGCGTGGCTTAGCGTATAAAAGAAGGGGCTGTAGGCTGACTTCCCTGATTTTTCGACTCTTCAGCGAGCTCTCCGCATCGCTGGATCAGAGAGAAGCCACCGCCGCCGTCGAACAGCGGACAGCCAGCTTAGGACAGCGCTGAGGAAGACTGTTTAAATCTGCTCGCGCTACTTAAGCTTTCGTAGTTTCCCCCATGGCTCAGTGGCTAAACTCAAAGCATTCGCGCCAGAGACCCGTGTTCGATCCCGGCTCTCGCAGCAGAAAAAATTTATGCAGCTCTCCTCTATGAGCTCGCGACCAGCTTACTTACGAACAGAAAGCGAGCGAGCGCGCGCCCCCGAGCGCATGCGTCACCGGCGAAGGAAGGAGAGAGTGGGTTTTTTGTCCCGCCGAGGCCTGACAAACCCCCTCTTTTTCTCAAACATTTTCCAGCTCCTCCTAGTTCGAGCGGCTGGTAATGTCTATACTGCAGTAGAGAGCCTGTTATAACACGCACGCCTGCAGACAATGCCGACACGCACACGAAAACTGTGATGACGCTCTCTCTCTTATCTGCTCGCGCCAACTGAAGCTTACTAGGTTTCCCCTGTGGCTCACTGGTTAAACCCTAAGCTTTCGCGCCAGAGACCCGTGTTCGATTCCCGGCTCTCGCAGCAAAAAAAAAAAAAAAAAAAATTTTGCAGCTCCCCTCTCTGTGCTCGCGACCAGCTTTCTTACGTACAGAGAGCGAGCGCGCGCCCCCGAGCGCATGCGTCACCGGCGAAAGAAGGAGAGAGTGTGGTTTTTTGTCCCGCCGAGGCCTGACAAACCCCCTCTTTTTTCTCAAACATTTTCCAGCTCCTCCTACTTCGAGCGGCTGGTAATGTCTATACTGCAGTAGAGAGCCTGTTATAACACGCACGCCTGCAGACAATGCCGACACGCACACGAAAACTGTGACGACGCTCTCTCTTTTATCTGATCGCGCCAACTAAAGCTTATGTTGTTTCCCCTGTGGCTCAGGGGCTAAACCTTAAGCTTTTGCCCCGGAGACCCGTGTTCGATTCCGGCTCCCGCAGCAGATAAAATTTACGCGGCTCTCCTCAGCGAGCCGCCGTATTCAAGTTTATTTCCCTGTCAGTCCCCTTCAATCAGGCTACTGCAGTGGTCCATTTAGCAGCCAACGAGCCGGCTCATTTGCCCTCTCGCCTGCACACATATACGCCGTCTTCACGGCGACCCAGAGAAAATCTC
Organism: Tiaroga cobitis; assembly: GCA_030578255.1. NCBI lineage: Eukaryota > Metazoa > Chordata > Actinopteri > Cypriniformes > Leuciscidae > Tiaroga > Tiaroga cobitis. Next base: position 18,533,202 of record CM060597.1, read on the forward strand.
AAAAGAGTATAATGTCTGGTCCGGCTCACGCCGTTGGTGTTTTAAGTGTAGTGAAAGTGCCCACGCCCCAGTGTTCACTCCTACACACAAGCACATCAAATCTCGTGTCACTCACAGAGCACACTCTTAGAAAGCGCAGAAAGGCTGCTCGAGTGTTGAATATAAGGAGTGTGTCCACAGGTCTGTGCCCACTATCTGCCCGCTCTGTTACACGGTCAATAAAACCGGTTATGAATGTAAGTCTCGTGCCCGCCGGAGAGCGTTCACGCTTACTGACACACACCTCCCCCCGGGCGCCGCCCGCGCGTTTAAATGTTATCACAAAACGCAGGGCATTGATAAGACGCTCCCCATCCGTTATGATCGGGGCGTCAAATACACTTGTAAGTCTCGTGCCCGCGCACACGCGCTCACGCTTACAGAAAGCTTTTCCACCCGAAGCGCTGCTGGCGCGTCAAAAAGTGAGAATAAAATGCTCCCCATCCCTTATGATTGGGACACCTCACATAAATCAGACGGTCTCGGCTTTCAGCGAGAAGCCATTGCCCAGAACCGAGAGCGCGCGCGCCGCGCTTTCGGCTCCGGCTCAGTTTCACAAGCCCGCAAATGGCGGCGATCTGAACCCGGAGGCCATTCGCCCCCTAGCGGCTCACATAGCTGCGTGGGAAACTATCCCAGGGATTTCAGCTTTTGCCCCGGAGACCCGTGTTCGATTCCGGCTCCCGCAGCAGATAAAATTTACGCGGCTCTCCTCAGCGAGCCGCCGTATTCAAGTTTATTTCCCTGTCAGTCCCCTTCAATCAGGCTACTGCAGTGGTCCATTTAGCAGCCAACGAGCCGGCTCATTTGCCCTCTCGCCTGCACACATATACGCCGTCTTCACGGCGACCCAGAGAAAATCTCAAAAGAGTATAATGTCTGGTCCGGCTCACGCCGTTGGTGTTTTAAGTGTAGTGAAAGTGCCCACGCCCCAGTGTTCACTCCTACACACAAGCACATCAAATCTCGTGTCACTCACAGAGCACACTCTTAGAAAGCGCAGAAAGGCTGCTCGAGTGTTGAATATAAGGAGTGTGTCCACAGGTCTGTGCCCACTATCTGCCCGCTCTGTTACACGGTCAATAAAACCGGTTATGAATGTAAGTCTCGTGCCCGCCGGAGAGCGTTCACGCTTACTGACACACACCTCCCCCCGGGCGCCGCCCGCGCGTTTAAATGTTATCACAAAACGCAGGGCATTGATAAGACGCTCCCCATCCGTTATGATCGGGGCGTCAAATACACTTGTAAGTCTCGTGCCCGCGCACACGCGCTCACGCTTACAGAAAGCTTTTCCACCCGAAGCGCTGCTGGCGCGTCAAAAAGTGAGAATAAAATGCTCCCCATCCCTTATGATTGGGACACCTCACATAAATCAGACGGTCTCGGCTTTCAGCGAGAAGCCATTGCCCAGAACCGAGAGCGCGCGCGCCGCGCTTTCGGCTCCGGCTCAGTTTCACAAGCCCGCAAATGGCGGCGATCTGAACCCGGAGGCCATTCGCCCCCTAGCGGCTCACATAGCTGCGTGGGAAACTATCCCAGGGATTTCAGAATGGGTTCTGAGCACAATAAGCAGGGCTATTCACTTCAATTCATTTGCCGTCCCCAGCGCTTTCGAGCCCGGACCGCGACGATAGTGAATGCGGAAGTAGCACACCTACTTCACGCAGAAATAGCAAAGCTGCTGTGCAAAGGGGCTATAGAAAAGGTGCCGCCTTCTCTGAGCGAGTCAGGCTTTTACAGCCGTTATTTTCTCGTACCCAAGAAGGACGGAGCCTTCAGACCTATCCTAGATCTGAGACATTTGAACAAAGCGCTTGTGAAAAGACTGTTCAAAATGCTTACGACCAGGAAAAACCTCGCACACGTTCGCCCGAGGGACTGGTTTATTTCTCTAGATCTGAAGGATGCCTATTTTCAGGTTCAGATAATACCCCGTCACAGGCAATTTTTGAGATTTGCCTTCGACGGTCAGGTATATCAATAAACCGTCCTGCCGTTCGGCCTGTCTCTAGCACCCCGTGCATTTACGAAGTGCATGGACGCGGCGCTCGCCCCCCTGAGAAGTCAGGGGCTGTGAATAATGAACTATCTGGACAATTGGCTGATTTTGGCACAGTCAGAGACAGAGCTGCTATCTCACAGAACAGTGCTTCGCAGTCACCTGGAAAGCTTGGGTCTCATGGTCAACTGGACCAAGAGCTCATTGCAACCCAGCCAGTCAATTTCCTTTTTAGGAATAGAACTGGACTCGGTGACCTATGTCGGCTCGTCTATCGGCACGGCGTGCGCTCCGTGTTCGCCACCTAGCCGCGTTTTTCCAGAAGGACAGCTTTCTCCCTTTGGAAACATTTTAAAGGATGCTGGGCTGTATGGCATCAGCTGCAGCGGTGCTCCAGCTGGGCCTACTGCGCATGCGCCCGCTCCAACGCTGGTTGAATGCTCGCCCGTCCCACCGAGCTTGGGTTTCTGGCGGTCAGAAAATCGGAGTGACTCAGACCTGCATAGCGGCTCTGCAGCCCTGGTTAGTGGCCGACTGGTACCAGCTGGGAGTGAGGATGGGAACCATCTCTTATCGGAAAGTCATTTCGACAGACGCGTCCAACTGGGGTTGGGGCGCGCTGTTCGAGGGCAGACCGGTCTTCGGCCAGTGGTCAGACCAAGAGAGGTGTTTTCACATAAACTGTCTGGAGATGATAGCGGTCGAGAATGCGCTGAAACGCTTCCTCCCGTTCATACAGGACCAACATGTTATTGTCCGCTCGGACAACATGTCTGTGGTATCCTATGTAAACCGTCAGGGCGGTGTCAGATCCAGAAATCTCTGCAATCTGACGGAACGCCTCCTTATTTGGTCGCAGATGCACCTGCCCTCGCTGAGGGCGGCGCATGTGCCTAGCCATTTGAACGACGGCCCAGACAAACTGTCCAGGGACAACGTTCCCCCAGGGGAATGGTCCCTGGGCCCCCAAGCGGTCCAGAAGCTGTGGCGCCTATTCGGCAGGGTGGAAGTCGACCTATTTGCGTCAAAAGACAACGCTCAATGCCCGACGTTCTTCTCGAAGGACGAGGACGCGCTGGCCCATGTTTGGCCCAGCCTCCGGCTATATGCTTTCCCTCCGGTCTCTCTGTTACCACAGGTGATCAAGAGAATCAGGGAAACGCGCCACTCGGTGCTCCTCATAGCCCCGCGTTGGGAGAATCAGATTTGGTTCCCGGAGCTAGCACGGCTGTCACATACAGCTCCGTGGCCTATTCCGGTGAGGACAGATCTCCTCTCTCAGGCTCGCGGCACGATCTGGCATCCCCATCCAGAGCGCTGGTCTCTGCACGCATGGTTGATCAACGGGTACTCGTTGCCCTGCCAGAAGGAGTAATGAACACGATCACGCAGTCTAGAGCCCCTTCCACGAGAAGGCTCTACGCGTCTAAATGGTCGGTGTTCTCTGGATGGTGCACGGACAGAGGTCTGGACCCGCGGACATGCGGGGTGGCGCATCTGTTCTCCTTCCTACAAGAGCTGTTGGATAAGGGAAGGTCCCCATCCACACTCGAAGTATACGTGGCGGCCGTGGCAGCGTTCGCAGAATCGACGCACGGCCAGTCATTAGGAAGACATGAGTTGGTCATCCGCTTCCTTAGAGGAGCTAGGAGGATGAACCCGCCGCGCCCCCCGTCGGTTCCCATGTGGGATCTTTCACTGGTCCTAGAGGCCCTGAAAGCTTTTCCCTTCGAACCACTAAACTCCGTGGGGTTGAAATATCTATCACTGAAACCGTCTTTCTGACTGCACTGTCGTCAGTAAAACGTGTGGGGGACCTGCATGCGCTGTCTGTCAGCGCATCGTGTCTTGAGTTCGGGCCGTATGACTCTAAAGTCATCCTCAGACCTAGACATGGCTACGTTCCTAAAGTGATGGGCACTCCGTTCAGAGCGCAAGTTATCTCGTTGTCAGCTCTGCCAGCATCTGACAGCGAAAGTGATGTGAACCTCCTCTGCCCTGTCAGAGTACTGAGGTTTTACATTACGCGCTCCGCCTTATTCAGGCGTTCGGAACAGCTGCTTGTTTCGTTCGGTGGGCGCACCAAGGGTCTCGCCTCCTCGAAACAGAGCCTGTCCAGATGGATAGTGGACGCTATAGCAGCCGCTTACGCGTCAAAAGGTCTGCAATGCCCTCTGGGCATCAGGCCTCATTCCACGAGAGGCGTGGCCTCTTCGTGGGCATGGTCCAGTGGACTTTCTATCCATGACATTTGTGTAGCGGCGGGCTGGAGCTCCCCGTCTACCTCTGTCAGGTTTTATAACCTAGAAGTTCCTGCCTTGCAGGCTAAACTGTTGTCAGTTAAAAGGGAGGTGTATTCTGCCCAGACATCCTGCTCAGATCACTCTCACATGACTCAGCTCTCCTGGTTGAGCTGCACTAAGTAGGGTATGTGCCATGTGCCTATACAGACCGGCGCGCTGCTCTGTATTCCCTATGTGTGCGTATGTACAAGTGATGGCCCGCGTGGCTGGCCACCTTATTCTCCACCTTACAGGGTTCCCCTGAAAGTTCGGGGTCTCATGGTGGATGCTTGGCGCGCACGGCGTTGACAAAGTGTTCCCGTAGCGTAAGCTAAACTTACGCAATACGAGAGAACCTCTCGTAAGAGAACGATACTCGGTTACTAACGTAACCTCGGTTCTCTCTAGAGAGGGAACGAGTATTGCGTAACCGGCCGTGCTCGCGCCACGAGCGACTTCGCTTCAGTTGTCGAAAAACCAGGGAAGTCAGCCTACAGCCCCTTCTTTTATACGCTAAGCCACGCCCATTCTGGCGGGCTGTGACGCTATGAAGGCGCGAGCGCCCTTCATTGGGCGTGACGTCACGCGGGGCTCACTGGTAGGCTGCAGCAGATGCCAGCAGGGCAGCCAATAAGCACGCGAGATGGCCTGCTCTAGGTCTGCTAGCTGCTGCACTGCGTTGACAATGAATACAAAATTAAGGATAATTTTTTGGCTTCAATATCTCGAGAAGATGAATCTTTCCCGTAGCGTAAGCTAAACTTACGCAATACTCGTTCCCTCTCTAGAGAGAACCGAGGTTACGTTAGTAACCGAGTATCGTTTTTTCAATAACCATGCATAAGCAATATTCTCTCAAAAAAACAAACATGTTTCATAATTGTTGCTCAGAAATTACGGTAGCCCAGTTTGTGCTATTTTGAGTGAATTTACACCTTTGCCATTAACATGTTTATAAATAACTGAAAAAAGCACAAATGTCAGAGCATGTCAGAACACCTCAAGGACCCCAAAAACCCTTAGACCTCAGAGGGTTAATAGAATCATTTACCCAAAAATTATCTGACTGACTTTCTTCTGTGGAACACAAAGGACGATATTTAGAAGTCAATGAGGTTCAAAACAACACTGGACCCTATTAACTTTAATTACATGGATATTTTTTCAAAATTGTTTTCCACAGAAGAAAGAAAAGAAAACAGTTGAAATGTTCTTCAAAATAGGCTATCTTTTGTGTCAGAATAAAGTCATTCAGGTTTGGAACAACACGATGGTGAGTGAATTTTTGTTTTATTTTTGGGAGAATTTTCCCTTTAAGATCAAATCAGAACTCAAACCATGTATCTTGCAGACATGCTTTAATATTTTGCCAGATATTGAGTATGATTATCATTATTCTTTAAGAGGGGTTTGAAAGCTTCGGCCTTGACTGGACGATATCTGGCATGGGACTGGCAGATATTGCACACACTCATAAATGTTATATCACTTTCGTATTGTTCCTTTGTACCACTGAGCATAGATGAGAAAACCATGACAAGGCTTTATTTTGTGTTGGCGTTAGCCCTAACTTTGATAGCTGCATTAGGAGTATCGTTCCTTTAGATACAATCATCTTAAAGTCCCCAAGGTGTCTTCATATTTCTTTTCAGTTTCTTTGAGTTTGATTGGTTTAAAGCCAGCTGTCCATTGAGATCAGATCACTGCTGCGTTTGCTTGGCAGTAAGGCACTACAATTGTGATTCCCACTGAACTGGACCTCACGGAAGATGATTTATGTTAACTATCATGTGAGATTCAAAAAGACAAAGTTGTCTTTTTCTCTTTAGCTCAATGGAATGAGTCTTTTTTTAAAAGGTTGGAAACTTGGTGATAACTTTTCCTCTTGGGAGCGCACATCACTCTCTGGTCTTGTAGTTTCTCTGTTAGGCCATTAGCTGAGATATTTACAGTGCTTTTATGGTTAGTCACAGATGCAGTAACAGTCGTTGTTGATTAGTCATGTCGGCATACAGACATGAGTCTGGATTCTTTTTAAGTTGACTGGCAAATTGCATTTACATGCCTAATAGTTATTGCACGTATTATGTTTAATTAAAGTTCCTGTCCTACATTCTAAAAAAATGTTATAGACAAAGATGCAAGACGGAATATTTTAAAGGGATAGTTCACCCAAAAATGAAAATACTGTCATATACTCTCATGTTGTTCCATAATACTTTTGTTTGACTTGTAAGCACAATTTTGTATGAAACATGTTCATAATATTTATCAATTGTGTGTCTCTTCAGAAGACTTTGATTAAACTGCTCGATTCACCCAAAACGGTGATTTCAAAAAGTTCATAAAGTTTGTAAAATAAATCTCTTTATGATCTTTTTGAATCATCAGAGTTTTGGGTAAATGGACTTTAAATGGAGGGACAGAAATCTCTCAGGTTTCATTAAAAACCTTTTCATTTGTGTTTCGAAGATGAACAAAAGTCTTAAAGGTTTGGAATGACATGAGGGTGAATAATTGCTGACAGAATTTACTTTTTTTGTGAACTATCCCTTTAAGAAAGAAAAAAACATTGTCAGTCTGAGAACAGTGGGAGAGGGTTTTCCTAGGATGTGTTGTCAGAAGTTGATGGACTTTGCTTATGTGCTCAATTGTTGAGTCTGTTTTAATGGTTTTACCGCCATAAACTTTCCATTGCAAATTGTGATGTGACCTCTAACCTGCTGCTTTTTGCCTGAACAAATAATCTGATTGGGTGGTCAAACAGTCTGCCTTATGTTTTTTTTTTCGTTTTCCACTTTGTATATTTAAACATAAAAGCAACTAGAAACAATGTGTTCCTTCTGTCTGAAATTAACATACATTATGACTGTGTTTATAGCGCTCTGTCCTTTAATCAAAGGAAAGTATGTGAGAGAAATAGGGGTGTTTGTTTCTTTCTGGTGGATGGGTTCTCCTGATGGCTTTGTGTTCACTGGCTGAACCACAGACTGATTTAGATGATTTAGTCTCTTTTGTTTCTCCATTCATAACCAGAGCTCTCTTCAATGGTTGGATGCTTATCAAGAAACGTGGAAGTTAATATACCTCCATATTATCCTTATTTAAATGACCTTAAATAGCTTAATTGTCTCAATATGTCTGCAGTTAAAAAATTCTGTATAGCACTGCAATATTTATAGATCATGCAATAAATAACAAATTTGAAGGTATTATTAGATCTTTACCGACCACAGGCGTCAAGTGGAGTCTTTTATGTTGTGCGTGTGCGTGTGTGTGGTTGTGCTGCTGTGGTGTATCATGTTCTTCATCTGATCCTCATTAGAGCTGGGGAACACAAGGAGTCTGTCTGTGGGACCGTAGATGGTCTCATCCTCTCTGATGTGTCTTAAGTTGCACTGTACCACCAAAGAAATGACTTGGACCCAGACAGATGACCTTTGTAATCCCTCTGCGTTGCTGTGAGTGTCAATTGTTTGTGAGTTTGTTTCATGAGTTTGAAACAGTAAGAGAGGTCAAAAAGCCACTTTTGTGTCTAAACCCCTCCTTTTTTAATCCAGAGTCTTTGACTCCACATGAGGGTTCAGGAGGGTTGACAGAGCTGCTTCAGACCAGGATGTTGTAGAATAAAACATCTGTGATGTATTGGTTCAAAAATTGGTACCTAATTTTGCTCTATTTCTATTCACCTTGAAATGATACCTTTGAAAGCTCAAAGTACAAACTTCTGAATCAGTATGACATAAGCACATTCCTAAGTTTAGAGGTTAAATGGATAGTTCAACCAAAAAGGAAAATTCTGTCTTCATTTACTCACCCTCATGTTGTTCTGAACCTCTATAACTTTCTTTCTTCGATGAAACATGAAAGATGATATTTTATCCATACAATAGAAGTCAAAGGTAACCAAAATGGTTTGGTTACCATACAACATTATTCAAAATATCTTCTTCTGTGTTCCACTGAAGAAAGTCAGTCATGCAGGTTTGGAACGACATGAGGGTGAGCAAATGAAGACAGAATTTTCGTTATTGGTTGAACTATCCCTTTAAGGGTGTGTTCCAGGGATGGAAATTAACTTTTTTGTCCACCGGCCACTGTTGCTGGTGGATTTCAAAATCTACCAGCCACTCAATGTTTTTACCAGCCACTTTCTTGTTTTTAACCGACAATGTGTAACTGCATGTGAAAATTAATACTACAAGAATACTTAAGCAGTTTATTTAATCTCAAGTCTCAATGAAATACTGACATTTTGTCTTTCTCTCACCCTCAGCCACCTAATCTGTCATTTATTTTTGTTTTGATTATAAATTGAGCCAGCCTCCAAAAGTGATTAACCTATCCTGTGATTTTTTTTTCTCTCTCACACACAACACTCTCCAGACATGAACTTATGCACTATAGTATGTTGGTTGCCTTTACATTAGAATAATATTTCATATAATCTAGATATGGAATGGAATAAATAGCATTCAATACAAAATTAATATGTCTCATATATTGAAATCAAGTTTTATGTGATAAAATATTTGCTTTGTTGTGCATTATTTGTCATCTAGAGATACAAGGCATCATGCTAGCTATAAGGGCGTTTCTAAGCGTTTATCTCTTCCTCCGGTGAAAATGTTGTTGCAGACGTAGCTGCCACTGTGTTTGGCAGGTGCTTGTGTGGGCGGTGGCATCCCATGGAAACTGCGTTGGAAAGCTTGTGCAGTAGGGAAGTGAGTGCGTTTTGTTCGCTGGTCGAGGAGCTCACCCCGCGACCAGATGTGACGTGCCTCACCATTGTCAATCTACCTACTATATATTTCTATCTATTTATCTATCGAGCTGCTAGCTATCTATGCTAACGTTATGCTATCTGGCTGTCTGCCTATCTCTCTCTATACTAGCCTATCTATCTATATCCATCTATATATCTAGTCTATCTATATCTATGTATTTATCTATTTATCTATAATCTGCGCTATCTGAATACACTCGTCTACTACTCGTCTCTCTAGTCACTCTCACTGCTCTCAATGCGGGCTTTGGTAAATTCTCTCCCCAATGTGACGTAATGTAATGCATTGTGGGGGAAAGGAGAATTGTTGCAAACCCTTGTAAGATAGTACCTATTTTTTCGTATTATATTCCGTTTTGTGATACCCAACAACATAAAATACAATGGATAAAAGTTTAAATGTTTATTACCAACAAGCAAATTGCACAAATTCGTTGAAAAATTAACCCTGCAACACGGCCTTTAACTCTCATCATGTGATAAGTAAAATCTGTTCTTCCTGCACTGTGCTGCGACTGACTGCAGGAGATCGTGGTTACGACAGCTGTACCGAACTGTAGGCAACATCACTCCTATCACGAGAAGAACCCGGTGTGGTTGAGCATTCTGTCCTTTTGACATCACATCCTGTTTTTGGTTCGTTTAGATGTCTTTGGTCCATGTTGCATTCATATTTCAGGCAAACTGCGCCAAAGTTTGTTTGGAAGCAGACTGAGACCCTTATTAAAAGGAACTACACTAACAGAGCAATCACACTAGGGTTAGTTTTAGTCTAACCAAACCCTAAGAAGCTCCTTGTCTGCTTTGAATATGGATTGTAGATATGTGCAGAGACCTCAGCAGTTTTGCTGCTAGAGTAAGCAGATAAATGATATCACCTCTCTCAGGCCCTCATTCTGAGGTAGATCTATCCTTTTGAATAAGTAATGGCCAACTGACACTGGTGCAGATCACCGGAAAGCCACCAGCTTTGCAACTTGACTTCATCCTGTGTTAAAAGAATTCTGTCATCATTTACTCGCTCTCATGCGATTCTAAACATTACTGACTTTCTTCTGTAGTAGTAGTTGTAGTAAAGAATTTGGTCTATGCATAGCCAACATACCATTTATAATATGGAGGCTATTTCCAAGCAGTAGCAGTAATAAGACATATTTACTGTAGTACGAAGTGACTTATGGCTCAAAATCAATAGCCAGCTTACTGTGTCAAATGTAAATCACTCGTCAGTCCAGTTAACTGTCAGCTGAGTATAATCATGGTGTTCTCTGTGTCCATCAGATCAGCTTCAGCACTTGCACTGCCGGAATGTAACAAGTTTAGCCCAAGGACAGGATCTAAGCCTCATGTGTTAATTAGTCTAGATGCACAGTGTCCTCATCAGTCTGCATTTAGAAGTGTGGCATGCAGCAGGGGGCACATTTATAAACCTTATCAGCCTGGCTCATGAATATTTATTAAGTGACATTCTGGGGTGCTAGCCAAATTAGGATTATTGCTTACCGATTGTGCATTTGTATGTTTAGTCCACTGCTAGTATGACAATGCTTCACAGAGAGCTCACACAAATATGCACTGACGAGTTTGAAAGGAGCCGCCCATCCGCTTTCATGAGATAAAAAAGGGGAGTGAAATTGGCTTACTGTCTTTATAAGCACATTTTTTTTACTTTATAGCGAAATTCACAATATTCACTATTCGTCAGCAAAGATATTGCGATATTATCTCTAATATTCTCTTATCTCCAATATTCTATGTATTGCCCAGCCCTTGTTGCTTCATTTAGTTAGGATTTTTGCAGACCACCATGGAGATCATCAAAAGATTTGAGTAATTGCCTGACTACATAAGCAGAAACAACTGTGTTTTTGACTCCCGCTGCAATTTGGTTTTAGGTTATTTTACAAGACATTTATCTCAGATTCATGCAATCTGCAAAAAAAAATCTTTCTGATGTTCCTGTGTGCGTGCGCGTGTGTGTGTGCGTGTGTGTGTGTGTGTGTTGCGACAGCCTCCTGCTCACCAGACACATTCCTTTGACTGTGTTTTGACTTTTTTAATTTGGCCATTTCAGCTCTCAGATGGAGCTCAGTTGAGATTTCACTGCAGTTTTTGTCTCATGGGCTCCGTAGCGTTTGATCACCCAAAAAGTCTTACACTTTTTATATGTTCAGTCATGGTCATGACAAATGTGTTTGTAGTCTGAGGGATCCGATTCATTACTTAGATTGTGTTTGATGGTGTCGTTAAGGTAGCCAATTTTCCGGTCTGGAGTGAGGAATTTCTTCTGACTTGTGTAGAGTAGTTTGATCTAGTATATGCCTTGAGAAGATCACTCTCAATCTCCATAATACTTTGCCTGAAGCTGCTTCATAGAAATTGTGCCCGGGGTGTTTTTGGAAATGCATATTTCACTTCACTTTTAGTTTAGTGTTTTGAAAACTGTAGAGAACATGAGGATCTGCTTTCCTGTTAGAACCACTGATCAGCGTGGTCATGTAGCTGGATGTTTTCTTTGGTGTGTTACTAAGGTACTCCAGTATATGTGCGGGTTTGAGTGCTATGTATATATGCATTTGTCATTGAGTCATTGTTCAGGAATGCACAGTGTGTCCTAAACTAGAATGATACCTGAAACCTGGAATCGTGGAGACATGGAGTCTGTTGACACTGAGAGGAGTAAATATATGATGGGATTAATCATTGTGGACAAGGTTGATGATTGAGAACTAATATAATCAGGGGTGAGTCTATGTGGTAAAAATAAATGATGCGCACCAGAAAACGTGGACCGAAGCGCTTTTGAGTACCAACATTTTTGGGTACAGTGACATGTTTACTTACTGGAGTAGGATTTTTCTCTATCTTTGGTAAGATAGCAATCATGATGATAAATTTGTTCATTAATTATTAAGGGTGCAACGGATCGCAGTTGTACGGACCAGGCCCCATGGTTCAGCACGCATGTGATTCGTGGATTAACTGTTCTGTTTTAAACGTGTATGAAGAGGCGTGAATCTGGACTCGGGTGCTGTTATCTGTGCGAGAGAGAGAAGCGCGTTTCAGACAGCCCTCAAACACTGAATTGATTCCTCTTTTGCGTTTACTTGCGCTTGAACGGACACATACACACAATTGTCAAAATACCCGTCTCGTGTGTGCCAGTATATTTGGTCCGTCCATTCAGTCTTAAAGTGACAACAGCCTAATATTCCTGGTGTTGTCTTTGTCGTTAATGTTAATAAAGGAAAAACATCATCATCATCTACCATGTTCGAGAGAAAGAAGATGAGGAAAGCAGTCAGGAGGAAAGTGATGACGACAGCTTGTAGGAAAAGTGTGTCGCGTAGTGTAATTACCTAGCAACATCTCCAGGTGCTCTCTTGAGAACCAGACCAAAAAAGGTATGTGCACCCCGGAATATAATGATGCCTTTTACGAGATGACTTTGGAAAGAAATATCATAGTGGAACTGGGAACACTTGTAGGGTATCAGGGACATCTAAAACGCTTAGGCTTTTTTTTTTTAGCTGCCCATTCCCGCCCGCAGCAAAGTTCAAACCGCCCGCTCCCGCAAGATTTGCGTTGGGTCCTGCGGGACTCAATCCCAATGCAGCTCTCTAGTTCCAACCACGGCACACACCAGGCCTGCACAGTAGGGGTGTGCGGTATTGACAAATTATATCTCAATATTTTCTGGGATTTTGTCGATAACGATGATTAGGTGATATTTTGCTTCGTGTTACTGTGCTGGCCTGGTAAGTTGGCAGGTTTAGAACTGCCGTGGACAGCTGACTCCTGAAGTTTTTGTTATTCTTCATATTTTGTGCGGTGGTTAGTTCGCAGCAGTGACAGAAATAAACATTTCCAATAAGTTTAAATTGATTTTTACCTTTTTATCTGCATTTTTACCTTAATAAATGCATTTTTTCTTGCCTAACTATCGCAGGATATGCAATGTCAAGTACAGGGGTCGTAGTTGATCCGTGATCCGGACGGGCCAGCTGCCCCCCGGTGTGGAACGCATGTAATTCACGGATTAATTGCAAAGTTTAACCATCATAGTGTGAAAGTTTGTATACATGACATGTGTAATAATGTAATGTTTATGCACTCTCTCTAGGCGTGTTTTTGTTTGGTTTTTGAAAAGCGAAGGACATACTCAATTATGTCAAATTGCACATCGTTAAAACAACAGTTACGATATTATCGTAGACAATATATTGGACGCCCCTACTGCAAAGATGAAGAGGAAGTGGTTTCCTACAGGCCTGTTGATATGGTCTCATTGGTCACCGCCACACTAGTCAAGCAGAGCCATAGTAAAAAAAATAAATAAAATTGTTGGTTGGGGCCATAGGCAGTTTTCCTTCACATTTATTAGAAAAAGACAAGCACATGAGGAAAAACTTATCTTTCTTGTGACAACTTAATTATTTCTGGGAGTTCACTGTGGAAATCATCAGTCTGGTTTTTATTTCATTTCATTAAGAAAGTGAATTTGTTAAATCAGGATGAAAAAATACAGGTTTGTTTTTAGGTATAAATTAGGCTAGGTTCTTGTCAGATTTTATTTTTAATTGAATACATTATTGAAATCCAGTTTTGGAGATTATATATTCTATTCTATGCTATGCTATGCTATGAAAGTATGAATACCTCTATTCTGTTCCGTTCTGTTGTAATACTGCTGATTGCAGTTTTCCTGTGAATTTGCACATGTCCTGCTAAGGCAGTATTGCACACTGGACTCTAAAATGGTAAAATTGGCTTCAAAGTCAAACCCCTTGTAAGTGTGAATCACCGCTGAGATTTATCTGCTTAAATTTGCTTATGTTGGTGATTCTGGTCTAGTGCCGCATCAGTGGTTTGGACTTGTTTGTATGTTTGCATTATGACCAAGTTCTGTAAACACTCGAGAACATCAGGGGCATTTTGTTTGATTTGTCAAGAGGAGTTTGGGTCTACTTTTTGTAATCCATGGGTTCCATGCAAAGCTTTGTTTACTGCATGTTTTTCCCCCTGAAAATGTATGCTAAAATTTGATGTTTGCAGAATTTTAAATTTTTTTTGCTGGCTTGCTTTCAAAGCTGAGTGTTAAATTAAATCATATGTCATAGGCTATGTAGATGAGAGCGAGAAACCAAAATTGAAAAACACGCTGTGCTATGAAATTAAACCGAAAAAGCGGTTTCTTCTGTATAGCGTTACGACCCCTTCTCAATTTCTTAACTCACCTGCTTTCTTCAAAAGTGTATTTGCACGTTTATGTAAACCCAGCTTCATCACAGACGTTGCAGCAACAATAATTGGTGAGTAAATGATTTTGAATGTTTGATTGTGGAGTTCTAGTCTACATTCACTCTCTTGCTGCAAAACACATCTTCTAATGGGAGCATTTCACATCCAGACCCCTTTAGAGCTGTCCAGATCTCTGTTTTGTTTCACAATCACATGAATCATGAGGAAATTTGCTATTAAGAGCACGACTGCATCTGTGGCAGCCACAATCCCACACACTGTGACACTCAATAGTCTTTTTGTTCAGAGCAAATTGAATTGAACTGGCAGCTAGTAGTTTATAGGATTTTTTTACTTACAAGTGTCCACCCCTGATATACATTTATGACATGTAAAACTGGCTGGCCATCTTTTGGAGGCACATTCATTATAGGAAAGGGCATTTAATGGCTAGATGGAGAGTATTGGCTTTTAGCTTTTGCTTTGATTTTTGGTTGGCAAAGAAGGGTGAAGCTTCTGGAGTGTCACAGCACAATTCTCAGTATTGAAGCAAGGGGCTCTATAGCTGGCATTAGCGCAGTGGATCCAACACACACACACACACTCACACAATTGTAGACAACAATATTTGAAGGCACCGCCTCATAATTTCTACCCAATAAATTTTTTTAGAGCTTGGCATTACAAGAAAGATGCATATTGGTTTTAAAGGATAACCAAATAATAAGAAATATCTTGGGGCCCCGGCCCCCTGGTTGAGAACCATTGCATTAGCACAAATTTGTTCTTTTGGTCAGTTTAACTGAAGAGAAGCTTGCTGAGTATGTTAAAGGTTTTTAAACTATTGGCATGTTTATAACTATCCGTTTAAAGATTAACTGGTTTAATGGCATGGACATTTGTGGCTAACTCTGGCACCCCTCTTAAGTTCCAACTGTTGTTTTTGATTGCATATGCATAGAGTATGTTTCTGACCTTATGACTTACATTCGGCACTAAACTGTTATTTGTTTGAATTTGTTATGAATTTGTTGAAATAAGTTTTGAAGCAGTCAGCATTTATTTGATCAAATAAGTAATCAAGTATATTAAAGGGTAACCTAACCACTGAAGGTTAGAAAAGAGCAATACACCTTCAGAGAGTGTGAATGCTGTTTAGGTGGAGTGAAGGGATAGACTAGGCTATATGATTAACAAACTGCTCACAGCCATTTGTAATGAAGCCATGAATTAAAATGAAAGTGTCACCTCAAAATGACTCCGTGGTGAGGTCTGAAAACAAATGCCGCATCAGTTCATCAAACCATGAAATTGGCTTTTATGGGCGTGATGTGGGAAGTGATACAGATAACATGAAAGAAGTAGAGGCGAGGTCAAAGAGAAATCTTGGCAATGAGATTGAGGACGGGAAGATTTATAGTGGGAAATTTGACTAGAGATGGATTGAAGAGAATATAGATCTGTGAACAGGCCCGCTAAAAGACTGTTTCTGAAGAAACATGATTTGTGTTTTCCCCCTCTCATTTGAGCAAACAAGAAAGAGCTCATTTGGTTGAATCAGCAAGTGATTGATGTTCCGTCATGCTGATGACTTAAAAACACCCGTGAACTCTGTCAATGATGAGTCTGATGTTATCTTTGCATACAGATATGACTAACCTGCGATCTACAGATAAATTGTGGTCTTGTCACCTTCAGTGACGCTGAAAAGAAAACAGATGCTGTGATGACCTTCTTTTTTTTTATTTTTTTTTTTACAAAGGTGTTATGTACTCATTATGGTAGCCTACATTTTTCCTAAATAACCTGCTTAATTTTTTTAATCAAATCAGCTATCATATGGTTAATGGAAATTTTAGTTAGTAATTTAATATATTAAATTCGATTTTTACAAAAGGCATTAGAAAATTAGTTTAGCATGCTATGCATCTTTTCGTATTACTATTACAACACTATACAGAAAATATTGCTCAAGTTGTTTTGTTTCCATTAAACGTTTGGATCATAATTGTTGAAGTTTTGAAAAACACAATGATCATTCATGCCATATGACAATTGTAGTTTATTTTATAATTTGACAAACATTAGGTTGTGTGGTTTTATAGAGAATAACTGGCCAACTATATGATTTTCATGTCTTTCTTCCTAAGGTTTTAACTTTTTATGCTTAAAGGGACACTCCACCCATTTGCATTAAGCTTTCCATTGTTAGAAACCTAGTCATACTATTGAATGGTCGTGCAACACTCTCTCATTTTCCCCTGAGACGAGAGAAATCCGCTATTTACCCTTTTCACTTCCTCCTACAATGACACAAAAATCGTCATTTTATGTCATTGTAGGAGGAAGTGTAAGAAGGGGGGATTTCTGTAAAGACTACAAGCACTAGATCCCACCCTTTCAAACCCGCCCATAGGTTGGACCTAATGCGCTAACAGAGCTATCACAGATCAGTGGGTGGGACTTCACTTGTAGATACTGAAATCAATATCAGCTATCTTGTTTATAAGCTAAGCTAACAAGCACTGTGGAGATAGGAAGTTATGACAATGACGGAAAAAACTAAACACGATATGGAAGAAACTAAACATGATATGGAAGAAGAGGATTTTGAAATTCTGCTGCTCGAATCCGCTGTTCGTGGCTATCTTTACGAGCCGCTATAGTGAAGAGCAGCTGAGGCTGATGGAGGAACAGGAGGCGGCTGCCTGTCGCGGACGAGGAGCCCGGACTGGCTCGAGCTGGGCGGACTGCTGGTGCCTGTGCTCTCGCTGTGCACTACGGACACAGATAGAGTCCGTCTGTCCTGCAGATTTGCTTTGCACAACATTAGGAGGATCAGGCCCTTCCTTACAGAGCATGCCACACAACTCCTTGTCCAAGCACTTGTTTTATCCAGACTGGACTATTGCAATGCTCTCCTGGCTGGTCTTCCAGCTTGCTCTGTCAAACCTCTACAATTGATCCAGAATGCTGCAGCCAGAGTAGTCTTCAATGAGCCGAAGAGAGCACACGTCACTCCTCTCCTCAAACAATTGCACTGGTTGCCAGTTGCCGCTCGCATTAAATTCAAGGCACTGACGTTTGCCTACAGAACAACCACTGGCACTGCTCCCTCTTACCTAAACTCATTACTTCAGACTTATGTGCCATCCAGAAACCTGCGCTCTGCTAGCGAATGTCGTCTTGTGGTACCATCTCAAAGAGGCACAAAATCTCTTTCTCGGACCTTTACAATGGCTGTTCCCTGTTGGTGGAATGATCTGCCTAACTCAACCAGAGCTTCTGAGTCAGTAGCCACTTTCAAGAAACTGCTGAAGACATATCTTTTTCGGCAGCACTTGATTCAGTAGAATTAACACTTTCTCTTCTATTCTATAAAAAAAAAAATAAAAAAAATAAAAAAAAACTGCACTAAAATTAAACTGAGAGGGGTTATAGCACTTACGTATTGTTGTCCTACTGTTAGTTTAACTGCTTCTATTGTTCTCATTTGTAAGTCGCTTTGGATAAAAGCGTCTGCTAAATGAATAAATGTAATGTAAATGTAAATGTCTGCTGCAGAGAATTTCAACGATAGCAATTTCTCCTGGACGAATTTCTCCTGGGCGAAATCTCTGAATCAGACGAGCACACGGACGTTTGTGTTGTGATGTGAACCATCTAAGTGTCGCACCACTTATGTTCTGACTGAACATCCAGGTATCATGCAATAATTCACCATATAGAAAGAAATACAAACGAGGAGTAATTCGCTAATGAGTTTGCCAATGTAACGGGGTTCGTTGTTGTGGGAAGAAGGAGGCGGGAACCGGCGAACATTTAAACATTTTAATAGTAAAATAAACAAATACAAAACAAAAGTATAAGCCAGCTGGCCACACACAACAGAAACAAAACATAAAATCAGGCCTGTTCCTTTTGTGCTTCCGCTCCTCCGTGAGAGATATGAGACCGCTGCGTCTCACAGGTGTCATTCATTATCACTCGCGCCCTCCTCTCACGTCGCTCGTCCTGCTCGCCACAGCCAACTAACTAGACATTTTGTGTGAAATGAATTTCAAACTCTTTTGGCAGCTAGCCTTGTAGACGAAAGAGTGATTTCTCTGATGTTTGCGCTGTTCTGGATTAGTGCGAGTGGCTTGCGGAGCTGTGCAATGTGGTGCATTGTGGGAGTTGTTGTCTTACATACAAATGCACCCTAAAGTTATTTTCTGTCTTTTCTCGGTCAAGAGGGCACCAAATTCAAAATTTCTTTTACATTTCG
The DNA here is from genome assembly GCA_030578255.1 of Tiaroga cobitis. Classification (NCBI taxonomy): domain Eukaryota; kingdom Metazoa; phylum Chordata; class Actinopteri; order Cypriniformes; family Leuciscidae; genus Tiaroga; species Tiaroga cobitis. Next base: position 18,551,819 of record CM060597.1, read on the forward strand.
ACTACATATATAACCCACTTTCAATAAAGATTAATGTTGAAATGGGTGGAGTGACCCTTTAACGTCAAACGCAGTGGTGGTTCTAGCCCATTTTAACTGGGGGGGCCAAGCTGGGGCCAGTTGTACTGTTAGAGGGGCCAGTTTCATTTAGACATTATTGTTGTCCTATCATTTTCTGCACTGCTGCAGGCATTAACAGGCAAAATACCGTGTTTATAATCATTCAACAATGTATTTGCATTTCCATTATATTTTTACATTTGCATTACATATTCAGTATTAGTCACAGTAACTGTAATAGACATGATGTCCTTCTTTCTCTTCATTTTGAGAACTATAGAGCAAAAGCAATGGGGACCAAGAAGCTTATTAATTCATTTACTGAAAATAACTGACTTAGGTAACTACGTCTAACCGTTTACAGGGTTCCTGCACACTTTTTAAAGTCAAATTTAAGGCTTTTTAAGACCTAAAGAAATCAAAATTAATACCGTAGGGGTGTGCAATATTGACAAAAATATATTTAAATATTTTCAACGTTTTGTTGATAATAATTAGATGATATTTTACTGATTGTGTTTTTGTGCTGGTGCCATGGCTGGTTTAGGCCTGTTGTTGACAGCAGACTCACGGAGATATTAATATTTTTCATATTATATGCAGTGGTCAGTTCACAGCAGTGACAGAAATAAATTTCTTAATTAAGGAGCAATATTTGCCACCTTAAACTGATTTCCAGGGGCATTTTCACCTATATATGGACATTTTTTCTAAACTTATTTAGAGTTATGCAATGCATCACCTTTTATGTCAAATACTAACATTCAAATTAAACAATAATTATACTTATTTATACAATAATACTTAATTATACAATAATTATACAGTACCACTGTTACCAGTCAAATTAATTAATTCAATCAAAATCCATCTTTGCAGTGCAGAGGTGACACAGAAGTGGCATTAATATATTTACACTCCATTTACAATTGCATAAATAAAGCTATGAGATTTTTTTAAAATCAATATTTAAATATGAAATGATTTCTAATTTTAACGTTTTAATTAAAGGATACTTTAAATATGAAACTAAAACCGCCAGTAGGCGGCGGCAAGTCCCTGTAAGAGGGATTCATTCATTCAACCGATTTGTTCAAACGGCTGATTCATTCGGGAAAGAAGCAAGTGATTCGTTCAAAACGCGGATTTCAGACTAGTCAATAAATCATCGCTGTGTTGCATTGAGACTCTGCTACGGTTTCATTATGAAATTCTAGTCGGCGAAATAAAGGGAAAACAAACAATATTGACAATATTGTGTCTAAAAAGTAACTCCCAAAGTTAACTTATTGTTAATTTAACTGTTGTATAACATAAATATCACAGTTGCAACGGGAAAACGGCACTCTTGCTGATGTGATATTCTAATATAAGAACATAATATGATATAAATATAAGACAAAAACTAATTTGGTGACATAGCCTACCTATGAACTGCACACAGCAGTGAAAGGACGATAGACAAATGCGATGTCAGCTCACAGTGCTTCGTACATAGTTAAAACAATGATTACAATATCATAATAGACAATAGGCTACACATCATCACACCCCATACGCACATAAAGAATGAACTTACAACTGAACTGACATTTACCAACTTTCTCCTTCTCTCCTCTCTCGCGTGCAGGAGACAGACGTTAGCCTACTCTGCCGCGATTCCCGCGAATGTGATGCGAATTGTCACGTGAAAATGCAAATCCACAAAGATAGAATAATAAAAAATAATACGCATACGATTACAACGATAGCAAAAAACAGTTTTGTAAAAATTATTTCAAACTCCACATTTAGGGGGGCCACAAGGGGGGCCAAGCTTTTTGTCACAGGGGCACTGGCCCCCCCTGGCCTCCCTCTAGAACCGCCACTGGTCAAACGTGTTTCTTCTTGATCTGAAACCACACTGCACTGATCAGCAGTTTTGCAATTATGAACAGTGATCAATAGTTCAAGAGCATTTTAATTAAGTTATAGACCCATTCGGTTGTGAAATAGTTTTTTTTATTTAAAGTCCATCCACTTTTTTGTATTCTCTCTATTTGTATTTGTTCTTCTAAACTGAATATTTCTTGATGGCAGCATGCTTTCCTAAATCTTTATTTCTGGGCGTTTTGGCCTTGATATTACAGATCGCTCTCTTCCCTGCACTTTCAGTTTTTAGTCTGTAGCTATTTCATGGATCATATGGTTGCAGAAATGTAGCATTGCCTTCCTCACTGTGAAGAAAGACTGATCTGCTCATGTTAATGGAAAACTGCCTCAGTGGAGCCGACCAAAGTCACATGGTCAAGCTGGAGGAAGCGTTTCGTCACGGGTCTGAGACTGGGGACACAGTGAAACTTGAACACAAAACAGGCGTTAAACTACAGCCATTTGTTTAAGTTTGCATGTTTATAGCCTGGTTCTGATCAGCACAGAAATTCTCAATTGATCGGTTAGCTCCTCTAGAGACATCAGATTAAATGGGATTAATTTGACACACGCTGAGTAATATGGTACAAATTAATGTCCAGTAGTGTTGTTTTACTTTGCACTGAACTGCATTTCCCTGTCCCGGCCAGCGCACATGTGCTAACATTTCTCGGCATGTCTGACTCCGTCACACACAGTGTTTTGCCCTTTTATTCCTGCCTTCCCAGGATGTTTGTAAATCAAGCATCCTGTCTTTTAACCCTGTGCGCTGTGGACGAGCAAGAGACCTAAAAAGGCATGGACAAAGAGAGTGGACACAGACAGACTTCATCAGTAGTAAATAAGTGTTGTATATTTCATCAGTGGCAGGAGGAATCCCATTCAGTAGAGAAATGTCCTCTGCCATCTGCCCCTTTCAAAGACTTTCCCTCTTTCCCCTCCTCCAACTGTCTTTTCCTCCCTTTCCTCTCCCATTTCCTCTGTCTTCCTCGACTCTTTGCCCTCTGCCACAGCTTCTTTTCATACCTTTCCTCCCTTACTTTGACTGTCTGCATTATTCAGTCTGGCTTGGATTATTCCAGTCCATTTACATTTTACATTTTCCAGGATCCTTATCGCACACATGAATCTGTCGGCATTTAACATCTGATCCTTATTTAACCGCATCAACGTACAAATACTCCATATAATCGGCGCTATAAGACTGAGCACCATTAGCCGTGATAAAATTAGAAGAATGGACTGTTCCTTGACTCAGTCATATATCTTGTTTTCATCTTTAAGCCACGCATGTGTGCGTGGACTGTTGGGTATCATTAACAATACATTAGTTTGTCAAAGGATATAGGCTACATTATACACATGCACCTTTACATTGTAGTCTTCTGATAACCTTTTTTTTTTTTTAAAACAAGACCAAATGTTTGCCAAGCTGAGGATACAGGGAGAGCGGCATTAGTCTGTTCTGTCATGTTGGTGGCTGTTCAGAATGATGGATTAGTTTTAATGGTGGACATTGAACCCCGAGGACAAACTGCACTATGTGAGTCTCAGTCAGCTTAGTTTCAGAAAGACAGAATAAATTTACAGTATATTAGCCCAGGTCTACTTCTTGCATAGTATACTAGGTAAGTCAATGACAAATGTGTGTCCATGATCAAGAACAGGAAAAAATCCTTTAAAATCTAAATTAAAACACACATCCATGTTTCATGTTCCTAGTAATGCCGTCTTTGTTGTTTTCATTTGGTTTTTGGAAAAACTTGAACAATTTTCAAGAAAAGTTTTGATTTAATTAATTTGAAATGTCATGTGGTGTAACCATCAAGAAAAAAGTAATGTAATATGTGTCCACATCTTAATAATAAAAAATATATATATATTTTTCAAAATAAAAAAGTGATTAACTTTTTTTTTTTTTCAGAAATTATAAACATGGTCCTCAGAGAAATGGTGTATTGAATTTCACTTTTAATGTCCCCCCAATAAATCAGCAGTCAAAAAAGGAGCATAATATCATTTGACCCTGTTCTCATATTCTTTCTTGGACATTATGTGCAAACCAAGACAAAGTGTGTGGAAAACACAGTTATGCCTCGTTAGTTTATGTTTCCTTAAACAACAACAGTTATTGAAGGGATCTCATAGTCATTGTAGTTGTGAGCATATTAAATCCCTCCGCCATTATCATCCCACTTTATTAGCTTTATCATTGATTCCTCTCCAGGCAAACGCTTCCTTATGGGTACATAAGTGGCATAAGATAAAAGAGATTTGGCGTGCGTTTAAGTCCAATTTTTTTTTGTCCTTCCCTCGCTAACTTCCATTAGTCTCGTTCACTTGGATGTGCGTCATTGCTAATGTTGCACCACGAGTGCTCACTACTGGCGGAATCCTTGAAATGTGTTTAAATGGAACACTTTAAGCCCTTGATCACTTGGAATCTTAAAGTTTATTTATTATTTAAAGTTTTTTTTTTTCCCTTATGAATTTGTTTTATGCACCATTCTATAGACCTGTATGTATGCTTGGGCTGTAATAATAAAAAATATATATATATATATAAACAAATATTAGTTATGAATACATTAATTAGGGGTGTAACAATATATTGTCACAATATATCGCAATACAAAAATGCAACAACAATATGTATCATGGATAGGGACAATCTGTATTGTGTAGTTCACCCAAAATGAAAATTATGTGTGTGGAGAAAATTCAAGTTTACAGAGTTTTAGTGTCAGTATAATAATGAAATGGGGGAATATCTATGGGTCTAGATAATGCTAAATGTCTTATGTTACCAGTAAAAAGTGGCCTACATTATTTGAAATATATCTAGCATTTTCGTCTAAAATAATTCTGTATTTTCAGCTTAAGAATAATGAATATTTTTATTCTGGTGTCATTATTTTCCTGTGCATTGGGTTCCCAGCACCAAGTCCAAGCCTATTCATTTACACCCCCAAATGTAATCCCAAATTTAGCATTTTAATCAACAGTACGTTTTTTTGTTAACATTTTACCATACGTCTTGGAGTGTCGCAATAATAATGTATCTTGATATTTATTGAATCGTGACATGTATCGTTATACAACTAATATTAATATACTTATTATATTAACAATATAAACACAGAAACGAAAATTATAAAAGGAACAATAAACTATAACTGTGTTAAAAACAGTCAGCTTAAGGTAGCTACAAGTATTAACTGCAGTTAAATTCCCAATATCACACTCCCAATATCACACACTAGAGTTGTGTTGGGGTGGGGGTAAATTTAGCACGACCTGCTGTGACATCACAATCACGTTGCATTGTGGTCTATGGATCTGTCTGAAGTGTACGTTGAGTAGACTTCAAGGGGTTGAGGGTCTGTCCAAATAAACTTCCCTCGTCCACGTGACGAAGTTGAACACACTTCAAAGTGGCGGTGGGGATTCCCCTGAGAGGAAGTGCTTAGGGAAGTGCGCGAGTTAAAAACAGCCTTAGTCGTGTTAAATATCATAGACATAAAAAATACATATGTGCCCTATTGGCCGCTTTGGAACGTTGCTGCGATACGTCAACGCGTCCGCCATTTTGCGAAGGGCAAGACTGCACTGTAATCAAATGCAAGTAAACGGTGAGCTGCAATTTTTTTAGATGAACACAAAAAAAAAATTACATTTATCAACTGATTTCAGTGGTGTGTAGTTCCATCTCTAGTTATTTAAAATCTCGATAGTTAGACTTATAGATCTTTTTTTTTTAAATAAGGAATTGTCAAAGCTCAGGCTTGTCATGTAGGCTATCTGCTGGCTTTTTATTCTTGGATAAGAATTGTGAAGATATAATTTAATTTTTACATTAAATTAAATACATTTTTCTTATTGTGGATTGCATTTTCTGTGATTGACCCGATTTTAGCAATAACAAAGATAACTGATGGATCCTTTAATACATATGATATGGTACAACTGCAGTGCAATGCAAATAGTAAATATAAGATAAAGTGAGAAGTAATAGTAAATAGTTTAGTCAATAAAATAAACAAATAGTATGCGGCAAATAAAATAGTAATGAATAGTATAATTATATAATATCATAAGTGCATAATATAATAATACAAATATTGATAATAGCATATAGTTTATGTATAATACTATAATAATAGCAATGGAATAAGAAATATCAATTACAGTATATAGACAATAAAAATAATAAGTTAAATGGTGACTATGAAATGAATAGTACAATCATTTAACAGCATAGCTGTAATAGATTGATAATTGCAAGTGATATAATATTACAATAATAATAAGAACAGCAAATACAATGTAAAATGAAAAAAATATGAAACAATATAATATTGATCATTAAACTGACATTTAACAAAAAGATTTGTCATTTTATTTTATATAGGCCTACATACAGTGAAGAGAATGTATATATAAATTTGAATAATTTATATATTTTAAAATATTCCTGCATAGGCTATATAAAATAAAATGTTACAACCCTGTCTCTTTTTGTGAGACCAAAGATCGCCCGTTAGATATACTCAAGACGAATTATATCTCATGTTTAACCACTAGACTAGAGACATCAGAACCAGCGGCAAACGTCAGAAGCACTAGCCGAGGTAAGGCTGTTCCAGGCGGGGTACATGAGCGCTGAGCGCCCGGTGAACGCCTGGATCTCACAACTCCGAAAACGTCAGATCAAATTTTTAAATAGGCGCTATCTTTACAAATAAACCACAGATTTGAGCTTTAAACAACGTCGTTGACTGAAAAACTATTAAAACTATTTAAAAATTTCGTGGCTTTTCTCCACTGAACGTTACTATTACTAATTATATCATGACCAAATACAACCAGAAACATGGTCAGTCTTGCTTGTGAAAGATAATTCCTCAAGACCTGTTTTCAATTGTGTGGTGATTTGTACAACCCCAAGCAGCACACGAAACAGGCATTTATCTCAATTCTCGTTATGAGAAGTATGAGAAAGTTGCCCTCCGCAATATGGCGGTGCCGTTGACGTACGCTCTAGTGGCCAATAGGGCGTCTAATGTATTTATTATGTCTATGTTAAATATTCTTTCATTATTATGGACTACTCTGCAGCTTTGTCCTCACATCGCCCCCTGCTGTAAGGATGAGGAATAGCCATTGTGCAGTAACTGCTTGTATAAATCCTGTGCTAGTTGGAGGATTTCAGTCATTTTTGTGCTGTAGGCAAATACTACATCTCCCTTCATTAAACCCACTGAAGTGAATGATTGTGTCAGTTTTCAAGGACTCCCCCAGGGCAGTTTGCACAGTGATTGTTTCATTGTCTTATTTAATGAAAGGCAGAAGTCTGATTAATTTGAAAATGGAGAGTCTTATGTACAGGAAAAGGACTGTTTGCATTTCATAGATTGATGTGCTTTAACTGATAAATTGACAAGTATGGTGATGTATGTATGCTCTATAGGCCTATGCCCTCTCCACAGGATTGACTGTGTTGTAATCATACTGTGAAATCACAAGTTCAGGCATAATCCTGTCTTGTCTCGTCAGTATTTCTTCCCTTTCTGCATGGTATGTGTCCTGTTGCTGCTTCTCTCTTGACTTTTCATCACCTTCTGTCTTTATCCTACTTTTGCTTCCTGTTTTTCCTCCCCATTTTAATGTCTTACAATTTTGTTTGGACAGCCTGTTTTGGAAGTCTGTTTCAAAACAATAAAAAAAGGTAATTGAGAGAGAAAGTTTACAATACATTATGAGATTTGAGAAGTCGCTATTTCAATAAAGTCGCGTTGCAAAATATATTGTCACTCACAATATGAGATATAGAAATTTGCTATTACCATTTTATGGGCTTCCAATACAACCTTTCTTCCCTATAGCTAGCTAACTCACTTGTTCAGTGTTTTGCATGACTGAAATCTTGTTCTGGTTGATAACAGACCTGACCTCGAACTCATAATCTGCTCATGCAGGATTTTGAGTGTTTATTATTGTCGTTTCATGCCTCGTTGAATGAGATGATGAAGAGATTAACATCTTAATGCTTAACACCCCTTAAATGAGCACTTCCCTCTGACATCACCAGTTCTCCCTTTCTCTCTCTCTATTTGGCTGATTTTATTTCATAATTTTCTCTATTACATGCTACTCTATATGTAAGACCTTCTAACTCCCCGATCCATTAAATTCCTCTTGGGATACTAGCTTTGATCATGTTACTAGTGATTATTTTCACAAGAGGCCCCTGTAAGTATGACAGGCTCGGCTGACCCCCAAATGAACCTTTTCCTGATGTCCCACCAAGTCAGTGAATTGACATCTGTCCCATCTGTTGTAATTCTTCCTATGAATGTCAGGACTGGTTTGTTATTGTGGATGTGGGCGAATTGGAGATTTTTATTATTATTATTTATTCATCTAATTTGATATTCAGTTGTGCAGTTTACTTAGAAATCTGTCGAAAAGCTCAAAATGAATATCCTTTTTTTTCATACTTTAGGTTATATTAATGTTGTGATGCCTAAATTCACTTGTAGCATTTAAAATGGTTGATTTAAAAAAAAAAATGTTTAGAATTGTTGTATTGGCCTTAACATAATAATAACAAAAAGAAGGAAAAACTCAATGTTCACCTGTTGATGCCCTCAGAGATGTTATCTGTTCTTTAGCAAAATTTGTTTCACTATAAAGGTGTCCAAGTAATTTTCCGTTCCAGACGTAAAATATGGAGACCCCATATGTTACCCATTTCTCAGACAAAATGTATTAACCACAGATGACCCCAGTATTATGCATGACCTACAGATTTCATGCATATAGTTATGTGTGTGTGTGTGTGTGTATTGTTGCTACAAAATGTGTTCACATTTTAAACTTCTAACATGAATTAATTTATTTTATTTTTGATTCTTTCTTTTTTTCTGCGAACAGTGTTTGTTTTATGTAAACAGAAACCTATATCCTATAGCGCTGCACGATTAATCGTTAAAAGATTGCGATCTCGATTCAAACACCCACTCAATCTTATTTCTAAATGACAATGATTTGGATAGGTCTATTATAAACCTTTGATAAAATCATACCGGAACATTCAAATCTGTGTTCATGCTGCTTCTGACCCAGAGAGAGCAGTTGTCATGTGCGTCTTTTTTTTTTTTAAGCTACATAGTATTGTTATTACTGTCAGGCAATAATTCAATCTGGCTATCACAGAAGTACTACGATAAAAGTTTATAGTTCAGATAAACACTGATTTCTACAGTAGCGGTCAAAATAGAATAGATCCCGCTTCAAATAGCGACTGTATCTACATTGTTACACCAGTCCAGTAGGTAGCGACAAGTGACTTAAAAAATGTATTTGTCATTGAATCGATTCAAGAGACTCATTCAAAAACGCTGATTCATCCAGTAATGAAACAACAAGTGAAGCATTTACAGTATGAGCGAGTCATTAAATCATTCATTAATTCAAACCAATAAAAAAATAAAAAAAATAATTCCAATTAATTAAACATGTTTAAATACACTGCAGCAATGAATATTTTGTCAGAATGTGTTGTGTTATTTTATTTAGAATCATGGGAGAATCGTGATCTCTATTTGAAACAAAAAACATCCAGAATCATGCAGCTCTATTATATCCTGAAGAAAAGTCACACCATATGAATATTCATTTCAAGATTATATAGGTGTAGAAATGATTAAACACTGATTGAAAAGCAATTATTCTCAACTAATGCACTGTTTGATCAGCAGTATAGACTTATTTTATGACATTTTACTGGTATTGATTAATGTAACATGCAGGCCCAGTCAGTCTGTGCATGGGTTATGTAGATGAAGTAGATCTGTGATGCTGAAATCAGTCTTGACAGCAGACATGCCTGGAGTGTCTATAGTTGTTACTGTTTTTACTGTGTGACATTTTTGGCTTGTCTACCAGTTTCTGGTGTGTGAATCATTCGTATTTAATCAGCCGTGTCACAGTGTGAGATAATGACAAGCTTGAGAAAGAAAGCTAAACCTGTTTACACTTTCTTTCATTTCTCTGTAAACTTGTGTTGAGAAAATACTGAGTTTCTTTTGATTTTACAGGACATTTATTGTGAATCACTAACTGTTAAACTCAGTTCAAAAGTTAGAGAGCAGAGCAGAGAATTGTTGCAGTAAATGGATGCCTCCGTTTTTCTTTTTCTTCCAGTATTATGAGTATTTCTGCTTGCGGTGTGGGCTACGTCCAGTGGTTTGGTGATGAAAGTAAACGGCAGCCCCGGCTGGCTGACAATTTGGTCTCAAATTAGGTTCTTTTATTAAACCAGAATATTTAAAGCGTATGAGTTAATGTTTTATAATACTACATAATTCATATGCCCTAAAGAATCAGTTTGACAGTTCCTCTTAGAGTATGTTTTATCCTTCTATCCTCTCTTCTCCACTTTATTTGAACTCATTCATTATGCTATCTATATGGTATATCGTATGCGTTTACCATCTGTTTACAATATCGTAACAGTTTGGCTGTCTGTAACTTTTCAGCAAGCTTAATTAGCTGTGAAGATAAGCAGTTTTTAAGACTTGCTTTTTTACACTCGGCAAGAACGCTTTCAACCGAGACAACGGAAGATCTTTTATCAAGATCATCTGCTCTAATGTGAACATAAAATGATTGTTGTCACTTTCACAGTCTGCGGTCGGAGACCACATGCGCTAGCAGCGCTAGTACAAACAGACAAACTTCCTCTTCCTTTAGGGGCAAATTCTTCTGAAAACCACAAGGATCACAGGTTACAGCCAAGGTGTGCTTTCACTCTTACAACACTGAAATTTATGTTAACGGATGCTGTGCTCATAATACTCCCTTCTCTTGATTATTTCAGAACATTTCAATTGACTTTGGGTTCAGGTTCAATTTAAGATCTTCAACATTACTCACTTCCTGCCCTGAGTGACTTTTAACCCTTTCATGTAAGTGATGGCCGAATTGTCTGAATTTACAAGGTCATTATCAATTTATTTGTATAGCTATTTTGAAGGACTTTTATTTTGATACGGCCTTAATGTGTGCCATATTACGATCTGTCTAGGCTAAATCGTAAAAAAAAAAAAACATGACTCCCATGCCCAGTCGTCAGACCGAAAGAAAACCAATGAGCCCAAAATTCAAGAAAAAAACGATAAACGTTTTATTAAGATAAAGAAAGATAAACAGTAAAATATAAAATGTAAGTATTTCCAGAGTAACATAAACCAGTGGGTGTATAGACTTCAGGAAGACCCAAGGCCCAAAATAACAAACAAAACAAATAAAAGAAAACAATATCAAACTAACTTCCCTCAGAGTATCCAAATCAAAATACAGCAAATTACCCTAAGTACACTAACAAAACAAGACGAACGTGATATCAAAGAAAAGGGCAGGTCAACCCTACAAAACACCATCACTGAAAAATAAAAGACAATCTAAATCAGGTAGTGGTCTGACGGCTGGGGAGGAGACAGGAGAAATGCGACCGGCCCGGAATCGCAACAGCTCACTTCAAAGGGCGGAAGCTGGAGTTTTAAACCCACGCCAATTAAAGGGGTGGAGCCATCCCACAGCTGATCCTGCTTAGAGCAAACAGAAATAACAGACAACAAGAAGCACACAGAAATAACAAGAAACAGAAAAATAACAACAAGGAATACATAATTCCGTAACAGCCATCATGGGTGTTTAAAGCGCGCTCTGTTTCCGCTATGTGCATGTGCGCACACTTCTGTGAAGGACGCAGCTTGTATACACGACGGTTTTCTCTCCCCATGAAGTGTTTGTGCATCCCACTTGAGGGTTATAAGCTCTTACGGTGTCTTCATGAATGTCACGAATAAAGCGCTAATGGAAACATCAGTTTAAGGAGTACTTGACCATCATTACAGTGGGGTAGCTACAGTAAGAGCTTGGCCATTCGTCGTTCGAGTCTGTGGTGTTAATGACTGGTGTCCATTAGGGCTGTCAATCTTCCTCTATAATACTATTCAAATTCCATTCATTATTTTATTTAATATTCGAATAATATTCGAATATTAGATGCTCAAATTCATCCTATTATTAATAATTTACGACATTACTCAGGCTTATGGATCGCCAATGCCACTATAGCATGTGGTTGTTGTTACACGTTCTGTCCACTAGAGGGACATCTAACATTACAATTACACATTTTTATTCGTGCTGAATATGGTTGAAGCGCTATCGATGGTTTTTTCGGCTAATATCTCCGCTAAAACACTACCAAAAAATCCTGAAATTTTATATCGTTCTTTTTCAGTTCGACTAGACGGTTCCAATGAGTTCGGTGCTCGCCCAAATCCGTTGAGTTTTCACCGAGATATTTGCGCTTCACGGGGCAAATTTCCAAATGCTCCACGTGAAACCTTCCAACCTTTTACTATCGTGTCAATTGATTTTGATTAATATGATGCGCGAGGGAGAGAGAGCAAGACAGCGCTCGTGTTTGATGACGCTCTCTCTCTCTCTCCTCTCTCTCTCTCTCTCCTCTCTCTCTCTCTCTCTATCTCTCTCTCTCTCTCTCTCTCTCTCTCTCTCTCTCTCTCTCTCTCTCTCTCTCTCTCTCTCTCTCTCTCTCTCTCTCTCTCTCTCTCTCCCTCCCTCCCTCCCTCCCTCCCTCCCTCCCTCTCTCTCTCTCTCTCTCTCTCTCTCTCTCTCTCTCTCTCTCTCTCTCTCTCTCTCTCTCTCTCTCTCTCTCTCTCTCTCTCTCTCTCTCTCTCTCTCTCTCTCTCTCTCTCTCTCTCTCTCTCTCTCTCTCTCTCTCTCTCTCTCTGCTCGTTATGCGCCCTGTCAGGCGCAGCAGTCATTCTAGTCTACATCACTCACCGATCAAAAAAGGCTTTGGCGGGACAAACATTTGCGTTGGCGGCCGCCAAAAAACGATCTGACGGGTTTTAGAAGATTAAAAACAGACCCGGCCTCTATTTGAGACCGGCCTTTATACCCAAACCTGCAGCCACACCAGGCGTGTAAACGAGACAGGCGTCTATTTGGGACTCGGCTATTATTTGAAGTTTTACGGTATAAAAAAAATAAAAAATATACATAAAAAAAACAATATTCGAATAGTAACTTCAGCATTCGAATAGTATTGATTTTTTTAATATTCGAATTATATTCGAATTTCGGTCTTCCGATAGGAGGCAGATGTTTGCGATCGCTTCAGCTGCGGCCCGTACGAGAAACGATAAATCTTAGCCTTGTTTCGTTCGTGAGTGCACTGACCGAAGTCAACTATCAAACTGAGGTAGATCAAATAAAAGAAAACTTAGATTAAAACAAAGTAGGAAAACGACGATGAAGAATAGTGCAGAGCTCCGGCTGGAGTTTGCAGGAAATTTGGAATCTCTCCCTGGCTTTGAAAAACTTTCTTTGCTTAGAAGAGAGCGTGGCGGTGTGTTTTGAAGGAGCTCGAGACACGCCTCTCTTACATGTCTAGTCCAATCGTTTTGGAGGAGGAGTGTCGGCAAACCTTGTGGTCCGCGGAGTACATGCCTACGGGTCATGTGCATAGCAGATAAAACTTTCAGCAACAATACACTTCTAAACTGGTATTAATAAAAAAAAATCCATCATATTACATTTTGGGTTAATGATTCAATCTTCTTTGGTTTCTCTGATTATAACCGTCCCAAATACGGCGCGATTGTGAGTTAGTGAGAGTAAGATACATGATTCTTCGTGATTAAATGAATATCCAATTGGTCACATATTATAAAACTTACAGTTATACAGATTTGGTCACAAGGGACCCATGAGGCACAACCAGAAAACATTTTATACATTTGAAACGTTACTTTTCACCACACGTGGTCACAAATGATTGTCTCTTTGTGTGTGCGTGTGTATGTATGTATGTGTATTCAGAGTTCATTGAACGATGGTGGCCGGATGAACTCCTGGTCATCTGCAGTCCCGTGTCTTGGGTGTGTGTGTGCTTCGAATTTGATGAGTTTAATATCTGCGACAACGGCCAATTGTCTAATTGCACAATTCTCTTCTGTGTGTGTAAGCGAAAAACCCCAGGGGGGGAGTCACTGGAATTTTAGCTTAATGGTGATGAGTCACATGTGCCATAGTAGTCTTTTTTGTTTACTAATCAGAGACAAGGACCTCCTGAGCGCATCAGTATCAGTAATTCAATCAAGTCCAGGCACCATCCGTTTCGTGTGGCAAACTCCAAACAGAGGGGCTTTGTGAGTGACTCAGTAACTTAATTAACAGTCCCAGGACACCTACTTTTGTCATAGTCTCTGAATTAAAATAATGCAAAACCAGTAGTTTAGGAAAATGGCAAATCTGACCATCTGATCATGGCCATAGTGTGTTAATCTGGTAATTTTAAAATGATTGAGTCAAATTGTTATTTTGATAATGTTGAATGTGAATGGCTGATTAATAGTTTTCAACACGATATTGAAACCCTTAATAATGAGTATCAAACATCAACAGAGAGTTTAAAGCGACAACAGATAATAGAGACAATTGAGGCTAAAGAACAATCTTTGAGTGAACTTAAAAGTAAACTCCGAGAAGATTTAGCAGAATCTCAAGGTCCCCAACGTTCTGTTCGTCCACGAAATCCCACAGAAAAAATGCTTGCATTTCAAAAAGATGAAATTCAAAAGAAAGAAAGATCATTTCCATGTACGAACAATGGAAAATATTGGCACGAAAGGATAGAGATCAACTCAAGTCTGATATTACTGAGAGCCAGCTATCAACTCTAATTGATACCTTGGAAGAGGAAAAGGAGAAAGTTATGCGTATCTATGTTGAAGTTCGAAATTATTTCACGCCATCTACTGAATTGAGACGTCGTATTGATGCTTGTGAGGCGGTGACAACAGAAATAATAAAAGTTGCTTATGAAAGAATATCAGGCATTGATGAATTCGTCGTTGAACAAGTAAAACATCGCTTAAAAGATTTACTTGAATCTAGCCATGCTCATTCTATCTATGGCTCCACTGTTTCTCGAATTAGCCATAAGTCTAGTGCTCAATTAAGTCATCGTACTGCATCTTCATGTGTAGCATCAAAACATGCTGAAGCAGCCGCAGAATTGGCGGCTAAGGAAGTAGAGTACAAAATGTTAATGGAGGAAAATAAACGGAAGGAGAAAATTCAAGAATTGCAAGAAAGGCAAGAAAGAACCTTAGATGCTCAAAAACGTGAACTAGAGCAGTTACAAGGCAAGGCAAGGCAAGGCAAGTTTATTTATATAGCACATTTCGTACACAATGGTAATTCAAAGTGCTTTACATAGAAGAAATAAAAATTAAAAAAAAATTAAAAAAAAAAAAACAACAATAATTAAAACAGTTTAGAATAAAGAAATTAAAATAATCAAAACAAATAAGAATAATTAAAACAGTTTAGATTAAAAAATAAAATAAAGTACAGTAAAAACAGTCGGACGAACAGTGGCACAGTGCTCATTCAGTAAATGCATAGCTAAACAGATGTGTTTTGAGTCTGGATTTGAATGTGACTACTGTCGGAGCACATCTGATCTCCTCTGGAAGCTGGTTCCAGCTGCGGCTGGCATAATAGCTAAAAGCAGACTCTCCGTGCTTAGAGTGAACCCTTGGTATTTCTAGCTGATGTTATCCTAATGATCTGAGTGATCTGTTGGGTTTATATTCAGTGAGCATATCTGCAATATATTGAGGTCCTAACCCATTGAATGATTTATATACCAGTAATAATACTTTAAAATCAATCTTAAATGTAACTGGGAGCCAGTGTAAAGACCTGAGGACTGGTGTGATGTGTTCATATTTTCTGGTTCTGCTCAGAATCCTGGCGGCAGCGTTCTGTATGAGCTGCAACTGTCTTATGGTCTTTTTAGGAAGGCCAGTGAGGAGTCCATTACAATAATCCACCCTGCTGGTGATGAAAGCATGCACAACTTTCTCTAAGTCTTGACTTGAAACAAAGCATCTAATTCTTGTAATATTTTTCAGTTACAGGCAGAAAAGGATTTAAAAGTAGCACAGGCAAGGTTCGAGGCCTATAATCGGATAGCAGTGCAAGAAGTTGCTGATCCTTCAACAAACCAGGTTATCAGAGAACAACATTGCCTACCTCCAAGCCTTTTTAGCCAACCTGCTAATTATATATCTCCATCTCAAAATGAACTGCCTTTTCTTGTTCAAGCCTTACAAGACAGTATAAATTTGAACAGATTGCCAGCTCCAGAGCCCTTTGTGTTTAATGGTGATCCCATTCAGTATGTTGAGTGGAAGGCTTCCTTCATGTCCTTGATTGATCGAAAGAGTATATCTGCTGCTGACAAACTGTATTATCTAAAAAGGTATGTGGGTGGATCGGCACACAAAACCTTGGATGGTACCTTCTTCAGGAGTGACGACGAAGCTTATAAGGATGCCTGGAGTAAATTTGATCAAAGGTATGGTCAACCATTTGTGATTCAATGTGCTTTTCGCCAGAAGCTTGCAAATTGGACAACAATTCATTCAAAGGATGCTATTGGACTTAGAGAATTTTCGAATTTTCTTAATGCCTGCCAAGATGCCAAACCACATGTTGCAAGTCTACAAATCTTAAATGACTGTGACGAAAACCAAAAGTTAGTTCAAAAACTACCTGAATGGGCTGCTTCGCGTTGGAATCGACAAGTTACACAAGCCTTGAGAGGCAATAATGATTTTCCTGACTTTAAGACCTTTACAGCATTCGTTTCATTAGAAGCAGAGATTGGTTGTAATCCAGTCACGTCATCTTATGCTCTCAGTTTAACATCTGTTAACAAACAAAATCTCAGAGAGTCTAAAGGAAATAAGGCTAATGTCCTTAATACTCAGACTGATTTGGGTTTTAATAGACCAAAGATCATCAAGAAAACTGTCAAACCTCCCTGTGTATTTTGTCAAGATCCTGAACATCAGCTCTATGATTGTACCAAACTGATGACCAAGACATGCAGAACGACGGGCATACATAAAGGAAAGTAATTTTTGTTATGGATGTTTGAAAACTGGCCATAGAGCAAGAGACTGTCGTCATCATCATTCTTGTAACTCATGTAAAAGGAAACATCCTACTTGCCTTCATGATGATAACTTAACCAAAAGAGAAAGGCTAGTTCCACTAACGGCATCTGCTCCAAGGTCAGAAGATGAGTCAACAGCTGTTCTGTCTCTGAGTGTGGCCGGAAAGGAATCATCTTATACATCGATGGTTGTGCCAGTATGGTTATCATCAAGCAACAATGCAAGTACGGAAAAACTAGTTTATGCCTTGCTCGATTCACAGAGTGATACAACCTTTATCGACCAAGAAGTTAGCAATGTCTTGCAAGTAGATAAACTTCCTGTCAAGTTAAAACTGACCACCATGACTGGAAAGGATACCATAGTGAAGAGTGAAAGGATTTCAGGACTTCGTGTAAGGGGTTATAGTTCTGCCACTTATATTGAACTCCCCCCTGTCTATACTAAAGACTGTATTCCTGTCAACCATGCACATATACCTACGTGTGAAACCGCTAAACCTTGGAATCGTCTTTCTGCAATTGTTGAAGAGATGCCCTCTTTGAAGGACTGTGAAGATGGTCTTTTGATTGGCTATAATTGTGCTAGAGCACTGGCACCAAGACAAGTGATTTTAGGAGAGAACGATGAACCTTATGCTGTCAAGACTGATTTGGGTTGGAGCATTGTTGGACCTTCATTACCCAGGCTTGACTCTTCAGGTATCACTAGTCTCTGTCATAGACTTTCTGTTAAAGAAATTCCTCCGTTGACTCCAGAAGATGCCATACGCATTTTAGAATCTGATTTTAAGGATGCTAATGATGATGACAAAACTCTTTCCCAAGATGACATCACCTTTTTGAACAAGTTAAGTGATGGTATAAGGAGAAATAGTTCTGGACACTATGAAATGCCTCTACCTTTTAAAGAGAGACCTAATTTGGCAGACAACAGACAACTTGCTCTTGTGAGACTTAACCATCTAAAGAGAAAATTGTTAAAGGACCAAAGGTACAAAGAGCATTATGTGAAATTTATGGAGGAGGTCATTGACAGAGGAGAGGCAGAGGAAGTTAAGGATGGAGGGAGTGAAGGTGGAAAATGGTATGTTCCTCATCACGGTGTTTATCACCCGAAAAAACCAGACAAGCTGAGAGTTGTTTTCGATTGTTCTGCGAGGTATGACGGAATGAGTTTAAATTATTATCTCCTTCAAGGACCCGATTTGATGAACAATTTGACCGGGGTTCTTCTCAGATTTCGCCAGCACCCTGTTGCCTTAATATGTGATATTGAGAAAATGTTTCATCAGTTCCACGTGCCCGAAGCAGACAGAGACTTTCTGCGTTTCTTGTGGTGGAAAAATGGAGACTTGAAAGGACAACCTCGAGAGTACAGAATGACAGTTCATCTCTTTTGGAGCGTCTTCATCTCCAGGATGTGTGAACTACGGATTGAAGCATTTGGCTGAAGGTAACAAGGATCAGTACCCTTTGGGATTTCAGTTTGTAATGAATGATTTCTGTGTAGATGATTGTGTCACAAGTGTACAAACAACAGAGGATGCAATTCAACTTGCTCAAGAAGCACGGGACCTTTGTGCCATTGGTGGCCTTTAATTTCACAAATTTGTGTCCAATTATAATGCTGTGCTGGAAAGTATTCCTCCCTCAGAACGAGCAATAAATGTAAAAGAACCTGATCTCTCATTTGATTCCTTGACAGAGCGAACATTGGGGATTCAGTGGAACATGGAACTTGATTGTTTTAAGTTTGATATTTCTCTCAAGGAACAGCCAGCAACTCGACGTGGAATCCTATCTACGATTGCATCATTGTATGACCCATTAGGTTTCTTAGCTCCATTCATTCTTCATGGAAAGAAAATACTTCAGGAAGTATGCAGACATGGTATAGGTTGGGATGAGACACTGAGAAATGAGTTGCAGCCAAGTTGGGAGTGCTGGAGAAGAGATTTGGTCAACTTGAAGAAAGTGAATATTCCCTGCACATATGCTCTTCCTGGGTTTGGAAAGGTAAAGGAAGTAGAGCTGTATCATTTTTCAAATGCTAGTACTAGTGGCTATGGACAGTGCTCATATCTGAGATTGAAAAATGAAAGGGAAAATGTCCATGTTGCTCTTGTCATGGGGAAGTCTCGTGTATCTCCTTTAAAGATTACAACTATTCCAAGGTTGGAGTTGACGGCTGCAGTAGTTTCAGTGAATGTCAGTAAAATCCTTAAGCAAGAACTTCGGTATACTGACATCACTGAGTTTTTCTGGACTGACTCCAAGGTTGTTCTAGGATACATTAATAATGAGGCCAGACGATTTCATACGTTTGTTGCTAACAGAGTTCAAAGGATTCATTTGAGTACAGTTCCAAAGCAATGGCGGTTTGTTCCAACAAAGGAGAATCCTGCGGATCATGTCTCAAGAGGTCTTACCGTTGATGAAGTGATTTCATCTGACTGGTTCACAGGGCAAAGGTTCCTATGGAGTAAGGAAATGGTTATTCCTGCTAATGAGATTCCAGAATTACAACCAAGTGACTCAGAAGTCAGATGTTTTCAAACACTTAAAACAAAGGTTGCAGAACAGGAAATTATTGTAAATCGCCTGTCGAAGTTCTCATCTTGGTCTCGGGTAATAGGAGCAATCGCACGCATTCAACGATGGATTCGTAAGGATAAGTCAAACAGACCTACTACGGTTGAAGAAAGAGAAAAGCAGATTCCTTCATTACAGATTCCTTCATTAACAGCTTGCGCTGTTTTATTGCCATACGCGGGGCTGTGCAGCAGATTAGATCTGATCAGGGGAGTAACTTTGTGGGGGCTAAGAATGAGTTGGCTGAAGACCTCAAAGAACTTGACACGGAGAAGTTGAATAACTTCTTGGCTTCAAATCAGTGCGACTTTGTTATGAATGCACCATGCGCAAGTCATGCAGGAGGTGTATGGGAGCGACAGATCAGGACTGTCAGAAGTGTCCTCCAGTCTACACTTTTAATTGCCTCTAAAAGGATTGACGATTCATCTTTAAGAGCGTTCCTTTACAAAGCCATGTCAATTGTAAACAGTCGTCCACTTACTGTGAACAATTTAAGCGACCCAAAAAGCCTTGAACCCATAACGCCGAATCACTTTCTTACCATGAAATCCACCATTGCCTTACCTCCACCAGGCAAGTTCACTAGAGAAGATCTTTATGCCAGAAAAAGGTGGCGCCATGTCCAATATCTTGCTGAACAATTCTGGAGTCGCTGGCGCAAAGAGTATCTCTCAAATATTGCAGTTAGACAGTGTTGGCACACCCCTAGGAGAAATCTGTTAATAGGGGACGTGGTGATCGTCAAGGACAATGATCTACCTAGACATAAATGGTCATTAGGTAGGATTGCAGAAACGACTATAGACTCGGATGGACTTGTGCGGAGAGTTAGGGTTTATCTTGGGGATAAAAATCTGGGAAAGAAAGGAGAACGTCTAGGGAAGCCTTCTGTTATTGAACGTCCTGTTCAGAAGTTGGTTTTACTGTTGGAGACTTGTTTAAGTTTTTTTTTTATGTTTGTTTGTTTCTTTATAATTTTTTTTGGGTTGTATTGTTTGAAGTGTCATTTTAATTTTGAAATCATTCGTTTATTATAACTCATGATTTGGTGGGAGTGTAAGTGATGGCCAAATTGTCTGAATTTACAAGGTCATTATCAATTTATTTGTATAGCTATTTTGAAGGACTTTTATTTTGATACGGCCTTAATGTGTGCCATCATGGGTGTTTAAAGCGCGGTCTGTTTCCGCTATGTGCATGTGCGCACACTTCTGTGAAGGACGCAGCTTGTATACACGACGGTTTTCTCTCCCCATGAAGTTTTTGTGCATCCCACTTGAGGGTTATATGGTAACTATGTTTAATGTTTATCATTTTTGTAATTGTATCGTTTTATTGTGATGTTGGTTAACGGGTTTGAGTGATACAGTGTTTGTTTGTATTGTTTGTTTTGCTGTAGCTCTTACGGTGTCTTCATGAGTGTCACGAATAAAGCGCTAATGGAAACATCAGTTTAAGGAGTACTTGACCATCATTACAGTGGGGTAGCTACATTTCACACGTAAGTTTAAAATATTCGAACTGATCCCCCAGCCACTGTTGCCAACTATTTTCAATGGAAAGTAGCTAACGCCTTGCCTAAAAGTCGCTAAATGTCGCTAGATGACGTCATACGTCAATTAGCATATCAATGATGTCATTGCGCCGTACTTGCGTTCTGTCTGCCTAATGTGTTTTCTCTCTAAATTAATGCTTTATTTAATATAATATAATATAATATAGCCGAATGTCAAATAAAGCATTCTCATTTCCTTTTTTTTTTTTGTCAGACAACAGAACATAACGTGCGTGACTCGTGAAAGCCGCCTGGCTTGTCACACAGTAACTAAAAAAGGTGGGTCTTTGCGAACGTCTCTATAATATTAATGATAATGATTCCATGATAATGCATGGAATATACGGCAAAGCGCCACTAAATAACAGGGCTAATTTGTGGGGGGTGTTGCTTTGGCAATCAGATGGCTAGCAGTAGGCCTATCTGCTCCACAGCCAATCACTGGCCCCCTCCTTGCTCGGGCCCCGGGGCTTTAGCCCCGCCTAGCCCTATTGTTAATGCAGCCATGCATATATCACAACTATTCAGTGTTTTCAACCACATAATGTTTATTTTAGGTTCCAGACATTTAAATACACATAATTACTAGCAAAAAAATAATTTTGAGTTTGTAAAATACACACTGATATCTATGGAAGCGGCAATAATAATCCTTTCCATTATAAAAAGACGACACGTTTTATTCATATCAGATACACATTGTGTAAGTAGCTTTACATTTTACCCTATCTTCTCCAAGTTCACTGGCCACTTACTTTCATGTATTTAGTGAGAAGTTAAAGAATTGACGTGTTGTAAACTAACATGGAGCCGCCCATCACACATACAGCTCAACTAACGCGATCGTTATAAAGGTGTTTAAACAACAAAACACATCCACTTGCACATATTTGACAATCGGAATATCAGTGTTTCATGTTATAGCTAATACATTTGTGAATATTTTGAATAAAAAAGGAAAAATGACATAAAAGCAGATCATCATTCATTCAGCGCTGTGTCATCTGACAAGCAATGACGCGTCACCATGGAAACATTCAAGGGACAGGTTCTAAATAACAGTCGCCTAGAAAAACTCACGCTGGGGGCAGTGTTGCCAACTTAGCGCCTTTGTCGCTATTTTTAGCGACTTTTCAGACCCCTTTAGCGACATTTTTTTTAAAAAGCGACTAGCGACAAATTTAGCGACTTTTTGAACAAACCTCATGAACCTCCAAATATTGCCAGCTGTCATGCGAGCGCGAGGTCTTGCTTTCTCCCTGCCGTCACTCTCTCTAGCTGCGTCTCCCCTGTTCAGTGAGTGGCTGAAAGGAGCGCACGGCCGCTGACAGACGCGAATGAGCAGTGTTTTTCCACGGACTTATCTGCTTTTCTTTTGTTTTATATTTAAAGAATTTAGTATGACCAATTCAATTTTTCCTTTCTTTTCTTGTGCTTATTACTTGTAATACTCACTATCACAGAGCTTTAGTTCATCCGGTTCCCGAACTCTCTCAATTCAGATAATGTTCCACATAGGCTAATAAAAAATTTAGTCATTCACTAGGCTATATCACATGCATATGATCATACCTACTCGTTCTCTCTCACGCAGTGAAAAATACATCGCGGGGCAAAGACTAACGTTACACCGAGTGACTACGAGAGAGAGTTCAGAGCAGCTTACTGTTGATATGAAACAAAGTCTCAACTTTCAAATATTGTCATTTAAGTAATTTAAACAATACCGTTTTCAAGTCCACCGACGTTAATCTACTGACAGGTTTGTTGTCGGACAAAATTGCGTATTCGGCGTTATGATTGGCCAGGCCACCTGTCAATCAAACCCCCGTGAGCAGCAGGACATGGTGAATTGAAACGTCACGTTTTAATTTGATATAACAAATACATTTATTCTATATTTAACTTGAACGATCGACCTGCTGCTGCACGTTGGCCTATGGCTGCCTGCGCCTTATTAGAATATATGCATCAACCAATAAATCGCCTCCACTCTTCACTTCATTCTAGTCTATTCTTAAAACACAGCGTCATCATCGACCCCACACATTTTCGGTAAGTTTGAATATTAACTTGTCTTGATGTATGTATGATATTGCTTTTTGTGTTTGATCAAACTCTATATTCGCCTAAAGGCCTGGCGATAATATATCCGGTAGAAATATGTCAATTTTGCTGCGCCATCATGATGTAAGTTTATAATTTAAACGCGTTTTTAAGCATTGTGGTTTGGACACAAATTATTTTAAACTACTCATGTACAGTAAGCAGAGGGAGAGAATTCATTTTGTAAATGCTCGTTTTGAGACCATGGTAAACTTGAGACGGTTTTGCACAGCGGCAGCGCACTTGAGTTCCGACCCTGAGGTCTTAAAGTGACAGAAGCTGCTAATAAAGCTGCTGTCGCCTTTTGTGTCAATAATGTTAATCAAACATCAGAAAGAAAGTAATTTACTGCCCTTGACTGAATCACTTTTGTAAAATTAATAAGAATGAATGTTGAATTTATAGTGAAAACTATGTATTGTATATTTTGATTACTTTATACAATATAATATTATTCAGTGCTTTAAAGGGTTAGTTCACCCAAAAATGAAAATTAAGTCATTAATTACTCACCCCCATGCTGTACCAACCCCGTAAGACCTTCGTTCATCTTCGGAACACAAATGAAGATATTTTTGATTAAATCTGAGAGCTGGATCACTGCTACATAGGCTGCCTAAGGGACTGACACTTGACGGTCCAGAAAGTCATTAAAGAAAATGTTTAAATATTCCATGTGCCTACAGTGGCTCAATTATAAGTTTATCAAGCGACGAGACTACTTTTTGTGCGGAAAAACAAACAAAAATAACGACTTTATTCGACTATTCCTTTTCTTCCTTGTGGGCCTGAGACGAGAGTTCAAGAGATTTCCACGACGCATGCGCGAGAACTGAGATGAGGACGTTCTTCTTCGACTCCTTCTTGTTACCGGCTGCTCACCGCTTAGAAGTATTACCGCCACCTACCGTATAAGATGACGTGTTGGAAGCGCAAAACTTTCTGTTTACAAGCAGAGGAAGACGCGCGCTGTACATACGCGTTTCAATTCGTAAATATGTCTACTGATTTCGACTTTTTAACCATTGTATATAATATAGCGAGACCTACAGCACATTAAGTGTCGAATTGAAAAGCGTATGTACAGCGCGCGTCTTCCTCTGCTTGTAAACAGAAAGTTTTGCGCTTCCAACACGTCATCTTATACGGTAGGTGGCGGTAATACTTCTAAGCGGTGAGCAGCCGGTAACAAGAAGGAGTCGAAGAAGAACGTCCTCATCTCAGTTCTCGCGCATGCGTCGTGGAAATCTCTTGAACTCTCGTCTCAGGCCCACAAGGAAGAAAAGGAATAGTCGAATAAAGTCGTTATTTTTGTTTGTTTTTCCGCACAAAAAGTAGTCTCGTCGCTTGATAAACTTATAATTGAGCCACTGTAGGCACATGGAATATTTAAACATTTTCTTTAATGACTTTCTGGACCGTCAAGTGTCAGTCCCTTAGGCAGCCTATGTAGCAGTTATCCAGCTCCCAGATTTAATCAAAAATATCTTCATTTGTGTTCCGAAGACGAACGAAGGTCTTACGGGGTTGGTACAGCATGGGGGTGAGTAATTAATGACTTAATTTTCATTTTTGGGTGAACTAACCCTTTAAGTTTTTCAAGTAGGTCGATTTCTTATGTGCCTTTGTTCTATTGTTATTTGTGACTCTTGTCATCAGTAAGCTTGAGATTCTTTTCTTAAGCTATATTATTTTTTGTGATATTGAAATTGGTCACAAGAATTATGAAATTTTAGTGACATTACATTTTGATATGATAAAAAATCGTGTTAAAAGTAATATAACTTAACTGTGAACTGAAGAATATCATAGATGGATAAAATGACTCGTATAATGATATAACATTTAGCTCATGTAGTTGGTGACCTAAAGTGGTGGGGGGGCCCTGCAGTAACTCATAGCCCCGGGGCCCAGTGAGCTCTTAATGTGGCCCTGGATATATGACAGCACTGAGGGCGTCTTTCTCTGGCTCAGCGCCAGCCAACGCGTGAAAGCACATTTGAATTTAGCAGTTGATCACGTGATGCACTGACCGTTCTAATCACACCGGTGTGATCGTACGTTCCAGGGACCAGCCAAGACTTATCACACCGGTGTGATCTCTCGTACGTGCGAAAGGGTACTTTGTCCTGATGGAAGATATCTCCCGAGGCTATACTTTGACAAGCATAGCTGATGAACCAGGGAACAAAAGATTGTACTCCTAGCTTTATGTCAGGAGGTGACAGTCACAGGAGGGCATTGAAGTAAAATGGACTGCAGCCATCAGATCGGTTTTCACTTTCCCTGGCTCCTGTGAGTGACACTGTGTCTCAGTTTGCAGTTTGAGTTCCTCGGACTCCTACAGAGTGACTGGGGAAAACACAAATGGATAGTGTTTTACACAGGGGCTTTATTTACGTCCTGCATTGAAGAACTCTTCAGATTTGTAATTTATTGCTTGCTGAGTTTGGACAGATGAGATGTTGCTCTGTGGCGTAGTGTGTGGTCTCCGCTGTTTAAAATGTTCTTGTGAATTTTCTGTGATGCAATAATAATGAGTGTTCTGGGGCCTCATTTATAAAACTTTGCATAGATTTCACCCTACAAGTATGTGTATATACACACAAACTGATTTTTTTCTTTACATGCACAGGATTTGATTTAAGCCTGGTTCACACGGGACGATTTTAAAATTGTCGGCCGATTTTTCCAAACCTGAGAGACTCCACACACGGCGATTAAAAAATCACGGGTCTAACAGTTTTGGTCGTACAGTGTGTGGTGCGCAGCCACACGGCAAAATCAACACATCACACACAAACCGATTTGACTCCAGAGCATTCCCAGGTCAGACGGAAAATCTCGCAAAATCCCTCGAGATCAAACGTGACTTCAGAGTAAACAATCATGGCGGACGAAGAGGATGCAGTGGCGATAGTGTGTAGTTTGTTTTTAACCGAAAAAAAAAAAAAAAACGTTATCAAAAGAAAAGGCGATAGTCAAAGAAGTGGAAACAACGCGAGCATGGACGGCTGTTTTGATTTTGTTTTCCGGTGCTTCCTCTGCGCCTCGTCACCTCGCTTTCTGATTGGCTACACGCCACATTCCACAGGCTGCGTGCTCGTTTGTCCCCGGGGGACACCACACACGAGGAGAAATCGGGCCAAATAAATCCAACATGTTGGATATCCCCGATTTGAGATCGGAGCGGTCCCGACGTCCTTCCGAGCAGACGAGAGCACTCTTAACACACCACACACGGCAGGAATATCTGATCAGATTAATTTACGATAATCGGAGCATACTTAAGATTGTCGGAAGGGGTAAATCGGGGCTAAAATCGGCCTAATTATCCTGCCGTGTGAACCAGGCTTTAGACCATACGTCAATGGGTGAGTCAGCTTGGTTCAATGGTGAATCAAACTGATGGCAGCAAATATGTGACTTTTGAGGGATTTCCTGTCGAGGGTATACACTATAGGAACAGTGTTTGGGAAAGTAGTTGTGACAGGAGGGAAACCATTTAATCCTCTAATGCAGTTCATAATCAACCTCTGACTTTGTAGTTTTGTATTAAATATGATTTATTTTTTGTATTAGGCAAGTGTTTCTCAAATTGTCCTAGTGCTTGAATGTACTTGAATTCTGAACAGCTGTGTGTTCAGTAGACATTACTTCTTTCTTAAAAGCATATGTTGTGGTTTGAAGTCCCTAGCATGTGATGCTGTTGTCCCTAGCGGGTTTTTGCAAGCTTGACTACAGGATAAACCTGGGACGACCAGCTTAATCAGCTAAGCTTTGGATCTTTGGTCTGGAAACCCATGTTGGTTTAGCTGCTCTGTGGGGAGAAGACATCCTCTGTTAATGCTAATCTTTAAGATATTTGTTGAGCCTACATGTGTGTTCTGAAAGCATGTTTGTCCCTATCGTCAAAGATTTATTAATGAATTCCCCCCAAGGATGAAGGTGTTTTTTTTTTTTTTTAATTTTTAGTTTTTTTTATACTTTAGACAAAAGGCAAGCCTGAAACTTCAACCAAATCTGTCACTTTTCAGCAAGTATTTGCTCTTCCTTTGATATCAACTGCTCTTTCTTCTAGCTGTCAGCAGTATAGCAGTGGGTCCAGTTACACATTTTCCCCTTCTCTCGCTCTTTCCTCACCTCTTTCTCTTCATCCACTCGTCTCTCCATGCTGCTCATGTTTCTATTGGAGATGCTGCTCAGATTGCATCATCAGTCTTAATTAGGATCTCCTGTGAAAGTCTCTGGAGCTAATTAATTTTCTGCCTCATTCTCGTTTTCTTACTTGTGATGTTCTGTTGCTTTTTGTTGCTCTTCCAAATCCTTGCAGGAGCTCATTGGCATGCCAACTGCTTTGCCTTCAACATATCAGCTGTAGCTCACAAAAGAGACACCCAGTGACATAAAGGCCTAGACTAAACCATGTAGCCTGTGCTGATATGTTGATCCAGGATACTGATTCATTGTCCCCTTGACTCACAGTGGCATCGTTTGCTGTTCTTTGTCACCAAAACCCTTGTGCACCCTCCCAGGTTGCAGCAAACCTAATAGTCTTCACATTTTTTTTCCAGCTGAGCTAATAAAAAGGGGGCTTTTGTATGAGTAGTGTTTTATGAGGAGCCTATGCCTCTGTTTCTTGCCCCAATATATTCTAATGCACAAGTCGGCAGTTCCCAAAGCCACAGGCCCCACCCGTAAACTTCCTCAGGGTTTGAATAGTGGCATATGAGTGTTTTTTTTTTTAGTGCCACAGTTTAGTGCTCTTGCATTGTAAATCTATGGTGGAAGAATAAATGTTAAAATAAGTATAGGCTCAAGACTTAAACATTATACATGTTAACATTTGACTACAGAGATAGCCTAAAATAATTAACTGACATTGTCTATGCAAAGTTATATCTCGTTTGAACATGAACAAAGTCAAGAAACTATGTAACTTTTGTACAAGGATATTAGAACTACCCGAAAGGGGGTAAATTAACCCACAAAAATTACCTACCAATCTCTGTCAAAATAAAATAATGATGCTGTCATCTTTCTAAAGTAATTTTTACCCCCTGTAATTTGGCACGAAATCTCAGGTGAAAATTGTAATTTTGACCCCTTCGACAAAATAGTGGATTACTCAGTAAATATACATCCATGACATTTAATATTTTGGCTTTCTTCTTAATTTACATATTTCTTTCACCAGAAAAACCCTCTGGTTTGAGTTGACACGAAATGACCCTTACAAATTTGCTTCCATTTCACAGACTTCCATTTTTAGGTGCAGTAATATGTTTGTTTGTTTGTTCCACAGAAAAAAATAACCCAAGATAAGTGAGTTTGTGTATAACATGTCTGTGTATAACTGTGAATGTACCTAAATTGTAAACCATATTATGATGTTTTCCTAGAATTTTCTTTTTGGCTCAGACAGATGACATGCTCAGTTGTCTTATAGGTCAGAAAGAGGTCTGTTTTTTAAAATATAATAAAGCTAAGCCTTGTTCACCAAAGTCTCACACTTTATGCATACACAAACACGAGTTCCTACTCCCCTTTGCTGTAGGGCTGTAACTCTTTTCTCACGGCCGATGAGAGATGGCTGCTCTGGCAGAAGTCTTTTGACCTGGAACCTCCTTCTTTGTAACCCTGCCTGTACTCTTTTAAGTAAATACAGCCCTGTGTGTGGGAGTGTGTGAAAGGGAGAAACACTTGTAAATTAAAGCTGCACTTGGTTGTCATGGTGTAGTCTGGATTGTTTAACAATATTAATGTTATTGGCCCTGTTGCAATGACATGTTGACAGAGAGAGTTCCTTTTCTCTCGTTTTGCTCTCTCTGCTCCTGTATGTCTTTGTCACCTACTGAATGTATATGTATACTACTTTTCAGTGCAAATTATAGTGCTAATATTTTGTCCTATCTGTAATTTTATTCAAAATTACATTAACATTGCAATTCTAATGTACAACGACTTGAACAGACCTCTTCTATAATTTTTCTTCTTCTTCATGATATAAGAAATGTCAGCTTCTCTTGAAAATGGTATTATGGTTTTGAAAAACTTTATGCATAATTATCAGAGTTTTTATTTTGAAGGATCTGTTTACTCTTTACTCATCTTGCTTTTGCTTCACAGAAAACCACCATGTTGATGTGAATCATGGCTTCCTGATCAGATCTTCCTGACCACTATCTTCTCTATCCCTGGACTCATCATTGGCTCAGTGATGAACCACACACCTAGTCCCCACATGACAGAGGCCGCCAAGTCTGGGGCAGGCTTGTTGTGCGGCCTAGGTCTGGGCCCAGATCGGGTGCGCTCCCCGGACAGCCTGACCCACACACCCAGCCCTTCAGGGGGAACACCCAGTTCAAGCCCTCCTCTGCTGCTGTCTCCAGGGCTGGGCTGTGATGGTGCTGGGGACTGGGAAAGCCGCGAGGAGCTGCGTCTGCGCGAGCTGGAGGAGGCTCGGGCACGAGCAGCTCAGATGGAGAAGACAATGCGCTGGTGGTCGGACTGTACGGCCAACTGGAGGGAGAAGTGGAGTAAGGTGCGGGCCGAACGCAACAGGGCACGGGATGAGGTTAGGCAGTTGAGACAGCGTCTGGACGCCCTTACCAAAGAGCTGACAGGGGCACGACGGGAGCGGCAGGAACTGGCGGCGGAAAATGAACAACTGCGCCTGGAACCCCAAAGGGTCCGAGCTGAACAGAACTCCCCAGAGAACTCCACTGCACCAGCATCCAACTCCTCAACTGCCTCCACACACTCCAACCAGCCAGGGGAAAACCAGGACGAGGTGGGTGTGAGAGATGGGCCAGGCTCTCCAGAGCAGGAACCTGTGAGAGATGTAAGCACTGACAAACTAGACAGGCAGAAGGTGAGTGTTCCTCAGTTGGAAAGATGTAAAGCTAAATATTTTCAGAAAGGTCTAGTTAGTGGGTTGCCTGATTTTTACCAGACCCCAACTGGACACTCAAAATCAACTACATAGATCGAAACAGAATGGAGGGGCGTTTTCTCACAGGAACAAAGGACTAGGTAGAAAAAAAGCAATTTCAGTTATTATATTCGGTTGCAGGAAGATTTGTGCACTAACTAAAACCGCAGAGAACCATACTTAAGTTCACAGGAACCGTATACCAGATCACCTTTATAAGGGGATTCTTATACTGTTTGCAGGTGCGCACCCGAGTTTGGAAGGAACATCATCCAAACGAACCAAACTCTGATGTCAAACAAACCCGGTGCACATTGCGCTTGTCAGAAAGCACACGTATATGTCAAATCAGTTGTATACCAGAATAATACTTGAGAAAAAATTGAGAAAAACCCAGATGGTCAAACCACATGACAAACCCATAGAATAACCAAGGCTGTTAACTCTCAAAACAGGTAGACAATTGTAAATGGGTCAGCCACAGACCTGGTTCAGTGCACCTCCCTGTGATTTCTTTACCTGACTCTGTTTTTTTTCTTGTGTGCTGGTTTCGTTTTTTTTTTTTTTTTGTCCTATTATTAGAACCAGCACAACCCCCCATGGGGCCACAGCCAGGGGTACTGCACCAGTTCCCACTACCCAGAAACCCCCTTTTCATTCCTAGACTCGTCTGAGCATGTCCGTTATTTCCTTAATGTGTTTTTAACTAATCTTTCAAAAGAATTACCCCTCAAACAAATGTTCACCTCTTTTTTGATTTGCAAAGAACACGCACCAGCAAGAGAGAGGGACGGAAAAATAAATGTCAGTGTCATACTTGACCTTCAGAGTTCCGAGCATGTTGGATGTATATTTCTGCACAGATATCAACAGGGGGTAGCCTAGATAGCTCAAGAGTCTCTCTAATTCCTCTGTGACGATCACCTGGTGAGAGCAAAGTTGTTTTTGCTTTTTTTATTATTCAGCACAGAGACATGACATGCACCTTTTCTGAAGTAGGATCAGGCACCCTCATTCAATCTTAGCTATGTAAACAAATACTAGTTAGCTTAGTCTGATTCTCACTGGATTGTTTGATACCATCCCATTTCCTGATCTGTTTCCACACAGGCATGCTGAGTGCTTCCACATGTGGAACTCTATGATCTCTATTTGTATGCGTTTGGTTCCCCCTGCTGGTAGGGAGGTGTCATTGCACTTTTCGTGCAATTACTGAACTGTGGCCTTTCTGGGATCGTAGGAAGTTGGCAGCATGTTTAGTGTCTCATGTCTGTATCCTGGGGCCCATATCTTTGATATGTAATCCCTAATGTGTGTAGGAAGGAAAGATTAAGGATGGTGCACTGAACTGTTAAGCCGTTTTTTATTACTCCTCCAAAGAGCTTGTGAATTTCATCCATGCACAAAGGAAATAAAGGAAAGGTGCAATATGATATTTGTTATGTGGATGACAGAGAAAATGCCTCTTCTGTGGTTTGGTTTAATAAGGAGCAAAAGCATGGAAGTCCTTTTTTTCTTGTTGTTTATGGTTTCAATTTGTTTTCATTGTCTTGAAACATTGACTTAGACAGCGGTGCTCAGATGGTTTTGCTTCACAACCCAGGTTTTACTTTGGACATTGATTGGCAGTATCAGAATTGTTTATTGTACAAAAGTAAACTTAAAACTTTCTATAAGAACTTACTATAATTTCAAGTTAAAATATTACTCTCCCCTTGTTTATCCCTGTTTGTAAGATAACTTGATTTCTGGGTTCTACTATTTTTTTTAAATGTTTTTCGAGGATGAGGGCATGTCATGCAACCTCTCCATTTTGGGATATTTTGACCAGCTGCAACCCTTTCTTTCTTTTTTTTTTCTTTCTTTTTTTTCTTTCTTTCTTTCTTTCTTTCTTTCTTTCTTTCTTTCTTTCTTTCTTTCTTTCTTTCTTCTCTCTCTCTCTCTCTCTCTCTCTCTCTCTCTCTCTCTCTCTCTCTCTCTCTCTCTCTCTCTCTCTCTCTCTCTCTCTCTCTCTCTCTCTCTCTCTCTCTCTCTCTCAGGAGGTGGAGTTATTGGAGGCTCTTCTCAGGGCGAAGTCAGAGGCTCCAGACTCATGGGACGTTCGCAGTGCCAGTAGCTTGCGCTCAGTTCTCAGTCGGCAGGACCGGAGCAGACTGCTGTGGGAGGATCTGGCTTCCCTGGAGGAGGACTCCAGCAAGCTCAATGTTCTCCAGCTACGCCTGGATGAGTCCCAGAAAGTCCTACTGAAAGAAAGAGAGTAAGAGATCATTGTCCAGGTGGCAACAATGCATGCATCAAACAGACCAGAACTCAACAAATGAAATCAAAGGCCTTTAGAATCATGAAGCTTCTCATAACAGGGTTAACATAGATGTATCCTTCTCATTGCCAAGGATAACTGATAATAAAAATTATTTCAATTAACTCAACTGCTGAATTGCACTCATCATAGACTGGTGAAGGATATATCTATGTTGACTTTAAAATTCACCTACTGGAGGCATCTCAGAAGACCAGATGTTTTAAGAACAATCTATTTAGATTTGCCTTCACCCTGTCATGATGATGTTAATGATCTGGCCTGTGCTGTGCATGTCAATCTATCATCTCTCTCTCTCTCTCTCTCTCTCTCTCTCTCTCTCTCTCTCTCTCTCTCTCTCTCTCTCTCAGAGACAAACACACACTCATTAAGAACATTGAAAAGCTGGAGGCAGAGCTGAGCCAATGGAAACTCAAATATGAGGAACTGAACAAGAGCAAACAAGAGGCCGTAAAACAGGTGAGGAACATAAGCAACATAACACTTTTTTTTAACACTTCGACTGGTGTGCAAATTAGGGATGAATGATATGTAGAATATTCTTCTGATATGTAGAATATTCTTCATATGTTTGCAATTATTTTTCTGGTGATTATAAAGTCAAGCAACATTATGAACTTACTTTGTAGTCATTTAGTGACAAATAGTGTGGAAAAATGTCTTGATTGCTTTTAACTAGATTTATACTGTGCGTCAACACCCTGAATCTACTGATCAACAGTGACTTGGGCTTGGGCGATCTGTAAAAAATTTTTCCCCGATAATCACCTTAAAATATCGCGATATCCGATTAGGCTATATCGTCTACCCAAGCCCCATCCCCAACACGCCCCGCCGGAGACAACACTACCTACACTGTTACCACAAGTCATGTTGAGTTTCGCTGCACTTTATCTAATGATAGTCTGAAATTGAGTTAGTTTAATTTAATGATTGAAACGTTAAAGGTTTTACTTTGGTTAGTTTGAGCTTAAACGAGCATAAAACATGAGCTTTGCTGTTATGTTGTTGCTAATAAGTTCCATACTGTTCTTACCACATCTGTGTTTTAAACGAATTTCATTTCGCGAGGAGAAATGTTCAATACAACTGAACTGAACAGAACGCGATTTGGTGATTGTAAGAATGGTGAATGAATGTATGTTGATGTTATAGCAAGCAAGGTGTCTTGCCTATTTCTTTTTCATAAAAATGGTCCGATGTTTCTCTTTCTTTCTTTTTTTTTTTGGCGGTATCGCCTGATTTAATAAGTTTAATTTTCTAATTATAATGTGTAGCGCTGTTTTTAAACTTGTATACAAACTATAATATATTTGTTATTTGTATAAAATTAGGAATTAAAACGAATTGTTTCGTTCTACATTCATGAGCAAAAACGTTTTTTTGTTTTTGTTTTAGAGTTCCAAGGTCACCTTAAGCCGCTTTCGAAACAAAAATGACTGCTTTACTATTTATTTAGAAACAGAAGTCATTAAATTATATATATTTTTTTTTATTTTTTTTTTTTTTTATCTAAAGCAAAGTGAGCTATAACGCTCCCAATATAGCCTGTAACGGAGCTGCCAACATTGTAAACTCCGTACGCGTGCATGAGATATTCAAAGCAACACAGTTTCTTCATCCGTTTGCAATATAACGTAATTTTAATGTTTCAGAAAGCATGTTTGTGCTTTTTGATTGGCCCTATTTATTATGTGCAACATTTAAATTAATATTCAGAAATGGGTAAAGTTACTTCTACCATTTGTTTTTCCTGATGAACTATTATTAGCCTGCAAACCAAAATAAAATAGGCCTAGGTTACTTGATTATATTATTTCTTTTAAATTGGATATATCTTTGCTATTCTGAATTAACAGGATATTTTAATTTTTTCGTCTGCAGAACATATTTGTATAAAAACGAATAGCATACTAATAAAAAAAATCACATAAAGATCAAGAAATCTAGAAAAAATGTTTAACAAAATTACAAAAGTAAGGATGAATGATGACAGGGAACGCATCTCAAGGTTGCATACACAGACTCACGTTGCAGTTGGAGCGGTCAGCACCGAATTACAGGGAAATAAAATATTAAGCTAATTAAAGGTACAATATGTAGGATTTTTGCAGTAAACTGTCCAAAAACCACTAGGCCAATGTTATATATTTTGTTTAGTTGATTACTTACAATATCCCCAATGTTTCCAACTATTTGTAAATCGTGAGAAAATTGCTATTTTAACCAAGGAAACGGGACGTGTCAGCAGGGGTGAGGGGTCAGCACGTGTCATTCACTGGCGACTCGGCGTCATATCCGCGTTACCCTCGGTTTCTGCGTTTCCGCTCGTACTGCCATAGTAACCATGGCGACAGACGTGGACAACTGGGTAATGCCTAGCAGGACGCTCATGCTGTTGTTGTTTTGTTCAAACATTATGGACCATGGCAAGCAGACTTTGAGACAAAAAGAGGACTAGAACGAAGATCAACATCTTTCGAGATGCCAAAAGCTCCACGTCCGCGACTAACTTCGACTTGACAGAGACACGAGTGTTCCATGTACTTTATTAGACAGGTGAGCAAATGTACATAACACTAATCAATGTTATTTAGTTCAATATGATGAAATGTTAGAATATGATCTGTATGTTATTCTAATGTTGATCTAGCTTACTGCTAGTCTCATATAGCCAACAAACAACCTAACTAACAACATTTAACACACTCAAATGCCGTTTAGTGTGATAGTGTAACGTTAGAGCAAGTGAAACAGCGAGTTTAATTCGTCAAATAAACTGACCTGTGTGAGTAGTAATTCAGCACTTGCGTGTAGTTCGGTAGAATGAAATGTCCTTATTCCTTAATATTCACGGGACTCGCGTTGCGTGTGGCGCTGAGATCAGATCTGTCTCTTATTAGCAATCGCGCCCTGCTTCATACCACAGTCATGTTAAAA
The DNA here is from genome assembly GCA_030578255.1 of Tiaroga cobitis. Classification (NCBI taxonomy): domain Eukaryota; kingdom Metazoa; phylum Chordata; class Actinopteri; order Cypriniformes; family Leuciscidae; genus Tiaroga; species Tiaroga cobitis. The sequence continues at coordinate 18,587,316 of CM060597.1, forward strand.
ACATCACTGTATTCACTCATCCATAAAAGATCCATCAGCTTGACGACAAGATCCATAATTCCGCGTGATGCTTTGCGTCATCGATATACGCCTTTTTGTAAGAGATTAGCGACCCCTAGTGGCCAAAAATTACATACTGTACGTTTAAAGGTACAAAAGTTCAGTGAGTGATTTTCTTTTATTCTTTGATCAACATTAAAGGATTAGTTCACCTCAAAATTAAAATTTCCTAATAATTTACTCACCCCAATGCCATGCAAGAAATCCATGTCTTTCTTTCCTCAGTGGAAGAGAAAATACGTTTTTTGAGGAAAACATTTCTGGATTTTTCTTCGAATAATGGACTTCAATGGCAACCAACGTTTTGAATTCCAAATCAATGCAGTTTCAAAGGTCTTTGAAGTGCTTCAACGGGCTGTGCACGATCACAGCTAAGGAAGAGGGTCTTATCTAGCGAAACGATAGGTCATTTAAAAAAAAAAAAAAAAAAAAAATATATATATATATATATATATATATATATATATATATATATATATATATATAGAGACTTTTTAACTACAATTGTTCGGATTGAGCTGATCTGCAGCGCGCCGGGAACTACGTCGAAAGGTTGAAAGAGTCCCCTTGTTGCTTAAGCATATAGCTAACTTAATGATTCTTTAATGGATTTATTAAAATTATTTATGAATGACAGGCAAGACTGACAAGGCAATCTTTATTTGAACTAATCATCTCATTTATTTAAATGAATTATGTAGAGTGTGAAATAAAACCAACGTCTCTAACCACGATTACTATATAAAGACACATTACATTTATTGAAATGCATTAAATTAAATGAAAACAAAAAAAATCTAACAGTTGGAAATTTCGAAATAGGGATTGTTTTACTCATCATTATACTAATTGATGTTAAACTCCACATTTCCATTTATCGTGAAGTTAGACATGGAAAAGGGTAGGGTTATTTCAGTTTTAGGCTTGGAGGTGAAATTATGTTTCGCTTTGCTTGTTGAGGTTCTAGATGTCAGTATGTCACTCCATGCCCTCCTCTCTGACAAAGATGGGGCCCAATATGACCACAAACTCGCCTCGCATCGGTGGCCTGTCACTGACATGATCTGACGACCTTCTAGTCCTGCATCAGAGAGTCGTCCAACGGCAGTGCTCCGCAGACTATGGTTTGTGTACATTTGTGAGATGCCTTCCACCTGAACAACAAGAATTTAAAGTATACAATTTAGATTTGGAGAATAATATAAACACACTTTAAATTCATGGGCAAAAACGAAATATCTATTACCAACCTCTTCACAAATACTTTTTAGCATATTGCCAAGGTAGTTGAGCCCCATCGGCTCCCTGGTGAACCACACTTCGGTGCCCTCGAGTTTGCACAGAGGGATGCGTCTCGGATGCAAATAGAACGCTCCGCCATTTTCTGGACACTTTGACAGACATTTTTTAAAGCTGTCCACGGGATAAGGTGGGTCGCCAGGGCTCGCAAACATAAATCCTTGTAAATTTTCCCTATCCGATGCAGTGGGATCCTTGTGGTTTTTTTGTCTCTGGGTTATGCACCAGGGTCAGGTACTCTTTCCCATTCTCGTCTTGCTGGAGAACGAAAGACTCTTGATATGTTACGGTTTCCTTCTCTTCCCCTCCGTGCAAAACACAGCTGTATGTCAAACCAAACTTTCCTTACAAGTCCTCTGGGTGTGAAAGGGGAGAGTGCAGGTGCATTTCTAATACCTGCTCTGAGACACATCAAACTCACTGTATTCGCGTCCAGCGGTAGACTGAACAGAGGCATAAAACTCCCGCAATGTCTCATTTAAAAGAGAAGCAGAGTAGGTCTCGAAATCACAATTATAGCTTCTTTAATGCTTCACTAACTAGCATAAGATACTAGCAGGGTTTAAATCCCAGTTGTGCAGCTGGGGCATGTTGTAACACTGTGTTACAATGTGCCCCTATTAGAACTATGCTATTCTATTCTTTACTTTTATGAATTCTATTGAGAAAACATGAGAAAAATGTAAATAAAGACTGAGAGTCAATGTTCAGAAATTAATAATTGTTATTATGTTTTGATTTTTGAACTATGCTGTATAGCTGTGTTTTCCGGTGTGTTTGTTGTCAAACTGAAAAATTAGTTTATTTTTAATTATTAAAAAATGCCATTATTTTGATATGATAAAGTTAATGATTGTATTTTGAGAAAATATTTTGGTTTGACTTGTATATTTTGTTTGATTAGGTCAGATAACATTTTAAGCTGTCATATGGTCATGTTACAATGTGCCCCTCACGTTGAAGTGATTTTTCTTTGATTGAAAAAAAAAAAGCCATTTCAGTGCAGTTACATAAATATTGAGATATATATTGAATATTGTCAAAAGGTTGGCTTGAAAACATGTATATTCATTTTTATTTGGCTAGATCGCCCCAACTCTACTGCATGTAGTATTATGACAGTTATTCTTCAACAACTTGCTATAAGTCACTATCAAAAGCCAAATAGTTTTGTAGCAGCTGTGGAACATTTAGTTTATTTGGCTTCATTGATTGGTATTGGTATTTTAAGCAATTTATTTTTGCTTTTCGGGCATCAAGTCAAGACATAAATTGCTGAGCCTTAATTGTGAACATTAGTATTCTGGCTTCAACGCTGTGTTTCTTATTTGTGGATTGTCTTTGATTTACAAATAACAAATAAAGTACTGAAGAAGCCAGAACACTAACACATGGTATTCTCACGATTAACTGATCTCCAGCACTTTCGTGTGGCAAGAGCAAGAAATCCTTGGCCTTTTCTCCAATTTTCTGCAATTTGTAGTGAGAGCTCTAATCAATAGGAAGAATTCATGGTGAGTGCACTGTTGTGTGGGCCTGTTCATCAAAACCCAGCACTTCACCTTCTGACTTTCAGATATCATATTCTTCCTGATATGTCACAGAGCCTCCATGCATGGTCATTCCTGCTTCAAATTCATAATAAAAAAGTGGACACAGTCAAAAAGTTGGACACACCTACTTGTTCTTCATTTTATTCTAAAATGTGGAAAATAATAATAAAGTCATGAAAAGTATAAAATAAGCTATTTAATACAAAAAAATCAATTAATAAAATCATAAGGTGTGCCCACTTGGAATGCTTTTTTAAAGGAGTTCACATGTACGCTGGCAACATTTTGGCTGCTTTCCTAAAGTATATATACTTTATTTTTTTTGTAAATTCATAAAGTAGACCCAACTTGTATAGCGGTATTTTATATAAGCAAAAATGATACGTATTAAACTTTATATTTTGTAGTATAACACAATTATGTTTGTATAAGTACTATTATACATATTATATTATACTATTGTATAACTGCATATATTTTTTATATTTGAATAATTGTATCCCAACTTTACATAAGAATACCACTAGGGGGCAGTTGTTACCCATGAACGAGACAGTCTGGCATTGTTCATGAATGATTAGACTGCTGCTTAGAATTTCTTTCAGTCAGGCAATTTTATGAAAGACAGCCACACTGATTGGGCCCAGGGAAACTTTCACTCTCAATACAAGCCTTCCATAGAGAGAATAAGGGACTGATTCATCATCATACACCTAGACATCGTCACAGGCGGAGTGATGATGAGTAGGAAGAGATGTGCTTCTCTTTTTAATAACCTCAACCTGTAAGGATGTGCATCAATACCATGAGATGAGTAGAAAGAGTGTGCACGCTACACTCAGTAGTTTAATAGATGAGCTGCCTGTCCCCAGCCCAGCTGTGTGAGCTCACGACCTGCAGCGAATGTTAATCACTGCGTTTGAGTCACAGTATGCCGAGTCTGAGACGCTCTAGAAAGATCAGACTTTGACCATAGCGCCCCTCCCGCTTAATTGCAAATGTGCTAGACTGTATTGCCACAGAATGTCAGTACAAGTCGTGTTAAAATGAGTGCAGTTTCACAGAGTTTCATCAAATGTGAAATGAGTTTAAAAACCAGACTCCTTCACAATCAGAATGTAAAATCCTTTTGAATACCAATGCAATATTCAGAGCATTGCAAGGTTTGGTGTAGTTAGGCTGTGCACTTTATTTGAGTACCATAGATATTCTCTGACAAAGCAAGGGGAAGCTTTACTTCAGATCATAATTTCAGAGATGAACTTAAATGACACTGTTTCTTTTGCAGCTGAATTTTTTGAAGGAGGTGCATCAGGATGAGCTGGGCCGGATGTCTGAAGATCTGGAGGACGAGCTGGGAGCTCGCACCAGCATGGACAAGAAACTGGCAGAGCTCCGTACAGAGGTGAAACGCATGTACTTTTGCTGTGTCCCACCCATGCTGCATTGTTCTGCATGGGCCAGCCGGTTCGGTGTCACCCCAGGACTCACTGTGATCTACATCAAAGTTAAACACCCTCAGGGCTTTAAACATCCATCCGCTATCTCTCCTGCATTTCGACTAGCACGGCACCAAACACCACATCCCTCTGTTAGTCAGGCTGGCGTAATGACAGAACGCTGCTCTAACACATTCCCAGCATGCAGTGTTATCAGTGGGCTGTTGCTGAGATGAACCTGGCAGGAGAGAGTGACATTTTGCACTTTGATGCGCTCCTTAAAGAGCGCCGCCTCTCCTGTGTGTCGGCTCAGATCCGCTGTGTCCCCCTCATCTCCAAAATCCCATGGTGACCTCCCTTCATCTCTGCCCTCAGGAATCAAGGCATTTCACAGGCACTGCCTCATCTCAGCAGTCAAATGACATTATAGAAATATTAATGACTAGTTGGTCTGGAAGAGTTTGGGGTATGAAAGTCAGCCAGCACTTAAGGTGAATCTAGGAGAAATGGTTTCCCATTAAACTGCTTTTAGCGGCAGGTCAGAACTGGGAAATCATGGAGAGCCATTCACTTAGTTCAACAACATTCTGGGGTAATAGTAGTCCTGTGTGCTAATGCAGCATAAGCATTAGTCCTTCCTGATTATGGGTATACCCGTGGGAAATGCTGTGTCTCCATATTTTATATACTTCAAGTTCTGCACACAGTATATGCTTTAGTAGTTTTCAGGAATTTTAGTATGTAACAAAAAAAAACAACTGTTCAGTCAAAATGATTTGTATAATGCTTTTACGATACAAATTGTTCTAATGCTTAACGAAAAAAAGGTAAGGTTTGGGAACCCAAACCTATATAAACTTTTTTGTGTGGATTTTCCAAGTGAAAAGAAGTTAACTACCGTAATTAACAAATTAATTAACCAAACTTGACACATTTATCTAAAACAGTTTTTATGAAGTATTTATTTACTGAATTAAACAGATTGAAAAATAAAACTGTTAAAGCAGGATATGCAAAAACACCCTTCCAGTTGATTTCAAAAAGGTTAGATCCAAATTTGGGTAAATCTCAAACATGCAGTGCAATGCAAGTTGACCTAAGAATATCACTAAAGTAGAAGCATTCTGTACTAAAGAAAAGAAACTAAAGATACGAAAGAAAGGATGAAAAGACTGTCCAAAGGTTTCATTATTTTTAAGAAATAATCATTTTATTCAGCAAGGGTGAGTTAAATTGACCGAAAGTTATTTATATAAATATCAAATTAATCAAAACTTTCTATTCATCAAAGAATTCATCCATTTTTCCTCCAATATTCCTGTTTTTTCCTGTCTTGGTGAGCCTAAGAGACTTCTTTCAGCATCAGACCCCAAACATACTTAAATAAATAAATAAAATCAACCTACACTCCAGGTAATGTGTTAATCACTGGGTTTGAATACTTGGTAAAATATTATATCATTGTGAATATTTACATTTAGGGTGAAATGGTGATGCATTTTATTTTTTATCTTGTTGTGCTTATGGGAAATTTGTACATGTTAGGAATATCTTTGCATTCAAATTTACTTTATCATTATCCTCCAATATTTTGTTTTCTATTGTGTTATGTCTTTCTCTCTCTCTCTCCTCACTCCTATCTTACTGAATGTATGCGTGTATGTGCAGATGGAGCGTCTGCAGGTGGAGAATGCGGCTGAGTGGGGTCGTCGGGAGCGGCTGGAGACGGAAAAGCTGGCTCTGGAGAGGGAAAACAAAAAGCTGCGCACCCAGATGGAGGACCTGGAGGAGCAGCTGGCACGCAAGCGCAGGCAGGCCGCCAGCGCCCTGGACACTGACCTCAAGACCATCCAGTGTGAGCTGTTTGAGAGGAACAAGGTGAGTGAAGGAGAGCGCAGTAACCTCACACAAATAATCACAAACCTATATAAGTAAGCATTTCTCAACATCTCGGCATCAGCTCAGATTCTACTATACAGCATATGAGAGATGGATGAGGTGTGGTGGCAGTTTGCAAAGTATCTGAGCCTCTTCCTGCAATAAATCCAGGCAGTGTCACTGACGTAAAGAGGCCATATCCATCAGATCCTGTGCTGAGAGGCGTGCGCCCTGTTCTGCAAGACAGTGGATGTGCGCAATAGCTGCCACGCAGTTTTGATGGACGTCTTATGTTCTATATTGGGTGTGCTGAGAAAGTTGTTCAGTGTGTGTGTGTTTGTAAGATGCTGGTGAGGCTCTATTAAAGTAGTGTGTCAGGAAATCTAGACACTTATGTCCAGAGCCCTTATGAGCGACCATTAGCTCAGCCAGAGATTTATGAAGTGATCCAAAGCTCCCCTCATATATACGCTGTAAATCACTCGCTCACCTGTCCTGCTCTTATACTTCTGCCTGGAAAGTAGGAAAGATTTAAAGAGAGCGGTGAAGAGGGAAAGATGAATATGAGCAGAGTGAGTTGTTTTAGAGGCCAGAGGTATGCTGAAGGGAAAGGAACTGAGTGAAAGGGGTTAAGAGTGAGCGTAGCATGCCAATTAATCCAGTAACAAGGGAATAGGGATATTGTGCCAGGAAATGGACATGTAATCCCTGCATGCAAGGCTCAATGTGTTGGCTTATTTGTTAAATGCACAACATATGGCCATCTGAGAATGGTGTTGCGCATGCGTGTGTTGTGCGTGTGTGTGTCCACATGCTGTTGCACATTCCCACAGGAGTGATGTCCTGATAGTGGCCGGCGGCCTGCAGTCTGGGAGAGAAACACAGAGAGATTGATGAGCTTGCTCAGGAGCTGTTGAAGCAAATGGATCGATGAGGACAGGAGCGGAGAAACAGGCCACGGCGCACTGAGGACGATGCACCATCACTGACAAAAAGAACAAAGTGTGATTGATACTGAAATCATATTCCGCTCCAGCCGCTTTCTCACTTTCTCCCGCGTTTCCTTCGGCTCTCCCCCGTAGATTGATGTAAACTGTCATATTTGCTGTTAAACCCAGTATGCGCAAAATATTGGGAATGGGACTCTGTGGCTACTTCCTGTGTGTGTGATTTTCTGGTGTTTGCCATCCCTACAAGAAAGGGAATATTGATTTGATCACTCATTAGTAGCGTCTTTGTGCTCAAGGCAGGGTTCCCAGAGTCACGGAAAACTAGGAAATATCAGACAATTTAATTGAGATTTGTAGGAGTGGGAAAGTTAATGAAATCTTGGACATTTCTATAGTGAATATATTTATTTAGTGAGTTTGTGTGCGACTTGATTTTTACATATAAATGCATTTCTTTTGAATTTTCTATTTATCAAAGAATCCTCAAAAAAAATGTATCAGGGTCTCCACAAAAATATTAAGCATCACTGTTTTTAACACTAATAATAATACGAATATTAGACTGATTTCTGAAGGACCATGTGACACTGAAGACTGGAGTAATAATGCTGAAAATTCACAGGAATAAATGACTTTTTAAAAATATAAATTAAAACAGGAAACAGTTTTTTTATAGTGATAATATTTCGAAATATTGCTGTTTTTACTGAATCTTTAATCAAATAAATGCAGCCTTGGTGAACATAAGAGGCTTATATATAAAACCCTTTAGCCCTGTCATTCATCTCAGCCTGTCTAAAAATCACAGAGATTTCCTATTAGCATGCAAATGATTTTTTCTTCTTAAGAAGGAAATTCAAAAATGTAAAGTTTAATTGAATATCCCTGCTTTAAGGCCTGGATCACGGGCCTTTGTAACATGCTGTCTGGTGCCCATCTGGAAGGCTACACGCTGATTCGAAAGGGATTCATCGGGTTGGCCGAGGCTCAGTCAGAACTCAGTCTGACTGAGACAGCGGTGCGTGTACAAACACAGCTGCAGGTCGGCACATCACACACACACACACATCAAAAAGGCTCCAGGTGAATCGTGCAGGTGGAGATTCTGCTATTGGTTCTGCTGTTGTCTCTCTTGTTTGTTTTGTCGTGTGCGTTTGTTTTGATCAGGGACTGGTTTTGTTTGGGACCGTGACCTCTTACAAACTTCAAAGCATGTTTGTGTGGGGCTAATACATGATGACGCTTGTGTTTCAACAAACACGAATAAAATGATTTAGGCCTCCATCCAGATGGAGGAACATTGGCAAAACAGGCTGTACAGTTTTTTTTTGTTTGTTTGTTTTTTATTCCTAAAGGGTTTGTTGAGTCTAGAGTAGACAAGCTTTGAACTGGAGTTAAAGTCTGTCTCTTTGCTCCCGGATCAAAGAGAAGTTTGTCTTTCTGGAGGTCAGTTTAATACCATACTTTTTCAATCTCTCGCACTCATTTTTTTGTTAATTTCTCTCTCTACAGATCATTCACATTCTAGTCAAATGATTTACCACCCATATTGCGATATGTTATAAAATGTAGAATGTTATAAAATAGTAATGAAGTCAACTGTAAAGTCAGATTCCATATAGTTGTGAGTATAACATTTCGAAGTACGGGATAAATGGAGATTTTTGAGGGATTGAATCGTTATTAAAAAGTTCTGTACAGAAAGTTATATAATTTTTGTAATTATTATATAAAAATATTTAGGCACAGTTAACATTTACATATTTATTTTAATGATTTAATTTGTTTTTATATTCTAATCTGTAATGCCCTTTGACCTGCACTATACGCATAAGTATATAAATCATTTTTATATTATTATTTTTTTCACTTTAGCATAACACAAATAGAAGTATAGAAATTGTCTTGTGAAATAAATAAGTGGTTACATTGTAAACCGTTTAAATCAATTGAAAAGTTTTATACAGTAATACTAATACATGTTGTTATTATAATTATAATATATAATTATATTATAATTACCGGTATATAATATATGTTTTTAAAAAAAGCCACAATTTACATTGTCTACAAAATTTATTTCAAGCAGTTAAGCATAATAATTTAAGTCAAAAGATTTTGAGGATCATGGAAAACGAGTGTCCTGTCTTGAATTTTCTCCATATACAGATGTGTTCTTCACGTTCTATTCAACAGCCTGCCTCTCCTTAAACTCCTTCAACATCTGGCCAGCCACTTGCTCCTCCACACAGGTGTTTATGCCTCCTGCTCTGATGGCGTAGAGAGCGAGTTCATTCACCAATCACAATGATTAATGAGCCTATATTGGCTGCTCATCTGCTGTTGTTGCTCCTACTTTCTGATGGAAATGCAGTTAACAGTATCGACAGCCAATGTGGGAGCCCATGTGCTCTGATTTGCATCTGGTTTTGGAAGCAGCAAATGAATCTGTGTGTGTGTGTGTGTGTGTGTGTGTGTGTGTGTGTGTGTGTGTGTGTGTGTGTGTGTGTGTGTGTGTGTAAATGAGCTTCTCTAGTGTGCTACATCTGGAGTAAGCCAGTGTGAAATGAATTGTCTTGCCTTTCAGTTTCTGGGCTGCTTCTCCAGAGGTTTTCCATTTGGGCCTGCCTTGTTTTTCTCATAGGGCTCGCCCTTAACTTATTGAGGTGTCTCATGCACATATCTCCTTCTTTTTTATTTTTCGTTCCTCACCATTTGCCAGCTCTCATTCCTCTAACTTTGTCCTCGGAAATGTTTATGATTATTCCATTTTTATGCAATGCAAGAGCTTAAATGTGAAGTGTGTCATTTTTGCACCAGTAGCTACAAAAAAAAAAAGGATTTGGAAAATAACTTTTTCCAAACAAGTTTCCCAGCCCAAACTCATGCACTTTGTTGAGTCTGAAATGTACATGTCAGACCGCTTAACCAAACAGAAAAATGTTTTGATAGCACAGCAGAGCAAAATACTTTAAACCTTTAAACTGCATTTATCAGGAGCAGATTAGATATTGACAATGAAAATCTACACACACTAGTATTGTGTGTATTTATTTTAGTATTATTTATGGTATTTTTAAAAATGCTAATGTTCAGTTTTTATTTTTATTTTATTTCATTTTCAATTAAATTCATTTTAATTTACTTCTACTTAGCTTTATTTTTATTTCAGTTTGTTATTTTAGTTCTTCGACAAACTTTTTATTACAATTTTATTTCAGCAAAATTTCAAATTTCCGTGTCAGTTTTTCCCATCTAATATGGAAAAATTACTCACAGTTGAGGAGTACCTTTGATAAAAATGTATATATGTATATATGTATATATATATAATTATTTATTTTTTCTTGGCACATTTTTTTTTTTTTTTATACAATGAAAGTCAATATTGTTTTGCATTATATGGACAAACACATTTGAATCATTCTTCAGATGTCTTCTGCAGAAGAAAGTAAGTCATACAGGTTTGAACGACATATAAGAGCAAGTAAATGATGACAGATTTTTAACTTTTGGTTGAACTATCCCTCTAATGCTGTTGTCAGTGTGCTGTTTTAGTAGAGTTCCTATGTGTTGGGAGCATGACACTGTGTCCACACATTAGTCACTTCTCCCATGATCCCACGCCAGTCAGCAGAGCCCTATAAGGCCAGGTCTGAGTTTAAATGTACCCATTAGCACCTACTGCTATGGCTTATTTATGAGCCACTGAGGCTAATGTCCCAGTTAGCCAGCACTGACAACATGCCATTACTGCTGATCTACAGCCCACTGTCTAACCCAAACGGGACAAACGACAAGGTGTATGTATCTATGTGCAGAATGTGCTGTTAAAAATGTTGAATGCATTAAAAAAATGATCCAAGGATTTGAACTCAAGGGAAATCTTCTTCCAGATTTGCATATTTGAAGATTCAGAACATTTTAAATTAAGATGTATAAGCCTAGACATTGACATGTAAGGGTTGAGCAGCTCTGATACCGATGTCTGGGTTCTTTTTTTCTTCTTCTTTTTTTTTATCGAGAGAGCTCTCGGTCAGCAAAAAATGCCTTCTCTCAGGGCCGATAGGAGGGAAAAGTGGGGGAGGTGAAATGAAGGTTAAACAGAAGTCCTTCTGCAAAAAGGAGTGAGAGAGAATGATGAGGAGAGGATGATGATATGAGGATAATGTGCTGAAAAAGAGTGCAGTGTTCATCTCACTTACAATAGAGAGATGGTGAAAGGGGGGAAGAAATGGACGGCTGGACAATACAATCAAAGAGGACAATGGATCCGCACTGTGGAATTGCATGGAGGTAATGAAGGTGAGACAGAGAGGATGAATGGAAGAGGTGACAGGAGAGTGAGAGAGACAGAAGGGAAGCAAAGGAAAAAGTAATTGGAACTTCAGGATTGAATAAGGAAAGTGAGAGGGGCAAGAGCAGGTGAAATAGTCTGGCTTTAATCTGATCTCGGGGGTTAATGGTCATGTGATGTTTCAAGGGGTGCTATGTAGGTCGAATGAGGCCTTTCTTGCTTACTTCATAAACCCCCATAGCAGTGTACAAACACTACCAGCATGGCTCTCCAGCACAAGCCCAGGGTCATTGTGTGTGTGTGTCTATCTTGTGGCATTTCAATGAAGCTTTGTTTAATTGTGCTTAAATGGTATTCTAAATTCATGACTTTAGTTGAATCTGATAAGCAATAGGGTGAAATGCCACATCTATACTACTCTGGGAGCAGGGTCCAGAATAAAACCCATGAGCTTGTCATTGCTTGTACCATGCTCTAATGTTTGAGCTACAGCTATGCGACAGGAATATGTTTTCCTTATGGCATCAACATTTTTGAAATAATATATTTAATAAATATATGCATTTAGATAAAGTAATAATTGAATAATTTTTTATTTCATTATTTAAATTTGAATTATTTAATTATTTCTTTGCATAATTGACCTTTCGCAAAAGCCACGCCCCCTAGTTATTGTTACTACGCCCGTCAAACAAATGGTCAAATACGACCAGCGTGACAGATTGCCATGACGGGAAGAGGTTTACCCGTGCGTGTCAGTGACCTTTTTTGGAGCAATACCTCTGTGATATCCTCCAGATCGAGGCACAAGGGGTTACAGTATGCAGTGGAGGGATATATTCAAAATATAAAAATACGCAATGAAGGAGACACAAACTTTCCGAGGCGAATGCTTATACCGGTCTCAAGCGAAATCTGAGAAACCCCATGACCTGTACTTCAAATGCAACCAGCACAGCCTTGAAGATTTTATAAGCTGGTTCAGTGGCTAATTGTTTGGAGTTAGAAACATATAACTCACGCTGCATATTTAGTAATTTTGCCTCAGATACAGGATTATACATTCGCTTTAACAAGCAGGTTGTTCATTACCACGGCAACCGCTTGTGTGTCATGCTGAATACGATTATTTTCGTGTTTAAAAAGTAACTATACATAAGAGACGGAAAGATGCAGATAACCATACATTATTTAAGGTTATTTCTATTCGTTACGATATTGATATATGAACTGATGTTGTCAAGTAAGCTTCATGCTTTCCCCGTTGCGAACGTGCACTCCTCTAAACTGTAGTCTACGGGCGCTTCACTGCTAGATGACTGCTGCTCATTTCCCCCCGAGAATATCATGTTAACAACCCTTCATAAAACGAAATTCCTTTTTGGATTCTCCATGTTTCTTTGACTAATCTCAGTGTCTCAGTCTCACGCACGCTGCACGCGAGTTAACCATGTTCGACACATTTAACTGGGAGTGGGGCCGTCCACACTGTTTTTATCCATTGTAGGCACCGCTCACGTTGTGTTTTCGGCTTTGGAAACGGAAAGAACACAACTCCTCCAGACTATCTTATCGGCCGTGGGCGCACTGCTTCACCATCTTGCTTGGAGTCAATGTTTGACGGACCTGCTGCTCACATAGTAACGGTTGCTATGATGTGTGTTTGGACAATGGCCGTTTTGGGGGAGGGGCCGGCGAAACGTCAATTGTGACGAACAGCACAGATCATTGTGTTACTGGTTGGATTATTTAGCAGTTCCTGGGTTTACTTTACTTTGCAAGTGTTAATTTTGGACCCTGTCTGGGAGGATGCATGTTAAAAACACAAAGGTGAACTCCAATTTAGATTCAGGCTGTGTGATTTGCCCACAAAGCACCATTCATTTGAAAGGCACAGCAAATTCTATTTGTAGACGGCACATCTATTTTCCTGGCCAGTTGGACTGCATGTTCCTTGGTCTCAGGTCAGGGCCACTAAGAGCCACATACACTGTTTGATCATAGCTCCTGGCCCACTGTTTTTGCCCACTATAAAACTGGAGTGAGTGAATCATCCTTTCAGTCTGTCAAGAGAAATAGTGTTAGGAAGGCACAAACTGGCAGAGAAACCATTATGGCTCTAGCAGCTCCTACATCGCCCCCATTTTCCCATCGACTGAGGTGTCCCGCCCCCAGACTGTGCTCTCTCTTATAGCTGTCTTATTAGACTTGATCTAATCCTCAACGGTAATGATAGGTGTAAGGCAGAGTCGGGTTTGTGCTGGATTCCAGTAGCACTTGAAATTAAAGAAACATGTAACAGAGGTGTAGTGTTTATGTTCATTACAAGGTGCTTTCTTATGTAAAGCAACTTAATGGAGGCATTTCCCTGGAGCAGCACTTGAGGACACCATAGTAATATAGGGAATCTTCAGATCATGGATCACCACTTTGTGGATTTCAATTTACAACCATAATTTTCTTTACCCCCCCCCCCCCCCCCCTTTAAATCTATGGGTAACACTTTTCAATGAGGTTCCATTTGTTAACTAACATTAACTAACAATGAGCAATACATTTGTTACAGTATTTACTAATCTTTGTTAAAGATAGTTGTTAAAAAATACAACTAATCATAGTTTGTTCATGTTAGCTCAGGTCCATTAATATTAATTCATACAACATTGCATTTAAATAAAGTATTCGCACTTTATATGTTTTATTCATTTTAAAATCAACAACTAGGCTTTTTTCATAGTTTTTCAGGCTTAATGAACGTTCTAGAGTAAATTAGCAGGCAATTGACCCTTTTAGCTGCAGACTGCATGACTACATATTACATAGAAGAAATTATAAAGCTCAATATGTATTCTTATGAGCATTACATATTCTCTGCCATCATGGCTGGGTTGTATAACTAGATATGTGGGTGTGAGGCATATTTATGTCAATATACTATATGCACACCAGGAGTGGAGTTTGCTTTTTTTCTTATGTTGGCTCTTGGCAGCGAGTGAGAAAGCCCGGGTTAGCTGTAAGCTCCAGAAATTATTTAACACCTACTGTATGTCATAGAGCTGCAAAGAAGAAATAAGTGCAAACTAAGTGGACCAAAATAGTTTGACTGATTTATTTAGCTAAAATTCACTAATATTATATATTCCGATCTAAAGCCTTGTCTGCTTTTATAGCTGGCTTTGCATGGGTGGCAGCCATTGGAGCCACTCGATGCACACCATTTGGTGAGCACGTCAAAAAGCTCTCGTCTCTCTGCTCTCGATGCTGCCGCATGAAAGGCAAAATGAAAAGGAAATAGAATATTCTAAGACTGCGTTTGTGTATTTCAGATCTTTTAGAGTGGAAGTGAGAGACAGAAAGGTGATTGTGTCTTGCGTGGCAAGGTGTGTGTTCTGAGTGCAGTGGGCCACATGTTTAAGCACATTTCAGGATATGAAAGCCAGTGAGCGGGAAACATTTAACAGCTTTCCCCATGCGGCTGTACAATCTCACCCTGCCTTCATTTACTCTGTGCGTATATGTCTGTTTGCATTCATCTTTATATTATTATACTGTCTTTTTTTTGTCTTCACATTCTCTTGTTGTATTCCCTTGTCTGTAGAACCGTATATGTATCTGTGCGTGTTGATCAGGTGTCTCCTTCCGTATCCCAGGTTTCCATTTCTCACTTTCCATTTCCTTCTGCTGCAGTACATTTCTGTAGCATCATAGATCATTCATCATGACGTGGCATGTTTTATTCATCCAGCCCCCTTTTTCCTTCCACGTTCTTTCAGTATCAAAACACTCACCAAAGATGGCTAGGCCCAAATTACCCCAGATGAAAAATTTAACTTTTAAGTGGAAAAGGCTGTTAAATCATAGGCTCCTTTTTTTAATGTAATGTCATTTGTAATTTTACCTTCCTCCCACTTAACATGTATTTTTCATCTTCTCCGATGGTTTCTGCCATATGCCTCTCATACTTGAAAGTTTTCTACTCTCACATACAATATTTCACTGTTTTGCATGAGCTAAGGAGCTTCTTTTTTTAACCTATATCTGTCATTTCACGAAAAATTTTGTAAGCTAGATGAGTGACATTGATATTGTTATTTCTTTCAGGTGTAGGACTTTGATGTCTAATGTTTTTTGCTTATGTTACGTAAGACATGTAAACACATTTTCACATGTGAAATGAATATCAATGCTTACTCAGGATGGCAGGTTGGCTTTCTGGTCAAATCTAGTTTACGCAGCACCATATTTCAAAACAGCCTCTTGCAAAACCTCACAAAATACATTGTGACAAGTTCACAAAACAATCTGCAAACAAACTGTTAAGATCTGACTGACATGATCAGGGACAATATGTAGTGCTGCATGTGCTACCCCACAGACAACGTTGGGTTCATCACAACAGTTATTGAACTCTCTTTCTATATTATTATTTATTAGTAATAAATAACAGAACAGAACCCAGAACAGACTGTCTAAGAAGAAATTAAAAAGTTATAATAATTAAGAATAGTAAAATAATTAATCTAAAATAAAAGAAACTAAAAAATGTGTGTGTGTGTGTGTGTATATATATATATATATATATATATATATATATATATATATATATATATATACACACACACACACACACACAGTGCTTAGCATAAGTGAACACACCCATGTTAAAGTTGACTAAAAAGAGGAATAAAAAATCTTTTGGAAATTGATCTTAATGCCTTAATTAAAAAAATTAGGAAAAATCCAACCTTTAAGGACATCAATTTTCTTTGTGAATGAATAATGTATCATAAATAAATAAATGTTCTTCCTTAAAATACAAGGGGCATAAGTCAGGACACCCCTATGTTAAATTCCCATAGAGGCAGGCAGATTTTTAAGGCCAGTTATTTCATGGATCCAGGATACTATGCATCCTGATAAAGTTTCCTTGGCCTTTGGAATTAAAATAGCCCCACATCATCACATACCCTTCACCATACCTAGAGATTGGCATGGGGTACTTTTCATATGATCATCTCTCAATGCTAATCAAACCAGCTATTAGGCTAACTGAAATAAAACCATGCCAATCTCTAGGTATATATGTTATTTATAAACACTCACCTAAAAGATTATTATTATTAGGAACACCATACTAATACCGTGTTTGACCCCCTTTCGCCTTCAGAACTGCCTTAATTCTATGTGGCATTGATTCAACAAGGTGCTGAAAGCATTCTTTAGAAATGTTGGCCCATATTGATAGGATAGCATCTTGCGGTTGATGGAGATTTGTGGGATGCACATCCAGGGCACGAAGCTCCCGTTTCACCACATCCCAAAGATGCTCTATTGGTTTGAGATCTGGTGACTGTGGGGGCCATTTTAGTACAGTGAACTCATTGTCATGTTCAAGAAACCAATTTGAAATGATTCGAGCTTTGTGACATGGTGCATTATCCTGCTGGAAATAGCCATCAGAGGATGGGTACATGGTGGCCATAAAGGGATGGACATGGTCAGAAACAATGCTCAGGTAGGCCGTGGCATTTAAATGATGTCCAATTGGCACTAAGGGGCCTAAAGTGTGCCAAGAAAACATCCCCCACACCATTACACCACCACCACCAGCCTGCACAGTGGTAACAAGGCATGATGCATCCATGTTCTCATTCTGTTTACGCCAAATTCTGACTCTACCATCTGAATGTCTCAACAGAAATCGAGACTCATCAGACCAGGCAACATTTTTCCAGTCTTCAACTGTCCAATTTTGGTGAGCTCTTGCAAATTATAGCCTCTTTTTCCTATTTGTAGTGGAGATGAGTGGTACCCGGTGGGGTCTTCTGCTGTTGTAGCCCATCCGCCTCAAGGTTGTGCGTGTTGTGGCTTCACAAATGCTTTGCTGCATACCTCGGTTGTAACGAGTGGTTATTTCAGTCAAAGTTGCTCTTCTATCAGCTTGAATCAGTCGGCCCATTCTCCTCTGAGCTCTAGCATCAACAAGGCATTTTCGCCCACAGGACTGCCGCATACTGGATGTTTTTCCCTTTTCACACCATTCTTTGTAAACCCTAGAAATGGTTGTGCGTGAAAATCCCAGTAACTGAGTAGATTGTGAAATACTCAGACCGGCCCGTCTGGCACCAACAACCATGCCACGCTCAAAATTGCTTAAATCACCTTTCTTTTCCTTTCTGACATTCAGTTTGGAGTTCAGGAGATTGTCTTGACCAGGACCACACCCCTAAATGCATTGATGCAACTGCCATGTGATTGGTTGATTAGATAATTGCATTAATGAGAAATTGAACAGGTGTCCCTAATAATCCTTTAGGTGAGTGTATAAGCCTGCAAAAAATGCTCGTATGTATGTGTCACATCACTTGATATAATCCCATTGACAGTTTTTAAATACATTTGATTTGTCAAAAACACTTTTGATCACACCAGACACACGCAAGACACCTCGGCAGGCCATATTGAGATGTGCTCCACATACAGAGCAGTGTGATTTGCTCTGAGGTTAACTATGCTGTGGCTCTCTCAGTAAAAACACAAGTAGATCGTGTCCTCCTTTCCAGTGACCCAGAAATCAATAGAACACAGTGGCCTGGGATTCTCATTCTGCCAGGTGTGTGTGTGTGTGTGTGTGTGTGTGTGTGTGTGTGTGTGTGTGTGTGTGTGTGTGTGTGTGTTACTCTTCTGTCTCTTTTTTTAACTGTTACTATGTTTTAAGGTATTTTCTTTTTAGATAGATACATGCGATACGTGTGCATACATGCTCCCGCTCTAAAACAAATAGACAGTTTGGCTGCTCATGTGATGGGGGAGGTACATTATGAATGAGATTTGTCTAGCTACTTGATTATCCTCTTAAATTATTAATGGATTCCGGTGCTTCCCTTTGGCTTCCACCCCTCTCGATCTCCCAAGACCTTCCCTCTCTTTGTTCTTCACTTTAATGGTCACACAGAGGTTTGTATGAGGTGTGTGTTTACAGAAATGAGAGAAGATCAGAACACTAAGTAGATCATCCTGGGTCATTTCTCACTTAGAGATGCTCATAAGTACTTGACTTAACTGTTGATTTGAAGTGAGAATGTGAAATTAAAAAATGCCTGAATGGTGAATTGGGCTTCAATGTTAAAGTTGAAATCTTTATTTACGTTAGTTTGTTTTGTCTTCGTTTTCCTTTGTTGTTTAATAAATGGGCTGTGGGATAGCGCATACCAAGAACTGTCTCTCTTCAGAGGTCTTGTCTTGTCTAACCTTAAGATTGACTTGGACAAATACCTGGATACAGAATACATTGTCAGTGTTAGTTTGTCTTGTCTGATTTTAAATACTTGAGGCCGTGGTTTCCGGATCCTAATCAGGGCACAGCTTCTTGTGGCAGGTTTAAATGGTTTTCAAGATGGTAGATGTAAAGAGATTCTTCCAAGGCTTTCATAATATAAAAAGTATAGTTGCACATTTCTGCATTGCTGTTTTATTTACACTGTTCCCAAAAATGGTATAAAAAGTGAGGCAGAGCAAAAGTATGCAATTGTAATTAGGAAATAGATCTAACACACTGTTCCTTTGAGCCATGATGGGCTACATTTTACAACTTTGTATTATACAAACATGACAATTACTGTGTTAAACTTTTTACTCTACTGCTCTTTACCCTGCAATAGACTCCAATGGGAGCAGAATAATAATAATAAGAGAAGAAAACACACACTATTGGGGGGCAATGCACCTTCTGTTGGCAACATAATGTTCTTTGTTGGTCGTATGGTGTTTTATTTGGTGATTAGATATGACTTGGGCTCCCCATCACAATCCCTTGTGTTGTGATAGGAACTGAAGCAGTGTCCTTTTTAATAATGTCTAGGAAGGTCTTTGCCTCGTGTACACAAGTCATTTAGACATTTGCAACAGTTTATTTTTTTACACAAAGGTTGATTTAACGCGATCAATCTGTTTTGCAGTTCCTGACTGTTGTTTTCTGTTGCAAATTGCTATTCACAGGCTTTTGGCCGTATTTGTGTGAAAAAAACGTGCCAAAAGTGTAAGCGCGAAAAATGGAAGTCAGAAGAATACAGATCATATTTATTTTGCCTACACATTAAGCTGCCGTTTCACAATACATGCATTACACTTACGAATAACAGTAAAAGCTGCAAATATTTTTTTATTACACTTGAAAGGCGATTTACACCTTTACAAATATTCTCTTGCACACGCAAATTTGATTTATGCTTGCAATCTCTTATGTACACTTTCACAAATCTTAGTATGCGATTCTTTATGGCATCATATCTTCATAGTAATCGACTTTATTTTCATTACTGATAAGTTAATAGCTCTGTGACCTGTGTTTTCTCTAAAACCGTTCAAAAAGGATATCCACTTGATAGCATGTGAAAATGTTTACTTTAAAGGGGTGGTTGATTATGATTTCACTTTTTTAACTTTAGTTAGTGTGTAATGTTGCTGTTTGAGCATAAACAACATCTGCAAAGTTACAACGCTCAAAGTTCAAAGCAAAGGGAGATATTTTCTTTTACAGAAATCGCTTCTTAAAGGGACACTCCACCCATTTGCATTAAGCTTTCCATTGTTAGAAACCCAGTCATACTATTGAATGGTCCTGCAACACTGTAATTTTCCCCTGAGACGAGAGAAATCCGCTATTTACCTTTTTCAGTTCCTCCTACAATGACGCAAAAATCGTCATTTTACGTCATTGTAGGAGGAAGTGTAAGAGGGGGGGATTTCTGTAAAGACTACAAGCACTAGCTCCCACCCTTTCAAACCCGCCCATAGGGGGTTGAACCTAATGCGCTAACAGACCTATCACAGATCAGTGCCAGTGCGTTTGATTTCACCGGCAGAAACTTTTTGAAAATTTGTAAACAGACAACTCATAGGAGATGTGTTGATTTACAGCAGACGACTATGTCAGTGTATGTTCTCAGTAGCCACTAGCTGCTAATAGAGTCGAGTCAGAAAGAGCCTTACCTCCAGGCAAATGCGTTTAGCGCTACTAGCACTGCTAGTTCTAGACGTTCCTGGCTGTTCGCCGTCATCATCTGACAAGGTAAATATTGACGGAATTGCCGTTTTCACAAGCGCGGGTCTCTTCAATCTGGTGTGTTCACACCAAACGCGAATTTAATTATGTGCGCGAGTGAATTACATACTAAGTCATTGCAAAGACGCGAATAGACGCATCATTCGCTCCGGGCGTTGTGAATGACGCGAATTGGACGCCACGTTTGCCGCGAATGTCTTCTGCGCAAGTTGAAAAACTCGAGCGAATGTTCAAGCGTCTAACTAGAAGCGTATTTGACGCTCTATTTGCGTTCGGTGTGAACACACCATAAGGGGTTGGGTTCGAAATCTTCTGGATTGAAATGTAGACTGCACACCGTCAGATGTTTTAGTGCTTCAATGGCTGTGTCCTCTCCGAACTTCGGGTTATTGATAGCCCGTAGCCACTTTTTGCAAATCTTGCAAAAAAGTCCAAATCTTTGGGTAATCTATGAAAACTTACTCCGTGTATTTTCCTTGTGCTGACTGAACATGCCGGTACTATGCAAGTGCACACCATTTCGAAACAAAAACAAGGAGTAATTCAATAATTAGTTCGCAAAGTAACTCTTCACTAGAAATTGTGTGAAATGATTTCCAGGCGGTAGCGTAGAGGTGGGAGTGACCTGCGGAGCTGAGCATTGCAATGCACTATGGGAATTGTTGTCTACAATCCACAAGCACTAAAAAGTCATTTTCTGCCTTTTATCGGCCAAGAAGGACCCAAATTAGAAATTTATGCTACTATTCTACTACAAATATGACCCACTTCATGTCTCCACCGGTGGAATTACCCTTTAAGGACTACAACAAACAGCTGGTAGGGACTACACAAGTTTCCTCCCGGGTTAGTGATGTCCCTAAAATTTACATAAACCCTGCCCCTGGAAACATGCAACAAGAGGAAGAGTTGTTGTAGAGCACATTTGGGAGTCTGCTCAAGCTATCGCATCTGTCTTTTCACATTAATTGCAATACAGTACGTAACACAAATGCAATAGCATGTCACTCTGTAGGCATCTTACAACAGTTCCCACACGAGCGATTTTATAGATTATCATGACAGAATATGCTAATTAATGACTTAACTCCACATCAGCTATGTAAATAAATCAACTAACCATTAACAAACATCCTGTTGCATTCTACATGTTGTCACTTCTTCTTAAGTCTCTCCATCTTTGTCCAACTCCGGTTTGAACATAAAAGGCAGAACAGTGTCTCACATTTTAGTGCGTGTCTGCAAGCTGCTAATGACGGGAGCTGTTATAGCTCTGCCCTCTGTGCCGAGAGCAGGAACTCATTCGCATTTAAAGGGACACACACAAAACAAAGCGTTTTTTCTCACCCTCAAAAAGGGACAATTTTAACATGCTATAAAAAATTATCTGTGGGGTATTTTGAGCTAAAACTTCTGATACACACTCTGGAGACATCAGAGACTTATTTTACATATTGTAAAAATGGGCATTATACCACTCCTTTAAACTAGGCATATTGAAAATGAGCTCAGAATGGGTTTATATTTTTCACTGCATAATGTTAACAGCACTTTTAGTCTTTAGCAGGGGTGTAGTAACCATTATGGAACTTTTAGAGTTTTTACAGATCATACTTCACACGCGGGCAATAATCATTATGTTTATGAGCTTTGTTTTGCTTTGCTGCAGTGCAAAGAGAAAAACTCTTGCAGGCCAACAGCTTCTGCAAACCAGTGAATGTACCATCAGTAGAGTATAATCCCAATATAGCGACAAGGATTATACCCCCCCTAACACACACTTTTATATTGATTCTGGGTCAAAGTATATGCAAAAGTTTCTGTCACTAAGCAGTATACAGGTTGGTGATGATGATGATGATGATGATGGAGTTCTCAGCTTGTATATAGAACATGGTGTCAATGCATCTGCTCTCTTGCAGGAGTTGGCAGATTTGCGGCACGTCCACTCCAAGGTTAAAAAACAGTACCAGGAGAAGATGGCTGAGCTAGCACATGCTAACCGGCGTGTGGAACAGCATGAGACAGAAGTTAAGAAACTCAGACTGAGGGTGGAGGAGCTGAAGAAAGAGCTGGGCCAGGCTGAAGATGAGGTGAACCAAAGCACTTGCTCAAAGTTAAATTCATAATTTCTTGGGGTGTATTCTGTGGTTTTCTTTGTTGTCCTTTTATTTAAATTGAATACAGGGCTCAACAGTTAGGGTGTTTTGTTATGTTATGTTTACACTTTACAACAAATTGATTCGGCTGTTACTTTACAAAATTAGATAGAGATAAATTAATCTTTGCTAAGACAACAAACAATTATAACATAAAATTATTAGATGTTTAATTTTCAAACCATTCTTCCTATCTCTCCTTACTGTCTCAAGTAATTTTCACAGTTTTGATCACCAGCTAGATAGCATTGCATTAGTGATATATTTAAATCAGCAGAATTATCAGCAACAATTTTAAGTAAATCACAGAAAACCAAATCTTTACGTTTGCTATGATCAATGAATGTACGTTATATTGACAACACGTAAATATATATATAATATATATATATTATACAGTATCTCACGTAAGTGAGTACACCCCTCACATGTCAGCAAACATTTTAGTATATCTTCTCAATGGACAATATTATAGAAATAAAACTTGGATATATTTTAGAGTAGTCAATTAGCTGCTTGTATATCAGTATATATGTACTGTCCTCTGTAAATAACTCAACATACAGCCATTATTGTCAAAATAGCTGGCAACAAAAGTGAGTACACCCTAAAGTGATAATAGCTGTACGCCATTTAACCATGTAAAGCCACATGTCCCATTCATCTTTTTCATGTTTTTGTCTGCTTGACAGGACCATACAAATTTGTGTATTTTGTATCAGAGCAGTTAAAAGTTGTGCTTTGAGTACAATTCTCTCATACTGACCACTGGATGTTCAACATGGCACCTCATGGCAAATAACTCTCTAAGGATTTGAGAATTAGAATTGTTGCTCTCCACAAAGTTGACCTAGGCTATAAGAAGATTGGTAACACCCTGAAACTGAGATACAGTACAGACCAGGATCATACAGAGGTTTTCCAAGATGGGTTCCACTTGGAACAGGCCTCACAAGGGTCAATCAAAGAAGTTGAGTCCTAGTGCTGTGCGTCAGGTGCAGAAGCTGGCTTCAAAAAACAGA
Organism: Tiaroga cobitis; assembly: GCA_030578255.1. Classification (NCBI taxonomy): domain Eukaryota; kingdom Metazoa; phylum Chordata; class Actinopteri; order Cypriniformes; family Leuciscidae; genus Tiaroga; species Tiaroga cobitis. Next base: position 18,611,037 of record CM060597.1, read on the forward strand.
CGTGTGAGTCCTGCCAGCATTGCTTTAGAGGTTGCAGAAGCGGAAGGTCAGCTTTTCAGTGCTCAGACCATACGCCGAACACTACAACAAGTCGGTTTGCATGGCCGTGGTCCCAGAAGGAAGCCTCTTCTGAAGCTGGCTCACTAGAAAGCCCGCAAACAGTTTGCTGAAAGCAACCTGTCCAAGAGCATGAATTACTGGAACCATGTCCTGTAGTCTGATGAGACTAAGATAAACTTGTTTGGGTCAGATGTTGTCCAGCATGTGTGGTGACGCCCTGGTGAGGAGTACCAAGAAAATTGTGTCTTGCCTACTGTCAAGCATGGTGGTGGTAGCATCATGGTCTGCGGCTGCATAAGTGCTGCTGGTACTGGGGAGCTGCGCTTCATTGAGGGAAACATGGATTCCAACATGTAATGTGAAATTCTGAAGCAGAACATGATGCCCTCCCTTCAGAAACTGGGCCGAACAGCATGATAACGACCCCAAACACACCGCCAAGATGACCACTGCCTTGCTGAGGAAGCTGAAGGTGAAGGTGACGGAGTGGCCAAGTATGTCTCCAGACCTGAACCCTATTGAGCATCTGCGGGGCGTCCTCAAGCGGAAGGTGGAGAAGGACTGTGTGTCTAACATCCAGCAGCTCCATGATGTCATTATGGAGGAGTGGAAGAGGATCCCAGTAACACCCTGTGCAGCTCTGGTGAATTCCATGTCCAGGAGGTTTAAGGCAGTGCTAGATAACACTGGTGCTCACACAAAATATTGACACTTTGGACACAGTTTTGACATGTTTACTTAGTGTGTACTAACTTTTGTTGCCAGCTATTTTGACAATAATGGCTGTATGTTGAGTTATTTACAGAGGACAGTAAATATATACTGCCAATACAAGCAGCACATTGACTACTCTAAAATATATCCAAGTTTAATTTCTGTAGTATTGTCCCTTGAGAAGATATACTAAAATGTTTGCTGAAATGTGATGGGTGTACTCAACTTTTGTGAGATACTGTATATGATCCCTAACGTATGTATTATGCAATTGTTTCAGTTGGATGAGGCTCATAATCAGACAAGAAAGCTACAGAGATCCCTGGATGAGCAGGTGGAGCAGTCAGAGAACCTACAAGTTCAGCTGGAGCACCTACAATCCAGGTAGCCAGATAAATATATGCACACGCACTGACTCGGAAGTATCTCTGTACCAGGTCAACTGTGTGATACGTTTGAGAATATTGTGTTCAGTTCAGATCTCTTTTGATTATGCCGCCGATACCAATAAAAATTCTGGCATCAGTATCGGCGAGTACTTCTACCCATGTACCGATCCGATACCCTTTTCTTAAACAATAACTAGTTATGCACGCTAGCTTTGCTTAACGCTGCAAATCGGAGATCAATTCTTCTTCGCTGCTCTAAACAGTGGTTGCTTGTGGCAACACACGTAGTTGTGCTGTTGCCACAAGTAACCACTGTTTAGAGCAGCGAAGAAGAAAGCGCGCGCTAGCAGTATGTCCGCTGTTTGGCAGTATGTCTGCTGTTTGGCAGTATTTAAGACTGGACCAACCAGCCAGTAAAACGGCGACATGTCTCATATGCTATACTGCCATTTCGAGGGGTGGCACAAGATTAGCAGCTTCAAGACTTAATAAAGCATTTTATTAAGCAAAAAGTCAAGATGGCGCCTGAGAGTGGACTGGCTTGCCATCGGCTGCTGTTTGTGATTTATGTTTTAGTTCTTGCTGTCCCGTTTGTATCCCTGTTGGTGCAGCCAGTTAATTCTCTTCGCGTTTATGAGCGCGATTTCCTTTTAAGTCTCCGAGAGTCGGCGGTGGCGGTGTCCAGCTGAAATAAGTTTAGTGATTCCCCGTTTATCGCACGCGCAGCTGTGGATCTCTGCGCCCTCTCGGATTGTTGTCGAAAGAGAAGGAAACGTAACAGGAGACGGGGCAAGCGCGGAGGAGTGTCGGTGAGACAGAGACGAGCGCGTGCCTTAGCGGCTGGTCCGGACAGGCTGGTGGGCTTATCGGCGGATGACATCAACTCAGCGCGTGCCTCTCCGCTTGAACAGGACATCAACTCACTGCGTGCCTCTTCGTGGCAACTGGATGCAAGGTTCTCTTATCTGGCCATGGTAGTTCCTCAAAACTGTGAGTTGTCATCTTTGATCAAAGTCTCGCGACGGCGTGTTAAAAAGAGGGGGGCTAATTTGGATAACCTTCGTTGTTTGGAGTATGTGCCGTCGTTACAGAAACGAAGAGGGTCGTCGATACTATTGTGAAAATGGCCCTTTTCAATGCAAGATCTATCAGCAATAAAACATTTCTAATTAACGATCTCATCTCTTCACGAGATTTTGACTTTTTTCTAATGACTGAAACTTGGCTGAGTGATCACAATCGGAACTCCCTCGCTGAAGCATCACCTAGAGACTACAATTGGTTGAACACTCCAAGGTCAGGGGGGCGAGGCGGGGGGATTGCGACAATTTTTAAGAACTGTTTTAAATGTAGGCTGTTAACAGTGGACAAATTTGCGAGCTTTGAGGCTCAAGTTTTTATAGTGGACCTGATTAGGCCAGTTATCTGTGCATTAATATACAGACCTCCCAATTATAACAAGGACTTTATTGGGGAATTTTCTGAGTTCCTATCTTCTATGATTACTCGTTGTGACAGCCTTATTTTATTAGGTGATTTTAATATTCATATTTGTTGCCCCGAGAAGCCCTTAGTACATGATTTTTTGTTACTGTTGGATTATTTTACCTTGATGCAGTCTGTCGAGGGTGCTACACATAAGCAGGGGCACACTCTTGATTTGGTCTTGACCCGGGGTGTACCGGTGGGTGTGCTGACTATTGAGAACTTGGGCCTCTCAGATCATTTTGTTATTATGTTCAATGTCACTTGTGCTGCACTCCGTTCGGGTCCTGTGCCAGCTGGCCGTCGAGTGCGGGCTATAAATGCAGCGTCTGCCCCTAAATTTTCTGGCCAGTATAATGCCCTCATGCCAGCTATTGAGAGTAATCCATCTATGCAAGGTATAGACGAGCTGGTAGCTGATATCAGTATGGGTTGTAATCATATTTTGGATAGTATTGCACCCTGGAAACAGGTGAAATCAAAAACTGTATCTCAGCCCTGGCTTAATGCTGACAGTCGGCTGCTTAGACAAAAATGGAGGCAGGCAGAGAGGAGATGGAAGAAGGATAGACTGCAGGTCTCGTATGAGATGCTCAGAGAATGTATGGTGTCCTATCAACGGTTTGTCAAAGAGGCTACGGCTCGGCATTTTTCCCATTTAATCGCAAAGAATCAGCACAGTCCTAAAATATTATTTCGTGTCATTAATACAGTTCTTCATCCTGTATGCCCCACGGTTTTTGTTAATTCAGAGAGAGCTTTTTCACTGATAAAATCTCTGCTATTAGAGTTAGCATCGCAAGCTCGATCCGGGCTCAGAGACAGGGTCATCTTCCGCCTGATTCTCTTACCTCTGGCCAGTTAAGTGTATTTGAGCCGGTAACCATTTCAGAATTGTTTGAAATTGCTAAACATCTCAAGCTAGCTTATTGTTCTCTTGATATCATCCCACCACGCCTGCTAATTCAGGTCTGGGGAGCGGTGGGTCCAACAATATCATCTGTGGTGAATCAGAGTCTTGTAGAGGGGCAAGTGCAATCATATTTCAAGGATGCTCGTGTACAGCCTCTTTTAAAAAAAACTAGTTCTGACCCGGCAATGTTAAACAATTATAGACCTATTTCTAAGGTGCCTTTTTGAGCAAAAATACTGGACAAGGTGGTTTTAAATCAACTGTCTATTTTTTTAAATAACAACAATATTTTTGACACATTCCAGTCGGGATTTAGACCTCAACATAGCACTGAAACTGCCCTTCTTAAGGTGACCAATGATTTGCTTTTGACAGCAGATTTCTGGGGATTATGCTGCCTTAGTGCTGCTGGATCTGAGTGCAGCCTTCGATACTGTGGATCATGGCATTCTCCTCGAGCGTCTGAGATTGTGGGTGGGCATTAGGGGGACTGCTTTAAGGTGGTTTACATCATATTTACAGGGGAGGACCTTTGTGGTGGAAATAGGGAACTCTATTTCCTCCACTTGTTCCATAACCTGCGGGGTCCCTCAGGGCTCGTGTCTTGGCCCTGTTCTATTCTCCTTATATATGCTCCCTCTGGGATTTATCTGTCAAAGGTATGGGGTGGCATACCATTGTTATGCAGATGACACCCAGTTGTATCTTCCGTTGAAATTGAATGACAGCTCAAAATGGTCAGCTTTGCTTGATTGTCTTGACTTGGGCCCTCTGGCATCGAATGTTAACACTCAAGTGAGGAACCTTGGTGTGATTTTTGATTCTGAACTGAAAATTGATAAACAAGTAAATGCGGTGGTCAAGGGAAACTTTTTTCAGTTGAGGGGCATTGCCAAATTAAAAGGCTTCCTGTCTTCAAAAGATATGGAAACTGTGATTCATGCATTCATCACGTCCAGATTGGATTATTGTAATTCTCTCTATCTGGGGCTATCAAAAAAGCTCCTCTCACGGCTGCAACTGGTGCAGGATGCTGCGGCCAGATTGTTGACTGGCACCAGGAAATGCTCCAGCATCTCTCCGGTGTTGGCTTCTCTGCATTGGCTTACCGTTGAGTATAGAGTGCATTTCAAGGTCCTTTTAATGGTTTTTAAAGGTCTACATGGGCTCGCCCCCGTATATATTTCGAGTTTGTTACAGCAGCATGTTGCGGCTAGACCACTTAGATCCCCGCAAAGCTTTACTCTAAATGTACCAAGAGCTCGGTTAAAAACCAAGGGAGATCGTGCTTTCGAGGTAGCAGCACCGCGTCTTTGGAATTCTCTTCCTTTACACATTCGATCCTGTGATTCCATCAAGTGTTTCAAGTCTAGGTTAAAGACCTATTTTTTCTCGGCTGCTTTTAAGTGTTCTTAGTTATATGTGGTCTTTATGTTGTGTTTTTTGTTTAAGGTGTTTTTGTCTATTTTGTTTTGTACAGTTGAGTCTGTAAAGCACTTTGGTCAACTTGTGTTGTTTTTAAACGTGCTTTAGAAATAAATATATGATGATGATGATTTGAAGACACGTCACCCCGACCCGCAGAACACAAAGGCAAAGGCAGAGAAGGATGAGCCGCACCAGAATCAACAATCTCTGGAAGCTTCATTCAAACGAAGAGAAACGTTTTCTAAAGACAGCCAACGAGCGATAAATATAACCGACAAAATTATCGAGTTTATTGTTCTGGATGACCAGCCTCTGTCAAAACTGAAATGCCGTGTATTTAACAAAATTGTTTCTGGACTTTAAGTTATAAAGAGGTTATTTTCTTATATTATTCATATATAATTTTTTAGATTCCTAGATTTATTTGTTGCACTTTTTTATACAGTTATATTGTAAATTTAAAATACCTTTTTCAGTTTAAAGAATTAGATGTGTAGAAGAAATAAATAATAAATTGCTTTGAAATGTATGTCAGATAAAAAAAATACTCTAGTTCACTGTATTTGTTCATGTTTTATTAAGGGATAAGTCTGAAGCACACCATAAAATAATTCTATCAATTCATACAGGGCTAGTATGAATTGCAGCTGTATAGATACACACCCAGGTATCGGATCAGTACTCGGTATCGGCCGATACCCTGAGTACAGGTATCGAAATCGGTATCGGGAAGGGAAAAAGGGTATCGGAACATCTCTACTTTTGATCAGTAATTAATACAGGATAAGCTTCTGTTACACAACATTATGAGATGGCAGGTTTATAGGGTAAACTGTCAACGATTCCCTCAGCCGCGTTCTCTCTTTCAGTCTCTCTCTCATTATTCTGCCTGCATTCAGGCTTGCACCTACCCGCAGCCAATCCCAGGCTGCCTGGCTGTGGGTTACCGTAGTAACAGGGAGACATGAAGCAATGTTGTGGGCTCGGGCCCCACGCAGCTGGAGAGAACAGTGACAGGCATGTCGGCATGGTTGTGTTTGTAGAGACTGATGAAAAGCTTCTAATGATTAAGACATTCGCAAAGCATAATTCCTCCATGTCACACCTGTGTAGATACATATGATTAAATTATGAGATTGTCGTGAAAACAAAAGTCATTTATCTAAAAAAAAATGCAGCCTTGCAGATTGGGTTCTTCACATTGGATTTGTGGACGGCTAACTTTCCTTTGTGGGTATAGGAAGAGATGTCAGTTGGATTCAGTCCAGAGGCTGTTGAGAAAAAATAGCTTGAGGTAAAATGGGATTGTAATTTAAAGGCGATTTTTACAAAAATGTAAGTAGTGTATGGAGTGGTTGTTAGAGCGTTGCTATGTTGTGACTGATTTGTGTCGTCGCATACTGATCCATTTCAACAAGGCTCTGTCTCAATAGCTGCGTTTCCATTACCTTTTAAATTGCACAAATTGAAATTGCGAATTGAAAACATGGAAATATGGAAATATGGTTCCAATGGAAACACATAAATTTCGCAAAAACTCCCACAAAGTTTTATCACAAAGTTTTTATGCTTGCGAGGTGGTTTTTCAGGCCATTCGAAAAAGGAATATTTCACAAAACTGCGATGGAAACAGTTTTTCGCATTTATAGGTCACCTGGCGTGAGTAAAAGTCAATCATTCTTTAAAGATGACACGTAATGTTTGGACAGAAGACGAGATATTAGTCCTTTTTTAAACTCATAAAAGATAAAAGTATTATGGGAATAGTGGATTCTAAACAACAAAGAAATGCCACAATTTATCAAGACCTTGAAGCAGATAGGAGGGAGAAACACCCAGAAACACCTCATACAGCTGCTGCCAAGTATAAGGGACTTGGATAATATACCTACGCCTCCTTCGATTAAAAATAATGGCTTGTGCCGTGGCTGCGATTACGTAAACCTACTAACATCCATTGCCATTATTTTTGGAATGACGTATCGTGAGAGGTAAAAAATATGTTTTAGTTGCATAAACGACTAATTGTTTTTATCGACATTTAGAAAATATCGCAAAAGTTTTGTACAAATCTGATATGGAAACCAGGCTGGTGATATTCTCGTCCCTCCTTTTGCCTGGGAAATTCCTAAGTTTGAGGTTTCATGCATGTCTACAGTTTGTACCGAATCCTGTTCCTTAATGGTTTCATTAAACACTTTTAAGTTAATGAAAGTTTTCATTGTACTTTCAAGGAAGAATTTTTTTGATAAAGCAAATGCACTTTCATTGCTAAATGATTTAATAAAAAGCATGTTTACATAGACTAATTTGAGGTGCCACATTTTTATATATATATATATATATATATATATATATATATATATATATATATATATATATATATATATATATATATATATTATATAAACAAAACATATATTGTTTGCTCAAAAACTAAACTAAAATGCTCTATTGGGAGAAAAGGTTGCTCACTAGGCTGTCAGCGAGTGCCAATCATCAATATGAAAAAGCGGAGTTGTTGAAGAAAGGATGCGAGAACATTCCGACCGTCCCTCTGAGAGGTGGGCCAGGGTTCAGCACTAGCGCAGCGATTGAGGAAGAGAGGAGCAGGCCATGGGTGGATAGGGTGACAGATGGAGTTGAGCGCTTGTCCAAGTTGTCATGGAGACCGAGGATGGTCTAGAGGCTGATTTGGAGTAAGCGTTGTCAAGGTGACAGGAGAAGGCTGGAAATGACAGCATTAAGGAACTGATAGTGCTTCAGTCGCTGAGTTGACTGAGAGTTATACCCATATCTAATGCCACAGGAAGTTCAACTTCAGAGTCGCATCATTTCCCAGCTGGCTGTGTCTCCGCCCACTTTATGTCCTGCAGCAAGAATACCATAAACCATCATATCTGCTGTGGGCACAGTGGACACGCAGAAAAGGATCAAATCTCATGATTGAGGTTGGCTCGTCTCGCCCGCTGTCCTGCTCTCAGCGGCTGTGTCTGTCTGTTAGTCTCGCAGCATGAGACAGCAGCTCTGCTCAGCCCACCGGCAGCACCATTTGGCACCCCCACCGTGCCTATTTGCTGCTTTCTTCATTGGAAAGCTGTGAACTCACTGTCTTTCATTTCTGTTTCACCCTTATTGTTGTCTCTACTAGTTTTTGTCCTGTCTGCTTAGGTCCTTGCTCTAATTCTCTCTTTTTATTCATGTCTCTCTGTCTCTTCCTCTCTCTTTCTCTCTACCTCGGCCTCTACAGAGAGTAGATGGTAATTGACTTTATGTGCTTCAGTCTATAATCATAAACTTTGTGTGTAAATCGATATATGAGGGCAGACAATGCTCCTAATCCCTGCAGGAAGCAGAGAAGCCTACCAGGTCTGCATGTACGCTCAGGCGTGTCACATATGCCACATGCGTTGAACACTTTGTTGTCCATATATGTTGATTATAACCCTCATGGTCTGTTTGTGGATTAAAAAAATCACAAAACCTTTCAAATAGCTCAAACAACATACAGCACATAAAGGGAGAGTTCACTCAAAAATGCTAATTCTGTTGTCATTTATCCACTCTTGTTCCAAACCTGTATGGCTTTATTTCTTCTGCAGAGCACAAAAGAAGATATTTGGAAGAATATTAGTTGCCAAACAGTTTTGGTGACCGTTGACTTCCGTTGTTTGAACAGAAAAAAACAACACATTTATTAAATTATCTTCTATGTTCCACAGAAGAAAGTCAGTCATACAGGTTTGGAATGACATGAGGGTAAGTAAATTATGACTGAATTTTCATTTTTGGGTGAACGATCTCTTTAAAATTGAAGTGTGAGGTTGCTCTCTTATGGCTTTTCTTAATCATATGACTGATATGAAAAAAAATCTTACATTAGATCTGGTAATTTATGTTCAAAAGCATGCATGCAATGAATTTCATATGCAAAGACATGGATATACTAACAGTATAGCAGTGCACTCCTGCCAGTAGTCTGATAGTAGACCTGATAGCTTGAAAGCTCTGAGGAATGTGCCAGATACGGTTCTGCGTGGAGGAATGAGCTACACAAAGACGGAGACATGGTGATGAGGCTTTGTGTAGAGATAGATCAGATCGAGAGAGCTGATGGTGTGGATCTGTGCAGCTTTAATGTAGCTCGCCAGTTGCTTTCTTATCTGAGTGTACAGACATTAAAAGGCAGGCACTTAAAGCACACCTCCACTGAGTGACAGTCAACTCATCAGCTTTGTGTGGCAGAGAGAACTAGAGAAAGGGAGCGAGTGTCTCTGCGTTATGTATGGGGGAGTTGAAGAGGGGGATATATTAATAAATAAATCAAACAAAGGATAATGAAAATGTCTGTGGTGTAGAATGGGATTATCATGCACGTGACATTGGTGTCGTGATTTCACGGTTGCTTTGTCTGACTGACATGTTCTTTATTGTACATGTCTCTGTGCCAGTAGCGTTGGGGTAGAACAATTACATTGCTGCTTTCCTATTGGTCACATTGGTTTTCCATTGGTTTGGTAGTGCAGAAGTCAATTCCACATCCTAAATGATGGTGTAATGTTTTACATCAAAACAGAACAGATAATATGCCTGAGGGTCTGAGTTTATTCTTTGCCTCAATGAACAAATTGAAGAATAAAAGGCTAGGAGAGTTGCTGATCAGAACCTGAATTGTAAATGAGTAGTTGACATGAAATGTAAAGCAATGACAGCAGTCATATACAGTACTGTGCAAAAGTATTAGGCACGTTAGTATTAGGCACGTTTTCACCCCAAAAAAAATGGTTTCAAGCCAGTTATTTACAGTATATCTTTTGCTGTAGTGTGTTAGTAGGAAATATCAGTTTACATTTACATTACATTACAAGATTACATCATTACATTGATGATAAGACGTTACTTGAGAATATTAAAATGATTTATGAAGGATCATGTTGTGTTACATTCAGTGGAATAAACTGCATTTTAAAATATATATTATATTTTATATATACACATATAGATAAATATATAACATTTATAAGATAAAAAGTAATTATTATTACACAGTATTTTAGTCTTTTGGTTTCAATAACTATCTAAAACTACAAGAAAAAATATCCTTTTTACATGTATTTACATTTTAAATAATTATGTCCATGTTATTTATCTGCCAGCCAAATGTTAAAATGCTAAAATATTCATGGTCTCTCAGATAACCCCTGAAGACATGAGTCACTGTGTGGGCTCAACAAGAATCAGTTTTGTTTCACTATTTGTATGTGTCTCTGTATTTATGATCTCTAGTGAAAATTGTAGCCCTGTGAAGCTTTGGACTCAAAAAGCTTTTAGCCTTTGTGAGTGAGCCACTGTGGTCGAAATAGTGTAATGTGTAATTTAGCAATGTTTAGTGTTTCCTCCTGACAGTAGGGTCCCTCTTCTGTGGAGGATCCTGGGCCCTTATACACCGCTGAATACACCCAGAGAAGCTTTTCATCTGTTCACTTATTCAAACACTAACAATATAGTGTGTCATCAGCTGTTCAAAGATGAGAGGGTTTTTTCTCTCTCCCTCCATTTCTTACATCAACCTCTTGTTCTTTTACCTGTATTATTTGTTGTTGGGATTGTTTTACCTTGTCTGTTTACCCCAGCAGCACTTTAATGGCCACGACATGTTTCCTAACATGCCACAGGGCCAATATTTCCTTACAATTACATCAAAAACATACAAATACAGTGCCTGACAAGAAAAGAGACACAAAACAGAGCGAAAAAGTCCAAAAGAAAAAGGATGGGCATTAAAAAGAGTGTTGTCAGAAATAACTGTCTGTGCTAATGACCAGCTGTTTTGTGTTTGCTGTTCTAATACTCTCAAATATTCAGATATCATCATAAAAAACTCTGATTTATTCCATTAATTTGCCCACTGGTTACTCATTCTGAGCTAATTTGCATTTGCCCATGTTATTTTCTGATGCTGTACTGGCCTCAGCTATAGCTGAACTGATGTATTTTATTTATCTATTAGCATGTATTATTATTGTTTGCCAGTGGTTGTCATGTCAGTAATAATGGAGATAAACTGTTACTATGATTCTTAGAGCTCCTTTTTGTTGTTCAACCTCTTGTTTCGTGTTCTTATTTTAATTGACATAATGGAGATACCAAGAATTCTCATGACTTAAAGTTACTTTACGGTGACTAAAGCGCCATTTTAAAGTGTGTGAACAAACTGATATGAAATCAATAGTGACAAATGATGCTAGACCTTTTCTCAGACTTTCTACTGTCATTTTGAAGAGTACATTACAACATTATTGTTTAAAATGTAAAATAAATGAACTTTTAGTCAATTGCTTTACTTAAAATGTATGCTTGTACTTTATCTCTTTAATTGACACTTGATTATTTTTTCTCATCTAATGCAGTGATTTTAGATTAAGTGTAGCTTAAGTGCCCAAATATACTTTTTGATTCCACTGTGATTACGGATTTCTCAATCTTTTTTCTTTCCTTCTCTCGTTTGTCTTTATGTATTTACTTGATTTATGTTATTATTATTTATTTTATTTTATTTTTCTATATTTTTTGGGAAAGGCTAAGGCGTCAGCAGAATCCTGGCCTCTTTGGCAAGATGATGACATCAGCTTCAACGCGTTTTGGGCCTGAAGACGCAGACGGCCCCCATAGTGACCCTGATGAAGATGAGGAAGAAGAACGGCAGCTTCAGATCCCCTAAATTGTTCACTCCACACCTGGAAATGGATGAAAGACTCGTAGATCGTACCCAAACATTTCACCTTCTCTTTCATTCCATCTGTCAGTTGAGTCCAGAAGAGGAGACAGACTTCACAATCCTCAGCAGACAGATAAACACAGCGATTTTTCAGTAGCCTGTTTTTGACAGCTTATAAAGTGTGTGCCAGGGCTTTAAACGGTGTATTATGTCTCAAGTAAAAAAAAATCTGCTTGTGTCTCCACTAATATATTGCTGGTTACAGTCCTAGATGGCACATAGATGATTAATATAAGGATACAGGTTCACAGATTATTAATTGACCAAACTCTTTTAACCCTATGACTTTTGAGGGTCTCATGAAGCCCATTTGATGCCTAGTGATAATGCACATGGTAAAGTAATAAGTGGACTCATGCGCTGGTACACACATTTCAAGCCTGAAAAAAAGCCCATTGTAACTTGTTCACACTTTCAAACAGTAACCCTGGAAGGAAATTGACACAGTCTGGATCACATTCTCATCTCTTGTCTGACTTGGGATGACCTCTAAAAGCACCCATGCATCCATAAAATACTTCTGCGCTTCTGCTTCATGCACTGTTTACATGCGTGTTCCCTTCCGCCTCTCTTCATTTATTTTCCATCACCAGCATTATAATTTTGTCTTGTCGTCACCCATTTCCACTGTTCCCTTTTGCTCTTCCCATTCATTTTGATTTCCCATTTAATCTTTTGTCGGTCCTCCCACACACCCCCATCCCTTAACACCAGATGAACATGATGATTATGTTCCCTGTGTCTGGGGAACATTTCATTTCTGCTGTGTTGTTACTGAAGAGGCAGGCAAGTGCTTTGTTTTTCGGAAGTAGTCTTGCTTTAATTGTCCCAAAGTTCTTCTTGGTGACCATATAAATGTGTTTCTGTCTTTGCAGTGGAGGAGTAGTCTTGTTTTATATAGGACGTAGGGAGGGGGGACCGTGGGTAGTTTATGAACGAGTCGGTTGGATTCTTATTAAATATATTCAACCATAATTGCTTTCCCCTTTTGTATTAAACCTTTGAAAGGGACCGGTGCATGAGGGAACATTTTAACAAATGTTCTGTTGATTTTAAACAGACTTTTAAGCAATATAATACTGTCTACATCTGCAATGGGGACCAATATTGACTCATCTTCAACTGGGATATTTGTACTGGTCATATTAAAGTATTTATCAGATGTTCGTTTTTTTACCTAAGTTGCCTGTATTACAGTTGTTTTGTATTTGTTTGTGTTTGTATTTTACCTCTATAAATGTTGTGTGTATATACAGTAAATATTGACTGACAAAATCAACTCCTGCCCTATACATTTCTTTTCTCGCTTTGGAACCCGTTTCAATTGCATATACATCACAATAATGAAGAAAAGACTATCAAATTTTCTGTTGCATCCTGACTTGAACTAAAATCACATGGTTGATTGCACCTTTCTATGGTTGCTGTGCCTCTCTCTGACATCTTTATAATAACATCTCTTAAACTTTTCTCATATGCTTTGAGTACGTGTGCATTGTTCACATGATAATTATTATAATGCAGGTAATGTTATACTTTAATCATTCTTCTTTTAGACACGCTTCAGCAACCAAAGATGACCCCAGGATGGATATCTCTTTCTTTACGCGTCTCTGTATTAATTGGTTTGTAGTAGGTTGTATGGCAAGATCACAGCAATGGTTTTTTTTTTTTTTTTTTTTTTTGGAGAGCTTGATTATATAGCGAAGCAGACCCCAAAAGTAATTATTTTTACTTTACAAAATACATTTACAGATTGCAGATGCAGTTGGAAGGTCAATGTGCTTGTGCATAACGTGCCAGAAACTAAAGTCCCTAGAGACCTATTATTTTGTGCGTTTAAATATATGTTCAAACTGCATCAGGTTTTGTTCTGCTTCATTGGATATTTTGGCTATTACTTTGGAACTTCACAGTCCTTTATAATAGTGATGTGCAGAGACAGAGCTGCTTTAGTGTTTTAGCTTCCATTGGACACTAAAGCTGCTCTGTCTCTTAATATAGTTTTATTATCCCCTATTTTGGCCATGTTTCTTACCGTGTTAAACTTCTAAAATCTTCACTTAAGCTCATCTCTGGTATCTCGCTGTCTCCTCCACCCATGTATGTCAGATGCTGACAGAGTCTTTCTGTGTCACTGAAGGAGAAGAGACGAGGGTTTAACTTTTTTTTGCTACCTAATGTAGTGTGTCCTCAGTTCTACCTGCACTTATGGTTAATGTAGCAAGTCATAATCTGAAGCAGGCAAAGACTAAAATAACATCCTTACTTCTTCCCGGCCCCTTTAACGACCTCCAATTATCCACATCTCAAACTTGTCGAGGAATCTGAGTGCTTCTGTAAAAGCGAAATCCAATATTGACATCTGGAGACCTCAAGTATGACAGCTCAAAAGTGTACATGCACCGAGAACAGTATGGTAATATCCATATGGAGATTAACAAGGCTTCCCCACCGAGTGTCTAGAGCACACTTTGCCACATTGACACCTATTATAGATTGTCAGCAGGCAGTGGAGGTACTTGCAGCATGTAGTACTTTCCCTGTGTAGCTCTGCTTTTCGCCGTGTATTATCTGGTCGTGCCGCGTACAGTATATGTTTACTACAATTAAAAAAAGATCTTCAGTGTAATACTGCTTCTACAGATGTGATAAATACTGACACTAGATTTTTACATAGCTTTTCTGTAAAAACTGAGTAGTGCTTAAAATACTGCCGCATTGCTGGGGTGTTCTGGGTGGTTGCTAGGGTGTTGCTATGTGGTTGCTGTGGTATTCTGAGTGATAGTTATAGATAGTGATAGTTGCTAGGTGGTTCCTTTTTGCTGCAAGTCCCACACCAGGTGTCTGATATTCTTGTCTCAAGAATTCAACTGTAACCTACAATGCAAGTCTGGGAATTTTGGCCCGTTTCATTGCAAGTCTGAAAAGTCATATAACACACCTCTCCTCGGCAGCTGCACTTTTTGAGGTATCATTCATGACTAGTACAATTCCTAGAGAGGAGACATATTACAAACTAACACATTGTAGAAGAAATTCTGTCATCATTTACTCAACATCATGTCTTTCCAAACCTGTATGACTTTTTGAAAAAAGTATCAGTGTTTTGTTTTGTTTTGCAGAAAGTTGTACAGTTACTTTCGGTCTGATGTCATACAAAGGCTGCCTACTAAAATTTCTAGCAAAAGGGTATTTGCGTTCAGAAAGTTAATGGCAATTTAAGCTTCTAACAATACGAGCCATAACACTAAAAGTACAATATGTTCTGAATCAGGAATAAACCACTTCTTCATTTTTTTTTTGATGGGCTAATTTGCAGCTGAAGGTTGCAACAATCCTTTAGATTCCACATTTATTCTGGTTGGGCTGTCGTAATGTGGCATTACTTAATTTGTGCTTGCAAAATAGCTTTAGTGGTCGTACTTGCAGATACTCTGACTTGCTTGAATGAATTTTCTAGTATTTTTCTTCCATGGTTAAGAAATCATTTTTATCATTCTCTTCAAGGAAATGAGTTAAGCAAAGACCCCCTGGTACCGGAGCAAACTGTGAAAATGACAAGTTAAACCTTAAAAAAATGTTATGCCTTTAAGATGGATGCAAATTTACCACCCACAGAAAGTTTTTAAATGTCACCATTTGTCCTTTTCGTGACAGTTCTTATATTAGCTGGTGTCATCTCAACGCATGAGATGCACACCTATGGTGAAATCCAGATGTTGTACTGAAGGCAGCAGGCTCACTTACACCCTTGACTCATTCACAGGATCATTTCAAGTAGGTAAGAGTGTTTACATAATAAAAGGTTACACATCAGGGCCATGAATATATTAAAGCCATCTGTGTTGGAGCCAGTGGACTGTGGTGCATTTAAAGAGACATGAAAAGAAATCTTAGAGTGCAACCTAAGAGTCAACAATTATTAACTTCAATTAAATCGTCAAATAAGACGACAAGAGATGTACAATTTTTACTACCCAGTAAATGACCTTGCCACAATTATTTACTTACTGATTACTGATACTGATGATACTTACTGAATTGACTGATTCTGTGTTAACAGTAACTGAATAGCAACGCTGCTTAAAGGGATAGTTCACCCAAAAATTAAAAGTACCCCATGATTTACTCACCCTAAAGTCATTCTAGGTGTATATGACATTCTTCTTTCAGACGAATACAATCTGAGTTATATTAAAAAATGTGCTGGTTCTTCCAAGCTTTATAATGGGAGTGAATAGGTAAATTTTTTTGGAAGTCCATCAAAGTGCATCCATCCATGATTAAAGTGCTCCACACGGCTCCGGGGGGTTAATAAAGGCCTTCTGAAGTGAAGCGATGCGTTCATGTAAGAAATGTATTCATATTTAAAACTTTATCGACTAAAATAACTAGCTTCCGTTCAATATAAGCAAGTGTGTGTGTGTGTGTGTGTGTATATATATATATATATATATATGTATATATAAATGTACATATTTTATTAATATATATATATATATATATATATATATATATATATATATATATATATATATATATATATTATATACTGTATAGTATATAAATAGATTAAAAATGATGTACATGGCCTGCAAACAAAAACTAACTACTGTACTTGTGTAAACAAAAAGTAACTACTTTTTTGCAACTTGTAGTCTAGCTGAACAGTTTTAAGGTAGCTTCCTAAAATTAGTCAAATTTGCTCTCACATTAAACCCCAATTCTAACCTAAAAATTACTCAATCTGCGTGAGCAACCTTGTTGGTTATTTTTAGAAAAAACATGGTGGTGTTCTGTTTTTAATCTGATAACTAAGCATGTGCAACAAATTAACCCATTTGAAATGGTCTCAAAAAGCTGAGATTCCATCAGTTTGATTAAAAAATTGATTAAGTTACCAATTAAAATGAATCACTCTTAATTACTGATGCTAGTTGAATACAAGCTCAGAGTGCTGCTATTGTTCAAGGGTGTTAATGAGAAAAAGCAAATTCAAATTGCTGAATTGCTTACAAGCCAAGAAGATTAGAGCTAGTAATTAAACTCTTGTTCTCCATATTACGCAGTTTAGTCCAAACAGCTTTAAACTGTTTTGTGGAGTTTATTCGTCCTTTTAGGGTTGCAATGATGATTTCATCACTCATTTTATTTAGGGAAAGATAGTCTTCCTTTTTCAGTTAATGACAAATCTTTCTTTGTTATGTCTGTCAATGCACTGAGAGAGGCGAGCTGAAACAAGTGAACATGACAGGATCATCAGCTGGAATCTGCGTCATGACTCCACTAGTGAGTGTGCTAACCCTTCACTGTGCTGTCAACTTCAAATGAAGCACCTGATGCCAACCTCGTCAGTGTGGAGGAACGGGAAATAAACCACCACACTGTTATTTCACAGACAACAGGACTTTAGTCCCCCATCTCTTATTTAAATTCCCTTCTCTCCCTTAACTTTCACAGAGCTGTCTTTCCAAGCGGAGACATTTGACAACAGAGAGACACTTTGTAAGCCTCCACTGGTGCAGATGCCATTTCCTCCATATCACTCCCCAGCACGCTGTGAGAACTAAGAGATAGCATAGCACCACGTCTGTGGGAGAAAAGGCGAATTGGATAACAGATTCTCAAATATCACTTGCTTGTAAAGCAGAAAGTCTTTTGATATTCATCTCACGGTCAGCTGTCATTTCAGAATGCATGTCTCTGGAGGCAGGTTGGTGTGGGCATGTATCTACCCCATGTTTTGCTTGTTTCATATAATGGCTGTTCTCGGGTATCTGGGATGGATCTGTCATTCTATTACAGCTACACAACCAATCATGAGAGATAATGGTTGGGACGCTAATAATTCTTACCTTGTTTACTGGAGTTATCTGGCCAACCCACAGATTTGTTCATTCATTGTTGTTCTCAACAGGCAAACCATTGGTGGTTGAGTTTCACTGGCATCAGATAACTGCCAGGGGGGGTAATGTGTTAATGCATACATCCTGTGTATATACATGTACCTACTTATCTTTACCATTGCCTCTGAAATATTATAGATTTATATACAGTGCTGGGGGTTACGCATTACAAGTAACGCAAGTTACGTAATCAGATTTTTCCAAGTAACTTGAAATGTATTACTTTTGAATTTACGACAAAATATCTGAGTTATTTTTTGTTTCCCCATTTATTGACTGACAGCTCTCCTGTCCCCGTGTTGAGAGAAATCGGAAGTAAAGGTGCAGAGGCGTTGTGTGTGCTGCGTAAATATGATGGTTCTAATCTAAATGTGAACATTAACTTTCTCATCTCAATTGCACAAAAACTGATTCAGTATGACTCTAAATGAATAAAAACAGTGAAATAGAAACACATAACGCAAACCTGCAATAATTAAACCTGTTAAATAACACAAATATACTTTATGCATTTAATCTCACTTTATTACCCAATGTCTTTCCTGCTGACCTTCGATGATACAGTTCAACCATACTAATAATAAGCAAAAATGACTTTAGATAAACATCACATTTGTGTTTCATTTTTTGTTTTTATTGCTGAAGAAAGTGTCTTGAACTTTCTTCTCCTGCATCCCATTCTTCTGAAATTGAGAAAGTTTGAGCTGTGCCCTCTACTGTTCAGGAGTGATTTTACATTTCCTTCAGCCTGAGGCTTATTCATTTCACTTTTGGTGTGAAAGGGCCTTTACAACTTTTTAAAAAAATCAAAAATATATAAGCAAGCCCAGCCTAGGTGAGAAAAAGTAATGTAACACATTGATTTCCATAAAATGCAACTAAGTAACACAATTAATCATTTACTTTTATTGTAACACATTACTTTTAAAAGTAACTTTCCCAGACACAGCACCAAATCACAGGAGTCGTCTCTCCTGGCTCCTTTGCGGATTGAGACGCTGCAGGATTTGGATGGCTTTATCTTCATCCTGGCCCATGTTAACAGTTCCTCAAATCTCTTTAGGAGTCTGTGAGTGCATGCTGCTGTCTGTAGGAGTGTGGTAACGTCATCCATATAGCATCGGATGGCCGGAAGTCGCTGCCCTGCTGGGGATCTGATTCCTTTAACCATCTGTCTTCCTCCAATTAGGATGACCTCAAAGGCTGCTGTGAAGAGAATTGGGGAGATTGAACAACCCATGGCTATTCCCTTTTGCTGTTGGTACCACCCAGTTGTGGCTGATGATGTAGAGTAGCACACTTGGAGGTTACTGAAGTAGGTGGTTATGAGACTCTGGATGCATTGTGGGATGTGGAAGAAGCTGAGGGAGTACCAGATGAGCTGGTGGGGGACGGACCCGTAGGCATTAGCCAGATCGAGCCAAACTACATGGAGGTCTGACTTGTTGTGTTTGGCTGTTTGAATCTGTTCCCAGATCATCATTGAGTGCTGCACGCAGCCTGAAAACCCTGGTACGCCTGCCATCTGGCAGCTTGTGTCTATGTACTTGTTGGCCAGGAGGTAGTTGGACAAACGGCTCGCCATCACCGAAAAGAAAATTTTCCCTTCCACATTTAGAAGCGCGATGCCTCTGAATTGGTTGATGTTTCGGGAGTCTTTTTCTTTCGGGATGAAAGTGGTGAATGCCTTGCACCATGCAGGTGGGATAGATTTAGTTTTCCAGGCAACACTCATCATTTTCCACAAAAGCCTCAAGGTCATGGGGCATCTCTTGTAGACCTTGTATGGTACCCCATTTGGTCCAGCTGCTGAAGCAGCTCTTGCTCGGTACACCACATGATTGATTTCGGACCATTTTGGAGGGCTGGTATTGAACTTTAATGATGGCTCAGGTGGTTTAGGAATGTAGCCAGGTGATCCAATGGGGCTTTCCCTAAGTTCATCGCTTGTCTGGGTTTTTATGTGGTCCTCCAACTCCCGTTCAGTGATGTGCAGTGTCCCTGTTTTCTTTTCCTCCAGTAACCCACGTGCGTATTTGAAGGGGTCACGGAAGAAACTCGACCTTGCCCTCTCCTTGCGGCTTCTGCGTCTCCGGATTCTCTCTGCCCTCCTTAACTGTACAAGTTTAACTCGGATCTGGTCCCACAGGTTTTTGAGGCCCTCCTTTTCGTGGTCTTCTGATATTTTCCACGCTTTTCGTAGGAGGCGGCGCTCTTTCACTAGCTGGTGTATTTCCCTCTCCCGTCTACCGCACTGCTTCGGAAGGTTCTTCCTTTGCTGCAACTCTCCAAATCTTGCTTTGCCCTCTTCGTAGATGACATCACCGAAGATGTTCAGCTTAGCGATTGTGTTGCCTTTCAGGCCATTCTGGAGGGATGTATGCAGACTCTCGTCGATGATTCTCCACTCATCCTTTTCACTGGCTTTCGGCCATTTGACCTTGACTTTCCGGCAAGGTATCATAGCTGCGGCTCTTCTGGGCTCATCACTTGCGGTGTCACGATGTTCGGGCTGCTGGATTTGTGGAGGATGATTCGTATCCACTTGCAGGGGCTGGTCTGGCGTCATTCCCCCAGGTGCAATGGTGGGATCTGTAGCACTGTGGTGCTCGACCAGGCTACTATTCTCCTTGTCTGATCTGCTGCTGCAGTGCAAGCTTGCTCCTGGGTGTTCCTGCCACACTTTGCCTTCCCCTGATGGATTCGCAGGCCAAGGTATGTGGTCACTTTGCTCCATCCACAGCTGCATTCTCTTAGGGTCCTTTCTTTGTTCGTTGTGTCTGTTCCAGTCGTTACCGGGTTATCTGTCCTGTTTGGTCCATCTTCCATCCCGCCTCTCGTTGGACCATCGGGCTGTTTTCTCTTTAATCTGCTTGTAGTTAGTTAGGGAGTCTGTGAGGCAGTTGCTTCACAAACGTGCGGACAGGGTAACTAGCCCCTCCGCCCCAGGTGCAGTCTTTCCTGCTGCCAGCCAGTCTTCCCTGACAGCCCACCAGTCTTTCCTGGCAGCCAACTGTTCTGTTCACATTAGTCACTGGTGAGCCAGAATGACTAGTTATAAGCACAGGTGAGACCACCTGCAAGGCATTTCTGCCTGACGCACTTCCGCCAGTGCCTTTGGACCGGCTGCAGGGTCGTCAGCCGGGAGCCGCCCTTCACTGATGTTTCGCTCCTTTAATCCCGGAACACCTCCGGGTGTTGGAGCAGCGGCAGGGACGTCTCCCTGCCGCCCCCTGCAGCCAGCCTTAGGACCCGTCTTTACCCCAAGCCTTGTCCTTTCTACGGAGCCAGAGCCAAAAACTCCCTTGCTCTGCCTCTTCTGCCAGCTCTTTGAGGACTCTCTCCAGTTTGGCACCTCTGATCCCAAGAGTCTTGAGGAGTCGCTGGATGGAGGTTCCAGTGAAGCCCCTGCAACCAACTTCCACTGGGTAGGTGTATGCTCTCCACCCAGCTTGTACGCATGCAGCTGCTAGTTCCGCATACCTCTCCTTTTTCCTTTCAAAGGCAGCCTCCAGCCCATCCTCCCCTGGCACAGTCAGTTCAGCCATAATGACGGTCTTCGTAGCGATGGACAAAATCACGATGTCTGGTCGGAGGGAGGTTATGGCAATCTCCTGAGGGAACTTTAGCTGGCGATCCAGGTCAGCTCTAAGGGCCCATTCCCCTCCGGGTATCAACAAGGACCTCTCTCTTACTGTGCTACTGAGTGCCTCTCCCCCTTGTCTAACAAACTGGATTGGCGGGTGTGATGTTGTTGGGCTGGCACGGTTTACTTCGAGCCTGCATGCTTCGGTGGCTTCTGCTAGCTTTCGCAGGACTCTGTCGTGACGCCACCCATAGCGCCCCTGGCTCAGCGCAGTCCTGCAGCCAGAGAGGATGTGCTGGAGGCTGGGACGTTGGTGGCCGCAGAGCTGGCAGGGCTCCTCTGTGCCATACCAGCGGTGCCGATTTTGGGGGCTTGGGAGAGTGTCATACGTGGCTCTGATCAAGAAGCTTAGCCTTGCTTGGGGCAACTTCCATAGATCAGACCACGTGATGGACCTATCTGTGACAGCCTCCCAGGTGGTCCATCTGCCTTGCTGGGATTGGGTTACTGCCATGACCTTGTAGCCCTCCTCTTCCCCCCTCCTGACTTCCGAAATCACAAGCTGTTTCCTTTCCTCCCTTGAGGCTTTGGACCATGGCTTGGGTGGTGTTCGCCATCCAAAACCTGCCGTGCCATATTGCACTGCCCCTACAACTTCCTGGTGTTTCAGCCGGGTTATGGCTTGGTCTAGTGCCTGTGATGCATCCCACCTTCTTCTTGTTCTGACTTGGACTTTGGCACTCTGTACCACTGGGTCAGGTGAATCTTTTAGTTCGAACAGCAGTCTCACCTTCTCCAGTTTATAGCCCAAGCTGATGGTTTTCAGCGAAAGTCTTAAGGTGTTCCTTCCGAAAAGAGCTGCCCTTGACAGGCATCGGGGAAGGCCTAGCCACTTCCGGATATAATTTATTATTATTATTAGCCTATTATTATATATCTTGTGGAATCTTTTATGCAGCTTTTTCAGGGTAGTAAATCTATATAAATAATTATTTTTACATAACACGTATTTACTTAAAGGTGGGGTATGTGATTTTCTTTTTTGACCATTTTTTCAAAATCACTTGAAATCCTATTCCTAACCCACTTACAGCCACTGAGTTTAATCATCTGTGGAACGGGCAGGACTCGAAAAACTCCAGCCAATCATTTCCAAGACAACCTAGAATCATTGGACTGTAAGTGTGTCAATCAAACGGTCGTACCATACCACCCCCCCCCCCCCCCCCCTCCCCCTCTTCGAATGGGTGGAGTGGGTGGAGTCAGGGCCAGCGTTGGAGGAAAGAAGGTAGGACCTTTTGAGTTGTGTATTTTCAAAATCTGCCAGCCGTTTTGCAAATCCCATACCCTACCTTTAAATTCCAATGTGTTGCCTGGAGTCTGTCTACAGCTTTTTATGATAGTTGTATCCGTTTATGTGGTTATTAAGTTCCTCAGTTTTCCTGAGCTAAGTTTTAAGACATTCTCAGATATCATTTTTGCCAAAAGAAGAGCTAGAGCCGTCATATCGATGACATGTATACAGTAGTAGACAGAACTAACCTAATAATTTAGGTAAATGGCCGGTCACAAAATAAATTATGGGCATAAGTCAAGACAAATTAGCATAAATGTTCTCCACTGTACAAACCAGATCCGACTGCACAGTATTGTGCTAGATTAGAACTACTAGAAAAGTAGAATGCAAAATTCTTTCTTGTTGCCTAACCACAAGCTAGCTAGGATGGTTTTTTTTCATGTCAAATGCCATTTTGTCAACAGCAGGAGTTTGCACTGAAACACTGTTCTGGCTGAGAGGACTGAAGCCATCTTCTGTGCTTCTAAGCCCTTAAGCTCTCTACAAATCCTCAGGTATATAGTGCAGGTTTCTTGATGTTTTGAGCCTAGCATAACCCGAGTGAAGATGTTTGAAATGATGGGATCTGTCACTGAGATGTCTGGGGTTTTAGCACCCACAAGTTTCAGCACACTCAACAAATATGGCTGACACTTGCATCACACATGCAAGGTGTGTCCAGTATGTTTCTGTCTCTATGACGATGGAAGCACTCACTTCCAGTAATGATCACGCATGCTTTTTGCACCATATCATGTGGAGATACCAATCAGACCGTAGGGAACTGTAAACAGCCGTAAGACACACAGAACACAGTTCTCTTCAATGGACCTCATCCACTCACCAGGGTCGCTAATGAGTTAACCATGGCAACCACGCTGTTGCGATTATTTCAGAATGACAGTAAAATGAAGACAGCTATTAGGTGCGTTTGTTAATGTTTCCTCTCTGCAAAACCAGCTGTCTGATCTCCATGGTGATAATTGCAGGCTGAGTCACCTGACACCTGGTCATTACAGCCCGTGTGGAGCTTGGCACGGTATCGCATTCAATATTGAAGCGACAGAAGATGAGTGTTACCTCTCCCATATCCCCACCTTCCCAGAATTAATGACAGCTTTATTGGTTCATTAGGAATTCTGTAACCTGTGCAAGGTAATGGAGTCTAATGGAATACAATCACAGCTCTCTGCAGCTGTAATGAAATCTAGCCTCTTGGTGCATGAAGATGCATCGTGACCTTGATATTGTAATTGAAAACAGCTGATACAGATGGAAATGCAGACAGAATTGGAAATAAAAGTACAAGTCCACTATAAAGACTTGAAAACACAACCTGTGCATTCAGATTTGTAAGGTCTTAAAAATTGTTCTGTAACATGAGTTTATGTCCATTTGAATTTGTTTGTTCAGACAACTGATTTTGGCTTGTCGGTTTAATCCTGTTTGTCTAACAAGGAATTAACATTTCTTAGTAATTGTGACTCAGAAGGTCCTGTTAACTGGAAAATATGTACAGTTTATTTTTTCAGTGTATGAAAACTTGAAGAGCATGAGAGATCTCTTATGTTAGAAGAAATTTAAAAAGTTTTTTTTTTTTTTTTTTGCCTTAGATTAATCAATTCACATTGTCATCCAGTCTCTCCTCCCTCACCCCTGAGGACAGGGTGAAAATGACAAGTGGAGCCATACTGGAGAGTTGCTGGAGAGAATTGGTTATGGAGTGGCTCTGAGTGTCCATTTACAGACTGTGTCTGAGAAAATGCACCGCTGCCCTTAAGAAACTGTTGAGGTTTTTTTTCCACCCAGCAGAAACCAAGCATTTCATTTCGTAACTTTCCAACATATCTAGGGGAACCAAAAACTATCAATCCTAAAATGTAGTTTTCAGTACAGTAGGCCAATATTGATAGCAGTAGACATGATCTCTTAGTGGTTAATGAATTCATAGTTCAATTTGGCAATTTTTAAAATGTATTGCTGATTTACGATCTGAGATTCATATCATGTTTTGTTTAACAGACAATTAAACTAAACCAGAAGCGAATGGGAGAATTCTGCACTTAGATTGTTGCTGCCTCACCATCTGTTATGAAAAATAATGAAATATTAGATGAAATAAGTGCAATTTAAACAGTTTCTTATTGCTGGCTTGGGCTGTGTGGCCCAAAAAAATGAAGGGGAAAAATATGCATCTGTCTCTCTGTTTACATCTAATTTGCACATTAAATGGCCAAGCAAATGAGAGGCAATGCTAATGAAGTTGTTAGACTGTTTCCAAGCTCTGACTAATACTGCCTGTTTGTTAAGGTGGGATTTTGTATTAATATAACTGAGCGTTAATTGTGTTTGGTTACAATATGATAATGTTTTCTATGCCTCATTCACTGACACGGCCAAATGAAATGATAAAATGAACAGCAAATGTTTTCTTTATTTTGAAAATTTTAATCAGAGAACAGACCTGGTTTATCATGTTATCAAGCTTGCATGAACTGGCGTAAAGGTTTACAAAGAATATGATAATAAAAAAAAAAGGTTTTAAAATTATATATACGTATGTAAAAGCATTGCGTTTTGTCCTATATTCAAGTGATCTAAAAAGAAAAAAAAGGAATGGGTTTAGTCTGAGATGTGGACTGGCTGAGAGTGCACAGGTTTGAATCTGTCATTTCACAATTTCATTAGTAATAGTAAATGTACTTTGTGAAATTGCCTGTCTGATAACCCTATTTAAACATTATGAATTCTGTTCTTCGTTATTCCTCATCATTCAGCTTTGAGTATTGCATTTAAGTCTGTTCTGAGAGGATCTATAGACGTAACTGTGTTGGCAGAAAATCAGCGTAGAGTCTGTTTCCATCCACAGTGTCTCTATCATGTTAGTCAACTCAAGCAGGTCTCATGAGAATCTGGCTGGATTATAAATAAATACAGGCCCCATATTACTGGGATTTTAGAGCACTTCTAAACATATCTTTGTACTAACTCTGAGTAGGCCGTAGCGAGGCCTGTTCCCTGTGTTTTAATGGCTTATGACAGGCCGGTCTGCAGTGGATTAGAAGCTGTTCTTTATTTTGTGAGACTCACCCCTGTTTTCTAAGCTTCAAAAGCAAAGGACAAATCTTCATACTCACTCATTTTTAAAATAAGGTATTGCAACATAATTCTAGAACATTTGTGCAAACTGGCATATATATATATATATATATATATATATAGTGTATTAATATTTTAATAATGTGTCAAAGTAGAGTGATTTTATCTAGAAGCATAGGCAGTTTACATAATATCTAATGGACAAAAATGGTTGAAAAGGTTTTATTTAATTGCATGGAAAAGTTTTCTTATAATTAAGTACATTTGAATGGGTTTATTAAACACTTTAAAGCTTAAAAAATGGGCCTATTTTGATTTACAAAGAGAAAAATATCTCATGAGCCTGACACATAAGCAGATGTTTTCTTTAGGACTAATTGTGAGATTACGATTTCTTTGAGCTCGGAACATTTAAGCCTTTAAAAACCATTGAAAACAATCAACTGGAACATGAAACTGCACAGAAAAGAGAAGTCATTAAAGCACAGAGATGAGATAGAACCAAGTTTTTAACTGGCAGGAGTTCAGGGGAGTTGCTTGTGTCATGAATCAGAGCTGTCAGAACTGGTCCCTCTAAACCAGCAGTGCTAGAGTAAGTTGAAATCGATGCATAATTAAGTATACGACTCACGTCTTTTGTGATGCCAAAAAGCCTGCATACAAACTGAGGAATTACAGCAGGGAAAATAAATACTTTTTTTATTCTGCTTTTAACAGTGAAAAGAACAAACTGAATATTAAATGGAAATGCAATGAATGGAAATGCACAGAAGGACTAAGTAAGATGGGGAAAAATAGATGAACGGATATAAATTGAGAACTTTGCTTTGCGTGGGGTGTTTGAAAGGATGAAATGATGAAATTAGTCTATTCTCCTGCACGATGGCCACGCTGACAGATGGCAGAAGGCCACGTCAAGAGAACCATTTGCCACACAAATAAAAATGGAAGTGCAGCTCTGCATCTCCGATAAAAGCACGTTTAAACTGTGCTCAGAGGGCCTTTAAACGTCTGGCACTACCCTAAATGGCACAGAGGAAGGTTGAGCGAAATCCTAAAACTGAGCATTGAATTGAAAAGTAAATTCAAATAAAATACTCAACGGACATGGCAAATGTACTGTATACCACTATATGAAAATTTTCAGATCCATTCTGCATCCATTGTTCTGCTTTTTCATTTACTGATATTATTTCCCGTCCTTTTAAAACTTCTTAAGAGGATAAAAAAAAAAAAAAACTATTCATGGTTGGTTTGGTCAGTGACATTATTTATGTTTGGTTTCATCTTGTGACAACGGTCATGACAATTGACACTAAAATGTAAGCCTGAGTACATCTCTCTCTAGTGTTGGGGCTGTGTAATGCTGCCCTCATTACATGCTTTTTATTTGAGAGAAACATGTACTAAAAATACACTACACATGAGACAAGTGGGAATCCACCAACAATCTGAGAATTATATTTATTATGATTTTACACATGCTCACTCATAGCACACACATCAAGAAACTTTACTGCCGTACCATGAGTGCAGCAGGCGTAGGCACTTAGTCCCGGTCACGTTGGAAGTTACCGAGCTGGGGACTATTTTCAGGCGCTGCGTCATATCATTACGCCTGCTGCACTCATGGTACGGCAGTAAAGTTTCTTGATTATTACGCAGGAATGAGAGTATAGTTCCTAGCCATATCAGCCTAGAAAATCGCAACTTTACATTTTCCGTCGGTCTTAGTGCACGATGTAACTAGCCTACAGAAGAGTCAAGTTTTAAATTGGAAAAATATCGAAACACTTTGGTAATTTTTTGGGAGAAATGCTAATGGTCTTGTCCACTTCAATTATGTATGCTAAGCTATGCTAAAAGTGGTTCTGCCAGAACCGGAGATCAGCTGAATGGATTCAAAAACGGTAAAACTCAACAGTTTAACTCTGGGGGAGTTGTAAAATGAGCCTATTTCCAAAAAAGTGGAGTATCCCTTTAATAAATTGTATAAAGTTAGCTAACTACTTTTTAGGAGTTTGATTGTGTAGTTAGTTACATGATTCAAATTAGGATTAGCTTGTCAAGCTACACTTTTAAAGTCCCCCAACATTACACGAGTTATAAAGACTTACAGGGTTAGTTCACCCTAAAATGAAAATTCTGTCGTCATTTACTCACCGTCATATTGTTCCAAACCCGTAAGACTTTCGTTCATCTTCGGATATATTTTCGAAGATATTTTCAATGAAATCTGAGCTATTTCTGTCCCTCTGTTGACAGCCTGCGCAACTACCTCTTTTGACACATCAAAAAGTTCATAAAAAGATTGTAAAACGAATCCACCATATGAATTGAGTGGTTTAGTCCAACTTTTCAGTAGAGATATATCGATTGCTTTATATGATGAACAGATTTTTTTAATGCTTTTATTCACAGTATTGATCACCAAACAGAAACAGAAACTCAACCGAACCTGTTTGACGCATGAGAACAAACCTCATTGGTTCTTGCGGAAGCTCAAACATTCTGTGTAACACGAGAAAGAACCTCATTAATTCTCGCACATCAAGCGAAGATGCTTAAGCTTCTGTTTACCACAACTGATGTGTGATTTGGTGAATGTTTATATGTGAATAAAAGCCTTAATTAAATCGGTTCGTCATATAAAGCGATTGTGTCTCTACAGATTTTTTTTACTTAACCGCTCGATTCATATGGATTAGTTTTACGATCGCTTTATGAACTTTTTGAAGCTTCAAAAAGTGGTAGTTGCATATAGCTGTCAATGGAGGGACAGAAATCACACAGATTTCATCAAAAAGATTTTCATTTGTGTTCCGAAGATCGAAAGTCTTATGGGTTTGGTACAACAGGAGGGTGAGTAAATGATGTCAGAACTAACACTTCAATAACATTTAAACAGCTGAAGTGGGCTTGCCCATCCTTTTATTGTTATTACTGTAAAGACACAATTCTGTAGCTTGTATAATGAGCTGTAAGTCTACGCTGCCCAACATTGTAATGTCTAATTTCTTCTATAACTCTGTTATATTCAAATTTATTCATGCTCTCAAAAAGACAAATTCAGGATTTGTGGAACCAGCTAGTCAGGTTTAATAAATTGTATTGTGTCTTTGGGAGGGATGCAGTCTTTACCCTTCTGAGAGGATTTAGGCTCCAGTCTGAATACCTGTTCAAATATGAAATTACTCTATAAGACTGTGCCATTATAAATTGAATCATAATCACCATGTATCATTATTTCAAGACAAGGAGCATTTCTTACTGGCAAATTACTTATCAAAGTGAGCATTTGTTTTTTAAAAAGAATGAATATTTTTAACATGCTCCTCAGTTCTTAACACTTTTGATTGAAACAGCATCTTAAAGGTTCCAGGTTTAATGTAAGCATCTAATGAACGCGTCCAAGCTGCAAAATTGAAATATGAATGTAGTTTAACATAGTAATATGTAAACAATGTCCTCTACACACTAAACCCGGCAGCAGAAACTCAAGCACAATATAGTGCTGTAGGGATGATGTATTTTTGTAGGCCAAAACCTAGAAACGAAGCAAACATAAACCTGCAGATGTGAATGGATATGGGAGCTAAATAGCCTTATACCTGAGTAGTAAATAGCCTATACCACCTGTCAAAATGATTGATTGACATGTGGGCGTGGCTATCCTTTGATCTTCCCCCGCCCCTTCCGGTTCCTCCCCCTTCCTGTCCCGCCCCTTCCGGTTCCTCCCCTTCCTGTCCCGCCCCTTCCGGTCCCTCCCCTTCCTGTCCCGCCCCTTCCGGTACCACCCCTTCCGGTCCCACCTCTTCCTGTTACCTTTGACCCAGTTCCGCCCCTTCCTGTTAACTTTGACCTAGTTGACCAAAATGATGAATTGTTTGAAGTTTGTTTGATCTAGTTCCGCCCCTTGCGGTTACAGCTTCTGTCAAAATGATGGATGCTGACAGTTTGTTTAATCGTTTGAAGTTTGTTTGAGATGTATTGGACTTTGTTGTTACAGTTACAAAGCGATGGATTGATATTTTTTAGCGCATCCCCTCGCTATGCCTAAGCTTATCATAGCAGGTGTGTGTGAAAGTGATAAGAAAAAACTGTTATAGTTTATCTGACACAAACGTAAAAAATAAATGTATTCAGTGAAGCATTTCCGATTAAAAACGGAGACATTAAAAATATATTAG